>LR738711.1:263691762-263734551 GCA_902687465.1 Secale cereale | reverse complement strand
GGCGCCCTGGCGGCGTGCCCCCCCTGGGCCGCGCCGGGGGGGGGGGCGCCTGGGCCCCCCGAGGCTCCTCCGATGCCCCCTTTGGCATATATTTAAAGCGTCTCTCGAAACCCTCGAAACAGGAACTTTTTTCGCGATCCCATCTCTGTTCCGCCGCCGCCGCCGCTTCCAAGATCGGGAGCACCAGGAGAACTCTTCCCGGCACCCTGCCGGAGGGGAGGATCACCACCGGGAGCTTCTCCACCACCATGGACGCCTCCCGGATGAGTTGTGAGTAGTCTCCCTTGGACCATGAGTCCATGACCAGTAGCTATGTGATGTTCTCCTCCCGTTCTTGTGCTTCACTAATTAGTCCTCGTGAGCTGCCCTACATCATCGAGGCACATATGTAATCCTTATGTTGTTGCTATGATGAGTTTGCTGGGATCCGATGGATTATGAGATTATGTTCAGATTGTGTTTGAGTAATATATTTGATCTACCTCTTTTATATTTATGTTCGTAAGTAATTCTTGCATGTTCTCCGTTGTTATTTATTGCTTTGGCCAAGTAATACGTAGTGACTCCAAGAGGGAACGTTATGCTTGATTGTGGGTTCATGCCCCTCGATGACTAGCTTGAGTGACAGAAACATGAGTCTAGGGGATGTGTTGTTGCCACAAGGGGGAAAACAACGGTGCTTGTGCCCGCGGGGTGCAAGGATTGTTTACTTTACGTAAAGTTCTTTTAATGCAGTTGTCTGTTGCATTGAGTTTACACTATGGGTGGGACTCGCAACTTAATACCAGCGAGATGTTCTGGATAGATATCTCAAGGTGGATGATTAGTAGTACATATTGATGGATTTCGGTCTACTTACTTTAGCGTACCGCCCATGCTTTGAACCTCAACCTTTCTTGCAATGTAGTCAGCATTTTTTTTTTCGCACATGGTCCTGTCAATTGCCCAGCTGTAATTCGTTTACCTCACATAGCTGTTTTATCGTCTTTTGGGAGAGAGACATCACTAGTGAACATCATGAGACTCCGGTCCATATCACCATCATTGATCACATCCGCTATTTACTTTTCCGCTATTTACTTACTATTGCAATTATACCTATCACTATTATCACTTGCGTTTGATCCTTTGTAAACTACAAGGCCGGAGGGATTGACAATGTGACGACCGAAGACTGACGTCCCAGAAGATTCCAGAAGATTCCAGAGGTTCCGGGTTCTCCCGTGTGTTTCAGTTGTGCTTGCTTTATTTATTTTGCATTGCATCATGTCATCATGCCATCATGTCATTTTTATTTTGCATCTCAACTTAAATAAATCGTGTGGATCTTCGATCCATTTAAATCGAGGGAAGAATGTCTTCTCTTTAAAACATATCATCCCAATATTTAGGGAGCTATATAATAAATATTCCATTTGTTTGGAATTAACCAACACACGTGCATAATTTTCCCCATGCCTCCCTACTTCGAGTTTCTCCTTCAAAAACCTTGCCAATAATTTTTTTCCGTTGTTTCGAGGTTCCTCCAAAAATTCAAACATTTTTGGACACTTCTATATTCAAGTCTTAGTTCAAACCCATTTGAATTAAATTTAAATATGTTTGAATTATTTTCCGATCTGGCCTTTTATATTTTTCTCCGGTCGTGCTCATTTTTACGAGCTCGAGAAAATTAACATTTGTGCTAGTTTTGCCCAAACCCCCTCCTTCTTCTCTTTCTTTTCTTCTTGGCTATTTTTTTTTCTGTAATTGGAAGTGGCAGAAATTATAAGGCAGAAGAGGGCCCAGCCGCAGCCAGGCCCATCTCCTTCCAGCCTCCCTCTCCTCCTAGGCCAGGCCTCCCTTGGGAGCCCAGCCGCACCTGCCTCCCAGCGGCCCATGCTCCCTCAAGGCCCAGGCATCCTAACCCTAGCGCAGCTCCTCACCCCTCGACCCTCTTCCCTCAGCGCCGCAACCCTCGACCCTCTCCTCGCCCGAGCCCTCATCCCCTCGCTCCCTCTCGCTATCTCCCTCTCCCCCCGATCCCCTGCGCCTCGCCCCGAGCGCCTCCCTCAGGTCGCCGCGTCCTCCTTCTCGACGGATCGAGCCGCCTCGCGACTCCCTTCTTCTCCCGCCGGCCAGGCCAGGCCGGGTCGCCGATCGGATCGGCCTCGCCCAAGACATAACGGGCCGAGACCCGCATCACCTCCTCCACCAAGGCGCCAGCGTGCTCCAGCTCCGCCTCCCCTCGGTTGCCTCGTCCAGCATCGCGCTAGCCGCGCCCCCTCCTCGTCCAGCAGCAGCCTTCCTTGGTGCCGCGCCCTGCCGCCGTCTTCGTACAACCAGGTGGCCGCACCGCCACGTCCTCGCCAAGGCCACTTGAGCCGCCGCCGTGCCGTCTCCGCCTCGCCGGAGAACACACCACCTCGCCCCAAGCGCCCTGCTGCGTCTCCAGCATCGCCTCGCTGCTTCATTTTTCGCGCCCGCAGACTCGTCCCCGAGCTCGGTTGCCTCGTCGTCCGCCCCAAGTTACCGTCGCCGGAAGCGCCAAGCCTCTGCCTCGTCGCCCCGTCGTGCTGCCCCTTTTGTTTTGCCCTGTGGTTGTTTTTCTTTTGTGTTGCCTTGCTGTTGTCTTGACAGAGAACCGTGTACGACTACAAGGAGAAACGCTAGTACCCCACGCACAAGTACCCCTCCGACGCAAGTACGTCTACGAACCGTGAACGACTACGTCCCCGAAGACCCTCAAGTACAACTACGAAACGAGTACCCCTACCGATGACCGTGAACAACTACCGCCGTCGTGGAACCGCCAAGACGAACGGAACAACTACTTCCCACTACGAACGTGTACCCCTACGTCGACGACGATCCCGACCAGTACCACTACCGTCGACATGTACATCTACGAGAACGCCTACTTCCGCTACCGTCGCCGCGTACAACTACCGCCGTCGGAACGACTACTTCCTCTCCGAACGTGAATGCCTTCTTCCTCTACGTCTCGAACCGCCCCGAAACGCACGCTTCGAAGGTATAACGAGACGACCCCGTGGATGACTCATGGAATGCTTGTTGTGGTTGTATGAAATGTTTTCCCTTGTGTGCATCATGCCCGTGTCGCCTTTTGTCATGTTCCTCGGTTGCCTCGTCGCCGACCCGTGGGAACCCGGTGACGGAATCGCCCCACCTTTCATCTCGTTCGACTCGCTCACTCCACCTTGCTTTTGCACCGGTCTCTCAACGAGTTATCGGAACCGAGATGTTGTCGTTGCATCATTTTCGGATCGTTGCCGTGGCACCTTTTCTTTCCACCACGGTGACATATACTTCATATCATCTTCTTGTCAACCCTTTTAATAAAAATTGCATAAAAACTTGATCATGTCATCCGCATCATATTAACAACATTAATATGTTTAATTGTTGTTTGCTTATAATTACTAAACATGCTCATGGGGATTTTTCGGATTTGTTGTTGTTATTTTCCGGCCTCATTTAAAATGTCTAAATAGTTAGTTTACTTATGCTTCACCTCTTGCTAGGTTAACAACATTTAATCTTGTCTTGTAAATAACGAGAGTCAATTAAATAATTAATATGTGGTGTTTCGTCAATATGCAACCCGTTGCATATTGAGCTCCACTTAACTTGTAGTTTTGGTTGTGCTCTTTGCCATGCCATGCATAATTAAACTGGGCATGCATCATACTTGGATGTGCATCTTATGACATGCTTATGATTGTGTGTTTACCGTGTTGTTTTGCTTCTTTCCGGTTGCTTCTCTTGTTAGCTTCAGATTCGTTCCGGAGTTGTGAGGATTCGCTCGACTGTTGCTCCGTCTACTTCATGGATCCGTTCTTCTTCCTTGCGGAATCCCAGGCAAGATGATCATACCCTTGGATACCTTTACTACCATTACCATGCTTAGTTGTCTCGATGCTATCGTTACATGTCGCGATACCCATCTTTTATGTCAGCCTCTCCTTGTTGCCATGAAACCTCTAACCTTGACACCTTCCTAGCAAAACCACTGTTTGGCTATGTTACCCGCTTGCTCAGCCCCTCTTATAGCGTTGTTAGTTGCAGGTGAAGATGAAGTTCGTTCCAGGAGGGAACTTGTTGTTGGATATCACAATATCTATAACTATTATTAACACACCTATATACTGGGCATGGGTGGAAGGCTTGGCCTTTTGCTCGGTGTTTTGTTCCACTCATGCCACCTTAGGCGCCGATAAACCGGCATTATGTTCCTTGATTTTGCGTTCCTTACACGATGGGTGAAATGGGGACCCCTTGACAGTTCGACTTTGAATAAAACTCCTCCAGCAAGGCCCAACATTGGTTTTAATTTGCTCATAATAACAACCTAATTAATTAATTAAATTTCATAGGGAGTTAGCGCTACCCGAGGATTCTTAATTCTACATAGCAGGGGGGGCCAGTGCTGATGGTGTTGGTCCCAAACGGGGGTCCTGCAGGGCCACCGCGGGGAAACTCGAGGATTGGCTCCTGTAGCATCACCCATCCGGTTGTGGCCTGAGACGAGATACGCGCGGCTACTATCAGGTTGTCGGCACGCCGGGAGGTCTTGCTGGACTTGTTTTACCATTGTCGAAATGACTTGTGCTACCGGGATGCCGAGCCTGATCGGTTTTTCCCTAAGATAAGGGGTGATGATATTATATTTATCACTTCAGCTAATCGTGAGAGCTTGTGATGGGCTAAGTTGGGACACCCCTGCAGGGTTATGATCTTTCGAAAGCCGTGCCCGCGGTTATGTGGCAGATTGGAATTTGTTAATGTCCGGTTGTAGAAAACTTGACAGAGGATCCGAAGTAAAACACACAACTGTGTGAGTAACCGTGATTGTCTCTTTCCATTTTGAGAAAAGAACACGGTGGGGTTATGTTTGACTCGTATGTAGTTCAGGATCTTTAGCGATCACTACTTTTGCGACCGTTTGCGTAGATGCTCATCTTATTCTGGTACTCGTAAGTTAGCCACCATATTATGCTTAGCCGCTGCTGCAACCTCACCACCTTACCTCTTCCTACCCATAAGCTTTGCTAGTCTTGTTACCCATGGTTATGGGATTGCTGAGTCCTCGTGGCTCACAGATACTACAACACCAGATGCAGGTTCAGCCGAGTTTGATGCAGGAGTTGGTTCAAGTTCTTCACTGGGAGCCCGATGAACAGTAGCCGTATGCTTGTGACGTTTTCGACGATCAGTAGTGGTTTCTACTAGTATTCGATCCGGACCTGTGGCTTTGTGTTGTTTTGGTATCTTTCTTTTGGATCTTACCCTTAGATGGGCTGTGATGTTTTGAATGATGTTATGCTTATGTAATGTATTGTGTGAAGTGGCGAGTGTAAGCCAACTATCTCCTTTTGCAATTTAATCCCTCTTTTACATGAGTTGTGCAAAGATACCAAACTTGCGATCATTCTAGGATGGGCTTATACCTTTAAGTCGTGCCTCGACACGTAGGAGGTATAGTCCCATCCTGGGCATTACAAGTTGGTATTCACAGCCTTCTCCGACCTAGAAGCCCCCACTGATTGATCGAATCGTTGACGGTTGAGTCTAGGCACACACTGAAAATATTTTGAGTCCTATATTTATATCGGAGAGTAGGATTTCTTTGCTTCTCATCCCCTTTCACTCTGGTGAGGACTCCTGACGATTACTCTTGCCTCTTCTACTTTCAAAAATTGCACAAATTTTTTTAGGATCTCGCGAGTATTGTTTGGATTGTTTCGATGTCTTTGTGACGAGAACATTGTTCTCGATGCCTCCTGTCATTAGGGGTTGTGGCAGTGTCTCGGGGAGTTGAGCTCCGAGGTGTTGTCGTCACAAATCCATCGTGGCAGTACTAGAATACTTAAGACGGCCGACATCGAAAACTCTCCTATGCGGTTAGTGGCAAGATAACCCCGACATCACCCAGTACTGGGGAGGTAGTTCGGGAGTATTGCCATAGCTTGTATAGTGGATGCGTTTCGAAGGTCCGAGGTAAACGGTTTCCGGGAAAGACTGGTTATGTGTTGAAGGATGGATACAGCTGGATGTAGGATTAGAGTTGATTGCGCGGTGCTTCCCCTGTATCCCCAACACCTGATTGCATAACTGGGAACTTTCGGAAATTAATAGGTGGGTTCATCTAGTAGTTCTAGGCATTCTTCCAACGAATGCATGATATGAAGTTTGGGGTTCTACATTGAGTGAAGTGGTTTTATGGACTTGTTCTGATCGGGAGTTGCATCTTAAAGGGTCCTTGGCTATGCTGATCCGGGGATTGCAAAACCCTTTTGTAACACGTTCCATGAGCTTTCAGCACGAATATGTCGGACGAAACTTCTATCTTATATTTGTTCTATCTGTTCCTTGTTCCTTTTGTTTACCTTTTCTTCTCCCAGTGGCTTCTCGGCAAGTTGATGTACCTGCGGAACTCATTCGTTCAATTCGCTGTTCGGATGATATTGTGAAGATGATGCTGGGACATATCTATCCTTTGTTTTTGTTTTGATTCTGGTATTCGAGTTGCTTCGATGTCAAATGTTGATTCCATACCTTTCCTAATCGGTGTTCTCATATTTCTATGGGAGTGCTAATTCTTCTCGACCATCGAGTTTTTCATGTTAATCCTTTTTCAACCGGTGTGCCTTCTCTTCAAGTTATTCCATACGGACGCCGTTGAAATCTGACGGTGTCTGTTTCAGTCGTCCCAAGTTACTTTGTTTTCCCCACCCTCCCACCCTTTTCTTCGTGGAGCCAGGAATTCTCAAATGGAGTATCCATTTTATTCATGTGATGTTTCTTCATTCTTTTCCTTCAATGTTCTTATCCGGTGCTTTATCGTGAAGATGCTCAAGAGCTTCAAGTTCATCATTCTTTTGTTCTCAAATTCTGCCGGTGGATGTAATTCAAAATTTCGATGTTGATCTTATCCTTTTCCTCATTTCACAATGCTTCCTTATTCCGGTGCACCAATTAATCATTCTCCTCTTGCTATTCATATCCGGAGTGCTGAAGATTCATAATTCCATTCTTAATCCGTTCAAATTATTTTCGAGCATTGTCTTCTTATTCAAGCCATTTAATTCAACTGGTGCAATATCTCTTAAGCAATCTTTTCAACGGTGATTTCTTTAGTGGGCCCATAACCCACAGGTCTTTTCCAGGATCTTACCTGACTTTTCTAATTTCTGGAGTTATACTCAAATTCTTTTCAAAGTGTGACGTAAGAATGAATTCCATCAGTCACAGTCCTTCTCCAAGATCGCTTTCAAATTCTTTTCATCGTTGGTTCAACCTTTTTAATTCTTCATTCCGGAGTGCTCAACAATTCTTATGGCATTTCTCGTCTTCATTCTCAACATTTGAAGATCGGAGAAGTGTTTCTCTTAAATCTTGGCCGTTCTCTCAAGATTCGTGGTTCTAGCTTCATGCCATCCTCATTTTTGTTTCGATTGTGTGGAATTATTTTCATACCATCCGAAGCATTTCATAAATTCTTTCCATTGTGATCCTCCGAAGGCCATCATTTCAGAATATTTCTTCGTTCTCAGTTTTCAACTTCGTCCTCCAACTATTCTTAATTGATGTCTCTTCGTTCGTCTCCATATTTTTTTACGGTGGTTCTTTCAAGATTTCTCTTCCGTTGTTATCGTATTAATTCATTTGTTCTTTTCTTAATCCTACCGGTGGTTCGTTCAAGATCATTCCCAAGTTTGTGCGAGATCTCTCTTTAATTCTTTGCAACGAGAATAAGTAGGATGCCAAATCCTTTGGTTGTCATCAATTTAAATTGGTGAAGGAGATGCATGACATAATTCTTATTCTTATTCCTTCAAGGGGATTTAATTCCTTCCTTCGGAGCTTGTTCATCATATCATATCCTTGGTTCTAAGTTTCTCATCTTGTCTTCCGGAGCTCCAAGTTATTTCAATCTTATCATTTCAAAGCTCTATCTAATTCATCGCAGGCCTTGAATCTTATTCTTTTCATCTTTCACTTCCCATGCTTTTCATTACCGGAGTTTTCATGGTGGTTCATCAAGATTTAATTCATCCTCGAAGTCTTCATCAAGATTCTTGTTCGAGCTCAAGCATTCTTCATCATGCTTCCAATTGCAATTCTTTCTACCTTATCTTCAGATGGTGTTATGTCATTTTGACAATTCCGTCATGTTTCATGATTCACGAGTTATCAAGAATGAGATAATTAAAACCATCATTTCTTTCTCTTTAGGAGATCCTTTTAACCCCTCATTTTTATCTCTTGGAGTTATCTTGGGTTGTATTTCACCTAAAGCTTTCCCTAAGGATTGTTGCTATTATGGTGCTTATAAATGACCCAAGTTCTTCATTTATCATCCCGGTGATATAAGTTTATCGTCTCCTTGTTGATCTCAATCCAATCAATTGTTTAAGTTAGTGGCTGGTTGTCACCTCATAATTTTGAGATGTTTTCCATAAGCCCACATGAAGCTTATTCTTTTCGTTGTTGATTTTTCCAACAACTCCGTTCAACCCTTCTTCGTAAGGATGCCCTTTCAAATTCAATTTTGAGAGAGGTTGTCATTTTCTTCTCCGTTCTTTTCTTGCCAACGATCTATATGCTATTCTTTCATTCCGGAGGCACTGTAATATTGCTCTCTTCGTCCCATCATCTCGTTTTATCGAGATCATGTTCTTTCCCTTGCTTATCATTTAACCGGAGTGTTGTATTCTTCATTCAAGTAACCTCATCTTATCAAGTTTTGCCTGTCTTTTAACCGGAGTGCTGTCTGAGTCCTTCTTACCATTTGTGCCTTTCTTTAAATTGTTTCGGAGGCAATATGTTGTTGTTTTCATCAAGTATCATCTCAACTTGGCAAGTTCTTGTTAATTCCTTCCATTTTCAGACGGAGTGCTGTCCAAATTATGTCATTCTTATTTTCCTTGGCTATACCGTTGCGGTTTCATATTCTTTTGGTTCGTAAGCTCTTGCTTCATGTCTTCTAACCTACAAGGTTCTTGTAATGTTCCTTGTTCCTCCTTTTACCGGAGTGCTCTTAACTTCGTTCATCTCCGTTGTTTTCTTTCTTCCAAGATTGTTTAATCTCAAGGTTCTTTGGTTTTCACTCGTCTGTCAAAGAAGCAACTTTGTTTTACCTCTTCCTCTTCTTTTCGTTTCTACCCGGTGCTATCTCTAGGATCTCGGGTCGAGATCCTCTGTTAGTGTGGGAGAGTTGTGACGCCCGAAGACCGACGTCCCAGAAGATTCCAGAAGATTCCAGAGGTTCCGGGTTCTCCCGTGTGTTTCAGTTGTGCTTGCTTTATTTATTTTGCATTGCATCATGTCATCATGCCATCATGTCATTTTTATTTTGCATCTCAACTTAAATAAATCGTGTGGATCTTCGATCCATTTAAATCGAGGGAAGAATGTCTTCTCTTTAAAACATATCATCCCAATATTTAGGGAGCTATATAATAAATATTCCATTTGTTTGGAATTAACCAACACACGTGCATAATTTTCCCCATGCCTCCCTACTTCGAGTTTCTCCTTCAAAAACCTTGCCAATAATTCTTTTCCGTTGTTTCGAGGTTCCTCCGAAAATTCGAACATTTTTGGACACTTCTATATTCAAGTCTTAGTTCAAACCCATTTGAATTAAATTCAAATATGTTTGAATTATTTTCCGATCTGGCCTTTTATATTTTTCTCCGGTCGTGCTCATTTTTACGAGCCCGAGAAAATTAACACTTGTGCTAGTTTTGCCCAAACCCCCTCCTTCTTCTCTTTCTTTTCTTATTGGCTAATTTTTTTCCGTAATTGGAAGTGGCAGAAATTATAAGGCAGAAGAGGGCCCAGCCGCAGCCAGGCCCATCTCCTTCCAGCCTCCCTCTCCTCCTAGGCCAGGCCTCCCTTGGGAGCCCAACCGCACCTGCCTCCCAGCGGCCCATGCTCCCTCAAGGCCCAGGCGTCCTAACCCTAGCGCAGCTCCTCACCCCTCGACCCTCTTCCCTCAGCGCCGCAACCCTCGACCCTCTCCTCGCCCGAGCCCTCATCCCCTCGCTCCCTCTCTCTATCTCCCTCTCCCCCCGATCCCATGCGCCTCGCCCCGAGCGCCTCCCTCAGGTCGCCGTGGCCTCCTTCTCGACTGATCGAGCCGCCTCGCGACTCCCTTCTTCTCCCGCCGGCCAGGCCAGGCCGGGTCGCCGATCGGATCGGCCTCGCCCAAGACCTAACGGGCCGAGACCCGCACCACCTCCTCCACCAAGGCGCCAGCGTGCTCCAGCTCCGCCTCCCCTCGGTTGCCTCGTCTAGCATCGCGCTAGCCGCGCCCCCTCCTCGTCCAGCAGCAGCCTTCCTTGGAGCCGCGCCCTGCCGCCGTCTTCGTACAACCAGGTGGCCGCGCCGCCACGTCCTCGCCAAGGCCACTTGAGCCGCCGCCGTGCCGTCTCCGCCTCGCCGGAGAACACACCACCTCGCCCCAAGCGCCCTGCAGCGTCTCCAGCATCGCCTCGCTGCTTCATTTTCGCGCTTGCAGACTCGTCCCCGAGCTTGGTTGCCTCGTCGTCCGCCCCAAGTTACCGTCGCCGGAAGCGCCAAGCCTCCGCCCCGTCGCCCCGTCGTGCTGCCCCTTTTGTTTTGCCCTGTGGTTGTTTTTCTTTTGTGTTGCCTTGCTGTTGTCTTGACAGAGAACCGTGTACGACTACAAGGAGAAACGCTAGTACCCCACGCACAAGTACCCCTCCGACGCAAGTACGTCTACGAACCGTGAACGACTACGTCGCCGAAGACCCTCAAGTACAACTACGGAACGAGTACTCCTACCGATGACCGTGAACAACTACCGCCGTCGTGGAACCGCCAAGACGAATGGAACAACTACTTCCCACTACGAACGTGTACCCCTACGTCGACGATGATCCCGACAAGTACCACTACCGTCGACATGTACATCTACGAGAACGTCTACTTCCGCTACCGTCGCCGCGTACAACTACCGCCGTCGGAACGACTACTTCCTCTCCGAACGTGAACGCCTTTTTCCTCTACGTCTCGAACCGCCCCGAAACGCACGCTTCGAAGGTATAACGAGACGACCCCGTGGATGACTCGTGGAATGCTTGTTGTCGTTGTATGAAATGTTTTCCCTTGTGTGCATCGTACCCGTGTCGCCTTTTGTCATGTTCCTCGGTTGCCTCGTCGCCGACCCATGGGAACCCGGTGACGGGATCGCCCCACCTTTCATCTCGTTCGACTCGCTCACTCCACCTTGCTTTTGCACCGGTCTCTCAATGAGTTATCGGAACCGAGATGTTGCCGTTGCATCATTTTCGGATCATTGCCGTGGCACCTTTTCTTTCCACCACGGTGACATATACTTCATATCATCTTCTTGTCAACCCTTTTAATAAAAATTGCATAAAAACTTGATCATGTCATCCGCATCATATTAACAACATTAATATGTTTAATTGTTGTTTGCTTATAATTACTAAACATGCTCATGGGGATTTTCCGGATTTTTTGTTGTTATTTTCCGGCCTCATTTAAAATGTCTAAATAGTTAGTTTACTTATGCTTCACCTCTTGCTAGGTTAACTACATTTAATCTTGTCTTGTAAATAACGAGAGTCAATTAAATAATTAATATGTGGTGTTTCGTCAATATGCAACCCGTTGCATATTGAGCTCCACTTAACTTGTAGTTTTGGTTGTGCTCTTTGCCATGCCATGCATAATTAAACCGGACATGCATCATACTTGGATGTGCATCTTATGACATGCTTATGATTGTGTGTTTACCGTGTTGTTTTGCTTCTCTTGTTAGCTTCGGATTCGTTCCGGAGTTGTGAGGATTCGCTCGACTGTTGCTCCGTCTACTTCATGGATCCGTTCTTCTTCCTTGCGGAATCCCAGGCAAGATGATCATACCCTTGGATACCTTTACTACCATTGCCATGCTTAGTTGTCTCGATGCTATCGTTACATGTCGCGATACCCATCTTTTATGTCAGCCTCTCCTTGTTGCCATGAAACCTCTAACCTTGACACCTTCCTAGCAAAACCACTGTTTGGCTATGTTACCCGCTTGCTCAGCCCCTCTTATAGCGTTGTTAGTTGCAGGTGAAGATGAAGTTCGTTCCAGGAGGGAACTTGTTGTTGGATATCACAATATCTATAACTATTATTAACACACCTATATACTGGGCATGGGTGGAAGGCTTGGCCTTTTGCTCGGTGTTTTGTTCCACTCATGCCACCTTAGGCGCCGATAAACCGGCATTATGTTCCTTGATTTTGCGTTCCTTACACGATGGGTGAAATGGGGACCCCTTGACAGTTCGACTTTGAATAAAACTCCTCCAGCAAGGCCCAACATTGGTTTTAATTTGCTCATAATAACAACCTAATTAATTAATTAAATTGCATAGGGAGTTAGCGCTACCCGAGGATTCTTAATTCTACATAGCAGGGGGGGCCAGTGCTGATGGTGTTGGTCCCAAACGGGGGTCCTGCAGGGCCACCGCGGGGAAACTCGAGGATTGGCTCCTGTAGCATCACCCATCCGGTTGTGGCCTGAGACGAGATACGCGCGGCTACTATCAGGGTGTCGGCACGCCGGGATGTCTTGCTGGACTTGTTTTACCATTGTCGAAATGACTTGTGCTACCGGGATGCCGAGCCTGATCGGTTTTTCCCTAAGATAAGGGGTGATGATATTATATTTATCACTTCAGCTAATCGTGAGAGCTTGTGATGGGCTAAGTTGGGACACCCCTGCAGGGTTATGATCTTTCGAAAGCCGTGCCCGCGGTTATGTGGCAGATTGGAATTTGTTAATGTCCGGTTGTAGAAAACTTGACAGAGGATCCGAAGTAAAACACACAACTGGGTGAGTAACCGTGACTGTCTCTTTTCATTTTGAGAAGAGAACACGATGGGGTTATGTTTGACTCGTATGTAGTTCAGGATCTTTAGCGATCACTACTTTTGCGACCGTTTGCGTAGATGCTCATCTTATTCTGGTACTCGTAAGTTAGCCACCATATTATGCTTAGCCGCTGCTGCAACCTCACCACCTTACCTCTTCCTACCCATAAGCTTTGCTAGTCTTGTTACCCATGGTTATGGGATTGCTGAGTCCTCGTGGCTCACAGATACTACAACACCAGATGCAGGTTCAGCCGAGTTTGATGCAGGAGCTGGTTCAAGTTCTTCACTGGGAGCCCGATGAAGAGTAGCCGTATGCTTGTGACGTTTTCGACGATCAGTAGTGGTTTCTACTAGGATTCGATCCGGACCTGTGGCTTTATGTTGTTTTGGTATCTTTCTTTTGGATCTTACCCTTAGATGGGCTGTGATGTTTTGAATGATGTTATGCTTATGTAATGTATTGTGTGAAGTGGCGAGTGTAAGCCAACTATCTCCTTTTGCAATTTAATCCCTCTTTTACATGAGTTGTGCAAAGATACCAAACTTGCGATCATTCTAGGATGGGCTTATACCTTTAAGTCGTGCCTCGACACGTAGGAGGTATAGTCCCATCCTGGGCATTACAGACAACCTCTCTGTACTCGGTGGGAGCAAAGTTATTTGTATCTATGTGCAGGTCCACGTTGATTGCTAATATCCGGCGCCGTTAGCAGTTGACACCTTCTTGTTGAAACTGGGAGTCTCTGGGAAATCGATCCTTGGTAATACCAAGGTAAAACTTCTGCTACACTGCATCTCAAACCTTCCACTTGGGGTAACCAACGAGGGGTGAGAAGCCACCTAGCAAAGCAATTTCTGGCGCCGTGGCCGGGGACTCCACTCTTCAGGATAGGGGAGTTGCACGCTATCTTTTACCTTTGCTTTTAGTCTTGTTAGTTTACTTTTCAGTTTTGCTTTAGTATCTTTTATCGAAAATCACAAAAATAGTTATCTTGCTTGCTTGCTACTATGGGTTCCACCAAAAACACTAGATGGGAGGAGTACACCCCTTCTTCCATTATACCAATCACCACTGTCGGGATTTACAAAAGTAATAAACCTTGTAATTATGTTAGTCCTGACGGAGGGTTATGCCCATGGCATGGTCTTCCCGGAAAAGAGTATGAGCCTCAGTTTAAAATTGCTCCTAAGCTTCCCCAAACTTGGGAAGACGTTCAAACTCTTATAATAGAGAGCGATTCAAACAAAGAGGATGACACTATGATTCTGCCCGATAATGATAAAATTGATTTTGATAATTGTAGTATTTCAGAAGTTGTCACCTTTCTGCAAGGAACGGCCAAAGATCCCCACACTAGCACGCTTAATCTTGCCTTCACAGAGCATGTCACTAATGCTCTCATCAAAGCTAGGGAGGAGAAACTTAGAGTAGAAGCCTCCATACCTAGAAAGCTAGAAGATGGTTGGGATCCTATGATTAAAATTAAGATAAACAACTTCTCATGCTATGCTTTATGTGATATTGTAGCTAGTACTTCCATTATGCCCAAAAGACTATATGATATGCTTAAATTGAAACCTTTTGATTCTTGTTCTTTTGGTGTTCGTCTCGTTGAGTCTTCCATAAAGAAACCTTTGGGGAGGATCGACGATGTTCTTATCGTTGTCAATGATAATTATGTTCCCGTTGATTTTACTATTATGGATATTGAATGTGATCCTTCTTGTCCAATTATTTTGAGACGTCCCTTTTTACGCACCGTTGGTGCTATCATTGACATGAAAGAGGGTAATATAAAATTTCAGTTTCCTCTCAAGAAAGGGATGGAACACTTCCCTCGAAAGAAGATCAAGTTACCTTTTGAGTCCGTTGTACGGGCTAGCTATTCTTTTACTTTTGATAAAACTTGATCTATATGCATTATGCCTAGCTTAAAGGCATAAAAGAAAGCGCTTTTGGAAGGCAGCCCAATGAATAAATTTATTTTGCTTTTGTTGTGTCTTGATGTTGTTTACTACTGTAGCATCATCATTGTATCTTTGCTTTTCATATTTGTGCCAAGTATAGCCTCTGATTGCTAGAAAGTTCAAAAGTTGTGAGGTGCTGTCCAGAAAACAGATTCTGTCCTTGGATAGAAAAATTCGTATAAAATCACCAGATCATCTTTTTGGTCTGAATTTTTTCGACAGAGTTCTCTATATAATTGTCTTTCGTGCGTCTGTTCTGAGTTTTTTGATTTGAGTTGCAGAAGTGCACCGAAAAAATCAATTACTACCTGCTGTTCTGTTTTTCACAGATTCTGTCCTGTTTTGCTTTTCCTTCATTTTTGCAAACCAAGAGCTTGCTTTTCTTTGCAAAAACCTTTTGGCAATCTTGAGAAACAGTAGACCTTCAAGAATATCTTTATTTCCAGCAAGGTATAATTATTTTATTATGGGTACTAACCTCGCTAATCAGATTATGATGAGTTATGTATGAAGGGAGTTTTCAAGTGTGCGAGGGAAGATGATAAGAAGATTCAGGAGTGTCAAGCGCTCAAGCTTGGGGATGCCCCCATGCACCCCCAAGAAATATTCAAGGAGACTCAAGCGTCTAAGCTTGGGGATGCCCCCGTGCATCCCCTTCTCCATCAACATTATCAATTCGTCTTTCGTTCCACTATATTTTAATCACTTCATGTGTTATGTGCTATGCTTGGAGCGTCTTGCTTTTAGTTTCCTTTTTAGTTTTTCATAACGAGTCGGAACTCAGCGTTCTTTATATGGGAGAGAAACACGCTCCACTTCTACCTAGAACATAACATAGAATTTTCATGTCTATCTTTGCTGTGTGTGTTCTTCGTCTTTTAATAGCTACTATCATGCTCTGCTCTTAGTATTCAAGCTTATCTTTTTAAAGAGCTTTTGTTTAGTTGGTTGCTTGAACTCTCTTTAATTATCATGCTTATCTTATTAAGAGAGTTTGCTTCCGTTGCATTGGTTAATATGTCTATGATAAAGATGCTACGTGCATAATGGCGCTTAGTAGTTCAGGTTTTCTTATGGTTAGTCTCAAATAGATGGAGGGTTCCCAATGTGTTATTGGAGTACCAACATGATTTGTTTGCCAATGATGTGGTATGGTTTAGTAATATCTTCCCTCAAGAATTTATTTTGATTGACTTGGCGTATGCTCACGCATATTTAAGACTGTAAAGGAAGTCTGTCAAGCCTTGATGATCTTTTATTTCTGAGTAGCGATATAACTTCCATGCCTGATTCAATGTTGCTTTGTCGCTCTGCATGATTATGACCGTCATTGCTCTCTTAGTTGGTCGCTCCCAGTCTTTTGCTAACCTCCACCTGTACTAAGCGGACTGACTGCTTGTGCATCCACATCCTTTTAAACCAGTTATGCCATATGAGTCCACCATACCTACCTATATGTGGTATTTCACCGCCACTCCAAGTAAATTTACATGTGCTGCCTTTAAAACCTTCAGTTGCAATATATAGCTCATGGGAAAGTAGCTTAAAAACTATTGTGGTAAAGAATATGTTGCTTATGTATCTTATTTTCTTATAAGTTGTTTGCTGAGCGATAACCATGTTTCTGGGGACGCCATCAACTATTACACTTTTGTTGAATATTGTAACATCCCGATTGTCGGAATGTTTAAGAAAAAGTTTTCAAAAATTAGGGCGAGAAAATTTCATTTTGTTTTATTTATTAGCAAAGCTTAATTTGACTTTTTATGAATTCAGAGGATTTAATTTGAACTAATGCAAACCTAAATTAAAATTTGAGTGTGCTTCTTTCTTTTAGTCGGGCTTTATTTTCTTTTCTTCCGCATATTAAAATACGCGCCTTTGAATTTTCTTTGATTGTTTCATTCTAATATTCATTCGATATTTGTTTGAGCTTCTTTTACTTTTCTAGTTTTCTTAAGAAAAAATCAATTTCTCTCTCTCTCACCAATACATGCGTTCCAATCTAGCTATCTCTCACAACTATGCAGCATGCAAAGTTGCATATCTTCTCTGTATCCTCACTATTGTTTTATGGACAACCATCTCTCTATTTCTTTTATTTTTCTTTCTCTTGGGCTGCAACCCAACACCTTTTTTTTTCCTATTTCCTTGCTTCCCATGGGCCTAGTTGATCTGACCCATTACCCAGCCGAAGGAGCACCCCTCTCATTGAAACGTTCACCTTGCAAAGAAGAGAATCAGTCACACGTAGACGTACAAATAGGAAACGTGTGCACCTTCCTTTAATTTCTCCTCCCTTCCTATTTCTCTCCATCTCTCCCAACGAGCACCTCTTCTCCTTCCTCTCCCTTCCTGTGTACGCTCGCTTACAGAGAAGAAACATAGAGCCACTCTACTGCCCTCCCTTTAACTCCAATGAATCTCAACTGTTTCAACTTCTGAAGATATGTAGATGAGCGCTTCGTTATCCTCTCTCATTCCCCTCAGCCCTCATGCCTTCTATCTTCCTCCTTCTCGTGTGATATCTCCTCGAACTATTGCTGCTCCATGGACGCGAGTGTTTGTTTCCGGTGACTCAGAGCACCTCGGTCCAAATTCTTGCGCCCAAAGGTCCTCCTCCACGCCATAGCTCCATTCAGAGAAGAAAGAACACGATCCCTCAACCACACACGAAGAATTCTGCATGTTCGCGTACACTGATCGTCAAGTTCATCGCACCGTTCCGTCGAACTCGGTGAGGCTCTACCAAATTCCTTTTGCACACATACTCGCCATCATCTAATGAATCCCGTAGACATCATCGTTCATCCTATCTATACCGTTACTCGCGTCGATGCATGAACGGATGCCATCGACATGTCCGCATATTTTTTTTACTTCCTCGGATGACCTTGTGTTCAACACGTGATTTGGTTCTCATACCCATAGTAACCTCATGGTAGAGTTAGCTCGCTGGTTTCATCAATAGAATTTTAGTATAACTTTTGTTATAGTCATTCTTGACCAAGATGGAATAGGGTCTGTTCATCGGTAAATTTTGTAATAATATGTTATTGTTCATATGTTTGCGATATGCCTAGGAGAGCATCCTATTGGTCTCAAATTGTTGCGTGTGACAAATGACTTATTAGATTTATTGGTTTACCGATTATAGTTTTTGTTGTGGCAAACTGGTTATTTTTGTATTGTTATTGTCTTAGACATGTCTATAGATTTAAATATAGTTTATATGGTTTCAATTAATGCCTAATTGTAATTGTGTGTTATTCTTTTGTTTCATATTAGTTCTTGTGATTTTTTTTATCGTGTGTAGTAGCTGATCGATGAACTTTTGTGTTGGTTTGATATTTTTATATGGTCATGACATGCCTAGGAGTCGCTCCTATTTATTTCATAATTCTAAGTTAGATATCATTGATTAGATTGTCGTGAGGATTTTATTTATCTATCTATTTATATTATATTGTATTTGTATGTTGTCTCAGATATTATTCTTGTGTAGCGTGTAGCCCTATATTGCATGCGTAGAATATTTGGTAAACATTCGCCATGCTTATAATTTCGTAGGATTATTATAGGCTTTACTTTGTTTATTGAATAATGAAATATTTCATATCTTGACTATTTAATTTTGTTTAGCATGGTGACATCTTAGATATGGTTTACATATTTATTTCCGTCCATGTCGATGTTCTTTTTATTGCTACATATAGGTCATGCTTGTTGCATATAACCTAGTCTATTGCTTCTTGTTATTTATCCAAGTTGTTTCATTCACCTAGGATGGTACCTAAGCATGCTTAGTTGATTGACGAGCCATGTTAGTACTTACTCAAAGTAAAATACATATTTGGTTGTATGCCTATAATGTGTTGTATCATTGGTAGTTTGTTCCTTATGTTCATACATGTGATTAGACTTTACTTGATAGATATATATCGTAGTAGGTTGTTGATTAATCAATATGCCATGTTGTTATGCTTGTATAACTAGATTACATAGTGTGTTGTATCAGTTCATGTTATAGATCATTTCTAGTTGTGTATCATTTGTCATTACAATAGTAAGTTATACTAGATAGAAATGCATATCATCTTGCTAATCGTTCTGGTAGAATACATGTTCATTGGTTGATGCCATTATCTAGTATTACATGCCTACATGCTCATTTTGCTTTCTCGGTGTGGTTTTATTTTATAACAAGCACGATAGTGTTGTGTGATAATGCCATGCTTCCATGTTCTTACATGTCATAAATAGTGTGCAGGGTTGCGTGCTACTACCCTACTTGATCGCGATGTTAGTTATCTCACAGTTACGATATTCTATTGGTAGCCTAGTGTGGTATCTCGATCATCCATGTTTAGACATTACATTGTTTACCTCGCTAATGCGTTATTCTATGCTTTGACATCTTTCATGCTTTATGATGTTTGGTGTATTACAGTTGCCTAGTTCAATTCTTTCTTATAGATGTTACCTCTATATCATGTTAGTATTATGAGTGTTTAATACTTGTTTCATTAGTTCATCACATGGTTTGGATAGTTTACCATTCGTTAGTTGAGTTGTGTCTTTCTCATATGCCAAGTGTGCATAGTTTGCCATGTTGTTACAATCATGTGCTGATAATGTTGTTGGTAGTGGTTTATTAGACATTTGTTATTTATTATCATAAAGAGCATGTCCTAGTGTAGTATATTGCCATGGTCACTTTATGCTTGATGCTTGTGATATTAGTCAATACATATTTATAACTTCTCATTCACATACCATGTGTAATATGTGTCCTCTTGTTAAATTGTGTGGCCATAGTATTGGTTTGATATAATGAAGTTGATCCTATTTTCTTTAGTTTTGCTTTAGGATAGAATCTAGATCCAACTCAATTCATGTTGTTGTATGATGTTTCATTGCTTACTAGTATGGTTTCTAATGGTTGTTTGTTTGCCTTATGAACTATCGTCTTTTAAGTTATTATAGTTGATGTATATGTTTGACTACTATTGAACATTATAAATATTTGGATTATATTCAAATATTTACTTGTGGTTAACTTTTACCTTTATCATGTCCTGTTGTGATTGCGTAGTTAAATGCATAGGATGGTTTCTTTTCATATGTGTTGATGCAATTGCCTTTGTTATGTAGTAGTTTCCTATACCTTAGCTCAGATGTGTAGAGGCCACTACTACTGCTTAGTAGAACAATTCATACTAGAACGTTAGTCTTGATCGCTAAGCCTTCTTTAGTCATGTCAACCGAACCATGTCATTTCATTGAATCATCTCCCTCGCCACCCGATCATGCTACCTCATTTTGAATTTCCATCTGATCAATATCTTGCTATCCATCTACTCTTAATTTGTTTTGGATGTTATTTGGATTTGCCATTGCTTTGGTATTTATTGTTTGTCTGTTGCTATCGTTACGACGAGTAGGGAGTGACGACGATGTTGGATATGGACAGAATCAGGTTATCGGAGAAGGACTCAACAACGAAGGCATGCCTCCTTCTTGATCATACTTATCCTATGTTTTACAAAATTGCATTGAGTTTTATAGTTACTATATGCATGTTTTTAATCTCGTAGCTAGCGTGTCGATTGACACATGCCTTGATCCGCTTGTCGCCTATTCACTTGACACCTGAGTAGAATTATAGATTATTCCGGTAGAGTAGAAATGCTTAGCCATGCTTATTATTCTATAGGTCCTTATTTGAATGATCTTCGGATCATTGACACTTGGAACTTGTTGCTGAGCTCGCTGAGCTAGGTCGGTTGACCTTGTTGACCTTCTCTACTCTCTTCTACTCTGGGTGAAACTTACCATCTGAATACTGGCGCGGGCGACAGCTGAATCAAGGATTGAAGGAGCGATTGGCCGCCCTTCACGAGTTGAAGGGGGCAATGAGTCGTCCGTGCCGCATGAGGCCTAATAAGTCTTGGATTTGAAGATTGTGATAACAGTACAGCCACATGCTATATGGGCACTGGCTTGGTTTGTAATGCCCAGGATGGAGTTATACCTCCTACGTGTCGAGGCACGACTTAAAGGCATAAGTCCATCCTAGAATGATCTCAAGTTTGGTAATCTTTGCACAACTCATGTAAAAGAGGGGATAGTAAACTGAAAATAGTTGGCTTACACTCGCCACGTCACAGAATTACAGTACAAGTCTCAAACATCATACATTAAGAGCACTACAACCCTCTAAGGGCAAAAGCCAAATGTCAAAGTACCAAACTCAGATAAATAAACCACAGGCGGATCGAATCCTAGTAAGAGACTCCACTACTGATCGTCCGGGTAGCGCACGTAGTACCGACTACGTTCCTCGTCGTACTCCCAATCCAGCTCGATGCCATCACCTGGATAACTCACAGCTGGACCTGCATCTGGTGTGTGAAGTAACTGTGAGCCACAGAGGACTCAGCAATCCCGTTCCCGGGTAACAAGACTATCAAAGCCTTTAGGTGAGGAAAAGGCTGAAGAAAGAACAAGTCTGCAGCAGCAACTAGCATCTAGCTTACGCAAGTGAGAGCGAGAAGAGAAGGCATCGGCGAGAAGTGATCACGAAGTGATCCTAGCTACAAGCTCCACAATCATAACCCCTCCGTGTTCAGCTCCCGAATCCCTATTCGGAAACTGACAGTCACGGAACACACGCTGGTAGTGTATTAGAAACATTGTGTCAAGTTATCTACAACCGGAATTAACAAGCTCCCATCTGCCACATAACCACGGGCACGGCTTTCGAAAGTTCAAACCCTGCAGGGGTGTTCCAACTTGACCCATTACAAGCCCACGATCCGCGGAGTCGCAACTTCAAAGTGGGAAGACCCGAGTATCTTCGGAATCCCGTGCTCAAGATATACCGTGCTAAGGTAAGGCTAATCCAGCAAATCCTCCCGGCGTGCCGACACCCTGATAGTAGCCGCGCGTATCTCGTCTCAGGCCACGACCGGATGGGCGATTCTACAGGTTTATATCAATCCTCGAGTTCCCTCGTGGTGACCCCGCAGAACCCCCGGTTTGGACCAACACTCATGAGGAGCACTGGCCCGGGTTGTTGATTAAGAACTCGGGTTAATTACTCCCTATGCAAGTTATTTAGTTATTAGGCAAATAGTACCAATGTTGGGATTTGCTGGAAAAGACTTAGCACTTAGCGGTTTATCGAGGGGGTCCCATACACCCCAACCGTGTTAGGAACGCATAATCAAGGAACATAATACCGGCTTATACGGATCCTAACGGCATGAGTGGAACAAATCACCAAGCAAAAGGCTTAGCCTTCCACCCTTGCCAATATATAGATGATTTCATTTAAAGCATTTATATAGTGTGATATAACCCAACCAAACTTCAACATGGAGCAAGCATCTTCACTTCACCTGCAACTAGCAACGCTATAAGAAGGGCTGAGCGAAGCGTACTTAGCCAAGCAACGGTTTGCATAGGTAGGGTGGTTAAACATGGCAATTGGTTACAAGTAGGAGGCTGACAAGAAGAACATGGGCATCGAGGCAAAACTATAGATCGAGACTACTAGCAATAGGCAAAGATAGTAATGTTATCGGGGTTCGGTCATCTTGCCTGAAGAGAAGTCGTTCGGATCGTAAAAAGGGTCCTCGTGCTCAACCTCGTTGGAAACCTCGTGCTCAACCTCGTACTCGTTCTCAGCCTCCGGCTCAAAACAAAACAATCACACCAAGCACCAATCAACAAGATGCAATGCGCACTCGAAAAACATGAATGCATGATGGATGCACTAAGGATGCACACGGAGCACGGAAAATATCACTCAAGCAAATCACCTCAAAACATGATAACAATCTGATATTATTAATCTACACAGAAAATCAACCAAGTTTGATATAAGATTCGCTGAAATCGGAGTTACGGGCTAAAAGTTATGCCCGAAACAAGATTTGAGCGAAAGCTGAAAATTACAGCAACATAGCAACTTTGGAGCTCAAAATAATTAAGCTACAGCACCCAAAGAGCATGGCAAAGGACTTGAACACAAATTAGACATATAGTACAACAACTAGGTCCAAAGTGCACCCCCAACGGAGTCACGGATCAATAGCAATGATCTTGGACATATTGAACTTTGCAATAAAATTCTGGCAGCAGAATTTTATTGAAACTTTAGAGCAAAAGATAAACATGCTACAGCCACTCAAATGGACATGTGAGGACATGGATGGAAAGACAACAATATATACTACAAGGAACAATCAAAATCCACCCCAAAACTATCATGCTGTTTCCTAGAACATCACACGAACATGGCATCGGAACGTTACAGATTTCAGACTTAGTGAAAAATCACTAAGTCCTAAAACAGCAATATCATCATAGCACACAAAAGAGCATGTTTAAGTCACCTCGAAACTAAACATGGCAAAGGGTAAGCACCTCATCAAAGGGCATATGAAGGTGATCCCGAAACACACAAGCATGCATCAAAGAGGTGAACACAACGATTACAACGAGCTCATCAAGATGGCATTTCATAACAAGTGAAAACACAACATATGAACATGGCACTTTGCAAAGATGATAACAAGGCAACAATACATCTACCATGCAACCTATCACAAGCAACACGTAGTTCGTGACAAGACGAACACGTGGACATGTCATTTGCATCGTTTGGACAAACGAGCTAAAAGTTATCACATGGCAAAGGTGGCATGAAAATAACACATAACAGCAGTTTATATCATGATGCACTCTTGCAACAGCAAAACAAGTGTCTAGAAGACATCTAACATGCATGACAACAACAGGTAAAACGTAGAGCACATCTCCACGAACGTCTGGACATATTACACGCGCAAAACGGAGCAACAGGCACAAAGTTACAGCAGTTCAAACATTGCATCTCAGAACAGGTAAAACTGGACTTAGTGGAATTAGGGTCAACCTTAGCAGATCTGGATCTGAGGACAAAACGAGAAGACGGGCCGGCGGCGGCGGATCCGGCCCAGGGCGGCTGGAACTGTGCGGCCCGGGACTGGAGGAGGGAGGCCCGCGGCTCCGGTGCAGCGAGCGGCGGCCCGGCTGCGGGGAGGCGGCCCACGCGAGGCCTGGCGATGCGGCGGCCCGGCTGGGCTGGAACTGGCGCTGCGGCCGAGCCCAGCTGGCGGCGGGAATGCGGTGGCGGAGAGGCGAGCGGAGGCCCGCCGCGGTGCGGGACGGCCCAAGGCGCGGCGCGGGGATCTGGTGGGTGGAGAGGCGGCCCGTGTGGCGCCGCGAGGAAGTGGTCAGCTGGACCACTTCGTCGGCTCGGTGCGGTGGCTGACGAGGCCTGGCGAGGCCGAGAGCCCAGGTGGCGGCGATGGAGCCTCCGCGCGCTGGATCGATGCTCTGGCGGCGCTGACTGCGAGGGGATCGAGGATCCGGTCGGCGCGGTGCGGGTAGATCGAGGGATTCCCTCGGGATCCGGGCAGAAATCTGGATCTGAAGTAGAAAATGAAAAAAAAGAGGGGAGAGAGGAGGAAGAAGAAGGGGATGCCCAAAATAGACTAGGGGGGTCTATATGTAGCAGTTTTTTAGGGTTAGGAGGAGTTTTAGGGGCGCTAGGAGCCCTCCGATCGCGATCCGACGGATCCGATCGCGGGGGTAGATTTAAAGGGCCTAGAAGGAGAAAAAGAAAGCAGCAGGGATGTTTCCGGGACACGAAGCGAAGGCACTTCGGACCCACACGGACAACGGATGGAAAAGTCAACGGAGTCCAAACGAGACGAGATTTGAGAGGCGGGTTGCACACAACAAAACAACAACACACAAAACAACCTCGCGGCACACCGGTAACGTAAAACGTCCGAACAACAAAGTAGGCCTACGGGACGTCACGGACACGTGAGGGAGCTCCGGAACGCGAAACGGAGAACGGGAAGAAACACGACGAACCGGATGCAACCCACAACACAAATGCAATGCAATGCACATGTCTACATGATATGAATGAAAGCCACACACTCACACAACAAAACGACGAAAACCCGAAAGACAAAGAACCCGGAATGGAAATAGATGAAGCCAGAGATATATTATATACCCAAAAGGGAAAGTATTACATCCGGGGCATTACAAACTCTCCTCTACTACAAAAAGATCTCGTCCCGAGATCTAGGACTGGAAAAAGGAAGGGTACTCGGAACGAAGATGATCTTCTCGTTCCCAGGTAGCTTCTCGGTCTGTGTGATGTGACCACTTGACTTTCAGAAACTTGATGGACTTGTTGCGAGTCTTGCGTTCGGTTTCTTCGAGAATGGCAACTGGATGCTCTCGGTAGGAAAGGTCTTGTTGAAGATCAATCTCCTCAAACGGAATCATGCGCTCAGGTGCCTTGAAGCATTTGCGAAGTTGAGACACATGGAAGACATCATGAACATTTGCAAAGTTGGAAGGGAGCTCGAGCTGATAGGCTAGATCGCCTCTTTTGCCAAGAATCTTGAAAGGCCCGACGTATCTAGGAGCAAGTTTTCCTTTGATACCGAATCTTTGGGTTCCTTTCATCGGAGAAACTCGGAGATAGACATGATCACCGACGTCGAAAACGAAATCACGATGCTTTCCGTCATAGTAGCTCTTCTGACGCGACTGAGCGGCCTTGAGATTCTCACGTATGACTTTGCACATTTCTTCGGCTTCCGAGATCAAGTCATTGCCAAGGAGTTGGCGTTCGCCTGTTTCAGACCAGTTGAGAGGGGTACGGCACTTTCTGCCATAGAGAATTTCAAACGGTGCTTTGCCTGCACTTGCTTGAAAACTGTTGTTGTAAGAGAACTCGGCAAATGGAAGGCAGTCTTCCCATTTCATGCCGAAGGAGATGACACAGGCTCTGAGCATATCTTCTAGGATCTGATTCACACGCTCGACTTGACCACTAGTCTGAGGGTGAAAGGCAGTGCTGAACCTGATCTTCGTGCCCATGGCAGACTAAAAGGAGTCCCAGAACCTAGATGTGAACAAGCTGCCACGGTCTGAGGATATCACTTGAGGAATGCCATGTAGGGACACAATTCTGGAAGTGTATAGCTCTGCAAGTTGAGCTGCATTGATTGATTCTTTGACTGGAAGAAAGTGAGCGACTTTGGTAAGCTTGTCAATCACCACAAAGATAGCATCATTGCCTCGCTTGGATTTAGGAAAGCCAGTGACGAAGTCCATTTCAATGTGGTCGAACTTCCACTCGGGGATAGGAAGAGGTTGGAGAAGACCGGCTGGACGTTGATGTTCTGCTTTCACTCTTCTGCAAACATCACATTCATTCACGAATTGGGCAATCTCCCTTTTCATGCGTGTCCACCAGTAAGACTGCTTGAGATCTTGGTACATCTTGGAACTGCCGGGATGAATGGAAAGGAGAGAATCATGAGCTTCTTCCATTATGAGCTTCCTGAGATCACCTTTGGGAACAACGAGTCTGTCCTCGAAGAACAAGGTATCTCTCTCATCAACACGGAAGCACTTATATTTTGGAGTGCCCTTTGCAATCCCATGTTTCACCTTCTTCACCATGGTATCACTGAGCTGGGCCTCACGGACTTGATCTTCCAAGGTAGGAGCAATCTGGAGATTTGCAAGAAAACCCTGCGGAACAACCTGGAGGTTGAGCTTCCTGAATGCTTCACAAAGCTCAGGCTGGTATGGCTTGATAAGAAGGCTGTTGCAATATGCCTTTCTGCTCAAAGCATCTGCAATCACATTCGCCTTGCCTGGAGTGTATTCGATGCTGGGGTTGTACTCTTGGATCATCTCGACCCAACGAGTCTGGCGGAGGTTCAGATGCGGCTGTGTGAAGATGTACTTCAAGCTCTTGTGATCAGTGAAGATGTCGACCTTTCTGCCCAACAACAGATGTCTCCACGTAATCAGAGC
The DNA here is from genome assembly GCA_902687465.1 of Secale cereale. NCBI lineage: Eukaryota > Viridiplantae > Streptophyta > Magnoliopsida > Poales > Poaceae > Secale > Secale cereale. Next base: position 263,707,752 of record LR738711.1, on the reverse strand, counting down.
ATGTACCACAGCTGCTAGCTCGAGATCGTGTGTGGGATAGTTCTTCTCACTGGGCTTGAGCTGCCGAGAAGTATATGCCACAATTTTCTTATCTTGCATAAGCACACCACCAAGACCTTGAAGAGAAGCGTCACAGAACACTTCATAGGGCTTGGTTTCGTCCGGAGGAGTCAGAACTGGAGCAGAGACAAGCTTCTCTTTGAGGGTTTTGAAAGCCACTTCACATTCGGGAGACCAAAAGTATTTGACATTCTTCTGAAGCAGGTTGGAAAGAGGCTTGGCAATCTTGGAGAAGTTCTCAACAAACCTTCTGCAATAGCTGGCAAGACCCAAAAAGCTGCGGAGCTGCTTGACGTTCTGAGGAGCTTCCCAGTTGACAATTGCTTCAACTTTCTCGGGATTAACCGCAATACCGTCAGCTGAGATGATGTGGCCCAGGTACAAAACCTTATCGAGCCAGAACTCGCACTTGGAGAACTTGGCATAGAATTTATGCTCTCGGAGTCGATCAAGAACCAGACGCAAGTGCTTTTCGTGATCTTCTTCATTCTCGGAAAACACCAGAATATCATCCAGATACACAAGCACAAACTCGCCCGTATAGGGGTTGAAGATGTAATGCATCATCCTTGAAAAGGTAGGAGGAGCATTGGCGAGACCGAAGGACATGACGGTATACTCGTATGAACCGTAGCTCGTTCTGAAGGCCGTCTTGGGAATGTCTTCCTCGCGAATGCGAATTTGATGATAGCCCATTCGGAGGTCAAGCTTAGAGAATACTTTAGCTCCTTTGAGCTGCTCAAAGAGTTCGTTGATGTTGGGGAGCGGATACTTGTTCTTAATCGTCTTCTTGTTCAATGGCCGGTAGTCAACACAGAGACGCTCCGTGCCATCTTTCTTCTTGACAAATAAGACACCACAGCCCCACGGAGATGTACTCGGTCTGATGAGACCCATACTCTCCTGCTTATCAAGCTGCTTCTTCAATTCCTTCAATTCATCCGGAGAGAGCTTGTAAGGACGCCGGCAAGCAGGCTCAGTGCCCGGCTCGAGTTCAATGACAAACTCCACCTGACGGTGTGGAGGCATGCCTGGAAGATCTTCTGGAAAAACGTCTTGATATTCGTTCACCACTGGAATTTGCTCTATGGAATTAATTTCACCCTTATCATTAAGAGAGAAAAGCCGAATAGTATTATCCCTGGAGGCGAAGATAATCACATCTTCATCAGAATGAGTCAACTTGACTTCCTTTTGAGCACAATCAATGTGAGCATCATGCTGAGAAAGCCAATCCATTCCGAGAATGAGGTCAATATCAGAATGACCCAGAATCACCGGAGAAGCCAAAAATCGATAATCACCCATGCGAATAGAAACATCCGGAGCATATATGCTGGAATGCATCTGCTTTCCCGGAGAAGAAACTGCCAACTGCCTCGGTAAAGCTGCTGTGGTCACACTATGCTTGGATGCAAACGGGTATGACATGAAAGAATGAGAAGCACCCGAATCAAATAACACTTTAGCTAGAAAGGAGTTAACTGGAAGGTTACCCAAAATGACATCAGAAGAAGCCTCCGCTTGTGCTGCATTCAACAGATTGACCCTTGCTGCCTTTGGATCATGCTTGACCATAGCGGTACCGACAAGAGGAGGAGGCGGAAGGCGCCTTGGGTTGTTGCACTTGTTGGAAAAATGACCCTTCTGGCCACACTTGTAGCAAGTCACCTCAGAAAGTGGACGGGTAGGAGGAGCATTTAGTCTTGGAGCTTGGAACTGTTGCTTGGACTGCTTGTTGGAGTTGGGTGGGTGGGAGAAACCACGACCACTAGAGTTCTTGTTGTTGGAGTTGTTGTATGGAGCTCGAATCACTGGAGGAGGAGGAAGCCAGAATTTCTGTTGCTTCGAGACCATCTGAGACGATGAGGAAGAGTGAACATCATCTCGAATTCTCTTCTTAGAAGCCTCCATCTTAAGCTGAGCTGCTTCTTGTTTCAAAGCCATGTTATAGAACTTATCGAATTCGTCTGGCTCGAACAAAGTGAGAGCAAGCTGAAGTTCATCTTTGAGACCTCCACGGAACTGATAGATTTTACTCTTTGCATCAGGAATGTCTTGCTTTGCATAGCGAGCGAGGTTTTGGAACTTGACATTATACTGATAGACTGTCATGGAGCCCTGCTTGAGGTTGCGGAATTGCTCACGCATACCCTCGATGACACTTGTAGGAATGTGATGCGAGCGGAAATCCTTGCAGAAATTTTCCCAAGAGATCACTTGACCCGGCCTTGAGTCTTTGTACTGCTGCCACCAGTCAGCTGCTTGATCTTTCAGTTGGAAGGCTGCAAACTTCACATAGTCATCTTCTTTCACGTTACTGCACTCAAAATGCTTCTTGATATCGGTTAGCCAATCTTCAGCATCAAGAGGGTCGACACAGTAACTGAAAGCTTTAGGATTGTTGGCCAAGAACTGGTTGAGGGTAGCATGGTGCTGCTGGAAGAAGTTGCCTTGGTTCCCTGGAACGCCCTGATTAGCTTGCATAGCCTGCATTTGCTGCATCATCTGCATCATCAACTGAGTGTTCTGAGCAGTAGTCTGCATAATCGCTCTCCAAGCCTCAGGCGGAGGAGGAGGTGAAAGAGGATGCTCTGGGACCTCTTCCACCTCTGGGTTAGCATTCGGAACCCTTTTCGGAGCCATCCTGTAAGAGATGACCATGAATCAGCAATTGATTAACAAAAAGAATAAGCTGAATCAATGGAATGAATTGCAACAAGTCTTCACAATAATCATTCGAACAATAAGAACGAATGTAATCATCCGAACAAGAGGAACGAATGAATTTCTCAGTTAATTGATAACATCAGTCTTCACGAGAAGCCACATAGGGAACAAAAGGATAAAATAAGTAAAGAACAAGGTACGGAAAGGAACAAACACAAGAGAGGAGTTTCGTTCTAACATCTTTGTGCTGAAAGCATATGAACGCGTTACGAAAAGGTTTTGCAATCCCCGGATCAGCATAGCCAAGGACCCTTTAAGATGCAACTCCTGATAGTAACGTCGGTCATATAACTCCTTCACTCAATGTCGAACCCCGAACTCACTAACCTGCATTCGTTGGAAGAATGACTACGATCTACTGGATAAAACCCACCTATAGTTTTCCGAAAGATTCCAGTTATGCAATCAGGTGTTGGGGATACACGGGAAGCACCGCGCAATCAACTCTAACCTACATCCAGGTGTATCCATCCTTCAACACATAACCAGTCTTTCTTGGAAGCTGTGTACCTCGGACCTTCGAAAAGCATCCACTATAACAAGCTATGGCAATACTCCCGAACTACCTCCCCAGTACTGGGTGATGTCGGGGTTATCTTGCCACTGGCCGTATAGGGGAGATTTTCGATGTCGGCCGTCTTAAGTATTTAGTACTGTCGCGATATGCTTGTTACAATGATACCCCGAAGCTCAACTCCTCGGTAACAGGAGGCATCGGGAACAATATCCTTGTCACAAGAACATCGAAACAATCCCAGAATACTCGCGGGATTCCTAAAAAAATTTTTGTGCAATTTTTGAAGATAGGAGAGACAAGAGTAGACGTCAGGAGTCCTCACCAGAGAGAAAGGGGATGAGAAGCAAAGAAATCCTACTCTTCGATATAATATAGGACTCAAAAAGTTTTCAGTGTGTGCCTAGACTCGACCGTCAACGGTTCGCTCAAACAGTGGGGGCTCCTAGGTCGGAGAAGGCTCTGAATACCAACTTGTAATGCCCAGGATGGAGTTATACCTCCTACGTGTCGAGGCACGACTTAAAGGCATAAGTCCATCCTAGAATGATCTCAAGTTTGGTAATCTTTGCACAACTCATGTAAAAGAGGGGATAGTAAACTGAAAATAGTTGGCTTACACTCGCCACGTCACAGAATTACAGTACAAGTCTCAAACATCATACATTAAGAGCACTACAACCCTCTAAGGGCAAAAGCCAAATGTCAAAGTACCAAACTCAGATAAATAAACCACAGGCGGATCGAATCCTAGTAAGAGACTCCACTACTGATCGTCCGGGTAGCGCACGTAGTACCGACTACGTTCCTCGTCGTACTCCCAATCCAGCTCGGTGCCATCACCTGGATAACTCACAGCTGGACCTGCATCTGGTGTGTGAAGTAACTGTGAGCCATAGAGGACTCAGCAATCCCGTTCCCGGGTAACAAGACTATCAAAGCCTTTAGGTGAGGAAAAGGATGAAGAAAGAACAAGTCTGCAGCAGCAACTAGCATCTAGCTTACGCAAGTGAGAGCGAGAAGAGAAGGCATCGGCGAGAAGTGATCACGAAGTGATCCTAGCTACAAGCTCCACAATCATAACCCCTCCGTGTTCAGCTCCCGAATCCCTATTCGGAAACTGACAGTCACGGAACACACGCTGGTAGTGTATTAGAAACATTGTGTCAAGTTATCTACAACCGAAATTAACAAGCTCCCATCTGCCACATAACCGCGGGCATGGCTTTCGAAAGTTCAAACCCTATAGGGGTGTTCCAACTTGACCCATTACAAGCCCACGATCCGCGGAGTCGCAACTCCAAAGTGGGAAGACCCGAGTATCCTCGGAATCCCGTGCTCAAGATATACCGTGCTAAGGTAAGGCTAATCCAGCAAATCCTCCCGGCGTGCCGACACCCTGATAGTAGCCGCGCGTATCTCGTCTCAGGCCACGACCGGATGGGCGATTCTACAGGTTTATATCAATCCTCGAGTTCCCTCGTGGTGACCCCGCAGAACCCCCGGTTTGGACCAACACTCATGAGGAGCACTGGCCCGGGTTGTTGATTAAGAACTCGGGTTAATTACTCCCTATGCAAGTTATTTAGTTATTAGGCAAATAGTACCAATGTTGGGATTTGCTGGAAAAGACTTAGCACTTAGCGGTTTATCGAGGGGGTCCCATACACCCCAACCGTGTTAGGAACGCATAATCAAGGAACATAATACCGGCTTATACGGATCCTAACGGCATGAGTGGAACAAATCACCAAGCAAAAGGCTTAGCCTTCCACCCTTGCCAATATATAGATGATTTCATTTAAAGCATTTATATAGTGTGATATAACCCAACCAAACTTCAACATGGAGCAAGCATCTTCACTTCACCTGCAACTAGCAACGCTATAAGAAGGGCTGAGCGAAGCGTACTTAGCCAAGCAACGGTTTGCATAGGTAGGGTGGTTAAACATGGCAATTGGTTACAAGTAGGAGGCTGACAAGAAGAACATGGGCATCGAGGCAAAACTATAGATCGAGACTACTAGCAATAGGCAAAGATAGTAATGTTATCGGGGTTCGGTCATCTTGCCTGAAGAGAAGTCGTTCGGATCGTAAGAAGGGTCCTCGTGCTCAACCTCGTTGGAAACCTCGTGCTCAACCTCGTACTCGGTCTCAGCCTCCGGCTCAAAACAAAACAATCACACCAAGCACCAATCAACAAGATGCAATGCGCACTCGAAAAACATGAATGCATGATGGATGCACTAAGGATGCACACGGAGCACGGAAAATATCACTCAAGCAAATCACCTCAAAACATGATAACAATCTGATATTATTAATCTACACAGAAAATCAACCAAGTTTGATATAAGATTCGCTGAAATCGGAGTTACGGGCTAAAAGTTATGCCCGAAACAAGATTTGAGCGAAAGCTGAAAATTACAGCAACATAGCAACTTTGGAGCTCAAAATAATTAAGCTACAACACCCAAAGAGGATGTCAAAGGACTTGAACACAAACTAGACATATAGTACATCAACTAGGTCCAAAGTGCACCCCCAACGGAGTCACGGATCAATAGCAATGATCTTGGACATATTGAACTTTGCAATAAAATTCTGGCAGCAGAATTTTATTGAAACTTTAGAGCAAAAGATAAACATGCTACAGCCACTCAAATGGACATGTGAGGACATGGATGGAAAGACAACAATATATACTACAAGGAACAATCAAAATCCACCCCAAAACTATCATGCTTTTTCCTAGAACATCACACGAACATGGCATCGGAACGTTACAGATTTCAGACTTAGTGAAAAATCACTAAGTCCTAAAACAGCAATATCATCATAGCACACAAAAGAGCATGTTTAAGTCACCTCAAAACTAAACATGGCAAAGGGTAAGCACCTCATCAAAGTGCATATGAAGGTGATCCCGAAACACACAAGCATGCATCAAAGAGGTGAACACAACGATTACAACGAGCTCATCAAGATGGCATTTCATAACAAGTGAAAACACAACATATGAACATGGCACTTTGCAAAGATGATAACAAAGCAACAATACATCTACCATGCAACCTATCACAAGCAACACGTAGTTCGTGACAAGACGAACACGTGGACATGTCATTTGCATCGTTTGGACAAACGAGCTAAAAGTTATCACATGGCAAAGGTGGCATGAAAATAACACATAACAACAGTTTATATCATGATGCACTCTTGCAACAGCAAAACAAGTGTCTAGAAGACATCTAACATGCATGACAACAACAGGTAAAACGTAGAGCACATCTCCACGAACGTCTGGACATATTACACGCGCAAAACGGAGCAACAAGCACAAAGTTACAGCAGTTCAAACATTGCATCTCAGAACAGGTAAAACTGGACTTAGTGGAATTAGGGTCAACCTTAGCAGATCTGGATCTGAGGACAAAACGAGAAGACGGGCCGGCGGCGGCGGATCCGGCCCAGGGCGGCTGGAACTGTGCGGCCCGGGACTGGAGGAGGGAGGCCCGCGGCTCCGGTGCAGCGAGCGGCGGCCCGGCTGCGGGGAGGCGGCCCACGCGAGGCCTGGCGATGCGGCGGCCCGGCTGGGCTGGAACTGGCGCTGCGGCCGAGCCCAGCTGGCGGCGGGAATGCGGTGGCGGAGAGGCGAGCGGAGGCCCGCCGCGGTGCGGGACGGCCCAAGGCGCGGCGCGGGGATCTGGTGGGTGGAGAGGCGGCCCGTGTGGCGCCGCGAGGAAGTGGTCAGCTGGACCACTTCGTCGGCTCGGTGCGGTGGCTGACGAGGCCTGGCGAGGCCGAGAGCCCAGGTGGTGGCGATGGAGCCTCCGCGCGCTGGATCGATGCTCTGGCGGCGCTGACTGCGAGGGGATTGAGGATCCGGTTGGCGCGGTGCGGGTAGATCGAGGGATTCCCTCGGGATCCGGGCAGAAATCTGGATCTGAAGTAGAAAATGAAAAAAAAAAGAGGGGAGAGAGGAGGAAGAAGAAGGGGATGCCCAAAATAGACTAGGGGGGTCTATATGTAGCAGTTTTTTAGGGTTAGGAGGAGTTTTAGGGGCGCTAGGAGCCCTCCGATCGCGATCCGACGGATCCGATCGCGGGGGTAGATTTAAAGGGCCTAGAAGGAGAAAAAGAAAGCAGCAGGGATGTTTCTGGGACACGAAGCGAAGGCACTTCGGACCCACACGGACAACGGATGGAAAAGTCAACGGAGTCCAAACGAGACGAGATTTGAGAGGCGGGTTGCACACAACCAAACAACAACACACAAAACAACCTCGCGGCACACCGGTAACGTAAAACGCCCGAACAACAAAGTAGGCCTACGGGACGTCACGGACACGTGAGGGAGCTCCGGAACGCGAAACGGACAACGGGAAGAAACACGACGAACCGGATGCAACCCACAACACAAATGCAATGCAATGCACATGTCTACATGATATGAATGAAAGCCATACACTCACACAACAAAACGACGAAAACCCGAAAGACAAAGAACCCGGAATGGAAATAGATGAAGCCGGAGATATATTATATACCCAAAAGGGAAAGTATTACATCCGGGGCATTACATGGTTAATTAGTTAGCTCACTCTTATTGTCGTCATTGCCGTACCGCAGATGGGATAGCTGCCTTGCGAGGAGTGTCCTCGGCACAAAAGGGGGCTCGGACTGTGAACTGCGGTTACTCCCGTGTTGAAACCTAGTGGGCTTGGCACAGTAAGTTTGGTCTAATGAAAGACCTCGTCACAATCTCCCTGCCGGAATACCAAATGGTGTACTACGCTAGCGACGGCTAGTGGCAACAAGTCGGGATTGTGTCGTGTGGGTAAAGTGTACAACCTCTGCAGAGTGTAAAACTATTCGAATAGCCGTGTCCACGGTCATGGACGGCACATGAATCTTTCTTGACATACAGGACCTGTCTTTCTTATTCCCTCTTTCCCTTATTCTTGGAACCTGTGAAGAGTGTGAGTTGATCGAGGATCCTCACTTTGATGAAAGTTATTCTGGAGACAAAACATGTTTTCATCTAAAACTGCTATTATCGAACTGCTATATTTTTCAAACAAAATTAGCTTTTATGCAAATGAGCCATACAGCCATCCTTTGAAGCCACATGTAGCTATTAGGTCCTTCCCCGTGGGAGGCATGTTGAGTACGTAATGTACTCATGGCAATAATTTTGTTGACAACAGAGTTTCATGAAGACAAAGGTGATGACTACGACAACAATGGCGACCCGTAGGAGTGAGGTCTCGTGGACTACATCGACTGCCTGTGGCTGAGATGGAGTCGCTACGCATTGTACTTTCCGCTGTTTTTCTGATTGTAAATGTCATGAGACAATTCGCTAGGTATGTCTTGTGACAAATATACTACTTGTGATATTTTTACGTATTGTGCAATGATATCATTTCGCTGTGTTGTCAACAATGATCCTGGGGTTGACAAATATACACAGGAGGGTCTGGAAGCTAATTCCGGGTTCTCACAGAAGTGGTATCAGAGCCGATGTCGACCTAGTCGCGTGGCCTTAGTTAGAAATGGAAAGCCTTAGGGACTATTATTATAAAAAAAAACTATTTTGAAAAGGATCATTCTCGTACTCTTCTCCTTCACTATTGCTCTCCTAGTCTCATCTTATTCAAATAAGGTTTAATCTCTACTTTCTTACCTTCTTCCTTATAGTATGTGAAACCCTTTTGCCCACCCAAGGTGTTGAAAAGTCAAAAGCTTCACACGATGTGGCGAGAATTTCAAGATAAATTCAATCCTGAAGCTTCGAGTAGCAACATTTTTCCCAAGAGAAGACACCTCGAGAACTCAAGAAGTCAACAACCGTCGATTATGCTTCAAACGTCAATGTCTAAGATCTGCACCAAGTTATGATGTGACCTGCCATATAGGATTAGGTTGTTAACACCCTTGTAGTGAAAGAACTCGTAGCTTGTAGACGCAAAACCTTTCTTGTGTGAGTATTGTCTGCATATTTTTGGTGTTTTCCTATGCAGTCATACTAAAACCCTATTTGCCAAAATGAGTTGCTTTTGAGTTATATTTGGATAGCTTCATGGTTATCGGTGTTATCTTTTGTTTATCTTCTGGGGTATCTCTGCCTTGTGTAGGATTCTTTTACTCCTCTTATGCCCTTTCTCTCTTCTCTATAAACCCCAAAGAACACTTTGAGAGGAAAGAAGTTGCAACATCATCCTTTGAAATATCAATGTGAACCCCATGGAAAACCTCTTTTAAGGGGGTAGTAGACGATGATTTGTCTCAAGATCAAAGATTTCAAGACCTTCATTCGCAAGGAAGACGAAGATTTGAAGAACTTCAGTACACCTACCATAAAGTTCAACCTGAAGGAAGAATCAATGAGTTTGGCCGAACCGAAGCTTGACCAAAAGAAGAAGGTCAAGAACGAAGAATGTTCATCCAGTCACAGAAGCGATGCGGTTACCATCGCCAAGACCGAAGGACAGTTTCTAAGCCAAGATCAAGCTAGAATAAATTTTGACAATAGAAGTATCTCCAACCAAGACCCAGAGTTGCTTGTCACAAAGTTTAGAATCGACAGTGACCCCACAAGTTTATGAGAAGAATCATGTCGAAGACGAAGCTAACCCAAACCCATTCTCTTTAGTCAGCCTGAATCTCGGGGACGAGATTTCTTTTAAGGGGGGTAGATCTGTAACATCCCGATTCTCGGAATGTTTAAGAAAAAGTTTTTAAAAAATTAGGACGAGAAAATTTCATTTTGTTTTATTTATTAGCAAAGCTTAATTTGACTTTTTATGAATTCAGAGGATTTAATTTGAACTAATGCAAACCTAAATTAAAATTTGAGTGTGCTTCTTTCTTTTAGTCGGACTTTATTTTCTTTTCTTCCGCATATTAAAATACGCGCCTTTGAATTTTCTTCGATTGTTTCATTCTAATATTCATTCGATATTTGTTTGAGCTTCTTTTACTTTTCTAGTTTTCCTAAGAAAAAATCAATTTCTTTCTCTCTCACCAATACATGCGTTCCAACCTAGCTATCTCTCACAACTATGCAGCATGCAAAGTTGCATATCTTCTCTGTATCCTCACTATTGTTTTATGGACAACCATCTCTCTATTTCTTTTATTTTTCTTTCTCTTGGGCTGCAACCCAACACCTTCTTCTCTTTTTTTTTCCTATTTCCTTGCTTCCCATGGGCCTAGTTGATCTGACCCATTACCCAGCCGAAGGAGCACCCCTCTCATTGAAACGTTCACCTTGCAAAGAAGAGAATCAGTCACACGTAGACATACAAATAGGAAACGTGTGCACCTTCCTTTAATTCCTCCTCCCTTCCTATTTCTCTCCATCTCTCCCAACGAGCACCTCTTCTCCTTCCTCTCCCTTCCTGTGTACGCTCGCTTACAGAGAAGAAACATAGAGCCACTCTATTGCCCTCCCCTTAACTCCAATGAATCTCAACTGTTTCAACTTCTGAAGATATGTAGATGAGCGCTTCGTTATCCTCTCTCATTCCCCTCAGCCCTCATGCCTTCTATCTTCCTCCTTCTCCTGTGATATCTCCTCGAACTATTGTTGCTCCATGGACGCGAGTGTTTGTTTCCGGTGACTCAGAGCACCTCGGTCCAAATTCTTGCGCCCAAAGGTCCTCCTCCACGCCATAGCTCCATTCAGAGAAGAAAGAACACGATCCCTCAACCACACACGAAGAATTCTGCATGTTCGCGTACACTGATCGTCAAGTTCATCGCACCGTTCCGTCGAACTCGGTGAGGCTCTACCAAATTCCTTTTGCACACATACTCGTCATCATCTAATGAATCCCGTAGACATCATCGTTCATCCTATCTATACTGTTACTCGCGTCGATGCATGAACGGATGCCATCGACATGTCCGCGTACTTTTTTTACTTCCTCGGATGACCTTGTGTTCAACATGTGATTTGTTTCTCATACCCATAGTAACCTCATGGTAGAGTTAGCTCGCTGGTTTCATCAATAGAATTTTAGTATAACTTTTGTTATAGTCGTTCTTGACCAAGATGGAATAGGGTCTGTTCATCGGTAAATTTTGTAATAATATGTTATTGTTCATATGTTTGCGATATGCCTAGGAGAGCATCCTATTGGTCTCAAATTGTTGCGTGTGACAAATGACTTATTAGATTTATTGGTTTACCGATTATAGTTTTTGTTGTGGCAAACTGGTTATTTTTGTATTGTTATTGTCTTAGACATGTCTATAGATTTAAATATAGTTTATATGGTTTCAATTAATGCCTAATTGTAATTGCGTGTTATTCTTTTGTTTCATATTAGTTCTTGTGATTTTTTTTATCGTGTGTAGTAGCTGATCGATGAACTTTTGTGTTGGTTTGATATTTTTATATGGTCATGACATGCCTAGGAGTCGCTCCTATTTATTTCATAATTCTAAGTTAGATATCATTGATTAGATTGTCGTGAGGATTTTATTTATCTATCTATTTATATTATATTGTATTTGTACGTTGTCTCAGATATTATTCTTGTGTAGCGTGTAGCCCTATATTGCATGCGTAGAATATTTGGTAAACATTCGCCATGCTTATAATTTCGTAGGATTATTATAGGCTTTACTTTGTTTATTGAATAATGAAATATTTCATATCTTGACTATTTAATTTTGTTTAGCATGGTGACATCTTAGATATGGTTTACATATTTATTTCCGTCCATGTCGATGTTCTTTTTATTGCTACATATAGGTCATGCTTGTTGCATATAACCTAGTCTATTGCTTCTTGTTATTTATCCAAGTTGTTTCATTCACCTAGGATGGTACCTAAGCATGCTTAGTTGATTGACGAGCCATGTTAGTACTTACTCAAAGTAAAATACATATTTGGTTGTATGCCTATAATGTGTTGTATCATTGGTAGTTTGTACCTTATGTTCATACATGTGATTAGACTTTACTTGATAGATATATATCGTAGTAGGTTGTTGATTAATCAATATGCCATGTTGTTATGCTTGTATAACTAGATTACATAGTGTGTTGTATCAGTTCATGTTATAGATCATTTCTAGTTGTGTATCATTTGTCATTACAATAGTAAGTTATACTAGATAGAAATGCATATCATCTTGCTAATCGTTCTGGTAGAATACATGTTCATTGGTTGATGCCATTATCTAGTATTACATGCCTACATGCTCATTTTGCTTTCTCGGTGTGGTTTTATTTTATAACAAGCACGATAGTGTTGTGTGATAATGCCATGCTTCCATGTTCTTACATGTCATAAATAGTGTGCAGGGTTGCGTGCTACTACCCTACTTGATCGTGATGTTAGTTATCTCACAGTTACGGTATTCTATTGGTAGCCTAGTGTGGTATCTCGATCATCCATGTTTAGACATTACATTGTTTACCTCGCTAATGCGTTATTCTATGCTTTGACATCTTTCATGCTTTATGATGTTTGGTGTATTACAGTTGCCTAGTTCAATTCTTTCTTATAGATGTTACCTCTATATCATGTTAGTATTATGAGTGTTTAATACTTGTTTCATTAGTTCATCACATGGTTTGGATAGTTTACCATTCGTTAGTTGAGTTGTGTCTTTCTCATATGCCATGTGTGCATAGTTTGCCATGTTGTTACAATCATGTGCTGATAATGTTGTTGGTAGTGGTTAATTAGACATTTGTTATTTATTATCATAAAGAGCATGTCCTAGTGTAGTATATTGCCATGGTCACTTTATGCTTGATGCTTGTGATATTAGTCAATACATATTTATAACTTCTCATTCACATACCATGTGTAATATGTGTCCTCTTGTTAAATTGTGTGGCCATAGTATTGGTTTGATATAATGAAGTTGATCCTATTTTCTTTAGTTTTGCTTTAGGATAGAATCTAGATCCAACTCAATTCATGTTGTTGTATGATGTTTCATTGCTTACTAGTATGATTTCTAATGGTTGTTTGTTTGCCTTATGAACTATCGTCTTTTAAGTTATTATAGTTGATGTATATGTTTGACTACTATTGAACATTATAAATATTTGGATTATATTCAAATATTTACTTGTGGTTAACTTTTACCTTTATCATGTCCTGTTGTGATTGCGTAGTTAAATGCATAGGATGGTTTCTTTTCATATGTGTTGATGCAATTGCCTTTGTTATGTAGTAGTTTCCTATACCTTAGCTCAGATGTGTAGAGGCCACTACTACTGCTTAGTAGAACAATTCATACTAGAACGTTAGTCTTGATCGCTAAGCCTTCTTTAGTCATGTCAACCGAACCATGTCATTTCATTGAATCATCTCCCTCGCCACCCGATCATGCTACCTCATTTTGAATTTCCATCTGATCAATATCTTGCTATCCATCTACTCTTAATTTGTTTTGGATGTTATTTGGATTTGCCATTGCTTTGGTATTTATTGTTTGTCTGTTGCTATCGTTACGACGAGTAGGGAGTGACGACGATGTTGGATATGGACAAAATCAGGTTACCGGAGAAGGACTCAACAACGAAGGCATGACTCCTTCTTGATCATACTTATCCTATGTTTTACAAAATTGCATTGAGTTTTATAGTTACTATATGCATGTTTTTAATCTCGTAGCTAGCGTGTCGATTGACACATGCCTTGATCCGCTTGTCGCCTATTCACTTGACACCTGAGTAGAATTATAGATTATTCCGGTAGAGTAGAAATGCTTAGCCATGCTTATTATTCTATAGGTCCTTATTTGAATGATCTTCGGATCATTGACACTTGGAACTTGTTGCTGAGCTCGCTGAGCTAGGTCGGTTGACCTTGTTGACCTTCTCTACTCTCTTCTACTCTGGGTGAAACTTACCATCTGAATACTGGCGCGGGCGACAGCTGAATCAAGGATTGAAGGAGCAATTGGCCGCCCTTCACGAGTTGAAGGGGGCAATGAGTCATCCGTGCCGCCTGAGGCCTAATAAGTCTTGGATTTAAAGATTGTGATAACAGTATAGCCACATGCTATATGGGTACTGGCTTGGTTAATTAGTTAGCTCACTCTTATTGTCGTCATTGCCGTACCGCAGATGGGATAGCTGCCTTGCGAGGAGTGTCCTCGGCACAAAAGGGGGCTCGGACTGTGAACTGCGGTTACTTCCGTGTTGAAACCTAGTGGGCTTGGCACAGTAAGTTTGGTCTAATGAAAGACCTCGTCACAATCTCCCTGGCGGTATACCAAATGGTGTACTACGCTAGCGACGGCTAGTGGCAACAAGTCGGGATTGTGTCGTGTGGGTAAAGTGTACAACCTCTGCAGAGTGTAAAACTATTCGAATAGCCGTGTCCACGGTCATGGACGGCACATGAATATTTCTTGACATACAGGACCTGTCTTTCTTATTCCCTCTTTCCCCTATTCTTGGAACCTGTGAAGAGTGTGAGTTGATCGAGGATCCTCACTATGATGAAAGTTATTCTGGAGACAAAACATGTTTTCATCTAAAACTGCTATTATCGAACTGCTATATTTTTCAAACAAAATTAGCTTTTATGCAAATGAGCCATACAGCCATCCTTTGAAGCCACATGTAGCTATTAGGTCCTTCCCCGTGGGAGGCATGTTGAGTACGTAATGTACTCATGGCAATAATTTTGTTGACAACAGAGTTTCATGAAGACAAAGGTGATGACTACGACAACAATGGCGACCCGTAGGAGTGAGGTCTCGTGGACTACATCGACTGCCTGTGGCTGAGATGGAGTCGCTACGCATTGTACTTTCCGCTGTTTTTCTGATTGTAAATGTCATGAGACAATTCGCTAGGTATGTCTTGTGACAAATATACTACTTGTGATACTTTTACGTATTGTGCAATGATATCATTTCGCTGTGTTGTCAACAATGATCCTGGGGTTGACAAATATACACAGGAGGGTCTGGAAGCTAATTCCGGGTTCTCACAAATATCATGTGAGTTGCTATGCATGCTCGTCTTGTCTAAAGTAAGGGTGATTTGCCATGAGTTGAATGGTTTGAGTATGCATATTGTTAGAGAAGAACATTGGGCCGCCAACCAAAGCCATGTATCATGGTGGAAGTTTTAGCTTGGACATTAATCCTCAATCTCTTATGAGAATATGCTTAAGCATTTAAGAGGAGTCCATTATCTATTTTCTATGTTGTCCCGGTATGGATATCCTCAAGTTGAGATCTATCAAAAACGAGAAATCAAATGCGATCTATCTCCTTGGACCTTTGTACAGGTGACATAGAGGTACCCCTTTGTGACACTTGGTTGAAACATATGTAATGCAATGACAATCCATGGAAATCCGAGCTAATTAGGACAAGGTGCAAGCACTATTGGTATTCGATGCATGAGGCTTGCAACTTATAGGATGTCTTATGCATAACACATATGAAGTACTACTACCGTTGACAAAATTGTTTCTATGTTTTCAAAATAAAAAGCTCTAGCACATGAGTAATCCCTGCTTCCCTCTGCGAAGGGCCATTCTTTTACTTTTATGTTGAGTCTCCACCTTCTTTTAAAAGCACCAACTACTGAGAGCATGATTGTCATTCTGAGTGTAATGTGCATTGTCCCAAAGTAGCATTGTCTTTTGCATGATTGTGATATCGTTTATTCTGAAATCATTGTATCTAGTCA
>LR738711.1:263681177-263691752 GCA_902687465.1 Secale cereale | reverse complement strand
GCCGGGGGGGGGGGGGCGCCTGGGCCCACCGAGGCTCCTCCGATGCCCCCCTTTGGCATATATTTAAAGCGTCTCCCGAAACCCTCGAAACAGGAACTTTTTTCGCAATCCCATCTCTGTTCCGCCGCCGCCGTCGCTTCCAAGATCGGGAGCACCAAGAGGACTCTTCCCGGCATCCTGCCGGAGGGGAGGATCACCACCGGGAGCTTCTCCACCACCATGGACGCCTCCCGGATGAGTTGTGAGTAGTCTCCCTTGGACCATGAGTCCATGACCAGTAGCTATGTGATGTTCTCCTCCTGTTCTTGTGCTTCACTAATTAGTCCTCGTGAGCTGCCCTACATGATCGAGGCACATATGTAATCCTTATGCTGTTGCTATGATGAGTTTGCTGGGATCCGATGGATTATGAGATTATGTTCAGATTGTGTTTGAGTAATATATTTGATCTACCTCTTTTATATTTATGTTCGTAAGTAATTCTTGCATGTTCTCCGTTGTTATTTATTGCTTTGGCCAAGTAGTAGGTAGTGACTCCAAGAGGGAACGTTATGCTTGATTGTGGGTTCATGCCCCTCGATGACTAGCTTGAGTGACAGAAACATGAGTCTAGGGGATGTGCTGTTGCCACAAGGGGGAAAACAACGGTGCTTGTGCCCGCGGGTGCAAGGATTGTTTACTTTACGCAAAGTTCTTTTAATGCAGTTGTCTGTTGCATTTAGTTTACACTATGGGTGGGACTCGCAACTTAATACCAGCGAGATGTTCTGGATAGATATCTCAAGGTGGATGATTAGTAGTAGATATTGATGGATTTCGGTCTACTTACTTTGGCGTACCGCCCATGCTTTGAACCTCAACCTTTCTTGCAATGTAGTCAGCATTGGTTTGCGCACATGGTCCTGTCAATTGCCCAGCTGTAATTCGTTTACCTCACATAGCTGTTTTATCGTCTTTTGGGAGAGAGACATCACTAGTGAACATCATGAGACTCCGGTCCATATCACCATCATTGATCACATCCGCTATTTACTTTTATGCTATTTACTTACTATTGCAATTATACTTATCACTATTATCACTTGTGTTTGATCCTTTGTAAACTACAAGGCCGGAGGGATTGACAACCTCTCTATACTCGTTGGGAGCAAAGTTATTTGTATCTGTGTGCAGGTCCACGTTGATTGCTAATATCCGGCGCCGTTAGCAGTTGACACCTTCTTGTTGAAACTGGGAGTCTCTGGGAAATCGATCCTTGGTAATACCAAGGGAAAACTTCTGCTGCACTGCATCTCAAACCTTCCACTTGGGGTAACCAACGAGGGGTGAGAAGCCACCTAGAACGGCTCAGTCTCGTAAAACGCGATAATTCGTTCTCCTTTATTTTTTTCTCCGCGAAACGGAATATATAGGACCTGGGGACACGTCGGTGGGGCATCGGGGTGCCCGCGAGGCAGGGGGGCGCGCCCCCCACCCTCGAGGACAGCCCATGGGCCCCCCGGTGTGGATCTTCTTGCAGGTATTTTTTATATTTTCTGAAATAATTCTCCGTTGATTTTCAGGCGATTCCGAGAACTTTTTATTTCTGCACAAAAACAACACCATGGCAGTTCTGCTGAAAACAGCGCCAGTCCGGGTTAGTTCCATTCAAATCATGCAAGTTAGAGTCCAAAACAAGGGCAAAAGTGTTTGGAAAAGTAGATACGTTGGAGACGTATCAACTCCCCCAAGCTTAAACCTTTGCTTGTCCTCAAGCAATTCAGTTGATAAACTAAAAGTGATAAAGAAAAACTTTGACAAACTCTGTTTGCTCTTGTTGTTGTAAATATGTAAGCTAGCATTCAGGTTTTCAACGAGATCATAAACTAACCACGTTCACAATAACTTTCAGGTCTCAAGACTGCTCACATCAATAGCATAATCAACTAGTGAGCAATAATAATAAACCTCGGTTGACAACACTTCTCAAAACAATCATGATATGATATAACAGGATGTTATCTCGCTAGCCCTTTCTGAGACCGCAAAACATAAATGCAGAGCACCTTTAAAGATTAAGGACCGACTAGACATTGCAATTCATGGTAAAAGAGATCCAGTCATGATCATACTCAATGCAAATTAATAGTAATACATGCAACGACATAGGTGCTCTCCTACTGGTGCTCTTTGATAAGAGGATGATGACTCTGCATAAAAGTAAATAGATAGGCCCTTCACAGAGGGAAGCAGGGATTTGTAGAGGTGTCAGAGCTCAATATTTAAATAGAGACTGAATAACATTTTGAGCGTTATACTTTCATTGTCAATATAACAACCAAGAATCTCGATATCTTCCATGCTACGCACATTATAGGCGGTTCCCAAACAGAATGGTAAAGTTTATACTCCCCCAACCACCAACAAGCACACTCCACGGCTAGCGAGTTACCGTCCAAACAAGCAACAACCCTGGGGAAGTTTTGTTTAATTATTATGATTTTAAGCATGGGACTGGGCATCCCGGTTACCAGCCATTTTATCGTGAATGATGAGCGGAGTCCACTCATCGTGAGAATAACCCACCTAGCATGGAAGATATAGACAACCCTAGTTGATACATGAGCTGTTCGAGCATACAAAACAAAATTTCACTTGAAGGTTTAGAATTTGGCACATACAAATTTACTTGGAACGGCAGGTAGATACCGCATATAGGAAGGTATGGTGGACTCATAGGGAATACCTTGGGGGTTTATGGAAGTGGATGCACAAGCAGTATTCCCGCTTAGTACAAGTGAGGGCTAGAATGAGACTGGGAAGCGACCAGCTAGAGAGCAACAATGGTCATGAACATGCATTAAAATTAATCAACAATGAATGCAAGCATGAGTAGGATATAAATCACCATGAACATAAATATCGTGAAGGCTATGTTGATTTGTTTCAACTACATGCGTGAACATGTGCCAAGTCAAGTCACTTAAATCGTTCAGAGGGGGATACCACCCATCATACCACATCACAACCATTTTAATATCGTGTTGGCACGCAAGATAAACCATTATAACTCTCAGCTAATTAAGCATGGCATAAGCGGCTATGATCTCTAATTGTCATTGCAAACATGTTTCATTCATAACAAGCTGAATCAAGAACGACGAGCAATCATATTTACAAAAACAAGAGAGGTCGAGTTCATACCAGTTTTTCTCATCTCAATTAGTTCATCATATATCATCCTTATTGCCTTTCACTCGCACGACCGAACGTGTAGAAAATAATAGTGCACGTGCATTGGACTAAGCTGGAATCTGCAAGCATTTAATACAAGAGAGAAGACAAGGTAATATGGCTCAAGATTAAATCAGTCAACAAAGCATATGAGAGCCACTAAGCATTTTCATCATGGTCTTCTACTCTTAACCCCTAAAGAAAAGAAAGAAACTATTTACACGGGAAAGCTCCCAACAAGCAAAAGAAGAACGGGAAATCTTTTTGGGTTTTCATTTTTAGTTTCCACTACAGGCAAAGAAAGTAAACTAGCTAGAAGCTACAATTATTTTTTTGTTTTTCTGGGTTTTTCTAGCACACAAGAAAAAGACTAAGAAAAATAAATTAAAACTAAGCGTGGATGGTACAGTGAAAGAGTGTGAGCACCGACAACTAGAATAAGTATGAACATGAAAGTAAGTCGGTGAGAAACACGTACTCCCCAAAGCTTAGGCTTTTGGCCTAAGTTGGTCTATGGCCAGTATTGGCCTGACGGATATCCAAAGTTGTAGTTGGGGTCGTACTGAGATGCAGTAGATACTGCCTGCTGAGCTGCAGCTCGAAGGCGGGCTGCCTCCGTCATGGTATAATGGGCATTTGCCTCCTCCATAGTTATAGTGTATCTTCCCTTTTCCTGAAAGTTAAACAAAGTAGGGGAAGGAAGAACAATAGGGATGTCATGCTGCCGGTTAAAGATTAGTCGATATTTGAGAGTTTGATTATCCCACTCTATAAACCGATGACTAGCCATAGCATTACAGTCTAAATAAGCAGTAGGTAAAGGTTCATCATACGGATGCACAGACACACCAAGATAGCGGGCTATGCGGGTAGAATAGATCCCACCAAATAAATCTTCATACGAACCATTATGGTGCAGTGTACGTGCAACAATTGATCCTAAATTATAATGCCTATCACCTAGTACATCACTCCCGAGAATGCTGAGATCAGGGACACACATGTGACATGCTTCATCTTTACCATTTATGCATCTACCAATAAAGAGAGCAAAGTAATGAATAGCGAGAAAATGTATACTCCCCGTAGTGGCTTGTGTGATGTCCCTGGATTCTCCCACTCTAATACTAGCAAGGAATTCCCTAAATTCAGATTTACGAGGAACACTCATACTGCCCCACTGTGGGAGCTTGCAGGCTTCATTAAAATCCTCTAAGTCCATGGTATAAGATTTATCATAAAGATCAAATAGGACAGTGTGAGAATTACGTGAAGATGAAAATTTAAACCTTCTCACAAAGCTATCTGTTAAGCAACGGTATTGGAGGCACTTATCTTGCATGAAGTCCTCGAGGTCAGCGTTACGCACATATGCGTAAAATTCATCTTTGATGCCCACTTGACTCATAAATTCATCTCACGGCCATTCACAAGGTCGTACATCAACATCCCTCGGTGGTTCATCGTCCGGCTCACGGAACGCGAGCCTCGGTTCTTGTTTCCTTGAAGGACCACCTTGGAAGTTTTTCCTAGACATTTTTCTGAAATTTTTAGTAACTCACAATAAAAGTTAACCAAACTCAACAAGATTTATAGCAACAACTCCTATAAGTGCCTAGAAGCTATATCATGCATTAGAACTACTTGGGACCAAGAAAATTTGACATGCAAGCTCAAGAACAAGGTCACCACAGCATCACAAATTTGCAACAAATAAAGCACTAGAACAAAAACTAATTGGACCAATGGAGGAGTCACATACCAAGGAACAATCTCCTCAAACAGTTTGGTGAATGGTGCTTTGAGCAAGGAGACCGAAAATGGCAGCAAAACGAGCTAGAACTCGGGTTTGAGCTGGTTGGGGATTTTTTTGGGAGGAAGAAGAAGAGCATGGGTGAAAGGATAAGTGGAGAGGGGCCACGTGGGGCTCTCGAGGCAGGGGGCGCGCCCTGTGCCCTCGAGGCCACGTGCTGGCTCCCCTCGCTGTGTGTTCAGTGCCATATTTTCTTAAATAATCTAGAAAAAAAAATCATATTTCATTTTCATGGCATTTGGAGAACTTTTATTTTCGGAATATTTTTTTATTGCACGGATAAGTCTGGAAACAGACAAATAATGCTATATATTTTTATTTAGCCTAATTAACAGAAAGTAAAAGGAGGGTACAGAAGATTTGTGCTATCTAGATTCACCTATCCCATGTTCATCAAAAGGAATCCATTAACAAGGTTGATCAGGTCTTGCTAATAAACTCTTTCCGAGTAACATGAAACCGGAGAATTTTCGAATAACACTATGTTACCTCAATGGGGATATGTATGTCCCCAACAATAAGTATGTCATAAGCCTTCTTGATAGTAGGAATAGGAAACTCAAAACCTCCAATAGTAATAGTTGAAGTTTTTCCAATATAATTGATACTATAGACCTGAGGTTGTTTCCTCGGAAAGTGTACCGTATGCTCATTACCATTGACATGAAAAGTGACATTGCCTTTGTTGCAATCAATAATAGCCCCTGCAGTATTCAAAAAGGGTCTACCAAGGATAATAGATATACTATCATCCTCGGGAATATCAAGGATAACAAAGTCCGTTAAAATATTAACATTTGCAACCACAACAGGCACATCCTCACAAATACCAACAGGTATAGCAGTTGATTTATTAGCCATTTGCAAAGATATTTCAGTAGGTGTCAACTTACTCAAGTCAAGTCTACGATATAAAGAGAGAGGCATAACACTAACACCAGCTCCAAGATCACACAAAGCAGTTTTAACATAGTTTCTCTTAATGGAGCAAGGTATAGTAGGTACTCCTGGATCTCCTAATTTCTTAGGCATTCCACCCTCAAAAGTGTAATTGACAAGCATGGTGGAGATTTCTACTTCAGGTATCTTTCTTTTGTTGGTAATAATATCTTTCATATACTTGGCATAAGGATTTGTTTTAAGCACATCAGTCAAAACACATACGCAAAAAGATAGGTCTAATCATTTCAGCGAAGCGCTCAAAATTCTCATCATCCTTTTTCTTGGATGGTTTTGGAGGAAAAGACATGGGTTTCTAAACCCACGGTTCTCTTTCCCTACCGTGCTTCCTAGCAACAAAGTCTCTCTTATCATAACGTTGATTCTTTGATTGTGGGTTATCAAGATCAACATCAGGTTCAATCTCTACATCATTATCATTGCTAGGTTGAGCATCATCATGAACATCATTATTAAGATTATCACTAGGTTCATGTTCATTACCGGATTGTGTCTAAGCATCAGAAAAAGATATATCATTGGGATTCTCAGGTGGGTGAGCTACATGTTCACTAGGAGCATGCAAAGTCTTATCATTTTTCTTTTTCTTCCTTTTAGAAGAACTAGGTGCATCTAAATTAGCTCTCTGAGAATCTTGCTCAATTCTCTTAGGGTGGCCTTCAGGATACAGAGGTTCCTGAGTCATTTTACCACCTCTTAGTGGCAACTCTAACAGCATAGTCATTATTCTTCCTATATATAATTCATTGAGCAAATCATTCTGAGCCTTAAGTACTTGTTCTACTTGAGTGGTAACCATAGAAGCATGTATACTAATAAGTTTCAGTTCATCCTTAGCATTAGACAGATAATCACTCAAGCGTTCAATCATATAAGCATTGTGTTGTAATTGTCTACCAACATAAGCATTGAAGTTTTCTTGTTTCACAATAAAATTGTCAAACTCATCTAAGCATTGGCTAGCAGACTTATAACGAGGAACATCACCTTCATCAAATCTATAAAGAGAGTTTACCTTTACTACCCGTGTCGGGTTATCAATACCATGTATTTCTTCAATAGGCGGTAAATTCTTAACATCTTCAGCTTTAATACCTTTTTCTTTCATAGATTTCTTTGCCTCATGCATATCTTCACGACTGAGACATAGAACACCTCTTTTCTTCGGAGTTGGCTTAGGGGCTGGTTCAGGAAGTGTCCAATTATTTTCATTGGCTAGCATATTATTCAATAGTAATTCAGCTTGTTCAACTGTTCTTTCCCTGAAAACACAACCAGCACAACTGTCCAGGTGGTCTCTGGAAGCATCGGTTAGTCCATTATAAAAGACATCAAGTGTATCATGCATCTCAAGAGGATGATCAGGCAAAGCATTAAGTAACTCGAGAAGCCTCCCCCAAGCTTGTGGGAGACTCTCCTCTTCAGTTTGAGCAAAGTTATATATTTCCTGTAAGGCAGCTTGTTTCTTATGAGCGGGAAAATATTTAGCAGAAAAGTAATACATCATATCCTGGGGACTACGCACACAACCAGGATCAAGAGAATTAAACCAAGTCTTAGCATCACCCTTTAACGAGAATGGAAATAACTTAAGGATATAGTAGTAACGAATCTTTTCATCATTGGTAAACAGGATGGCTATATCATTCAACTTAGTAAGATGTGCCACAACAGTTTTAGACTCATAGCCATGGAAAGGATTAGATTCAACCAAAGTAATTAACTCAGGATCAACAAAGAATTCATAATCCTTATCAGTGACAAAAATAGGTTAAGTAGCAAAAGCAGGGTCATGTTTCATTCTAGCATTCAAGGACTTCTCTTTCAGCTTAGCTAATAACTTCTTAAGAACATATCTATCATTGCAAGCAAGAAAGTCTCTAGCAGTTCCTTCATCCATAACATAACCCTCAGCCACAACAGGAAATTCATATCTATTGGGAGTAGTTTCATCATCACTTTCATAAATATCATCAACATTTGCACTCTCCTTAACCTTAGCAATTTGTTCATCTAGAAATTCACCTAGTGGCACAATATCACGCATAGAGGTAGTTTCATCATACATAGCAGAAGTAGCATCATCAAGAACATACGACATATCAGATTCAATAGCAGGAGTATGTGTCGCAATTTTACTCATAACAGAAGGAGAATCAAGTGCAGAGCTAGATGGCAGTTCCTTACCTCCCCTCGTAGTTGAGGGTAAGATCTTGGTTTTTGAGTCCTTCAAATTCTTCATAGTGATAAGCAGATATAAATCCCAAGTGACTTAAAGAATAGAGCTATGCTCCCCGGCAACGGCGCCAGAAAATAGTCTTGATAACCCACAAGTGTAGGGGATCGCAACAGTTTTCGAGGGTAAAGTATTAAACCCAAATTTGTTGATTCGACACAAGGGGAGCCAAAGAATACTGTTAAGTATTAGCAGCTAAGTTGTCAATTCAACCACACCTGGAAACTTAGTATCTACAGCAAGATAGTTTAGTAGCACAGTAATATGATAGTGGAGGTAGCAGCAATAAAAGTAAAGATAATGTTTTTGTAGTTTTTGTGATGATGGCAACGGAAAAGTAAATAAGCAGCTGGCAATATAGGTAAAGCTCGTAGGCATTGGATCGGTGATGGGAAATTACGTCGGATGGAATTCATCATGTAGAAGTTATAACCTAGGGTGACACAGAACTAGCTCCAGTTCATCAATGCAATGTAGGCATGTATTCCGAATATAGTCATACGTGCTTATGGAAAAGAACTTGCATGCCATCTTTTGTCCTACCCTCCCGTGGCAGCGGGGTCCTATTGGAAACTAAGGGATATTAAGGCCTCCTTTTAATAGAGTACCGGACCAAAGCATTAACACATAGTGAATACATGAACTCCTCAAACTATGGTCATCACCGGGAGTGGTCCCGATTATTGTCACTACGGGGTTGCCGGATCATAACACATAGTAGGTGACTATAGACTTGCAAGATAGGATCAAGAACACACATATATTCATGGAAACATAATAGGTTCAGATCTAAAATCATGGCACTCGGGCCCTAGTGACAAGCATTAAGCATAGCAAAGTCATAGCAACACCAATCTTAGAACATAGTGGATACTAGGAATCAAACCCTAACAAAACTAACTCGATTACATGATAGATCCCATCCAACCCATCACCTTCCAGCAAGCCTACGATGGAATTACTCACACACGGCGGTGAGCATCATGGAATTGGTGATGGAGGAAGGTTGATGATGACGATGGCGACAATCTCCACTCTCTGGAGCCCCGAACGGACTCCAGATCAGCCCTCCCCAGAGAGATTAGGGCTTGGCGGCGACTCCGTCTTGTAAAATGCGATAATTCTTTCTCCTTTATTTTTTCTCCGCGAAACGGAATATATAGGACCTGGGGATACGTCGGTGGGGCATCGGGGTGCCCTCGAGGCAGGGGGGCGTGCCCCCCACCCTCGAGGATAGCCCGTGGGCCCCTCGGTGTGGATCTTCTTGCAGGTATTTTTTATATTTTCTGAAATAATTCTCCGTTGATTTTCAGGCGATTCCGAGAACTTTTTATTTCTGCACAAAAACAACACCATGGTAGTTCTGCTGAAAACAACGTCAGTCCGGGTTAGTTCCATTCAAATCATGCAAGTTAGAGTCCAAAACAAGGGCAAAAGTGCTTGGAAAAGTAGATACGTTGGAGACGTACCAGTTGTCTTAATATTCTCCGACCATTCGTCCACCAAGCGATGTCACAAGCTCCGAAATGCTTACGTAACCTAATCCCGAAGCCCAGCCGTCCCAGTGTAAACAATGCCTTATCCGACTACATTTTGGCGAAAGGTCACAACCGGTCACAACCACCTACTAGTTATGAAAACTCGATTCCTGGATCGAGACTGCTGTTTCATTGGCACATCCCATCAATGTGGAGATTGTGTGTCATTTTTAAGGGATATGATCCATGATTGGGTTATCCCATGCGCACATAACGGCACGATTAAATCGGAAAGTGGCGAGGCCTACGGCGCAGCGAAAGGTCCCTTGGTCTTATAGTTGCCCATAAAATGGAAAATAGCCAACATGTTCTCCCTACGCTTTCACTTCCTCCATTGTTGTTGCTTTCCCAATCCCTTGAGCTCCAGCGCCCAGGTCCCTCCTTTCTCCCGAAACCTTCCAGCCATTTCCTTGATCCGGCCATGGCTGGTTCCGACTCCAAGGGCAAGTGGGAAGCCTCCAGCGTCACCAAGGATGCTATCCAGGGTCTGAAGCGCGGGGGATATCTCCCGATCAAAATCGCCCACCGTGCTCCAGAAGAGGGCCAGGTTATCCCCACGCCCAAGCCAGACGAAAGGGTGGTGTTCATCCCCCACTTCATCCGAGGACTTGACTTCCCCCTCTACCCCTTCGTTAGGGGTCTAATGTTCTTTACATGTTAGATTTCCATGATCTTGCCCTGAAGTTATTCCTGCACATACCGGCTTTTATCCTTGTCTGTGAGGCCTTCCTTCGGGTCCAACCACACTTCAGCCTATGGCTGAAGTTCTTCAACATCAAGCCAAAGATAGTCGATGGCCAGCAGGCAGACTACGG
>LR738711.1:263667842-263681131 GCA_902687465.1 Secale cereale | reverse complement strand
ATGGCCAGTAAGCTTCCCCGGGTCGAGTGGCCGGAAGGTACCTTCATTGATACCGTCAAGATCTAGAAAAAAGAGTGGTTTTATATCACCGATCCACGTGGCGCAAACTGGGTGGCCACCCTCGAATTCAGATCCGGGCCTCCCACGAGGTTGGTGTCGTGGACCAAGAAAGGTCTTGACTAGGGGCCGCCGTTAGAGGTGGAGTCTCCGTAGAAGCGCATCTCCCAGATGATAAAAAGGAAAGTCGGACTGGCCAACGTGGTACATATCATGCTCCATCGCCGCCTCCTTCATTCCCAAGCCCAGACTGTCCCTATGTGGTCATATAAGCCCGAAGACTGCGCCATCGTGTGTTACTTCTTCCGCAACACCCACGCCAAATTGTGGAAGGCATTGTTCAAGCCCCAGAAGGACTGGCCGACGGAGGATGAAGACATCAGCCTCGATGCCGCACACCCTCCTCGGGAGGTGTGATTAACTTTTATTTTCGCGTTCGGTTTTTCTTCTTCATCGAGGTACTTAACTCCATATCCCTTTATCCACAGATCTCTACCCGAGGCCCCCAGGATATCCTTGCTAGCGGAGATGCTAGCCATGGTGTCGTACAAGGCGCCTGAGAAGAAGGACAAGAGGAAGATGGAGAAGACAAAGGTCAGAAAGGATCTCCACTCCAGAGGACCCCTGGAGAGCAAATCTTAGGAGACCCAAGCCCACTCCGCCCCTGATGGGGATACAAAGCAAGGAGACGATGGGTGGGAGAGTGACTCCTCCCGAACTAGGAAGAGAGCGGCGTCGGAGGACGCCAGGGAGGACCAACATCCTCCCGCCCTGAAGAAGCAGTACAGGGACAAGGTGGCCCTGTCAAGCGAGAGCTCGGACTCTGTCGAAGAGTCCGAGGCTTCTGAAGAGGTTCCTCAATGAAGGCCCAAAGGTATATTTTCAAGGATATACCTGTGCATTTTTAGCCGAATTGAGTTCAACTCTAATCATATATCTGTTCTTGATTTCATAGCCCACCACGTGACCTCCCCACTGACCGAGTCTCGGAGGACAACTCCCCGCCCTCCGAGCTGGCGGAGACTGGGACTACATCCCGCACCAAGCCTTCTCCGGTCATCGAGGAGACCGAGGAGGTGCTATCCAAGAAGACCCCTCCCGAGCTGAACACCAGGAGAGGAGGTGACATCGTTATGGTCGAGGTCAATACCTTGATCGCCGAAGACTACGAGGGGGATACCCTCTGGCGAACAAAGAGGGCGAGCTCTACAGTCCGGGCTCTCTTTGAAGACAGCCCCGAAGCCCTCGAGGCACCAGGAGTCCTCCATTCTGGCTTCCACCGGAGGAGGGGCCGAGGTACCACCACGAGAGCCACCCGTAGCAGAGCGGGTCGCGACTAGGTGGCCATAAGTGATGGAGGAGGCTTTGAATAGCTCCTCCATCATCGAGGAACACCGCGATCTAATGCGCAAGATTTTACAAAGCATTCGGTCCATTGACACTAGACTGAAGCAGGCTTTCAGCGGCCTCTTGACATGCTTGAAGGTAAACCATGTAATACCCTTTTACAAGAGAGTTTGTTTTTATCAAGTTATGCCACCGTCATATAGCCCCTGAGCCCTAAGTGAGTTTGAAAAACTCATGCGGGGGTTGAATAGTTCGGAAATACTTATGATAGCAAAAAATGAATTGTAGCCCTCGAGGCTCTCGCGGGATTAAAGAATTCTGGCAGATGATCGAAAATCGATAACTTAGGAGTATGTTGTGCGTAAGTTTTTGTGTAGGCCTCATCTTCGACGGCAGCCGCCAATGCCGTGAAGCTGACTGAAGTAAATTAGAAGCTGAAGAGCTTCGATAAGGAGATTGACCTTCTCAACAAGCGGTTCAACGAATCGCAAGGTTAGTCCAGACTAGACTTGTTTAATATCGTGGTTTGCCTTATTTTTGAATTATCCATAAGCGAGGAGTGTTCTATTATAACTACAACTGTCGCCGCGGAGGTCGAGAACCTCAAGGCCGAACTGCAGAAGGCAAATCATGAGGTTTTAGAGAAAAACAATGGCCGAACGAGCAACCGCCGAGCTGACGACGATGAAGACCGTCAGTGAGAAGCATGTGGCCACTGTGGCCGAGGTGCAGCAAGAGCTCAAGGATGCCATCACTAAATGTGAGGACCTTGAGCAGAAGAGTAATGATCAAGCCGCCGAGCTACCCTCGGTGAAATCGGCGATCTAGGAGGCGAAGACAGAGGTGCGGGGCACCCGAGAAGAACTCCGCCAAGTCAGTCTTGTTGCAGATGGTAAGCCATACTTACTGCAAAGTGTCTTGGTGGTAACAGGTTCTCTTTGCTCACGCGAGTATGGTGTTCCCCACGCATTTTTGCGGATCTTTCGAGGAGTGCGGCAGATGCGGCAAAGCACTTTACGTCCCAGGAGGGCGATGTCGAGGATAGGTTGTTTTGGGCGCAGTTCCAGGCGCCTGAGCACCCTCCCCTCCTTAACAACTAGATGAAGCAGTTGATGGAGCTGCATCGCCTGGCGGAGCCTTCCATGAAGGACCTCTGCATCAAGCTATTGACTTTAGAGCCACTGCCGGGCAGCTACTTTGGCTTAGTTATCACGCCTAAGATGCGATTCTATCCCGATCACGTGATGAACTCGTGATTGGGGCACAACCGTATTTCGGGCACTTAGCAAGATGGATATCATTACATCGTACCGTTACATATATACATGGGAATACATACAAGTCATACAATAGCCACATGAATACAACACATCATACACAAGACATCCGACTACGGATGAAAACACATGAAAAGCACAACGACATCCATCCTGCTACCCCAGGCTGTCGACCAGGAACCTATCCCAAGATCGACGACGAAGAAGAAGAAAGAACTCCAGCACAAGTAAACATCGCTCTCATGTCAAGTCATCGGAAACATGTACCTGCAACTGTTGTTGTAGTATCTGTGAGCCACGAGGACTCAGCAATCCCATAACCATGGGTGTCAAGACTAGCAAAGCTCAATGGGTATGGAAAGGATAAGTGGTGAGGTTGCAGGAGCGGCTAAGCATTTGTATGGTGGCTAACTTACGATTCCAGAGAAGATGAGAAGCTACGCAAACGGTCGCAAACTAGTAATGATTACTAACTGATCCTGAACTATCTATGAGTCAAACATAACCCCACCGTGTTCTC
This sequence comes from Secale cereale, assembly GCA_902687465.1. Classification (NCBI taxonomy): domain Eukaryota; kingdom Viridiplantae; phylum Streptophyta; class Magnoliopsida; order Poales; family Poaceae; genus Secale; species Secale cereale. The sequence continues at coordinate 263,677,930 of LR738711.1, read as the reverse complement.
TTCTCAAATTGAAAAGAGACGATCACGGTTACTCACGCGGTTGGTGTATTTTATTTCGGGTTTACTATCAAGTTCTCTACAACCGGATATTAACAAATTCCAATCTGCCACATAATCGCGGGCACGGCTTTCGGAAGGTCAAAACCCTACAAGGGTGTCCCAACTTAGCCCATCACAAGCTCACACGATCAGCAGAGGTAAAACCTATTATCTTAGGGACAACCCGACGAGGCTCGAAATCTTGGCGCACAAGATATTTCGACAATGGTAAAACAAGTCCAACAAGACCTCCCGGTGTGCCGACACCCTGATAGTAGCCGCGCGTATCTCGTCTCAGGCCACGTCTGGGTTGACTAAGTTTCTGGCTGGCACACCCATTGGTGGCCTCAGCTACTGCCATTTTGGACCAACACTCACGAGGAGCACTGGCCCGGGTTGTAAATTAAGTCCTCGAGGTCCGGAAAGTCCCTATGCAAGTTTTTAGTTATTAGGAAAATGGTAAAACCAAGGTTAGTCCTTGCTGGAAAAGCTTTAAACAAAGCGAATTATCGAGGGGGTGGGGGCCATAAACCCCAACCGTGTTAGAAACTTAAAATGAAGGAACATAACACCAGTTTATCGGAACCTAAGGCGGCATGTTAGGCCCAAGATGCGATTCTATCCCGATCACGTGACACTTATGTGATTGGGGCACAACCGCATTTCGGGCGCTTAGCAAGATGGATATCATTACATCGTACCATTACATACATACATGGGGGATACAACAATACATACAATTCACATGATTACAACATCATCAAAACAAGGCATCCGACTACGGATGCATACATGAAAAGCACAACGACATCCATCTGCTATCCCAGGCTGCCGACCCGGAACCTAACCCAAGAGTGAAGAAGAAGAAGAAGAAGAAGAAGAAAGAACTCCAACACAAAGGACATCGCCCTCACGTCAAGTCATCGGAAACCTGCACCTGCAACTGTTGTTGTAGTATTTGTGAGCCACGAGGACTCAACAATCCCATAACCATGGGTAACAAGACTAGCAAAGCTTAATGGGTAGGAAGAGGTTAAGTGGTGAGGTTGCAGCAGTGGCTAAGCAATATATATGGTGGCTACCTTACGAGTACAAGAATAAGATGATCATCTATGCAAACGGTCGCAAACTAGTAATGATCGCTAAAGATCCTGAACTACCTACGAGTCAAACATAACCCCACCGTGTTCTCTTCTCAAAGTGAAAAGAGACAGTCACGGTTACTCACGCAGTTGTGTGTTTTACTCGGATCCTCTGTCAAGTTTTCTACAACCGTACATTAACAAATTCCAATCTGCCACATAACGTCGGGCACGGCTTTCGAAAGATCATAACCCTGCAGGGGTGTCCCAACTTAGCTCATCACAAGCTCTCACGATCAGCAGAAGTAATAATAATGTTACCCCTTATCTTAGGGACAATCCGATCAGGCTCGGAATCCCGGTGCACAAGACATTTCGACAATGGTAAAACAAGTCCAGCAAGACCTCCCGGTGTGCCGACACCCTGATAGTAGCCGCGCGTATCTCGTCTCAGGCCACGACCGGATGGGTGATTTTACGGGAGCCAGATACCTCGAGTTTCCCCGTGGCGGCCTCGTCGAACCCCCGGTTGGGACCAACACCATCAGCACTGGCCCCCTGCTATGTAGAAGAATCCTCGGGTAGCGCTAACTCCCTATGCAATTAATTAATTAATTAATTAAGTTTTTATTATGCTGCAAATTAAAACCAATGTTGGGCCTTGCTGGAGGAGTTTTATTCAGTGTCAAGGGGTCCCCATATACCCAACCATGTAAGGAACTCAAAATCAAGGAACATAATGCCGGTTTATCGGCTCCTGAGGTGGCATGAGTGGAACAAAACACCGAGCAAAAGGCCAAGCCTTCCACCCATGCCAGTATATAGGTGTGTTAATAATAATAATAATAGATATTGTGATATTCCCAAAGCATCAAGTTCCAACATGGAACAATCTTCATCTTCACCTGCAACTAACAACGCTATAAGAGGGGCTGAGCAAGTGGGTAACATAGCCAAACAATGGTTTGCTAGGAAGGCATCAAAGGTTAGAGGTTTCATGGCAACAAGGAGAGGGGTTGACAATAATGATGGGTAGCGCGACATATAATGATAGCATCGAGACAACTAAGCATGGCAATGATAGTAAAGGTATCCAAGGTGATGGTCATTTTTCCTGAGATCCCGCAAGGAAGAAGAACAGATCCATGAAGTAGATGAAGAAGAAGCCTTGAAGTTGAACCACGAGTAGTCGAACGAATCCTCACGATCGTAACGGAAAAGACTAGCGAGAAGAAACACACCACAAGGTAAACACGCCACTCAAGAACAAGACAAAGAGCTCAATCAAGTATGATGCAAGAGAAGTCTATATGAAGCAATACATGACAAGGGCTGAAGCACACAAGAACAACACAAACCAACAAGTTTAAATGAGGCCGAAATCAACATATAGCTATTCCGGTAAGCCCTCATATGCATATTTTGAAATTGGTCCAGATCTGAACAAACCTTAAGTTAAAGTTGTTAAACAGAAGGTTAACATGCAACATGATGATCTACATGAAATTCTAGTCAAGTTTCATATAAAGTTTGTTTAATTCGGAGCTACGGCCTAGAAGATATGGGCAAAACAAGACAAACATGACAAATATGCAAAATGCATCCAAACATCAAGCAAACACACTCCAAACAAGTAAACAACATGATATTATGATTCTACATGCAAAATCACACAAGTTTCATATAAGGCACACCCAAAACGGAGCAACAGGCTAAAAGATACGAGCAAAACAAGTTACATTGCAAAGCTGAAGTTAACAGCCACATAGCAACTTTGGAGCAAGGTAAATATATGCTACTGCACCCAAACATGATAACCAGAAGCATGGATGTGAAATAGACATGATACTTAACAAGCATGAACTTAGAACACACCCAAAAGCTTGCTGGAACACAACTAACCAAGCATGGCAACTTGCAATAAAATTATCCAGACTTGGTCAAAATCTGGGAAGGCAAAAACATCATCACGATGCTGCCTTCGGAGGCACAAAACAACAAGCATATCAACTCTACTAAGCATATAAAGATCATGGACATGTAATAGACATATCATACAACAAACAACTCCATTGGAGCATCTCCATAGGAGGCATGGATCAATAGCAACAAGCTCCACCAAATTGAACATGCTGATAAAATCCTGACAGGTATAATTTATGGAAACTTGAGAGCAAGAAATAAATAAGCTACAGCAGGCCATATGAGCAAGTAAGGGCATGAATGGATAGACAATAACATGGACAGCAAGACATGATCATTGGCCACTCCAAGACAAGCATGGACTTGAGTGAGGCATCAAGCAAACATAACATCAGGTTAAACAGATTCGAGACTTAGCAGTTTTTTCACTAAGTATAAAACAGCAACATTGGCATGGCATGTTTACAAGCTTGTTTAAGTCAACACAAGGCATATAATGGAAAATGGATTACACCACAACAAAGACCATATGATTTTGTTTCTAGAACATATTGACATGTGGCATGAAGACAAACACATCAATAGCAATGAGCAAGTGAAATCAGCATCTCATAACAAGTTCCAGCACTTAACAGCCAAATGCACTTTTGCAACAGAGATTAACATGGCAAGATGACACCTAACATGAATGCTACAACAACCAACATGTAGAGCACTTCACAATGAACATTTTGACATATCATATGCTCCATTTGGATAAGCATGCACAAAGTTATCATATCTCAAACATGGCAACAAAATTACAAGTAACAGCAGTTTTAAACAAGTAGCACTCTTGCAACGATGATTAGTGCATCAAGATGAAGTCAAGCAAGCATGGCATAATGAACAAAGTGTAGAGCATATCACCACGATCATTTTGACATATCATACACTCAATTTGGATAAGCACACAAAAAGTTACAGGCATGCAAACATGCAACAAATTACCGACAGAAAAAGGACTTAGCCAAATTTTCAACAATGAAAAGTGAGCGCAAGATAGTTATACAACGCACGTGCGGGGTGTAGGTTGCTCACCCATTGGGCTCGGCCCAGGACGGAGGTGGCAGACTGGGCCGGTTGGAGCTGGGCCTACGTGGCCGGGGCGAGCTGGGTCCACGTGGCCGGTGGTGAGGCCCACGAGGCTGGGCCGACGGGAGGGAGGCGGCTGGGCTTCCCTGGGTCTGGGCTGGAGGAGAGGCTGGAGGCCCACGCGGCCGAGCATATCTGGCGGACGGCACGGGCGAGGCAGCGCTCGTCCCCGAGCGAGCCCATGGCGGCGGCGGTTGCCACCGGCGGCCAAGAGGACGAGGGGCGGCAAAACGGCCAGGGACGGACCGGAGTTCCCAGATCCGGCGGCGGGGAGGCCAAATCCGGCGGCTAGAGACGGCGGGGCGGCGTGCTCGACGGGCGGCGAGGCCGTGGCAGCTGCGTGGAGCTGTTCTGGCGGCGGCGAATCGAGGCCACCGGCGGCGAAGTCGCGGGACGGTGGGGAGGTCTCGGTGGAGCTCCGGCGAGGCGGCAGGGTCGGTGACCGAGCGGCGCGCTCGGCGCGCGGCGGCGGCGGATGGCCCCCGCGGGCCTGGCACGGGCCCGAGCGGGCTACAGCGATGGGAGGCGCGGCGTGGTGACGCGGCGGCGGCGGATTCGCTGAGGGCGGCGGCGGACATGTCCGGGCGTCTCGGACGCGTCCGGAGACGGCGGGGGAGACTAGGCTAGGGTTTCATCCGCGAAAAAATGGAGGGGAGGCATCTATTTATAGGTAGAGGGAGCTAGGAGTGTCCAAATGAGGAGCAGTTCGCGGCCACGCGATCGTGATCGAACGGCCAAGAGCATGGAAGGGGTTAGTATGGGCTTGGGGCTGTGTGAAAGGGGTGCTGGGCCAAAAGGGAAAAGGCTTCCGGCGGTTAACACGGTTAACCGTTGGGCTATCAAACGAACTCCGAATGCGACGAAACTTGACAGGCGGTCTACCTATGCTATAATAAGACCACACGCCAAGTTTCACCCCATTCCGAGAACGTTTTTAGGCCAGTCATAAAATAAATATTGGGAGATGCCGCGGGCGCATGCAAGTGTGTCTGGGCTCAGAACGGACAACGGCCAGGACGGGCGGACTCGGACGGATGCAAGTTTTCAAAACATGATGGTGCAACACACATGATGACAAGGCAAAGATGCAACACGCAAGCAGACGACATGGCAACAACAACGAATAACTGGCTGACACCTGGCGCACCGGTCTCGGGGTGTCACACGGCATGAGTGGAACAAAGCACCAAACAAAAGGCCAAGCCTTCAACCCATTACCAAGTATATATGTACATTAATTAAGCATAAGAGATACTGTGATATTCCAACATATACATGTTCCGACATGGAGCGAACTTCCTCTTCACCTGCAACTAACAACGCTATAAGAGGGGTTGAGCAAGCGGTAACATAGCGAAACAACGGTTTGCTAGGATGGTGAAAAGGTTAAAGGTTGTTTCATGGCATATTGAGAGGCTTGATAAACAAGTGGTGGGTAGCTCGACATGTAGCGATAGCATCGAGACAACTAGCATGGCAATGATAGTAATGAGATCCAAGGTGACGGTCATCTTGCCTAAGATCCCTCTAGTAAGAAGAACGAGTCCATGAAGAAGACGAAGCCACGTAGACGAACAAGCATAGTCGAACGAATCCTCACGATTGCAACGAAACAGGAACTAACGAGAAGAAGCAAGCAACATGGTAAACACACAACAGATAAACAAGACATGATGCACAACCAAGTATGATGCATTAGAAGCTACATGATGCTACTCATGGCAAGAGATGATGCAAACAAGAACACACAACAAGGCAAGTTTAAATGAGGCCGGAAACAACATATAACAATTCCGGTAAGTCCTCATATGTAACTTTCGAAATTGGTCCAGATCTGAACAAACCTTATGTTAGAGTTGTTAAAAATCAAGTTAACATGTACCATGATGATCTACATGGTTTTCTAGTTAAGTTACATATAAGGTTCATTTAATTTGGAGCTACGGCCTAGAAGATACGAGCAAAACAAGTTAAGCATGGCATTGATGCAAAATGCATTCGAACACCAAGCACAACACTCAAAATATGGATGCAACATGACATGATGCATATACATGCAAAACCAAGCAAGTTTTATATAGAGCATGCCCCAAATGGAGCAACGGTTCAACACATACACAAGCAACAAGTTTGAAACACAATCTGTCCAAAACAGCGACTAGACATATTACAAGCATCAAAACAACATGCTACAAGAACAAGATAGGCACAAGCATGATATGCACTCAAAGTACAGATTACATTCTTCAAGAATCATCAAGGTTCCGTTTCATAGGAATCAAGAATAATCCACCATGATCAAAGCAACAAGCAACTTTATATCACAGATTATGACTTGGTGAAAAACAGGGCATATACATTAGCAGAGTTAATATGATGACATGTTGGAGGCAATAAATAATTGAGCTACAGTGCAATAACATGGCAAACAAGAGCATGGCATGCTAGTACATATAATGGAGCTCAAATAACACAACATCACATATACATGGGAGCAACAGGTTCATGACAATCATCAAAACAAGATGCAAACATGAAATAGCAGATTCCCAGACTTAGTGAAAATATGGGAAAACAAAACACAACATCATGATGCTGACTTTGGAGGCACATAACAGTAAGAATAGAAATTCTAATAAACATGCAAAGGTCATGAACATGTAGTAGGCATGGCATACTCCAAATAACTCCATTGTCACAACTTCATAAGATGCATAGATTAAATACAATGAGCTTTGCCAAATGGAACATGTTGTTGACAGGCTGACAGGTTTATCATGATGACAACTTGAGAGCAAGAAAGAGATATGCTACATCAACTTATAATTGCAAACAAGGGAATGGATGGATAGAGCATAACATGGTCTTCAAAAAATGCTCACTAGACATCTCCAAATATGCATAGATTTGACTGTAGCATCAAGCAAACATGGCATCATTATATAACAGTTTTAGACTTTGCAGTAATGGCTAAGTCTCAGAAAACAACAGACAATGAGTAGGTCACTTTGCAAGCTTGTTGCACTCACCACAAGGCATATCAAGATACAAGAAATACAGCATTGCAAAGAAGACATGATTGTGCTCCTAACACACATCGACATGATGCTCACAAGAAAATCACACAAAATGCTACGAAAAAGACAAATGAGCAAGTTAAATTAGTTTTGAGCAGGTTATATCATTTAACACTTTTGCAATGAGGATTAAGGCATCAAGATGCACAGCAACATGCATGCAAACTATACCATCATGTAGAGCATTCGTAGATTAACATTTTGACATATCATGCACGCAAAACAGAGCAATATGCACCAAGATATGAGCCGTCAAAGATGCACACATGATGTTGAAACTCAGGGACTTGGTCGTTTTTTTACACTCGTGAAAACGGGACGAGGTCGAGCAGATGGCGCGGTGCGGGACGGCCTGGCCGTTTGGTTCGGAGGATGAGGGTGTCCAAGGACGGCACTGTGTAGGTGGATGACGGGGATCTAGGCAGCTGTTTGGATGGGTGGCTCGGGGCATCCAGAGACGAAGTGGGTCGACGGTTGCAACACTGGCTGGCGGCGGCGGGTCCGATCCGTGGGGAGGGGAAGCGGGCGAAGGCGGCGGATCAAGGCGTGGACACGCGGACCCGGCGAATCTCGGGCGCGCCTCGCCGAGATCTGGCCGGAAGCGGCCGGGCAACGAAGGTGATGCGGAGGAGCGGGGCGCCGCGGTGGTGGACTCTGGTGAAGGCGGCGATGGCGCACGATGGTGTGGTCGGCGGCGGAGCAGGTGGACGGCAACGAGCAGGCGGTAGAGGGGCTCGGGGGCGGAGCGGCCAAGAGGGAGCGAGGGGCGCGGGGGAGCGGGAGGCGCTCGCGGCGGGTGCGGCTCAGGCTCGCGGGCTGCGGCGGCGGAGGAACGGGCCGAGAGGGCCTGCTCCGGGCCCAGGCGAGCCGCGCGGTGGGAGGAGGACCGCGGGGCGACGTGGCCGCGCTGGAGTGGCCGAGGCCGGCGGCTCAGGTGGCGGCAGGCGAGTGAAGCGGCGCCAAGTGGCGGGTCTCGGTTTGCCGGCGCGGAAAATAATGAGGATGGCAGCGGCTGCGAGGTAGGAGGAGGTCAGGGGGTAGGTTAGCCTAGGGCTTCCATTTTTGGACGAGGGGAGGGCTTAAATAGGCAGGGAGGGTCTAGGGATTATGGTTTGGAGGGATTTTTGTGCAGTTTGGACCCTCGGATCGCGATCCGACGACTCTGGTTGCGAGAAGGGGTTTGGCGGGTCTAGTGGGTTGGTTTAGTGGTTGTGAAGAGGGGTGTGGGCTAAAACGAGAAGAAAGAAGAGAGGCCCGACAGCAGTTTCAGAGACCGAAACGCCCGCCGAATAAACCGGCGGTAATGCCACTATATTTTAATGGTTGAGCGATCAAACGGTCTCCGAATGCGGCAAAATTTGGCAGGCGGTCTACCTACACTATGATAAGACCGCACGCCAACTTTCATCCCATTCCGAGAACATTTTTATGCCACAGCGGGCGCGTGCGAGTGTGTCTGGGCTCAGAATGGGCAACGAAGAGAACTGGGAGGTCGAGCAACTACGAACGGATGCAAGTTTAAAAAAATATGGGGATGAAGTGCACATGATGACATGGTAAAGTGAAACACACAAGCAAATGACATGGCAATGACAACGAATAAGAGGAGGACATCTGGCGCATCGGTCTCGGGGTGTCACATTAGTGCAGAAGCTATGTGACATCACACCCGGATAGACAACCTGAAGCGCTCCGTATGCATCGAGGGAGATCGGATGGCTTTAGCGAAGACCATGGTGCACTGGCCAAAGATAAAGCCAGCCAAGATGGCCATCAAACCCCCTCCACCTAGGAAGGAGCATAGACGCCCCGAGCAATATTTTCCCATCGTGATGGTTGGTGCTAGTGCGATAGAGGCCCAATGCTTGAAAGATGTAATCTATGAATGAGCATACCATCATGTATCCGATGAAATCTGAAATTTTGTGCTTTATGATGCGATTATTTTGCATGGTTTATCATGCGTTGCTTGTTTATTTTGTCTCATGTGCGCCCGTTTTAATCTGAAAGTTACTAGTCGTCAGCTTCATCCTCCTTGTAGATGCTACAGGGGGTGTTTATGCCTTGACACTATGACCCTTGGTCAATGTCTCGGTGCCCGGAGGCGGTAGTGTGTAAGGGAAACGAGGCAAACACACTATGCAGCTTTATTCTTTCACTTAGCCATAGGATCTTGACTGTGGGGGCTAGTGACTAGCCCCCAGTGTTTTCGTGATGTTCAGGTGTATCGAGGTTTATACCATGATCTCTTAGTTTGCGTAATGACAAACCCTTTGTATGACACGGCGTAACCTCCATTGGTTTTTAGTTTAACACTTGCCATCGGATAGCCGATCAGAGACCCTTCGACGAAACTGTGTGCGATGTAATAATCACAAACGATGATGTAAAAAAACATTTGCGATGACGGATGCATCAAACATTGTTCAGATTTTGGTTGCCTGTGCGATGATGGGCATATGGTTCAGTTCAATTAACAGTTTGCGACGAGGAGGAACAAAACAAACGGGCTGCCAGGTGAAGGCGTGTACGATTTACATCATACGGTTCACTCGGATGAACTGTTTGTGATTAGGCAATATAAAAGAAATTGTTAGCCAGATCAAGGTGTGTGCGATATACGGCATGCGGTTCACTCGGATGAACTATTTGTGTTGAGACAAGAGAACATAAACGGTTCAATATAAGAAGATGTGTGTGATATGCGACAAACGTGTCTGTAATCAGAAATGTGTGCCAAGACCGATAATAACATAGACGGTTGCTGCTAATAAGACGTGTGTGTTGTGCGATGGGATTGCATACAGAACAACATATATATATATATATATAT
>LR738711.1:263550112-263667806 GCA_902687465.1 Secale cereale | reverse complement strand
ATAAAAATATATATATAGACACACACACACACACACACACACACACACACATATAAGGACATGGTTGCATAACCAAATTGAACATCCACTTACATAGATGACTACTACAACCATGGCATTTGCACACACCAAAGTAAACTATTACATGCATAATTTCATAGGTGGCTACTACACACATGACATTTCCACGCACCAATAAAGTAAACTATATATTACATGCATGATTAACTAGCATAAACGATCATCTGATCATCATCAACTTCTTGTGACGCTTGCTCTGCTTGTGGCTCGATCCGGGCTCGTCGAAGTGGGTAATGAGGCACTTCCTCATGTCAACGATCTGCATGTGCATCTCGTAACATGTGTACACGCTCTTGGCCGCGAACCTGAGGTGAGGTTCATCCAGTTGCCGCATCCAGGCCGTGTGCCAGGATATGGGACTTGTTCTCTGGGCATCCTGCTTCATCTTTTCGTAGTAGGGCTCGATGATGGCCAAGGCGAGTTCAACCAGGGAGTCCTTCTTCGTGCTGCCCCAGACCCTGTAGTGCTCACAGATTTCAACAAGGTTCTGGCAGGCCAAGCTCGTAACCTTGAGCGCTTTTACATCGTTAGTGGTTTCCACCGTGGCGAACTTGTAGTCGATGCTGTTGACAAACCTGTTGGAACTGTTGCCAGGCTCTGTGGCCCTGCAGTAGTGGTAGATGAGGACATGATGGCGCACACACAACTGGGCGACGACAACCTTCTGATCGATGTCGGGATGACCAGCGGTGTACTGGAGGTCGATGCGGACCACCTTGTACTTGTCTCCAGCAAGCAACCGCTCAACGGTGTTGATGTATTCGTCCACCACGGTCGGGTCGATGGTGTACACCACCAAGAGATCCATCTCCCTCGCGTGGGTCTCCACTTTATGCTCGCCGAACTCCCCTGGATCGCCGCTAGACATCCCCTCTCTATGTGTCATCGTGGTTGTGCTTGTTGTGTTGTGGGGCACGATCGAAAGGTTGAAGAGACTAAGGTTATAATGGCCGTGGGAATTAAAGGGGAAGCTGGACAGACAAGAATATCGACAGGCCCTAATGGCAGTTAATTTGCAGCACGTAACTCCATCGTGCCGCACGTAACTGCATCATGTGGCAACGTGTACGGTGCAACCGCATGCATATGGGGCCCCCGATGTGATCGTGCGCATGCCCAACCGCTAGCAGAGCACGCACGGAGGAACGCGAGCAGAGCGCTCCGCGGTCTCCTCAACGGCGAGCAACCATATATATATATATAGCAGTTGAACACGCAAGGAAAATTTGTCCACAAGCCGAGCGCGCCGACGGACGGGAGGAGAGCGTGCCGCGGCGCCTAACGGCGAGCACAACGCGCTGTGGCGCCTAACGGCGAGTAGAGCTTGCCGAGGGACGCGAGCAGAGGCCGACACAGTGATCTATGTACAGAAGAACAACATATATATAGCACTTGAACACGCAAATAAGATGAACTGTGTGAGTGATGTCGGAGACATCAAGCATGAATCAGATTAGAGTTGCGTGTGCGATATGTGGCATACAGTTGATCCATCTGAGCTATTTGTGATGGAATAAGCCGTGTGTGTTGTTGTGGGCAAACGCTTGCTGGTATATAACCGTTTGCGATTGATGAACTCATCACTGACGGGTTACTTAGTGCGGTCCATGTGCGATGTGATATGCGCTACCTGCAGAACATCTATGATCTATGTACAGAAGAACAACATATATATACTTGTAACATGACATGATTGCAATACCAAATAAACATCCAATTACGTTATATAAAAAATACCATAAATATTGCAAGGTTCAAATTCAAAGATTACAATGCCCAAATTCAAACATTGCAAACCTCATCATTTCTGCAAAGGGACCAGCCGTTGACAAGTCATGTGTGGGTTTGACGCAATGGCTTCCAATTACTCCGTCATATGCTCTTCCAATACGAAGTTTAGCTTTCTTGGAGCCTCTTCCGTTCTGCAGTACCTGCCGGCTCTGATCAGCATACCATTCATCTTTCCTAATTAAATGTGTGTTCAACCTCAGTACCCTCAGCACCCTTGCTGTGGCAAGAAAGAACCTGGCGAGTGTAATCTCCGGTTCGGTCCCTCGGTAGGAGTTCAAAGTAATATTTGACAGATGCAGATCCAGGCATTCGATGTGATTGTTGTTATAAACATTATCCACCTCCGGGCCTATTATTATCTGCAAAAGAAGAGAACGTGTTAGTGCCTACATGTAGTTTTAAACAATACTACACGCCTATTTAGTTTTCAGGATTTGTAAAATGCACCAACGTCCATCTTAGATCTGACATGATTAACACGGGCATTTGATTACAATCTAGAAAAATGTAGCCTTCTTCACAAGAGGTTGGATATGATGAAAAAATCCCTATGAAAACTAGTACAGATGAATCCGAAGGTGAAATGCTTATGGATTGTAACCATATGAATCAAGCAACCAATATGGGGTGGGGGTGTATGTACTGAAATCCTCCAAAATTCCTTCAGAAATCATAGTCCATTGTCATTGTAAACTTGGGATAAGGTACAAAAATTTGAACTCCCTTATGGTTAACATTTAATAGGAAAGGAGCATCACCTCGATATACAGCTTCTTCAGGCACGGCAAGCATCTCAGTCAACTGACAACTTGGTCCAGGTTGGGGCCGATAGATTCTGGTGCTAAGACCATCACTGTGCCCAGAATTTGGGTGAAGCTTTGCTGGATGACAGACGAACATAAATCTTCAAAACTAGAAATAATGTTGATGTCAACAAGGAGAGGTATAAGGTGACTATTGTACCTAAAAATTGTAGTATGTGACAGACGAGTATCCCACCACTGTTAATTTCTGCGCAGAAATGACATTGATTCTAGTTGGACCTTGTTGCTCAACTACAAGTAATCTCTCAAGTGAAGGTGTGTCCTCAATGACCATATTGTGGTCCACCTTTTGTGATCTCTCGTTGCAGCACTAGCAACACACATAAATAGTCCAGAGAGTCCTCGAGGTCATGTGGAAGGTACTTGACCAATTCATCGCCTGAAGACGAAGGAACTCAAGTGCAGTACAGCCATGGAGCAGGTACTCTATGTCATCCTTTGGGATGCAGACGGCGACGAGCTCGAGGTGCTTCCATCGTGGTAGAAAAAAGAGTGGGCGTGTCATTATGTGGGGGGAAATGGCAGTTCATGAACTTGGCGAGGCACAGCATTGGCGCGAAGCGGAGCGTGGCGTTGGCAGCGAGCGCATATGCCCATCATTAAAACTGAGGTCCTCGAGCTGATCTATGGTAGGGGATTGGAACCTCTCGTCAAGCTTGGCTCGGTACTTGCCATTGGAACGAAACTTGCCCGTGATAAGGCCTCTGATTGGGCCATGGTGATTGCCGAGGATCTGGGAGAATGCGTCCAAGCTTTTGTGGTAGCCATGGCAGAGCTCGTGGGCATCGAGGAGGTCGACAAGGGTGAGGAGCCATAGGGGGCGCCGCCGCCGGGAAAGGGTGGTTGTCCTCGCCCCATATCTGATTGGGAGGAGCGATATGATGACTGTTAACATATCATCGGGGAGGTTGATGATGAAGTCTAGTCCTACTAGAGTCGATTGTGGTTTTTGCTCGTCCCGCCTCCTCTTGTTGGCAGACTCGTTCTCCAGCTCGTTGGCGGCGATGGAAACCTCTGTCTCCATATTCACACCGTGCTCCGGTGCTTCAGCAGCCCGGACGTTGCCACTCCCTCCGATGGGGCGCTTCGGCGGCATCCTCATACATTGACGGCTTTGAGGACTGAGAGCAGCGTCGAGGATGCGGGCGGAGAGAGAGGATTGTGTGTGTGGCGTGGATGGGAGGGGTGCGGCTGCTTGGGCGTGCCATTAATACATACCAGTTGGAGCGAGGCGGGCGGCGGTCAAAGGCTGTCTCGCTTCCCGGTGAGAATGACTGCTTAATGTTTTGCCGGCAATCAACAGTGCCCTGGTGTTTGAAATTCATTCCCATTTCTTGCATGGGACCTATGAATGCACCCAAAGGACACAAATTTGATTTTCAACCAATTTATATGCACTGGAGCATGTGCATGTAGTTCAAATTTGAATTATGCACATAAAATGCCTAGAAAACCCGGTTAATGTATAAAAATGTCCAAACGAACCCCAAAAAATTCCAAAACTTAACACAACACTCATGTTGTTCTATGTTGACACTAGAATTTTTTTTGAAAGCAATAGGAGGCAACTGATATCGTTTCATCCCCAAAGGTGGCACGTTCCCTACCAAAACCATCAGGCTTATTGTGAGAAGCTCTGGTTTGTGAGAAGCTTATACCCAAACCTGCCCCAAATGGGACAATTTTTTTACAACGACCTGTTGATGCCGCTCCATGATACCATGCCAATTTTCATGAATTTCAGACGAGTTTTCACAAGGCGGAGGTGCAGTGGCTGAAGGACAGCGACGCTCTCCTCAAGGCCGAGTTCGAGATTCAGCACTCGAGCTCGACCGAGAGGGAGAAGCTCCTGTCGGATGGGTATGGCGAGATCAAGGACATGATTGATGGTTGGGCACTTCTTCTTATGCTCAACAGCCAACTGCTGCAGGAGCTGGCCTTTAGTTTTTGAGGTCTTTGTTTTTCTTCTTCGACATAATTCTTTCCTGCTCAAGCCATCGTCGTCAGCCAGGCCATCGAGGCGCGACGCGAGCAACGGAGGAGGGTTGGCGTGGAACATCCGCCGAATGCACCTCAGAATCTTGGCGAGCAACTTCTGGCCATCCAGACGGGCCTAGATCCGGCCAGCCATCTGCTCCGCTGCCTGCAGCGCGCCGGGTCCTAGGTGGTGGCCGCGCTCTGGCTGGGTGTCCAGGTTCCCCGCACCCCCAGTCGAACCGCCGACTGGTTGGAGGTAGCAGTCGGGCGATTCGAGACCTGTAAAGGTGCTACGGCCCGGGCTGGCGCTCGGACCTCCTTGGAGTTCACTAAGGCCTGGTACCCAGGGCTGGATCTGACCCAGCTGGCCACCTTCCGACTAGAAGCCAGACCGGAGCTGGAGGCGATGGAGGGCAATCTCGTGAAGCATGCGGCAGCGCTTGCTGAGTACGCCAACACCACCGTATTTGTCCTGGAGCTGGACGAGGCAGGCGCTGAAGTACCGGCCGACTGGTTCGGGCTGAACCCGGAAGAGGGGGAAGAATCGTTGGAGGAGATCGCCTCCAGCGACGAGGGCGATGAAGAGACGGACGGGGAAAGCGAGGATGCCGCGCCGGACGGTGAAGCGACCAACCGGCCTTAGCCTGATCAGGCCTCGACCAGCGAGCCGTGGGAAGCTACGCCGACTGCTGCCGATGTCGACCATGCCGAGACCCGTTAGTCGGACGCTCCACCAGTCGGCGCCTCTGCCACCGCCGATTTGCCTACTCTGCCTACTGCACCCTTGGCCTAGGCCCTATTATCTTTCAAGTTTTTCTTGTCTTGTACTTTTGAACAAGTTAAATTTGCGTAGTTCCGCCCACTTGGGGTGTAATTCAAACTCCGTTGAATGTTGGCCATGGGCCTTTTTAGAAATGTAAATAAATTTTATTCTCGCACATGCTCGTGCTCTTTCCGGGTTCTGGCTTGGTTTTGCTGTTTGTTCCTTTTGGCTTTTTCCTTTACCGCCTTCCTTTGGCTGCCGCCCCGCCAGCCGAACAGCCACTCTGTGGTCTGTGGCTGGGTCATAGACTTGGTCGTTTAAGGATAGACAAGTACTTCGGCCGTCTGGAACATAGCTGGTCAAGCGAGAAGCCGGCAGGCCGGCTGCTGAGCAGCCGGACGGTTGAGGCAAGAAGCCGGCTTGGCCTATGCTGGTATTCTTCCTTAGTCATTTTTCGTGTGGACATCGTTTCCTGCCTTTGGCTCTCTCCAGTCGGACAGTCACTCTGCGAGCTGTGACTTAAGGCAAGAGAGGGCTTAGATGTTGGCACACTACTTGTCCGACTGCAGGTGATATCAACATAGGACAAGGCGGCGAGTCCCCGGGCCGGCTGGCCGAATCCGGTGCCGAGCGAAGGAATGAAACAACACATTCACAAGCATAATCTTATCATATAGATAAAGAGGGTAGTCCCCGAGTGCTCCTCGAGGGACCCGTTGTCTTTGCGTAATACTAAAGGTAGCGCGGTACATACTGCATTAACTGCAAAACTGACGGAGAAGATTCGCGTTCCATGGGCGTTCTGACTCCTTGCCGCAGTAGTCTCTCTTGCGTGCCATGGGCTTTTGTGCGTCGATGAGGTAGTAGGAGTCGTTGCCTAGGGCCATGCTGATGATGAAAGATCCCTCCCAAGGGGCCGATAGATTGTGCTGGTTTGCTATTCGCTGGATCAGCCAGAGCACAAGGCCCCCCTCGTGGAAGGATCATGGCTTGACCTTCCGGCTGTGGTAGCGGTGCAGGCCCTGCTGGTAGATGGCGAACCGGCCGAGTGCCAACAGCCAGGCCTCTTCCAGCAGGTCGATGCCGTCTTCTCGTGCTTGCTTTTCCTCTGCCTCTGTGTACATGGTGACACGAGGTGAGTCAAACTCGATGTCAGTTGGGATGACAGTCTCGGCCCCGTACACGAGGAAGAAGGGAGTGAAGCGAGTTGCTTTGTTTGGTGTGGTCCTAAGACTCTAGAGGATGGCCGGCAGTTCTTCGATCCAGCAGCCGGCCAAGTGCTCCAGCGGCTCGACCAGTCGGGGCTTGATGCCGGACATGATGAGGCCGTCTTCTCGCTCGACCTGGCCGTTTGACTGCGGATGGGCAACGAACGCTAAGTCTAGTCGGATGCCCTGCGTCGCGCAGAAACGGGCCAAGGCGCCTTTGGCAAAGTTTGTGCCATTGTCGGTGATGATGTTGTGCGATGAAGGTCACAACAGTCAGACAGTTCAGCTTCTTGATTGGCCTCGCTTCAATCCATTTGGTGAATTAGCCCACGACGACCAACAGATGGGTCATGTCGCCGCTTGCTGTCTTGAATGGGCCCACCATGTGCAACCCCAGACGGCAAACGGCCAAGTGAGGGGGATGGTCTTGAGTGCAGAAGCCGGCAAGTGTTGCTTGGAGCTGAAGCATTGACACCCGTTGCACTTCCAAATCCTTGCCGCCGCCCAAAGCAGTCGGCCAGAAGAATCCATGGTGGAAAGCTTTGGCGACAAGGGATTTGGAGGCCGCGTGGTGGCCGCATTCGCCTTGGTGAATGTCTCTGAGGATAGCCAAGCCCTTCTCCGGCTCTACACAGTGCTGAAAAATACCGGTCACACTTCGCCTAACGAGCTCTTTGTTCACTATTGTGTATGCTGCTACCTCTTGAGCTTGCGTTGTATTCCCTCGAAGAGGAAAGGGAGATGCAGCACAGTAGCGTAAGTATTTCCCTCGGTTTTTTAGAATGAAGGTATCAATCCAGTAGGAGACCACGCGCGAGTCCCTCGCACCTGCATAAACAAATAAGAACTTTGCAGCCAACGCGATAAGGGGTTGTCAATCCCTTTACGGTCACTTACGAAAGTGAGATCTGATAGAGATGATAGTTATATTTTTGGTATTTTTAGTTTAATAAAACAGCAAATAAAAGCGGTAAAAGTAAAGTAGATGTAGATTGATATGTTGAGAATAGACCCGGGGGCCATAGTTTTCTCTAGTGGCTTCTCTCATGATAGCGATATTCTACGACGGGTAAACAAATTACTGCCGAGCAATTGATAGAAAAGCGAATAATTATGAGACTATCTAGGCATGATCATTGTATATAGGCATCACGTCCGAGACAAGTAGACCGAAACGATTCTGCATCTACTACTATTACTCCACACATCGACCGCTATCCAGCATGCATCTAGTGTATTGAGTTCATAAGAACAGAGTAACGCCTTAAGCAAGATGACATGATGCAGAGGGATAAACTCAACCAATATGATATAAACCCCATCTTTTTATCCTCGATGGCAACAGTACAATACGTGCCTTGCTGCCCCTACTGTCACTGGGAAAGGACACCGCAAGATTGAACCCAAAGCCAAGCACTTCTCCCATTGCAAGAACTATAGATCTAGTAGGCCAAACCAAACCAATAATTCGAAGATACTTGCAAGGATATTATGAGCACACATAAAAAGTTCAAAGAAGAACCAAATATCTTTCATAGATAACCTTGATCATAAACTCGCAATTCATCGGATCTCGACAAACACACCGCAAAAAGAGATTACATCGAATAGATCTCCTCGAAGACCGAGGAGAACTTTGTATAGAGATCCACACAGAGAGAAGAAGCCATCTAGATACTAGCTATGGACCCGAAGGTCGGTGGTAAACTACTCACAACTCATGGTGAGGGTGATGATGATGATAATGAAAGACTCCGTGATAGATCCCCCTCCGATGGAGCTCCGGAACAGGGTCCAAGATGGGATCTCCACAGGAACAGATGGTACGGCGGTGGAATTAGGGTTTTCTCTCTGTTCCGTGGAGTTTCTGGAGTACGTAGACTTATATAGGAAGAAGGAGGGCACCGGGGGACGCTCGAGGGGCCCATGAGGTAGGGGGCGCGCCCTGGGAAGGGGGAGCGCCCCCACCCTCGTGGGCGCCTCGACGCTCCCCTAACTTGGTTCTCAAGTTCCTCTGGCGTGATTTTCTCCAAAAATATCTCTCATGAAGGTTTCATTCCGTCTGGACTCCGTTTGATATTCTTTTTGTGCAGAACCCTGAAATAGGCAAAAAAACAGCAATCTAGACTGGGCCTTTGGGTTAGTAGGTTAGTGCCAAAAATGATATAAAAGTGAATGATAAATCCCATTAAACATCCAAGACTTCATAAATAATAGCATGGAACAATCAAAAATTATAGATACGTTGGAGACATATCAAGCATCCCCAAGCTTAATTCCTGCTCGTCCTCGAGTAGGTAAATGATAAAGAAAGAATTTTTGATGTGGAATGCTAACCAATATAGTTTTTCAATGTAATTCTCTTAATTGTGGCATGAATGTTCAGATATGAAAGATTCAAGATAAAAGTCTATATTGACATAAGAAATAATAATACTTCAAGCAATACTAACAAAGCAATCATGTCTTCTCAAAATACTATGGCTAAAGGAAGTTATCCCTACAAAATCATATAGTGTTGGCTATGCTCCCTCGTTATCACACAAAAATATTCATATCATGCACAACCCCGATTTCAGCCAAGCATTTGTTTTCATACTCTATCTTTTCAACCCTTTCAACTCTCACGCAATACATGAGCGTGAGCCGTGGACATAGCACTATGGATGGAATAGAGGTGGTTGTGGAGAAGACAAAAAGGAGGGAGATAGTCTCACATCGACTAGGCGTATCAACGGGATATGGAGATGCCCATCAATAGATATCAATGTGAGTGAGTAGGGATTTCCATGGAACGGATGCACTAGAGCTAATTATGAATGAAATCTCAACAAAAGGAACTAGTGGGTGTGCATCCAACTTGCTTCCTCACGAAGACCTAGGGCATTTGAGGAAGCCCATCGTTGGAATATACAAGCCAAGTTCTATAACGAAAATTCCCACTAGTATATGAAAGTGACTAAACATGAGACTCTCTACAATGAAGAACATGGTGCTACTTTGAAGCACAAGTGTGGAAAAAGATAGTAGCAATTGTCCCTTTTTTTTCTTCTTTTTTTGGGCCTTTTTTTCTTTGGCCTTTCTCTCTCTCTTTTTTTTCTTTTTTTGCGGAGGGGCTTTATAGATTTAGCCTTTCCTCCCATGGGACAATGCTCTAATAATGATGATCATCACACTTTTATTACAACTCGATACTACAACAACAAAGTATGACTCTATATGAATGCCTCCGGCGATGTACCGGTATGTGCAATGAAACAAGAGTGACATGTATAAAAATTATGCATGGTGGCCTTGCCACAAATACGGTCAACTACATGATCATGCAATGGCAATATGACAATATGATGCGTGTCATATGAACGGAACGGTGGAAAGTTGCATTGCAATATATCTCGGAATGGCTATGGAGATGCCATGATAGGTAGGTATGGTGGCTGCTTTGAGGAACAATATGGTGGCTGTTTTGAGGAAGGATATACAGTGTGTTTATGGTACCGGCGAAAATTGCGCGGTACAAGAGAGGCTAGCAATGGTGGAAGGGTGAGAGTGCGTATAATCCATGGACTCAACATTAGTCATAAGAACTCATATACTTATTGCAAAAATCTACGAGTCATCAAAAGAAAGCAATCAACACATGCTCCTAGGGGGGAGGTTGGTAGGAGTTAACCATCGCGCGCCCCCGACCTCCACACAAAGGTTGACACTCTACAAATACCTCATGCTCTAACTTAGTCACACAACGGTTCACCATACGTGCATGCTGCGGGAATCACTAACCTTAACACAAGTATTTCTAAATTTCATAATAAATCCACTAGCATGACTCTAATATCACTCTCCTCATATCTCAAAACAATTATCAAGCATCCAACATCTCATTCTATTCAATGCACTTAGTGTGATTTTTTTACTACATTGACATTGGATGTCTATCATGTGAAGACTAGTTTCTTTAGCCTAAACGCATTACCATGCTATTTTAATAGACTCTCAAATAAATATAAGTGAAGCATGAGAGTTCAACAATTTCTACAAAATATTATCACCATCGTGCTCTAAAAGGTATAAGTGATGCACTAAAGCAAAAACTATTCAACTCCAAAGATATAAGTGAAGCACGTAGAGTGTTCTAATAATTTCTAGGCCATATTTAACTCTCTCAAATGGGTGTGTCCAGCAAGGATGATTGTGGAAAACTAACAAGCAAAGACTCAAATTATACAAGACGCTCCAAGCAAAACACATAACATGTTGCGAATAAAAATATAGCTCCAAGTATAGTTAACGATGGATGAAGACGAAAGAGGGGATGCCTTCCGGGACATCCCCAAGCTTGGGCTTTCGATTATCTTGAATTTACTTGGGGTGCCATGTGTATCCCCAAGCTTAGGCCTTTGCTACTCCTTGTTCCATAGTCCATCAAAGCAATACTCAAAACTTGAAAACTTCACAACACAAAAGTTAGACAAAAATTCTCGTGAGCTCCGTTAGTATAAGAAAGCAAACCACTACTCAAAGGTACAATAATGAATTCATTCTTTGTTTATATTGGTGTTAAACCTACTGTACTCCAACTTCTCTATGGTTCATATCCTCCAATACTACTCATAGATGCATCGGAATAAGCAAACAACATACGAAGAACAGAATCTGTCAAAGACAGAATAGTCTGTAGTAATCTGCAGGTTTCGCCTACTTCAGTAATTCCAAAAAATTCAAACTAAATTCGTAAATTTGAGGAATTTGTCTACCAATCATCTGCAAAAATAATCAGCTAAATATCACGCTCCAGTAAAATCCCACGACTACTTTAGTGAGCGCTAACGATTCTGTTTTTCACAGAAAGATCATATAAACTTCACACAAGTCTTCCCAAAGGTTCTACTTGGCACAAACACTAAACAAAACATAAAACCACATCTAATAAGAGGATAGATGAAATATTTATTCCCTAACAGCAACAAAAACAAAAAACATAAAATTGGGTTGCCTCCCAACAAGCGCTATCGTTTTACGCCCCTAGCTAGGCACGATAATTCAATGATGCTCACATGAAAGATAAGAATTGAAGCACAAAGAAAGCATCATATAGCATGTGACAAACACATCTAAGTCTAACATACTTCCTATGCATAGGTATTTTATAGGAAAATAAATTACCAAGGCAAGCAAGATCTAGCATATGCAAGGAAGGAGAAAGAAACAATAGCAATCTCATCATAACGAGAGGTAATTTAGTAACATGAAAACTCCTACAACCATATTTTCCTCTCTCATAATAATTGCACGTAGGATCATGATCAAATTCAACAAAATAGCTATTACATAACATATTCTCAACACGATCCGCATGCATGCAAAGTTGACACTCTTCCAAAATAGTGGGATTAACATTAACTAAAGTCATGACCTCTCCAAACCCACTTTAAATATTAATGCAAACATTATCATCAATCTTATATTCATCAAGGGGATTAAATAAATTTTCATAAGAAGAATCACCCCAATCATTGTAACAAGTAGTAGACATAGCAAAACTAGCATCCCCAAGCTTAGGGTTTTGCATATTATTAGCACAATTGACATCAATAGAATTTATGGTAACATCATTGCAATCATGCTTTTTATTTAAGGAGCTAACATGAATCACTTTTTCTTTTAACAATTCCACACAATTTCCAGATTCATAAATTTCAAGCAAAACCCCATAAAGATAATCTAGTGCACGCAGCTCACTAGCAATAGGTTCAACATAATTGGATCTCTTAAAGAGATTAGCAAGTGGATGAGGATTCATACTTTATCAAGCGAAGATGCAAGCTAAATGAGGCCACATAGCAACACAAGCAAACAAGAGGCACGCGAACGGTAAACACACGGTGGAAGAAGGGCAAATAAAATGGCAAGGGTGAAGTGGGGAGAGGAAAACGAGAGGCAAAAAATGTAGTGTGAAGGATAAGGGTTTGTGATAGGTACTTGGTATATGACTTTTGCGTAAGCCTCCCCGGCAATGGCGCCAGAAATTCTTCTTGCTACCTCTTGAGATTGCGTTGTATTCCCTCGAAGAGGAAAGGGAGATGCAGCACAATAGCGTAAGTATTTCCCTCAGTTTTTGAGAACCAAGGTATCAATCCAGTAGGAGACCACGCGCGAGTCCCTCGCACCTGCACAAACAAATAAGGACTTCACAGCCAACGCGATAAGGGGTTGTCAATCCCTTTACGGTCACTTACGAAAGTAAGATCTGATAGAGATGATAGCTATATTTTTGGTATTTATAGTTTAATAAAACAGCAAATAAAAGCGGTAAAAGTAAAGTAGATGTAGATTGATATGTTGAGAATAGACCCGGGGGCCATAGTTTTCTCTAGTGGCTTCTCTCATGATAGCGATATTCTACGACGGGTAAACAAATTACTACCGAGCAATTGATAGAAAAGCGAATAATTATGAGACTATCTAGGCATGATCATTATATATAGGCATCACATCCGAAACAAGTAGACCGAAACGATTCTACATCTACTACTATTACTCGGCCATGTTGTTGGAGGCGGTAAAGTGAATCTACAACGTGTACTTGAGCTTGTTGCCTTTAGGAGAGGTGAGGACGATGCTGGCTCCCAAACCGGTGCGCATTTTTGAGCCATCAAAGTGTATCCGCCAATGGGTGGAATCCGGCACTGGCGGCAAGTACTGGGTCTCGGCCCAGTTGACGAGGAAGTCGGCCAGTGCTTGGGACTTGATGGCGGTGCGAGGCTGGTAGAGGATGGTGAAGGGAGCTAGCTCGATGGCTCACTTCGCCACCTGGCCTGATGCATCCCTGTTGCCTATGATCTCGACAAGCGAGGCAGTGCAGACTACCGTGATGGAGTGCTCCTAGTAGTACTGCTTGAGCTTCTTGGCAGCAAAGTACAGACCATAACACATCTTCTGGTAGTGGGGTTAGTTTTGCTTGGAGGCCGAAATCACCTCACTCAGGTAGTAGACGACCCTCTAGACCGGCTGTGCCTTGTTGTCTTCTGGATGCTCGACCACGATCACGATGCTAACCACCCGGCTGGTTGCGGCGATGTAGAGAAACATGGGTTCCTTAGCAGTCGGAGCCACCAGGACAGGTAGCATGTGATACGTCTCCAACGTATCTATAATTTTTTATTGTTCCATGCTATTACATATTCTGTTTTGGATGTTTAATGGGTTTTATTACACACTTTTATATTATTTTTGGGACTAACCTACTAACCCAAGGCCCAGTGCAAACTGTTTTTTCCTATTTCAGTGCTTCGCAGAAAAAGGATATCAAACGGAGTCCAAACGGAATGAAACCTTCGGGAGAGTTATTTTTGGAACCGTATCTACCCAGAAGACTTAGAGTACACGCGAGGGAACGAGAGCGGCGGACAGGAGGGTCCAGGGAACACCCACGGGGGCAGGCGCGCCCCCACCGTCGTGGCCCCCCTCTGGCTCCCCTGATGCCCTCCTTCCTCCTATATATATCCACATACCCTGAAAACATCGAGGCAACAGAGAAAACCCAAATTCCACCGCCGCAACCTTCTGTTCCCGTGAGATCCCATCTTGGGGCCTGTTCCGGAGCTCCACCGGAGGGGGGATCTACCACGGAGTTCTTCTACATCAACACAATAGCCTCACCAATGAGTTGTGAGTAGTTTACCACAGACCTTCGGGTCCATAGTTATTAGCTAGATGGCTTCTTCTCTCTTTTTGGATCTCAATACAAAGTTCTCCTCGATCTTCGAGGAGATCTATTCGATGTAATCTTTTTGCGGTGTGTTTGTCGAGATTCGATGAATTGTGGGTTTATGATCAAGATTATCTATGAAAATATTTGATTCTTTTCTAAAATCTTTTATGTATGATTATAATATCCTTGCAAGTCTCTTCGAATTATTGGTTTGGTTTGGCCTACTAGATCTATAGTTATTGCAATGGGAGAAGTGCTTGGCTTTGGGTTCAATCTTGCAGTGTCCTTTCCCAGTGACAACAGGGGCAGCAAGGCACGTATTGTATTGTTGCCATCGAGGATAAAAAGATGGGGTTTATATCATATTGCTTGAGTTTATCCCTTTACATTATGTCATCTTGCTTAAAGCATTACTCTGTTCTTATGAACTTAATACTCTAGATGCATGTTGGATAGCGGTCGATGTGTGGAGTAATAGTAGTAGATGCAGAATCATTTCGGTGTACTTGTCACGGACGTGATGCCTATATATAATGATCATGCCTAGATATTCTCATAACTATGCGATTTTCTATCAATTGCTCGAAAGTAATTTGTTCACCCACCGTAGAATTCTGCTATCATGAGAGAAGCCACTAGTGAAACCTATGGCCCCGGGTCTATTCTCAACATATTAATCTTCCATCTACTTTACTTTGCTTTATTTACTTTCTGTTCTTATACCAAAAATACAAAAAATATTATACTATCCTATCTATCATATCTCACTTTTGTAAGTGACCCTAAAGGGATTGACAACCCCTTATCGCGTTGGCCGCGAAGTTCTTATTTGTTTGTGCAGGTGCGAGCGACTTGCGCGTGGTCTCCTACTGGATTGATACCTTGGTTCTCAAAAACTGAGGGAAATACTTACGCTACTGTGCCGCATCACCCTTTCCTCTTCGAGGGAATACAACGCAAGCTCGAGAAGTAGCAAGAAGAATTTCTGGCGCCGTTGCCGGGGAGGCTTACGCAAAAGTCATATACCAAGTACCTATCACAATCCCTTATCCTTCGCACTACATTATTTGCCTCTCGTTTTCCTCTCCCCCACTTCACCCTTGCCGTTTTATTTTCCCTTCTTTTTTTGTGTGTTTACCATTTGCTTGCCTCTTGTTTGCTTGTGTGTTGAATTGCTTGCTTGTCACTATGGCTCAAAACAATACCAAATTGTGTGACTTCTCCAATACCAACAATAATGATTTTATTAGCACGCCTATTGCTCCTATTACCGATGCTGAATCTTATGAGGTCAATGCTGCCCTGTTGAATCTTGTCATGAAAGATCAATTTTCTGGCCCTCCTAGTGAAGATGCCGCTACCCATCTGAACAACTTTGTTGATTTATGTGATATGCAAAAGAAGAGGGATATGGACAATGATATTGTTAAATTGAAGCTATTTCCGTTTTCACTTAGAGATCATGCTAAAACTTGGTTTTCCTCTTTGCCTAGATATAGTATTGATTCATGGAATAAGTGCAAAGATGCCTTTATCTCTAAGTATTTTCCCCTCGCTAAGATTATCTCTCTTAGAAACGATATTATGAATTTTAAGCAACTAGATCATGAGCACGTTGCACAAGCTTGGGAGAGAATGAAATTAATGATACATAATTGCCCTACACATGATTTGAACTTATGGATGATTATACAACACTTTTATGCTCGCTTGAATTTTGCTTCTAGAAATCTTCTAATTTCGGCCGCAGGGGGCACTTTCATGGACACCACCATAGGAGAAGCTGCCAAACTCCTAGATAATATTATGGTTAACTACTCTCAATGGCACACCGAAAGCTCTACTAGTAAAAAAGTACATGCTATTGAAGAGATTAGTGTTTTGAGTGGAAAGATGGATGAACTTATGAAATTATTTGCTACTAAGAGTGCTTCTTCTGATCCTAATGATATGCATTTATCCACGTTGATTGAAAATAATAAAGAATCTTTGGATGTACATTTTGTTGGTAGGAATAATTTTGGTAACAATGCTTATAGAGGAATCTTTAATTCTAGGCCTTTTCCTAGTAATTCCTCTAACAATTCTGGTAATTCCTACAACAACTCTTATGGAAATTTTGGTAAGATGCCCTCTGAATTTGAGACTAGTGTTAAAGAGTTTATGAATTCACAAAAGAATTACAATGCTTTGCTTGAAGAAAATTTGCTTAAGATTGATGAGTTGGCTAGAAACCTAGATAGAATTACTCTTGATGTTGATTCTTTGAAACTTAGATCTATTCCACCTAAGCATGATATCAATGAGTCTCTCAAAGCCATGAGAATTTCCATTGATGAGTGCAAAGAAAGAACCGCTAGGATGCGTGCTAAAAAAGATTGCTTTATGAAACCGTGTTCTTCTAGTTATCATGAAAATAAAGATGAAGATCTGAAAGTTATTGATGTGTCTCCTATTAGATCCTTGTTTTCTAGTATGAATCTTGATAAAGATGGGATTGGAGATGAGTCTACTTTAGTTAAAAGGTTTCCCAATGATTCAGAGTTTTTAGATCTTGATGCTAAAATTGTTAAAAGTGGGATTGAAGAGATTAAAACTTTGCATAGTGACGAACCCACTATTTTGGCTTTCAAGGAATTCAATTATGATAATTGCTTTTTAATAGATTGTATTTCCTTGTTGCAATCCTTACTAAATTCTCCGCATGCTTATAGTCAAAATAAGGCTTTTACCAAACACATAGTTGATGCTTTGATGCAATCTTATGAAGAAAAACTTGAATTAGAAGTTTCTATCCCTAGAAAGCTTTATGATGAGTGGGAACCTACTATTAAAATTAAAATTAAAGATCATGAATGCTTTGCTTTGTGTGATTTGGGTGCAAGTGTTTCTACGATCCCAAAAACTTTGTGTGATATGTTAGGTTTCCATGAGCTTGATGATTATTCTTTAAATTTGCATCTTGCGGATTCTACCATTAAGAAACCTATGGGAAGGATTAATGATGCTATTATTG
Source organism: Secale cereale (assembly GCA_902687465.1). NCBI lineage: Eukaryota > Viridiplantae > Streptophyta > Magnoliopsida > Poales > Poaceae > Secale > Secale cereale. The sequence continues at coordinate 263,650,432 of LR738711.1, read as the reverse complement.
TTGCCAATAGGAATTATGTGCTCGTAGATTTCATTGTTCTTGATATATATTGCAATCCTTTATGTCCCATTATTCTTGATAGACCTTTCCTTAGAACGATTGGTGCAATTATTGATATGAAGGAAGGAAATATTAGATTCCAATTTCCGTTAAGAAAAGGCATGGAACACTTTCATAGAAAGAAAATTAAATTACCTTATGAATCTATTATGAGAGCCACTTATGGATTGCCTACCAAAGATGGCAATACCTAGATCTATTCTTGTATCGTGCCTAGCTAGGGGCGTTAAATGATAGCGCTTGTTGGCAGGCAGCCCAATTTTATTTTATTTGTTTTTGCTTCTGTTTAGGAATAAATATTGCATCTAGCTTGTTTTTATATGTGGTTTTGTGTTTTAATTAGTGTTTGTGCCAAGTAGAACCTTTGGGAAGACTTGTGTGAAGTTTATGTGATCATGCTGTAAAAAACAAAAACTTTAGCTCTCCCGAGATTACCTGTAATTTTTTTATGGAGAATTCTTTTTAGTTGATTCTTTTTGCAGATGATTAATATACAAATTCCTCACGTTTACCAATTTATTTCAATATTTTTGGAGTTACAGAAGTATTCGAAAGTTACATATTACTACAGACTGTACTGTTTTTGACACATTCTGTTTTTCGTGTGTTGTTTGCTTATTTTGATGAATCTATGAGTAGTATCATGGGGTATGAATCATGGAGAAGTTGGAATACATTAGGTTTAACACCAATATAGATAAATAATGAGTTCATTACAGTACCTTTGAGTGATGGTTTGTTTTCTTATACTAACGGAGCTCACGAAATTTTTGGCTAAGTTTTGTGGTGTGAAGTTTTCAAGTGTTGAGTATGGTTTTGATGGACTATGGAAGAAAGAGTGGAAAGATCCTAAGCTTGGGGATGCCCAAGGCACCCCAATGTAAAATTCAAGGACAACCAAAAGCCTAAGCTTGGGGATGCCCCGGGAAGGCATCCCCTCTTTCGTCTTCATCTATCGGTAACTATATTCGGGACTACATTTTTATTCACTACATGATATGTGTTTTGCTTGGAGCGTCATGTATGATTGGAGTATCTGCTTTTTAGTTTGCCACAATCTTCCTTGATGGACACACCTTTTGAGAGAGATTATTATGATTTACAATTTATTAGAATACTCTATGTGCTTCACTTATATATTTTGAGCTAGATAGTTTTGCTCTAGTGCTTCGCTTATATCTTTTAGAGCACGGTGATGGTTTTATTTTGTAGAAATTGTTGATCTCTCATGCTTAACTTATATTATTTTGAGAGTCTTTTAGAACAGCATGTTAATGAGCTTTGGTTATAAAACTAGTCCTAATATGATAGGCATCCAAGATGTGCATAGTAAAAACTTTCACATAAAGTGCATTGAATATGATGCGAAGTTTGATACTTGATGATTGTTTTGAGATATGAGGATGGTGATATTAGAGTCATGCTAGTGGAGTAATTATGAATTTGAGAAACACTTGTGTTAAAGTTTGTGATTCACGTAGCATGCACGTATGGTGAACCGTTATGTGATGAAGTTGGAGCATGATTTATTTATTGAGTGTCATCCTTTGTGTGGAGGTCGGGATCGCGCGATGGTTAGCTCCTACCAACCCTTCCCCAGGGAGCATGCGTTAAATACTTTGTTTTGATAACTCATAGATTTTTGCAATAAGTATATGAGTTATTTATGACTAATGTTGAGTCCATGGATTACATGCACTCTCACCCTTCCACCATTGCTAGCCTCTCTTGTACCGCGCAACTTTCGCCGGTACCATACACCCACCATATATCTTCCTCAAAATAGCCACCATACCTACCTATCATGGCATTTCCGTAGCCATTTTGAGATATATTGCCATGCAACTTTCCACCATTCCGTTCATATGACACGCTTCATCATTATCATTCACATAGAGTCATATTTTGTTCTAGCTTCGAGTTGTAAGTAAATAAAAGTGTGATGATCATCATTATTAGAGCATTGTCGCAGTGAGGACAGGATGGTGGAGACTATGATTCCCCCCACAAGTCGGGATGAGACTCCAGACGAAAAAAAAGCGGCCAAAAAAAGAAGGCCCAAAAAAAGAAAAAAAGAAAAAAATGAGAGAAAAAGAGAGAAGGGACAATGTTACAATCCTTTTTCCACACTTGTGCTTCAAAGTAGCACCATGATCTTCATGATAGAGAGTCTCTTGTTTTGTCACTTTCATAACTAGTGGGAATTTTCATTATAGAACTTGGATTGTATATTCCAATGATGGGCTTACTCAAATGCCCTAGGTCTTCATGAGCAAGCAAGTTGGATGCACACCCTCACACTTTCTTTCGACGAGTTTTCATACACTTATAGCTCTAGTGCATCCGTTGCATGGCAATCCCTACTCACTCACATTGATATCTATTGATGGGAATCTCCATAGCCCATTGATACGCCTAGTTGATGTGAGACTATCTTCTTCTTTTGTATTCTCCACAACCACCACTCTATTCCACATAGTGCTATATCCATGGCTCACGCTCATGTATTGCGTGAAAGTTGAAAGGTTTGAAAGAATTAAAGTGTGAAACACTTGCTTGGCTGAAACCGGGGTTGTGCATGATTTAAATATTTTGTGTGATGAAGATAGAGCATAGCCAGACTATATGATTTTGTAGGGATAACTTTCTTTGGCCATGTTATTTTGAGAAGACATGATTGCTTTGTTAGTATGCTTGAAGTACTATTATTCTTATATCAATATACACTTTTGTCTGGAATCTTTCAGATCTGAACATTCATGCCACAATAAAGAAAATTACATTAAGAATTATGTTGGTTAGCATTCCACATCAAAAATTCTATTTTTATCATTTACCTACTCGAGGACGAGTAGGAATTAAGCTTGGGATGCTTGATACGTCTCCAACGTATCTATAATTTTTGATTGTTCCATGCTATTATATATATTCTGTTTTGGATGTTTAATGGTCTTTCTTATACACTTTTATATTATTTTTGGGACTAAGCTACTAACCCAAGGCCCAGTGCAAACTGCTGTTTTTTTGCCTATTTCAGTGTTTCGCAGGAAAGGGATATCAAACGGAGTGCAAACGGAATGAAACCTTCGGGAGAGTTATTTTTGGAACCGTATCTACCCAGAAGAGTTGGAGTACACGCGAGGGAACGAGAGAGGCGGCCATGAGGGTCCAGGGCGCGCCTAGGGGGGCAGGAGCGCCCCCACCCTCGTGGGCCCCCTCTGGCCCCCCTGATGCCCTCTTTCCTCCTATATATATCCATGTACCCTGAAAACATCGAGGCAACAGAGAAAACCCTAATTCCACCGCCGCAACCTTCTGTTCCTGTGAGATCCCATCGATGCCTGTTTTGGAGCTCCAGCGGAGGGGGGATCTACCATGGAGTGCTTCTACATCAACACCATAGCCTCACCAATGAGTTGTGAGTAGTTTACCATAGACCTTCGGGTCCATAGTTATTAGTTAGATGGCTTCTTCTCTCTTTTTGGATCTCGATACAAAGTTCTCCTCGATCTTCGAGGAGATCTATTCGATGTAATCTTTTTGTGGTGTGTTTGTCGAGATCCGATGAATTGTGGGTTCATGATCAAGATTATCTACAAACAATATTTGATTCTTTTCTGAAATATTTTATGTATGATTATAATATCCTTGCATGTCTCTTCGAATTATTGGTTTGGTTTGGCCTACTAGATCTATAGTTCTTGCAATGGGAGAAGTGCTTGGCTTTGGGTTCAATCTTGCGGTGTCCATTCCCAGTGACAGCAGGGGTAGCATGGCACGTATTGTATTTTTGCCATCGAGGAAAAAAAGATGGGTTTATATCATATTGCTTGAGTTTATCCCTCTACATCATGTCGTCTTGTTTAAAGCATTACTCTGTTCTTATGAACTTAATACTCTAGATGCATACTGGATAGGGGTCGATGTGTGGAGTAATAGTAGTAGATGCGGAATAGTTTCGGTCTACTTGTCACGAACGTGATGCCTATATATAATGATCATGCCTAGATATTCTCATAACTATGCGCTTTTCTATCAATTGCTCGACAGTAATTTGTTCACCCATCATAGAATTCTGCTATCATGAGAAAAGCCACTAGTGAAACCTATGGCCCCCGGGTCTATTCTCAACATATTAGTCTTCCATCTACTTTACTTTGCTTTATTTAATTTCTGTTCTTATACCAAAAATATTATACTATCCTATCTACCAGATCTCACTTTCGTAAGTGACCGTAAAGGGATTGACAACCCCTTATCGTGTTGGTTGTGAAGTTCTTATTTCTTTGTGTAGGTGCGAGGGACTCGCGCGTGGTCTCCTACTGGATTGTTACCTTGGTTCTCAAAAACTGAGGGAAATACTTATGCTACTGTGCTGCATCACCCTTTCCTCTTCGAGGGAATACAACGCAAGCTCGAAAAGTAGCAGCGTGATCAGCATCTTCTTGAGCTGGAGGAAAGCTTCGTCCGCCTTGTCATTCCACTCAAAGCAAGTGGTTTTCTTCATCAGTTGGTACAGGGGGAGGGCCTTTTCACCCAGCCGACTGATGAATCGGCTAAGAGATGCCAAGCACCCGATGAACTTCTGGACGTCTCACAGCCGGGTTGGCCTCTCCATCCGCTCGATGGCCTTGATCTTCTTAGGGTTGCACTCGATGTTGCGTTCAGAGACCAGGAAACCAAGGAGCTAGCCGGCTGGCACCCCGAAGACACTTTTCTCCGGGTTTAGTTTGATTTGAAAACGGCGCAGGTTGTCAAAGGTCTCCTTGAGATCTTCCAGAAGGGTGCTGCGTTTCTCCGTCTTCACCACAAAGTCGTCTACATAGACGTGGGCATTTTTGCCGAGCTGCTTAAGGAGGCACTTCTGCAGGCAACACTGGAATGTGGCACCGGTATTTCTCAAGCCGAACGTCATGGTCAGGTAACAGAAGGCTCCGAATGGTGTGATGAAGGCGGTCTTTAGTCGATTGGTCGGGTCCAACTCGATCTGGTGGTAGCCGGAGTAAGCGTCAAGGAAAGACAGCAACTCGCATCCAGTTGTGGAGTTCACTTGATCTATCCACGGCAAGGCGAACGGATCCTTTGGGCAGGCTTTGTTGAGGCTGGTGTAGTTAATGCACATGCGCCACTTGTTATTCTTCTTCAGTACGAGGACTGGGTTGGCAAGCCAGTCCGGGTAGAACACTTCCATGACGAAGCCGGCTACTAGGAGCCGAGCGATCTCCTCACCAACAATTCTTCTCTTCTCTTCTGATAGGCGCCAGAGCGGTTGCTTGACCGGCTTTGCATCCGGCCTCACGTGTAGCTTGTGCTCGGCAAAATCCGTCGGAACACCCGGCATGTCCTTGGGGGACCATGCAAAGATGTCCTGATTCTCACGAAGGAAATCAACGAGCTCGCTTTCCTATTTTCTATCAAGGTTTGACCCTATGACAGCAAATCTCTCCGGGTGTGCCGGATCCAAGGCAATCTTCTTAGTTTCTTTGGCTAGCTGGAAGGAGCCTTGAGGTTCCTGAAGGAAATATGCCCTATAGGCAATAATAAAGTTATTATTTATTTCCTTATATCATGATAAATGTTTATTATTCATGCTAGAATTGTATTAACCGGAAACTTAGTACATGTGTGAATACATAGACAAACAGAGTGTCACTAGTATGCCTCTACTTGACTAGCTCGTTAATCAAAGATGGTTAAGTTTCCTAGCCATAGGCATGAGTTGTCATTTGATGAACGCGATCACATCATTAGAGAATGATGTGATTGTCTTGACCCATTCTGTTAGCTTAGAACTTGATCGTTTAGTATGTTGCTATTGCTTTCTTCATGACTTATACATGTTCCTATGACTATGAGATTATGCAACTCCCGAATACCGGAGGAACACTTTGTGTGCTATCAAACGTCACAACGTAACTGGGTGATTATAAAGATGCTATATAGGTGTCTTCAATGGTGTTTGTTGAGTTGGCATAGATCGAGATTAGGATTTGTCACTCCGATTGTCGGAGAGGTATCTCTGACCCTCTCGGTAATTCACATCACCATAAGCCTTGCAAGCAATGTGACTAATGAGTTAGTTGCAGAATGATGCATTACGGAACGAGTAAAGAGACTTGCCGGTAACGAGATTGAACTAGGTATGATGATACCGACGATCGAATCTCGGGCAAGTAACATACCGATGACAAAGGGAACAACGTATGTTGCTATGCGATTTGACCTATAAAGATATTCGTAGAATATGTAGGAGCCAATATGAGCATCCAAGTTCCTCTATTGGTTATTGACCGAAGATGTGTCTCAGTCATGTCTACATATTTCTCGAACCCGTAGGGTCCGCACGCTTAACGTTCGATGACGATTTGTATTATGAGTTATGTGATTTGATGACCGTAGTTTGTTCGGAGTCCCGAATGAGATCACGGACATGACGAACAGTCTCGAAATGGTTGAGACATAAAGATCGATATATTGAATGGCTATATTCGGACATCAGAAAGGTTCCAAGTGATTCGGGTATTTTTCGGAGTACTGGAGAGTTACGGGAATTCGTATTGGGACTTAATGGGTCATACGGGAAAGGAGAGAAAGGCCTCAAGGGTGGTCGCGCCCCTTCCCCATGGACTGGCCCGAATTGGAATAGGGAAAGGGGGCGCCCCCATCCTTCCTTCTCCTTCTCCCTTCCCTTATCCTATTCCATGTGGGAGGTGGAATCCTACTAGGACTAGGGAGTCCTAGTAGGAATCCACACTTCAGCGCGCCCTATGAGGGCCGGCCTCATCCTCCCTCCATCCTTTATATACGTGGCCAGGGGGCACACCATGAACACACAAGTTGATTTTAGCCCTGTGCGATGCCCCTCCCCACAGTTACACACCTCTGTCATATCGTTGCAGTGCTTAGGCGAAGCCCTGCGCCGGTAGCTTCATCATCACCGTCACAACACCGTCGTGCTAACAAAACTCTCCCGTGACGCTCAACTGGATCAAGAGCCCATGGGACGTCATCGAGCTGAACTTGTGCTGAACACTGAGGTGACGTACGTTCGGTGCTTGGATCGGTTGGATCGCGAAGACATTCAACTACATCAACCGCGTCACTAGACGCTTCCGCTTTCGATCTACGAGGGTACGTAGACACACTCTCCCCACTCGTTGCTATGCTTCTCCTAGATAGATCTTGCGTGATCGTAGGAGATTTTTTGAATTACTATGTTCCCCAACAGTTCCGCGTCCTTGGGGTCATATGGTATGTCCGGCTGCTCGCCAACCATTGCCACCATTCGATCAAGGAGTCGCTTCTCTTCGGCTATGACAAGGGACTCGGCCAGCCAACTGCTGGCGGCAGCGCATGCGACCGACTTCTGGTACTCGCCAACAATGGTGATGATGCCCTTGGATCCCGGCATCTTCATCTTGAGGTAGGTGTAGTGAGGCACTGCCATGAACTTGGCGAGTGCTGGCCAGCCCAGGAGCACATGGTAGGGGCTTTACGGATCGACCACCTCGAACCATATCGACTCGCGGCGGAAATGACTCTTGTCGCCGAACAAGACATCTATATTGATCTTGCCGATTGGAGAACAGGAAAGGCCGGGCACAATGCCATGGAAGACAGTCCGACTGGGCAGGAGCTGTTTCTCTTTGATGCATAGCTTCTCCATTGTATCGCGGTAGAGGATGTTTATGCTGCTACCGCCGTCTATCAGGATACGGGAGAAACAACAAGCTCGCCTTTCCGTTGAGAAGGTTGCGTCCAGAACCATGGCGTAAGCACCCGGCGATGGCATTACAGCTGGGTGGTCAGCGCGGCTCGAGCTGATGGGCCTCTCAGACCAGTGCATGAACTCTGGGACTTCTGAGGCAACAACGTTCACCTCCCGGTGTTGCTGACGTTGGTTGTGCTTGTCGTCGGCCACACTGGTGAAGATGACATAGGCTCCGTGTGCTTCGGGGAACTCATCTTCTATCGCGCCGACTGGTCAGGCCGCTGGCTGCCGAGGAGGCGGAGCCGGTGAGCCAGCAGGTGGTGGTGGCAAGCCCTCGCCCTTGGTGATTTTGGTGAGCTAGTGGCACTTCCGAGTGGTGTGGTTGGACGGCTTCGCTATGCTGTGGAATTTGTAGGGAGCATCAAGGGTCTACTCGAAGGAGAAGGCGGGCAATCATGCGGGCTTGCCGCCCTTATGACGCTTGGAGCCGGCTTGCCCTTCCGGCTGCTGGTCTTCGACTGTTGCCACTTGCCGGCTAGTAGAAGCCGGCTGCAGGGCCTTGCGCTTGTTGTCATTTGGCTGCGGTCGCCGACTGGATTCGCGAGCCGGCATACGAGGAGCCAGAGGGATCATCTTCCTGGACGCGTCCACTTGTAGCTCCAGCTTCATGGAGGAGTCGGACGTGTCGTACTTGTCTGCTATGATCAGCAGCTTGTCTAGGGTAGTGGGCTCATCACAGAGGAGCTTGTGCTTGAGTAGGGAGCCTTCTCTGCACTTGGCAGTGAAGTATTATATGGCTTGCACCTCGTGCACCCCTTCACAGGAGTTGTGAAGCTTAGCCTAACACGTCACATAGTCACGGGTGGACCCAGTCGAGCCCTGGACGCACAGCGAGAGCTGGCGGGGCTTGGGTGGCCTCTTGTAAGTGCTGGTGAAGTTGCGTGTGAAGACGTCGGTGAAGCCTAGCCAGTTGTTGACTCTGTAAGGCTTGGGGCTATTCAACCATGTTTGGGTTGTACCCTGGAGCATGAGTGGAACGTACTTCACGGCAACACGCTTGTTGCCGTTTGCTATGTTGACGGTTGTGGAATAGTCGACTAGCCAGTCCTTCGGCTTCAAAGAGCCATTGTACTTGGGAGTGTCTCGAGGGAGCGAGAACCCTTTGGGAAAGGGCTCGTCGCGAATGCGGGGGCCGAAACAGGGCGGCCCGATTGCATCTTCTTCTTCTAGCACAATAGATCGGGTGAGGCGGTCGATCCAATGGCAGACGTCGCTTTCTCTGACTCCTTCTCGGCGGCCTAGCCGGCCTTCGAGAGTCGGATGGTCAACAGGCGGCGGGGAAGCGCGCCTCTCCCTGCGAGGAGGAGGAGGCGGACGATCGTCCCACTGTTCCACTACTCGTGGGCGGCCGTCCTCGTCACGCTCGATCGTGATGTGACTGCGCTAACTGCGGCTAGCCGCCCACTCTTGGTCTTGCCGACCGGGAGTGCCGCATGTTGGAGTCCGGGAGCTAGCTCCTTGCTCATGGCAAGGGGGGCGATTCTCGGCTTGCGTGTCGGGATCCAACATGCGGCGGCGGGCCTCCTGCTGCTCGGTAGTCACGTCGAGGAGCTGCTGCACGCGCGCTTTCATGTAGTGACGCTCGTCTCCTTCCAGGTGATCTAGCTCGTCAGCCGCCGCCTGGGCAACACGTAGGTTCTCCGTCGGGGTGGCGTAGACCGGGCGCTCAACCCCCAACATGCTGGCGATGGCAGCGCCGCGATGCTGAATCGTGCGCACCCGTCTTGGCTCGCCAGCAGCAGACGTGCCACACATAGCGCGGTCGATTTCGCGCTGGTAGGCTTCAGTAAGGCGCCTCATGGTCGCCAACTTGTTGGCGCTGTCGAGGAGCTAGACGCGGAGTGTCTCCAGCGTCGTGCCATCGGCGCCCGCAGCTATAGGGCTGACATATCCCGCACTGCTGCTTGCAGTGGGTCCTGGCCGGCCCCGTTAGAGGCTCCATCGTGGCTGGTAACCAGCACCTCCATGATGGTGCTAGCGCTGGCACCACTGATCGTAGGAGGGAGCGGATCGTCGATGACCACCATGTGGTCGGGGAATGTATCAGCAGACATCGCATCAAAGTCGATGAGCATGTCGACGGGCAGGTTGGTGGAGCCAACAGACTACAGGTAGGAAGCAAACTCGCTGGCGATGTGGAGCTTGCCAAGGAGGTCGACGAGGCAGCTCTCGACGCTGGCTACTCCCGCGTTGGGCGCGGCCTCATCGGCGATACAAAGCTTGTCAAGGATGTCGACAAGGCGACTCTCGGAGCAAGCTGGTCCCGTGTTAGGCGCGGGCTCGTCGTTGAGGCGGAACCCACCGAGGAGATCGGTTAGGTTGTTTGCCGTGCAAGCGGCTTCCACACCGCAAAGCGCATCGACGCTAACGCCGTCGGGCGTGCCGGGCTGACTGCGCTCGCTAGGAAGGAAGAGGGTTCCTGTCCAAAACATGTGTCCGGAAGACGGTGTAGTTAGCCCCATGGTGGGAGCCAAATGTCGGAGAAATTGTGCGACATATGCCAGGGGTGGATTATCATGGAGGGGGACAGGAGTACGTCGCCGGGCCCGGGAAGCGAGAGTGAGAGATATCTCGAACGCCTACGAGATTTACCCAGGTTTGGGGCTCTCCGTGAAGATAACACCCCTAGTCCTGCTCTGCGGGGACTCCGCGTCATGACTATCGTCAATAGAGTAGCTACAAGAGTGCTCCTTGAGCTGTTTCGGCTAGAGGAGGAAGAAGAGCAAGGCTAGCTCTAGCTTCTCCTTCTATGGGTGTGTGTATGGTGGCCAAGGTTCTGAACCCCTTGCATGGGGAAGCCTCGGGGTTTATATAAGCCTACCCCCTAGGGGTACAATGGTAATCTGGCCGAGTGTAGGACCCGGCCATCAGTGTCTCTTGCCGCCGGCTTCTCCGCCGACTACTGGGGCCCGCCGCTTGGTGGGTGCCGCTAGCTGATACGTCTCCAACGTATCTATAATTTTTTATTGTTCCATGCTATTATTTATGGTGTTTTGGATGTTTAATGGGCTTTGTTATACACTTTTATATTATTTTTTGGACTAACCTATTAACCCAAAGGCCCAGTCCAGATTGCTGTGTTTTGCCTATTTCAGGGTTTTACAGAAAAGGAATATCAAACGGAGTCCAAACGGAATGAAACTTTGGGAGAGATATTTTTGGAGCAAAATACGCACGGGCGACTTGAGAACGATGGAATAGGGCACACGTGGCGTCCACGAGGGTGGGGGGCGCGCCCCTCCTACAGGGCACGCCCCTCCTACCACGTGGGCCCCACGTCTGGCCCCGGTGCCCTCCTTCTTCCTATATATATCTACGTACCTCGAAACCATCAGAAGAACAGAGAAAACCCTAGTTCCACCGCCGCAACCTTCTGTTCCCGTGAGATCCCATCTTGGGGCATGTTCCGGAGCTCCGCTGGAGGGGGGATCTACCACGGAGTGCTTCTACATCATCATCATCATCGCCTCACCATGAGTTGTGAGTAGTTTACCATAGACCTTCGGGTCCATAGCTAGTATCTAGATGGCTTCTTCTCTCTCTTTGGATCTCAATACCAAGTTCTCCTCGGTCTTCGAGGTTTGATGTAATCTCTTTTTGCGGTGTGTTTGTCGAGGTCCGATGAATTGTGGGTTTATGATCAATATTATCTATGAGAAATATTTGGTTCTTCTCTAAACTATTTATGTATGATTACAATATCCTTGCAAGTCTCTTCGAATTATTGGTTTGGTTTGGCCTACTAGATCTATAGTTCATGCAATGGGAGAAATGCTTGGCTTTGGGTTCAATCTTGTGGTGTCCTTTCCGAGTGACAGTAGGGGCAGCAAGGCACGTATTGTATTGTTGACATTGAGGATAAAAAGATGGGGTTTATATCACTATGTTTGAGTTCATCCCTCTACATCATGTCATCTTGCTTAAGGCGTTACTCTGTTCTTATGAACATAATACTCAAGATGCATGCTGGATAGCGGTCGATGTGTGGAGTAATAGTAGTAGATGCAGAATCGTTTCGGTCTACTTGTTTCGGACGTGATGCCTATATATAATGATCATGCCTAGATAGTCTCATAATTATTCGCTTTTCTATCAATTGCTCGACAGTAATTTGTTTACCCGCCGTAGAATATCGCTATCATGAGAGAAGCCACTAGAGAACACTATGGCCCCCGGGTCTATTCTCAACATATCAATCTACAATTTACTTTACTTTTCTGCTTTTACTTTCTGTTCTTATATCCAAAAATATCAAATTATCATCTCTATCATATCTCACTTTCTCAAGTGACCGTAAAGGGATTGACAACCCCTTATCGTGTTGGCTGCGAAGTTCTTATTTGTTTGTGCAGGTGTGAGGGATTTGCGCGTGGTCTCCTACTGGATTGATACCTTGGTTCTAAAAAACTTAAGGAAATACTTACGCTACTGTGCTGCATCACCCTTTCCTCTTCGAGGGAATACAACGCAAGCTCGAGAAGTAGCAAGAAAAATTTCTGGCGCCGTTGCCGGGGAGGCTTACGCAAAAGTCATATACAAAGTACCTATCACAAACCATTATCCTTCGCATTACATTTATTTGCCTCTCGTTTTCCTCTCTCCCACTTGACCCTTGCCGTTTTATTCGCCCTTCTTATTCCATGTGTTTACCGTTCACCTTTCTGTTCGCTTGTGTTGCTATGTGCCCTCTATTAGCCTGCATCTTCGCTTGCTAAATTATGGATCCTCATCCACTCGCTAATCTCTTTAAGAGATCCAATTATGTTGAACCAATTGCTAGTGAGTTGCGTGCACTAGATTATCTTTATGGGGTTTTGCTTGAAATTCATGAATCTGAAAATTGTGAAGAATTGTTAAAAGAAAAAGTGATTCATGATAGCTCCTTGATTGAAAATCATGATTGCAATGATGTTATTATAAATTCTATTAATGTCAGTTGTGCTAATGATATTCAAAACCCTAAGCTTGGGGATGCTAGTATTGCTATGTCCTCTACTTGTTACAATGATCATGATTGGGGTGATGCTTATTACGATCTTGAAAATTTATTTAAGCCCCATGATGAATATGAGATTGATAATAATGTTTGTAATAATATTGAAAGTGGGTTTGGAAGAGTGTCAACTTTAGATCCAACATATTGGGAGAATGTTCAATCTTATGAAATTTTTGATAAAAGTGGGCTTGGAGAGCTCATGACTTTAGTTAATCCCACTATTTTGGAAGAGTGTCAACTTCGTATGCATGAGGATCGTGTTGAGAATATGTTATGTGATAGCTATATTGTTGAATTTTCTTATGATCTTACATGCAATTATTATGAGAGAGGAAAATATGGTTGTAGAAATCTTCATGATACTAAATTACCTCTCTTCGTGTTGAGATTGATCTTGTTTCTTTCTTCTTCCTTGCATATGCTAGATCTTGCTTGTCTTGATAATTTGTTTTCCTATAAAAAGCCTATGCATAGGAAGTATGTTAGACTTAGATGTGTTTTCCATGTGCTTTAGGATGCTCTCCTTGTGCTTCAACTCTTGTCTTTCATGAGAGCATCACTAAAATTATGCCTAGCTAGGGGCGTTAAACTATAGCGCTTGTTGGGAGGCAACCCAATTTTATATTTTTTTGCTTCTGTTTAGGAATAAATATTGCATCTAGCTTCTGTTTAGATGTGGTTTTGTGTTTTAATTAGTGTTTGTGCCAAGTAGAACCTTTGGGAAGACTTGTGTGAAGTTTATATGATCTTGCTGTGAAAAACATAATCGTTAGCGCTCGCTAGAATGGTCACTAGATTTTACTGGAGTGTGCTATTTAGTTGATTCTTTTTTCAGATGATTAATAGACAAATTCCTCACGTTTACCAATTTATTCCAATTTGTTTGGAGTTACAGAAGTATGCGAAAGTTACAGATTACTACAGACTATTTGTTTTTGATAGATTCTGTTTTTCGTGTGTTGTTAGCTTATTTCAATGTATCTATGAGTAGTATTGGGAAGTATGAATCATAGAGAAGTTGGAATACAGTAGGTTTAACACCAATATAAACAAAGAATGAATTCATTGCAGTACCTTTGAGTACTGGTTTGTTTTCTTATACTAACGGAGCTCACGAGATTTTTGTCTAAGTTTTGTGTTGTGAAGTTTTCAAGTTTTGAGTATTGCTTTGATGGACTATGGAACAAAGAGTGGCAAGAGCCTAAGCTTGGGGATTCCAAAGGCACCCCAAGGTAAAATTCAAGGACAACCAAAAGCCTAAGCTTGGGGATGCCCCGGGAAGGCATCCCCTCTTTCGTCTTCATCTATCAGTAACTATACTCGAAGCTATATTTTTATTCACCACATGATATGTGTTTTACTTGGAGTGTCATGTATAATTTGAGTCTTTGCTTGTTAGTTTGCCACAATTATCCTTGCTGGACACACCTTTTTGAGAGAGAGAAATATGGCCTAGGAATTGATAGAACACTCTATGTGCTTTCACTTATATCTTTTGAGTGGAATAGTTTTTGCTCTAGTGCTTCACTTATATCTTTTAGAGCACGGTGGTAATTATATTTTGTAGAAATTGTTGATCTCTCATGCTTCACTTATATCCTTTTGAGAGTCTATTAAAACAGCATGGTAATGTGCTTTGGCTATAAAACTAGCCTTCACGTGATAGACATCCAAGATCAATGTAGTAAAAACTTTCACACTAAGTGCATTGAATATGATGAGAAGTTGGATGCTCGATTATTGTTTTGAGATATGAGGATAGTGATATTACAGTCATGCTAGTGGAGTTATTATGAAATTGAGAAATTCTTGTGTTAAAGTTAGTGATTCCCATAGCATGCACGTATGGTGAACCGCTATGTGACGAAGTTAGAGCATGAGGTATTTGTAGAGTGTCATCCTTTGTGTGGAGGTCGGGGACGCGTGATGGTTAACTCCTACCAACCTCCCCCCTAGGAGCATGCATTGATTGCTTTGTTTTGATGACTCGTAAATTTTCGCAATAAGTATATGAGTCCATATGACTAATGTTGAGTCCATGGATTATACGCACTCTCACCCTTCCATCATTGCTAGCCTCTCTTGTACCACGCATCTTTCGCCGGTACCTTACACCCACTATATATCCTTCCTCAAAACAGCCACCATATATCTTCCTCAAAACAGCCACCATACCTACCTATCGTGGCATTTCCATAGCCATTCCGAGATATATTTCCATGCAATTTTCCACCGTTCCGTTCATATGTCACGCTTCATATTGTCATATTTCCATGCATGATCATGTAGTTGACATCGTATTTGTGGCTAGGCCACCATGCATAATTTTTCATACATGTCACTCTTGATTCATTGCACATCCCGGTACACCGCTGGAGGCATTCATATAGGTCATACTTTGTTCTAGTATCGAGTTGTAATATCGAGTTGTAATTCAATGAAAGTGTGATGATCATCATTATTAGAGCATTGTCCCATGTGAGGAAAGGCTAAATAAATAAAGCCCCTCCAAAAAAAAGAAAAAAAAAGGCCAAAGAAAAAAGGCCCAAAAAAAGAAAAAGAAAAAGAGAAAAGAAAATAAAAAGGGACAATTGCTACTATATTTTTCCACACTTGTGCTTCGAAGTAGCACCATGTTCTTCATGATAGAGAGTCTCATGTTTAGTCACTTTCGTATACTAGTGGGAATTTTGATTATAGAACTTGGCTTGTATATTCCAACGATGGGCCTCCTCAAATGCCCTAGGTCTTCATGAGCAAGCAAGTTGGATGCACACCCACTTAGTTTCTTTTGTTGAGCTTTCATACATTTTTAGCTCTAGTGCATCCGTTGCATGGCAATCCCTACTCACTCACAATAATATCTATTGATGGGCATCTCCATAGTCCGTTGATACG
Source organism: Secale cereale (assembly GCA_902687465.1). NCBI lineage: Eukaryota > Viridiplantae > Streptophyta > Magnoliopsida > Poales > Poaceae > Secale > Secale cereale. The sequence goes on along the minus strand of LR738711.1, from coordinate 263,634,707 downwards.
CCTAGTCGATGTGAGACTATCTCCCTCCTTTTTGTCTTCTCCACAACCACCGCTCTATTCCACCCATAGTGCTATGTCCATGGCTCATGCTCATGTATTGCGTGAAAGTTGAAAGGTTCGAAAGAATAGAGTATGAAAACAAGTGCTTGGCTGAAACCGGGGTTGTGCATGATATGAATATTTTGTGTGATGAATAGGGAGCATAGCCAGACTATATGATTTTGTAGGGATAACTTTCTTTAGCCATAGTATTTTGAGAAGACATGATTGCTTTGTTAGTATGCTTGAAGTATTATTATTTCTTATGTCAATATAGACTTTTGTCTTTAATCTTTCAGATCTGAAAATTCATGCTACAATTAATAGAATTACATTGAAAACTATGTTGGTTAGCATTCCACATCAAAAATTCTATTTTTATCATTTACCTACTCGAGGACGAGCAGGAATTAAGCTTGGGGATGCTTGATACGTCTCCAACATATCTATAATTTTTTATTGTTCCATGCTATTATTTATGATGTTTTGGATGTTTAATGGGCTTTGTTATATGCTTTTATATTATTTTGGGGACTAACCTATGAACCCAAAGGCCCAGTCCAGATTGTTATTTTTTGCCTATTTCAGGGTTTTACAGAAAAGGAATATCAAACGGAGTCCAAACGGAATGAAACTTCGGGAGAGATATTTTTGGAGCAAAATACGCACGAGGGACTTGAGAACCATGGAATAGGGCACACGTGGCGTCCACGAGGGTGGGGGGCGCGCCCCCATACAAGGCGCGCCCCCTGACTCGTGGGCCCCACGTCTGGCCCCTGGTTCCCTCCTTCTTCCTATATATATCTACGTACCCCGAAACAATCAGAAGAACAGAGAAAACCCTTGTTCCACCACCGCAACCTTTTGTTCCCGTGAGATCCCATCTTGGGGCCTGTTCCGGAGCTCCGCCGGAGGGGGTGTCTTCCACGGAGTGCTTCTACATCATCATCATCGCCTCACCATGAGCCGTGAGTAGTTTACCACAGACCTTCGGATCCATAGCTAGTATCTAGATGGCTTCTTCTCTCTTTTTGGATCTTAATACCAAGTTCTCCTCGGTCTTCGAGGAGATCTATTCGGTGTAATCTCTTTTTGCGGTGTGTTTGTCGAGATTTGATGAATTGTGGGTTTATGATCAAGATTATCTATGAGAAATATTTGGTTCTTCTCTGAACTATTTATGTATGATTATAATATCCTTGCAAGTCTCTTTGAATTATTGGTTTGGTTTGGCCTACTAGATCTATTGTTCTTGTAATGGGAGAAGTGCTTGGCTTTGGGTTCAATCTTGCGGTTTCCTTTCCCAGTGACAGTAGGGGCAGCAAGGCACGTATTGTATTGTTGGCATCGAGGATAAAAAGATGGGGTTTATATCACTATGTTTGAGTTTATCCCTCTACATCATGTCATCTTGCTTAAGGCGTTACTCTGTTCTTATGAACATAAAAAAGATGAGGATAGCAGTCGATGTGTGGAGTAATAGTAGTAGATGCAGAATCGTTTCGGTCTACTTGTTTCAGACGAGATGCCTATATATAATGATCATGTATAGATAGTCTCATAATTATTCGCTTTTCTATCAATTGCTCGACAGTAATTTGTTTACCCGTCGTAGATTATCGCTATCTCGAGAGAAGCCACTAGAGAACACTATGGCCCCCGGGTCTATTCTCAACATATCAATCTACAATCTACTTTACTTTTCCGCTTTTACTTTCTGTTCTTATATCCAAAAATACCAAAAATATCAAATTATCATCGCTATCATATCTCACTTTCGTAAGTGACCGTAAAGGGATTGACATCCCCTTATCGCGTTGGCTGCAAAGTTCTTATTTGTTTGTGCAGGTGCGAGGGACTCGCGCGTGGTCTCCTACTGGATTGATACCTTGGTTCTCAAAAACTGAGGGAAATACTTACGCTACTATGCTGCATCACCCTTTCCTCTTCGAGGGAATACAACGCAAGCTCGAGAAGTAGCACCAGCTACCTGGGACTCGGCCGACAGGTAGGGCCCACCGTCCGCGGGCCAGGTTGGTTGCTTTATACTCTAGCCTCGCCTCTGATGACGGACACTTTGTCGGGGGGCGCATGGCTACAGTCCCGCCGCCTACGGGCGCTCGCTGTAGCCACATCCCGTCTTATCAGCTTAATGGTTCACAGACTCCGAGGGAAGGGATGGCCGCCTGCTAGGAGTCGGCTCACCCTTGATGCCATCTACTGGGGGCTCAACGTCTTCTAGTGGCTCGCATACAGGTAGGGCCCGCCGCCTGCGGGCCGTATCGACTGCCCGTCGTGGGAGCGCGGCTCCCTTTGACGTGGGTGATGTCACGGGCTGCATGGCTACAGTGTCGCGACGGGCGAGGGGTGTAATGCCCAGGATGGAACTATACCTCCTACGTGTCGAGGCACGACTTAAAGGTATAAGTCCATCCTAGAATGATCTCAAGTTTGGTATCTTTGCACGACTCATGTAAAAGAGGGATTAAAATGCAAAAGGAGATAGTTGGCTTACACTCGCCACTTCACACAATACATTACATAAGCAATCATCATACAGAACATCACAGCCCGACTACGGGTAAGATCCAAAAGAAAGATACCAAAACAACATAAAGCCACAGGTCAGGATCGAATCCTAGTAGAAACCACTACTGAACATCGAAACGTCACAAACAAAAGGCCAAACTCTTCAACAAGCTCCTGGTGAAGCACTGAACCAGCTCCTGCATCAAACTCGGCTGAACCTGCATCTGGGGTGGTGAAGTAACTGTGAGCCACAGAGGACTCAGCAATCCCACAACCATGGGTAACAAGACTAGCAAAGCTTGTGGGTAGGAAGAGGTAAAGTGGTGAGGCTGCAGCAGCGACTAAGCATAATATGGTGGCTAACTTACGAGTACCAGAATAAGATGAGAAGCTACGCAAACGGTCGCAAAAGAGGTGATCGCTAAAGATCCTAACTACATACGGTCAAACATAACCCCACCGTGTTCTCTTCTCAAAGTGAAAAGAGACAGTCACGGTTACTCACACAGTTGTGTGTTTTACTTCGGACCATCTGTCAAGTTTTCTACAACCGGACATTAACAAATTCCAATCTGCCACATAACCGCGGGCACGGCTTTCGAAAGATCATAACCCTGCAGGGGTGTTCCAACTTAGCCCATCACAAGCTCTCACGATTAGCTGAAGTGATAAATATAATATCATCACCCCTTATCTTAGGGAAAATCCGATCAGGCTCGGCATCCCGGTAGCACAAGTCATTTCGACAATGGTAAAACAAGTCCAGCAAGACCTCCCGGCGTGTCGACACCCTGATAGTAGCCGCGCGTATCTAAGTCTCAGGACACGACCGGATGGGTGATCCTACAGGTTATACCAGATACCTCGGGTTTCCCCAAGGCGGCCCCGCAGTCTCCCCGTTTGGGACCAACACCATCGGCACTGGCCCCCCCTGCTATGTAGAATTAAGAATCCTCGGGGACGCGACCCCCTATGCAAATTTAATTATTTAATTAAGTTGTTATTATGGGCAAATTAAAACCAATGTTGGGCCTTGCTGGAGGAGTTTTATTCAAAGTCGAACTGTCAAGGGGTCCCCATTACACCCATCGTGTTAGGAACGCAAAATCAAGGAACATAATGCCGGTTTATCGGCGCCTAAGGTGGCATGAGTGGAACAAAACACCGAGCAAAAGGCCAAGCCTTCCACCCATGCCCAATATATAAGGTGTGTTAATAATTATTATAGATATTGTGATATATATCCAACAACAAGTTCCCTCCTGGAACGGACTTCATCTTCACCTGCAACTAACAACGCTATAAGAGAGACTGAGCAAGCGAGGCTGAGCAAGCGGGTAACATAGCCAAACAGTGGTTTTGCTAGGAAGGTGTCAAGGTTAGAGGTTTCATGGCAACAAGGAGAGGCTGACATAAAAGATGGGTATCGCGACATGTAACGATAGCATCGAGACAACTAAGCATGGCAATGGTAGTAAAGGTATCCAAGGGTATGATCATCTTGCCTGGGATTCCACAAGGGAGAAGAACGGATCCATGAAGAAGACGGAGCAACAGACGAGCGGATCCTCACAACTCCGGAACGAAACCGAAGCTAACAAGAGAAGCAACCGGAAAGAAAACAAACAACGCGGTAAACACACAAGCATCAACATGGCATAAGATGCACAAACAAGTATGATGCATGTCCGGTTTAAATATGCAAGGCATGGCAAGGTGCACAAACAAATACTACAAGTTAAGTGGAGATCAATATGCAACGAGTTGCATATTGACGAAACACCACATAATAATTATTTAGTTGACTCTCGTTATTTACAAGACAAGATTAAATGTTTTAACATGGCAAGAGGTGAAGCATAATAAAACTACACTATTAAAGCATTTTAAATGAGGCCGGAAATAACAACAACATATCCGGAAAATCCTCATGAGCAAGTTTAATAATTATAAGCAAACAACAATTCACACATATAATGTTGTTAACATGATGCGGATGACATGATCAAGTTTATGCAAGTTTTATTAAAAGGTTGACTTAAAAGAGATATGAAGCATTTGTCACCGTGGTGGAAAGAAAAGGGTGCCACGGCAACGATTTCCGAAAATGATGCCACGGCAACATATCGGTTCCGGTATCTCGTTGAGAGACCGGTGCAAAAGGTGACGAAGCGAGTCAAACGAGATGATGGGGTGTTCCCGTTACCGGGTTCCCACGAGTCGGTGACGAGGCAACCGAGGACATGACAAAGGTGGAACGGGCACGAAGCACACACAAGGGAGACATTTCATACAACACAAGCAAGCATCACACGGGTCACGACTCGGGGTTATACCTTCGAAACACTCGTTTCGGGACGGTTCGAGAGCGTCGAGGAAGTAGCCGTAGTAGAGGAAGTAGTGGTACACGGGGCGACGGTAGTGGTACACGATCGTAGTGGGAAGTAGTTGTTCACGGTTCTCCGGCGACGGTAGACGTTCGGGCGACGGTAGTGGTACTTGCGGCGTCGTGGTACTCGTTCACGTAGTCGTACACGGATGTAGTTGTTCACTTCTCCGAAGGGTACTTGTCGCGTCGTCTTGTGTCGGCGTTCGTAGGGGTACTTGGTCGGGTCGTCGTGTAGAGGTACTTGGCGCTTAGGCGTTCGTAGTGGTACTTGGGGGTTCCCGTTTGCGACGGTAATGGAAGTAGGTCGTTTTCCGGGCGTCGGTAGTGGTACTTGGTCGTGTAGTTGTTCACATCTCCAAAAGAGTACACGGGTCTCCTGTCCAAAAATATTACAGCAAAGGCACAAAACAAACAAAAACGCAGCATCACAAGGAGGACCACGGCGGACGGAGACGGGCGCCGGACGACCTGCTGGACGGAGAAGCAAAAGGGCCCTCGGGCGCATCGGGACCGGGCGGCTCGGCGCAGGCACAGGGAGGCGCGCTCCTGGAGACGAGGAAGGAGTTGGGGCGCGGCTGCCTGAGGACGGCCGCACGAGGTCGGTCGAGGCTGGAGGCGCCTCGGGGTCGCGTCGGGGCGGCCCTGCTGCTCCCATCGCTGGGGAGGCGGGGCCTTCCTGACCGGAGGGAGGTCGGCCGGCGGCTGCTGGAACAGAGGGAGGAAGGCGCCTCGCGGGGCAGGGACGAGGGAGGCCACGGAGAGGCGATCTGGCGAGGCGATGGCCGGCCAGGGGGCGAGGAAGAGGCCTCTGGCGCGGCTCGGGAGCCGGCGCTGTCGAAGAGGAGCAGGCGCTCCTGGCGCCCGGCGGCTCGCGGCAAGGAGGATGGAGGGGCCGCGGAGGGAGGCCGTCGGGCTGCTGCAGAGGCGAGGCTCGGGCGCCTGCCGCTGGACGGAGGGGAGGCCGGCGCTTGGGGCCACAGGGAGGAACGGAGGGAGCACGGTCGCGACGAAGGAGGGTCGAGGAGAGGGTTCGTGCGGCAGAGGGAGATCGAGGGCTCGGGAAGGGATCGAGAGGAGGAGCGGGAGCGTGGGATGCGGGACTTGTGCGAGCGAGGCAGAGCGGGGTGAGCGAGAGTGGCGGCGCTTGCGGGAGACGAGGGAGCGACGGGAGATGAATTAGGGTTCGGCCTTGGCTCGGGCTGGTCGGGCCTAGCTGGGCCTGAGGCTGGGAGGTGGCCTGGGCCGGAGTGGCCTAGGAGGGAAGGAGGAGAGGAGGCTTGGGCCGAAGTGGCCTTGGGCCTAGAGGAGGCGCTGCACTTTCTTTTATTAGATTTTGCAGATAAAAACAAAGAGAGAAAAAGAGAAAGAGGAGGACGGTTAGGGCAAGAATTAGGTCAAAGGTTATTTTTCCCGGGCTCGTAAAAATGAGCACGACCGGAGAAAAAATAAGAAAGGCATGAACGGATAAATAATTCAAACATATTTGAATATAATTCAAATAGGTTTGAACTAAGACGAGATTATTGAAGTGTCCAAAAATGTTCAAATTTTTGGAGGAACCTCGAAACAACGGAAAAGAATTATTGGCAAGATTTCGAAGGTGAAACTCGAAGTGAAAGGCAATGGGGAAAATTATGCAAGTGTGTTATGTGATTCCGAAGCAAAAGGAATAATATTAATATAGCTCCCTACATATTGAGAGGCTTTTATATGTTATAAAGAGAAGTCATCTTCCCTCGATTTAAATGGACCGAAGGTCCACACGAATTATTTAGGTTGAGATGCAAAAAATAAAATAACATGATGGCATGATGACATGATGCAATGCAAAAAAAAAAAATAACACAAGCTCAAAAGAAACCCACGGGCAACCCGGAACATCTGGAATCTTCTGGAATCTTCTGGGACGTCGGTCTCGGGCGTCACAACTCTCCCACACTAACAGAGGATCTCGACCCGAGATCCTAGAGATATCACCGGGTAAAAACGAAAGAGGAAGAGGTAAAACAAAGTTGCTACTTTGACAGACGAGTGAAACCAAGAACCTTGAGAGGTTAAACAAGTTGAAAGAAAGAAAGCAACGGAGATGAATGAAGATGAAAGCACTCCGGTAAAAGGAGGAACATGGAACATTATGAGAACCTTGTAGGTTGAAAGACATGAAACAAGAGCTCACGGACCAAAAGAATATGCAACTGCAATGGTATGGCCAAGGAATAAGAATGGCAGAATTTGGGCAGCACTCCGTCTGAAAATGGAAGGAATTGAACAAGAACTTGAGGAGATGGAGTGATACTTGATGAAACAACAACATATTGCTTCCGAAACAATTAAAAGAATGGCATAAGTTAAAGAAAGATTCAGACAGCACTCCGGTTAAAAAGATAGGCAAAACTTGATAAGATGAGAGAACTTGAATGAAAATACAACACTCCGGTTAAATAGACAAGCAAGGAAGAATATGATCTCGATAAAAACGAGATGATGGTTTGGAGAGAGCAACATGACAAAGCCTCCGGAACGAAAGAATAGCATAAAGATCAACGAAAGAAATGAATGGAGAAGAAAATGACAACATCTCTCAAAATTGAATTTGAAAGAGCATCCTTACGAAGAAGTGTTGAACGGAGTTGATGGAAAAATCAACAACGAAACGAATAAGCTCGTTGTGGGCTTATGGAAAACATCTCAAACTTAAGAGGTGACAACCAGCCACTATTGGAAAACAATTGATTGGATTTAGATCAACAAGGAGATGAAAAACTTATTTCATCGGAAGGATAAATGAAGAACTTGGGTCATTTATAAGCACCATAATTAGTAACAATCCTTAGGGAAAGCTTTTAGGTGAAATACAACCCAAGATAACTCCAATGAATAAATTGAAGGGTTGAAAAGATCTCCTGAACAAGGAAAATGATGGTTTTAAATATCTCATTCTTGATAACTCGTGAATCATGAAACATGAAGGAATTGTCAAGAATGACATAACACCATCTGAAACGATAAGGTAGACAGGAATGCAATTGGAAGCATGATGAAGAATGCTTGAGCTCCAACAAGAATCTTGATGAAGATTTCGAGGATGAATTAAATGATGATGAACCACCATGAAAACTCCGGTAATGAAAGCATTAGAAGTGAAAGATGAAAAGAATAAGATTCAAGTCCTGCGATGAATTAGATGGAGCTTGAAATGATATAATAGAAATAACTTGGAGCTCCGAAAAACAAGATGAACAACTTAGAACCGAGAATATGATATGATGAACAAGCTCCAGACAAAATAATTAAGTCACCTTGAAGGAATAAGAATAAGAATTATGTCATGCATCTCCTTCACCAATTTAATTGATGACAACCAAGGATTTGGCATACTACTTATTCTCGTTGGAAAGAATTAAAGAGAGATCTAGCACAAGCTCGGATAAATCTTCAACAAAGCACCGGTAGGATTATGAAAAGAACAAATGAATCAATACGATAACAACGGAAGAGTAACTTGAAAGAACCACCGTAAACACATGGAGACGAACGAAGAGGCATCAATGAAGAATATTTGGAGGATGAAGTTGAAAACTGAGAACGAAGAAATCTTCTGAAATGATGGCCTTCGGAGGATCACAAAGAAAAGAATTCAAGAATTGCTCTGAAGGGGCATGAAAACAATTCCCACAATCGAAAACAATTATGAGGATGGCATGAAGCTAGAACCACAACTCTTCAAGAGAACGGGTTAAAATTTAAGAGAAAGACTTCTGCGGTCTCCAAATGTTGAGAATGAAGACGGGAAATGCCCTGAAGAATTGTTGAGCACTCCGGAATGAAGAATTAAAAGGTTGAACCAATGATGAACAAGAATTTGAAAACGATCTTGGAGAAGGCATGTGACTGATGGAAATCATTCTTACGTCACACTTTGAAAAGAATTTGAGTATACTCCAGAAAAAGAAGAGTCAGGTAAGATCCTGGAAAAGACCTGTGGGTTAGGGCCCACTAAAGAAATCACCGTTGGAAAAGAAAAGATTGCTTAAGAGATATTGCACCGGTTGAATTAAAAAGGCTTGAATAAGATAACAATGCTCAAAAATAGCTCAGAATAGTTTGAACGGATTAAGAATGGAATTATGAATCTTCAGCACTCCAGATATGAATAACAAGAGGAGAAATGATTAATTGGTGCACCGGAATAAGAAAGCATTGTGAAAAGACGAAAGGATAAGATCAACACCGAAATCTTGAATTAAAACCACCGGCAGAATTATGAAAACAAAAGAATGATGAACTAGAAGCTCTTGAACATCTTCACGATAAATCACCGGATAAGAACATTGAAGGAAAAGAATGAAGAACCATCACATGAATAAAATGGATACTTCATTAAGAATTCTGGCTCCAAGAAAAAGAAGGGAGGGAGGGTGGGGAAATAAAGACAACTTGGGAAGAAAGAACATACACCGTTGAGAAAAGACTAAGAGTTGATCTTGCAAATGATGAAAAGATCTGATTAACTCGAAGAAAAGGACGCCGGTTGAGAAGAATTAACACGACCACCTTGATGATCAAGAAGAAGGACTAGCACTCCCATAGAAATATGAGAACACCGATTAGGAAAAGGTATGGGATCACCATTTGACATCGAAGCAACTCGAATACCAGAATCCAAACGAAACAAAGGAAAGATGTGTAGCAGCCTAATCTTCACAATATCATCCGAACAGAGAATTGAACGAATGAATTCTGCAGGTACATCAACTTGACGAGAAGCCACTTGGAGAGCAAAATGAAAATAAAAAGGAACAAGGATCAGATAGAACAAATACAAGATAGAAGCTTCGTTCGACATCTTTGTGCTGAAAGCTCGTGGAACATGTTAAAAAAGGGTTTTGCAATCCCCGGATCAGCATAGCCAAGGACCCTTTAAGATGCAACTCCCGATCAGAACAAGTCCATAAAACCACTTCACTCAATGTAGAACCCCAAACTTCATATCGTGCATCCGTTGGAAGAATGCCTAGAACTACTAGATGAACCCACCTATAGATTTCCGAAAGTTTCCAGTTATGCAATCAGGTGTTGGGGATACACGGGAAGCACCGCGCAATCAACTCTAAACCTACATCCAGGTGTATCCATCCTTCAACACATAACCAGTCTTTCTCGGAAACTGTTTACCTCGGACCTTCGAAAAGCATCCACTATAACAAGCTATGGCAATACTCTCGAACTACCTCCCCAGTACTGGGTGATGTCGGGGTTATCTTGCCACTGGCCGTATAGGAGAGATTTTCGATGTCGGCCGTCTTAAGTATTTAGTACTGCCGCGATATGCTTGTGTCAATGATACCCCGAAGCTCAACTCCTCGGTAACAGGAGGCATCGAGAACAATATCCTTGTCACAAGAACATCGAAACAATCCCAGAATACTCGCGGGATCCTAAAAAAAAATTTGGTGCAATTTTTGAAAGTAGAAGAGAAAAGAGTAATCGTCAGGAGTCCTCACCAGAGAGAAAGGGGATGAGAAGCAAACAGAAATCCTACTCTCCGATATAATATAGGACTCAAAAAGTTTTTCAGTGTGTGCCTAGACTCAACCGTCAACGATTCGATCAAACAGTGGGGGCTTCTAGGTCGGAGAAGGCTCTGAATACCAACTTGTAATGCCCAGGATGGAACTATACCTCCTACGTGTCGAGGCACGACTTAAAGGTATAAGTCCATCCTAGAATGATCTCAAGTTTGGTATCTTTGCACGACTCATGTAAAAGAGGGATTAAAATGCAAAAGGAGATAGTTGGCTTACACTCGCCACTTCACACAATACATTACATAAGCAATCATCATACAGAACATCACAGCCCGACTACGGGTAAGATCCAAAAGAAAGATACCAAAACAACATAAAGCCACAGGTCAGGATCGAATCCTAGTAGAAACCACTACTGAACATCGAAACGTCACAAACAAAAGGCCAAACTCTTCAACAAGCTCCTGGTGAAGCACTGAACCAGCTCCTGCATCAAACTCGGCTGAACCTGCATCTGGGGTGGTGAAGTAACTGTGAGCCACAGAGGACTCAGCAATCCCACAACCATGGGTAACAAGACTAGCAAAGCTTGTGGGTAGGAAGAGGTAAAGTGGTGAGGCTGCAGCAGCGACTAAGCATAATATGGTGGCTAACTTACGAGTACCAGAATAAGATGAGAAGCTACGCAAACGGTCGCAAAAGAGGTGATCGCTAAAGATCCTAACTACATACGGTCAAACATAACCCCACCGTGTTCTCTTCTCAAAGTGAAAAGAGACAGTCACGGTTACTCACACAGTTGTGTGTTTTACTTCGGACCATCTGTCAAGTTTTCTACAACCGGACATTAACAAATTCCAATCTGCCACATAACCGCGGGCACGGCTTTCGAAAGATCATAACCCTGCAGGGGTGTTCCAACTTAGCCCATCACAAGCTCTCACGATTAGCTAAAGTGATAAATATAATATCATCACCCCTTATCTTAGGGAAAATCCGATCAGGCTCGGCATCCCGGTAGCACAAGTCATTTCGACAATGGTAAAACAAGTCCAGCAAGACCTCCCGGTGTGTCGACACCCTGATAGTAGCCGCGCGTATCTAAGTCTCAGGACACGACCGGATGGGTGATCCTACAGGTTATACCAGATACCTCGGGTTTCCCCAAGGCGGCCCCGCAGTCTCCCCGTTTGGGACCAACACCATCGGCACTGGCCCCCCCTGCTATGTAGAATTAAGAATCCTCGGGGACGCGACCCCCTATGCAAATTTAATTTTTTAATTAAGTTGTTATTATGGGCAAATTAAAACCAATGTTGGGCCTTGCTGGAGGAGTTTTATTCAAAGTCGAACTGTCAAGGGGTCCCCATTACACCCATCGTGTTAGGAACGCAAAATCAAGGAACATAATGCCGGTTTATCGGCGCCTAAGGTGGCATGAGTGGAACAAAACACCGAGCAAAAGGCCAAGCCTTCCACCCATGCCCAATATATAAGGTGTGTTAATAATTATTATAGATATTGTGATATATATCCAACAACAAGTTCCCTCCTGGAACGGACTTCATCTTCACCTGCAACTAACAACGCTATAAGAGAGACTGAGCAAGCGAGGCTGAGCAAGCGGGTAACATAGCCAAACAGTGGTTTTGCTAGGAAGGTGTCAAGGTTAGAGGTTTCATGGCAACAAGGAGAGGCTGACATAAAAGATGGGTATCGCGACATGTAACGATAGCATCGAGACAACTAAGCATGGCAATGGTAGTAAAGGTATCCAAGGGTATGATCATCTTGCCTGGGATTCCACAAGGGAGAAGAACGGATCCATGAAGAAGACGGAGCAACAGACGAGCGGATCCTCACAACTCCGGAACGAAACCGAAGCTAACAAGAGAAGCAACCGGAAAGAAAACAAACAACGCGGTAAACACACAAGCATCAACATGGCATAAGATGCACAAACAAGTATGATGCATGTCCGGTTTAAATATGCAAGGCATGGCAAGGTGCACAAACAAATACTACAAGTTAAGTGGAGATCAATATGCAACGAGTTGCATATTGACGAAACACCACATAATAATTATTTAGTTGACTCTCGTTATTTACAAGACAAGATTAAATGTTTTAACATGGCAAGAGGTGAAGCATAATAAAACTACACTATTAAAGCATTTTAAATGAGGCCGGAAATAACAACAACATATCCGGAAAATCCTCATGAGCAAGTTTAATAATTATAAGCAAACAACAATTCACACATATAATGTTGTTAACATGATGCGGATGACATGATCAAGTTTATGCAAGTTTTATTAAAAGGTTGACTTAAAAGAGATATGAAGCATTTGTCACCGTGGTGGAAAGAAAAGGGTGCCACGGCAACGATTTCCGAAAATGATGCCACGGCAACATATCGGTTCCGGTATCTCGTTGAGAGACCGGTGCAAAAGGTGACGAAGCGAGTCAAACGAGATGATGGGGTGTTCCCGTTACCGGGTTCCCACGAGTCGGTGACGAGGCAACCGAGGACATGACAAAGGTGGAACGGGCACGAAGCACACACAAGGGAGACATTTCATACAACACAAGCAAGCATCACACGGGTCACGACTCGGGGTTATACCTTCGAAACACTCGTTTCGGGACGGTTCGAGAGCGTCGAGGAAGTAGCCGTAGTAGAGGAAGTAGTGGTACACGGGGCGACGGTAGTGGTACACGATCGTAGTGGGAAGTAGTTGTTCACGGTTCTCCGGCGACGGTAGACGTTCGGGCGACGGTAGTGGTACTTGCGGCGTCGTGGTACTCGTTCACGTAGTCGTACACGGATGTAGTTGTTCACTTCTCCGAAGGGTACTTGTCGCGTCGTCTTGTGTCGGCGTTCGTAGGGGTACTTGGTCGGTTCGTCGTGTAGAGGTACTTGGCGCTTAGGCGTTCGTAGTGGTACTTGGGGGTTCCCGTTTGCGACGGTAATGGAAGTAGGTCGTTTTCCGGGCGTCGGTAGTGGTACTTGGTCGTGTAGTTGTTCACATCTCCAAAAGAGTACACGGGTCTCCTGTCCAAAAATATTACAGCAAAGGCACAAAACAAACAAAAACGCAGCATCACAAGGAGGACCACGGCGGACGGAGACGGGCGCCGGACGACCTGCTGGACGGAGAAGCAAAAGGGCCCTCGGGCGCATCGGGACCGGGCGGCTCGGCGCAGGCACAGGGAGGCGCGCTCCTGGAGACGAGGAAGGAGTCGGGGCGCGGCTGCCTGAGGACGGCCGCACGAGGTCGGTCGAGGCTGGAGGCGCCTCGGGGTCGCGTCGGGGCGGCCCTGCTGCTCCCATCGCTGGGGAGGCGGGGCCTTCCTGACCGGAGGGAGGTCGGCCGGCGGCTGCTGGAACAGAGGGAGGAAGGCGCCTCGCGGGGCAGGGACGAGGGAGGCCACGGAGAGGCGATCTGGCGAGGCGATGGCCGGCCAGGGGGCGAGGAAGAGGCCTCTGGCGCGGCTCGGGAGCCGGCGCTGTCGAAGAGGAGCAGGCGCTCCTGGCGCCCGGCGGCTCGCGGCAAGGAGGATGGAGGGGCCGCGGAGGGAGGCCGTCGGGCTGCTGCAGAGGCGAGGCTCGGGCGCCTGCCGCTGGACGGAGGGAAGGCCGGCGCTCGGGGCCACAGGGAGGAACGGAGGGAGCACGGTCGCTACGAAGGAGGGTCGAGGAGAGGGTTCGTGCGGCAGAGGGAGATCGAGGGCTCGGGAAGGGATCGAGAGGAGGAGCGGGAGCGTGGGATGCGGGACTTGTGCGAGCGAGGCAGAGCGGGGTGAGCGAGAGTGGCGGCGCTTGCGGGAGACGAGGGAGCGACGGGAGATGAATTAGGGTTCGGCCTTGGCTCGGGCTGGTCGGGCCTAGCTGGGCCTGAGGCTGGGAGGTGGCCTGGGCCGGAGTGGCCTAGGAGGGAAGGAGGAGAGGAGGCTTGGGCCGAAGTGGCCTTGGGCCTAGAGGAGGCGCTGCACTTTCTTTTATTAGATTTTGCAGATAAAAACAAAGAGAGAAAAAGAGAAAGAGGAGGACGGTTAGGGCAAGAATTAGGTCAAAGGTTATTTTTCCCGGGCTCGTAAAAATGAGCACGACCGGAGAAAAAATAAGAAAGGCATGAACGGATAAATAATTCAAACATATTTGAATATAATTCAAATAGGTTTGAACTAAGACGAGATTATTGAAGTGTCCAAAAATGTTCAAATTTTTGGAGGAACCTCGAAACAACGGAAAAGAATTATTGGCAAGATTTCGAAGGTGAAACTCGAAGTGAAAGGCAATGGGGAAAATTATGCAAGTGTGTTATGTGATTCCGAAGCAAAAGGAATAATATTAATATAGCTCCCTACATATTGAGAGGCTTTTATATGTTATAAAGAGAAGTCATCTTCCCTCGATTTAAATGGACCGAAGGTCCACACGAATTATTTAGGTTGAGATGCAAAAAATAAAATAACATGATGGCATGATGACATGATGCAATGCAAAAAAAATAAATAACACAAGCTCAAAAGAAACCCACGGGCAACCCGGAACATCTGGAATCTTCTGGAATCTTCTGGGACGTCGGTCTCGGGCGTCACAAGGGGTGTCCGCATGGTACACCCGCACCGTGGCCACGCTCCGCCCTAGATTCGGGGGTGGCAGGTCGCACTATAGCCACACCCCATCTCGTCGTGGTTGAATGGGTGCAAACTTTGAGGGAACGCAAGGCCGCCTGCTAGGTGCCGGCTCCCTAGAGCCGTCTGTTGGGTGCGGGCCGTCTTCTGGCAGCTGGCCCGTTGGACCAGACGGCCCAAAGGGCCGGCCTTGCATCTGGAAGGTTTGAGGGGCGCAGCCGGCCCCGATGTCTTGAAATACTATAGGGTGTTGATGAGGATACCCATGGTCAATATCTCCGACAATATGTTCCTCTCTCATAATAATTTTCAGTAGCATCATGAATGAATTCAACAATATAGCTATATAAAGCATTGTTTTCTTGATTCACAAGCATATAAATTTTACTACTCTCCACATAAGCAAAATTCTTCTCATTCATAATAGTGGGACAAGGAAATACAACAAAATAACTATCATGAGATACTTGATTAAAATCATGATGACAAGTTCGATGGTTATTAGTATTCTTTATAATATAGGTGGCATCACAATAATCATCATAAATAGGAGGCATACTTTCATCATAATAAATTTGCTCATCAAAACTTGGGAGATTAAAAATTATCATCTTCATCAAACATATCATTAGCATCATGCATATTCAAAGCATTCGTACTAACAACATTACAATCATGTTCATCATTCAATTATTGCATGCCAATTTTTTTTATTAATTTCTTCTTCTTTCAATTGAGCACAACTTTCTTTCCATCATTTTCACGAAAGACATTATAGAGATGAATAATATGAGGCAACCTCAATTCCACTTTTGTAGTTTTATTTTATAGACTAAACTAGTGATAAAACAAGAAACTAAAAGATTCAGTTGCAAGATCTAAGGATATACCATCAAGCACTCACCTCCCTGGCAACGGCGCTAGAAAAGAGCTTGATGTCTACTATGCAACCTTCTTCTTGTGGACTTGTGTTGGGCCTCCAAGCGCAGAGTTTTGTAGGACACTAGCAAATTTCCGTCAAGTGGATGATCTAAGGTTTATCAATCTATGGGAGGCGTAGGATGAAGATGGTCTCTCTCAAACAACCTTGCAGCCAAATAACAAAGAGTCTCTTGTGTCCCTAACACACGCAATACAATGGTAAATTGTATAGGTGCACTAGTTCGGCGAAGAGATGGTGATACAAGTGTAATATGGGTAGTAGATATATGTTTTTGTAATCTGAAAATATAAAAACAGCAAGGTAGCAAGTAGGAAACGTGAGTGAAAACGGTATTGCAATGTGTGAAAACAAGGCCTAGGGTTCATACTTTCACTAGCGCAAAATATCTCAACAATGATAACATAATTGCATCATATAACAATCCATCAACGTGCAACAAATAATCACTCCAAAGTTCCTGTCGTGGAGAACATAAGATGAAATTGCTTGTAGGGTACGAAACCACCTCAAAGTTATTCTTTATGATCGATCTATTGAGCTATTCCTATAAGTGTCACAAACAACCCTAGAGTTCGTACTAAAATAACACCACATGACACACATCAATCAACCCTAATGTCACCTAGATACTCCAATGCAACCACAAGTATCCTTGGGTCAATTATATGATATGCATCACACAATTTCAGATTCACAATATTCAATCCAACACAAAGAACTTCAACAACATCCCGAGATTTCTATCGGAGAATGGAATATGAAAACACGTACCAACCCATATGCATTGATTAACCCAATGTCACCACAGGAATCCGCAAGTTGATAACGAAAACATACATCAAGTGGATCAATGGAAAATCCCATTGTCACCACGGATATCCCATCACAAGATATACATCAAGTGCTCTCACATCCAAAAGATGCAATCCGACATAACAAAACCTCAAACGAAAAGACTCAATTCATCACAAGGTAGAGATGGAAGAACACCATAAGATCCCAGTATAATAACTAAGATCACAGTACATCAAGATTGTGCCAAATCAAGAACATGAGAGAGAGAGAGATAAAACACAACTACTGGTACAAACCCTCAGCCCCGATGGTGGACTACCCCCTCCTCATCATGGTGGGCCAATATGATGAAGATGGCCTCCGATGATGATTTTCCCCTCCAACAGGGTGCCGGAACAGGGTCCCGAGAGGATTTTCATGGCTACAGAGGCTTGCGGCGGTGGAACTTCCAATCTAGGTTTCTTTCTAGGGGTTTCGGGATTTATAGGAATTTTTGGCGTCGGTCTCACGTCAGGGGGATGCTCGAGGGTCCCACAAGCTGTACGGGCACTCCCTAGGGGATAGGGCGCGCCCCTGGCTTGTGGAATCCTCTTCCACTTCCTGGCCCAGCTCTGATGCTCTGGGGGTCTCTTTTGGTCCATAAAAAATCACCGTAAATTTTCAGTCCATTCCGAGAACTTCTATTTCTACACAAAAAACGACACCACTCTAGTTCTGCTGAAAATAGCGCCAGTCTAGGTTAGTTCTAATAAAATCATACCAAAATCATATAATTTTTTTTGTAAACATGGCATGAATACTTCATAAATTACAGATACGTTGGAGACGTATCACCTGCCGAAGGCTAACCCCGCGGGTGGATCATGGCCTATTCATTAGCTTACTAGAGATTACCCTATCTCATAAATTGTGACCAGTAGTAGACCAAAGATTGCTCTGAAGGATAGCATCTTGCTTATACAAGCCTCCAAAATCATTAAGACGAATGTCAATCTGCCTTATATATTACAACTACATATCCAATAGAGGGGGTTGGTAAGGTTATTCTCCTCAGTTAATCAATAACTTGTTTTCCCAGGTCATATTCCATGGGATCTCTGATCACATGAGTTGGGTTACCACCACGACAACTTATTTGGGTCTCATATTGATACATCTCCAATGTATCTATAATTTATGATGTATTCATGCTATATTTACATGAGTTCTACATGGTTTTAGTGCACTTTTATAAGATTTTTATGGACTAACATATTAACTTAGTGCCCAGTGCTAGTTCCAGTTTTTTTGCATATTTCTTTGTTTCGCGGGAAAACCATACCAGACGAAGTCCAAACGCGATAAAAATTTACGGTGTTTTTTTTGGAACATAAGAGACCCTCAAAGCTTCGGGGAAGGACCAAAAGACCCACGAGGATGCCACATGCTCACATGGCGTGCCCCGAGGGTCGGGAGGGTCACCTGAGCTTGTGGGGCCCTCGTAACTCCTTTTGGTGTGATTCCAACACTGAAAAATACTATAAATCCAAAAAGCTTCGAAAACTAATCTTGATGAGTTTTCCGCTGCCGCAAGCCTTTGTTCCGAAGCGATCTCATCTAAAGGCCTTTTTCGGCGCCCTGTTGGAGGGGGGGAAGCCGTCACCAGAGGTCGTATTCATCATCCCCGCTGCCTCCGTGACGAGGAGGGAGTAGTTCACCCCCGGAGCTGAGGGTATCCCCGCTGCCTCTATGACTAGGAGGGGGTAGCTATGTGTTTAATCTCTCTCTCTCTCTCTCTCTCTTCTCTCTCTTGATCTTGATATGGCACGATCTTGATGTACCGTGAACGTTGTTGATATAGTTGGATAATATGGTGTTCTTCCCCTCTATATCATTTGTGGTGAATTCAATCCTGCTCTTTGACTTTTCTTTTATTATTGGATTGAAGACTTTGGATTTGATATCACTTGATGCATGTCTCACACGCGGATACCCGTGGTAACATTGGGGTATCTAGGTGAAATTAGAGTTGATTGATGCGTATCATATGGTGTTGTCGGAGTAAGATCTCTAGAACTATTCATGACACTTTGGGGTGTTTCAATAGATTGAGTAGAAAAGATCATGTGATGCAACTGCTTCAAGAATGATGGTGGGCTTCTTAACATGACCCTGCTATTTCCCTTGTAAAGCCTTCTGACAGTTCTTCCGTTTTCAATTCACGCGGTGAAGAGATTCGAGAAAAAACTAGCCACCCTCTTGCTTCTGAGATTGCCAAGAGCCTCTTGGTGTCTACCATAGTTCGTTCTATCAGGTACTGAGGTCCAAACACCTCCATCGCGGCAGTTACAAACCTGACCATTGCATCTCCGTGTGTGCTCTTAGACATACATAGCCACTCGTCCCATGAATCAGCGGCTATTCCATACGCAAGCATGTGGAGTGCGTCTGTGCACTTCTGGTAACCAGAGAACCCAATTGTTCCCACAACATCCTTCTTCGAGATGAAATAGTCATCATGGGACTGAACACCATGGTACAAACGGTCAAAGACAATCTTGTGCATCCGAAAACGCTAGCAAAAATGGTCAGGGAATAGTGCATCGAGGGAAAAGTAGCCGATCATCAGTGTCAAATGGCCGCGCACCCTATTTGCGGCCGAGCACTCGATGACCCTTGATCGATCCCTTTAAATTGACAACATACTCCTCCACACGCTTCACATCTTCAAGTACAGCTTGCATCATCGCCGTCTCATCCGTGTAGTCCTCCTTGTCGGACGACCCGCTAGACGACTTAGCATAGTGCTTGTATATGTACTCCAAATCGGAATCCATTGTTTGAAAGAAGAAGGGACAATTTTTTTTACCTCTGGCAATTCATCGAACAGTTGTCGGGAATGGTGAGTATAGCAGTAGCAGATTGTACCTGGCGGGCTGGTCGAAGGAGAGGCGTTGAACAACGACGGAGAAGAAGCGGGGTGGAGCCCAATTGGAGCGCTGGAGATGATAGAGACGTAGAGTTTAGGCAGGGGTGTGGCATGGCGACCAGGGTGGTCGACCGGCGGTGAAGGCAAGAGAGAAAGAAGTAAAGGGAGAAAATGGGGAGGATCGAGTCTTGGGGTTCGGGAAGGGTTTTTGGTGTAATAATTGTCCCCTTATGTTTTTGGAGTTTGTTGACATAAACAGTATGGAACTTATGTGTTTGCTAGTGCACACAGAGTAACATGTCCCTTGAGTCTCGAAGAGTTTGATGCAAACGACGAAGATAATCTCCTGTGTAGCAGTGAAGATTATCACCGAATATTATGATGACAAGAGTGACCCCTCAAAATTGTTGATGTGAAAGCAATTGACTTGGTGTTCGTCCGAAGGATATGACTGTGTTCGAGGTGATTGAAGATGAAGTTAAGACGTAGCATTTATTTCGTGATTCTTCTTCTCTTTATTGAGTCATAGGACCACCGTACAATTAAGATGGGTGCATCATACGAACCTTTGATTATTTGATGCTAAACCCAAATCCTATGAAAGTTGCGAGAGAAATATCTTTGTGTTTCGAGCAAATACTTGCCAGCAAAAGACTGTGATCTTCTTCGTTGCGAGAGATTTGTCTCAGACCAAGGAGTTGGCATTACTTGTTCCTCAAGTAATGTTACAGTTGCTCCAAAATCCGACCATTATTAACGTGTTGGTTGGCCATTGGCTGGACCATGTGTCCAAAATGGTCATTTCCCACTAGGGAAGACTGTGGCTATAAATAGCCACCCCGCACCGGCTTTGTCCGGTGGCTGCTCCGTTTGATTCTGAGAAGATTTGTGAGCAACCCCCTCTTCGAGTGATTTGAGTTTAAAATCCACCGGGAGAAAAAACCACAGCCAAAGAATTAGATAGTGGTTACGCATCACTCGAATCTAAGTCTAGTATGGTCCGCCTATTACTCTTGAGAGTTGCAAGCTCTCTAGACGGTTAGGTGTCAATTTCTTCAAAGACCAAGAGTGATTGTGACTCTCGAAGAAGAAGTCTCTAAAGGTTCGGAGATCACCTCAAGTATCTATGTAACACCCCGGACACGCCTGCCTGTGGTCGTTACTCCTGGCGGGATGTAGACTGGCCCCACATATCAATACTAGTCTTTTCTATGCACTTTGTCCTCACTCGTGCGCACTCGGGAGCAACTTCCCGGTCGATCATCCATCCTGAAACTACTCCAAGCTGAGCACGCTTAACTTTCGAGTTCTATCCGAATGGACTCTTGGAAAAAAAGGAATTCCTTATTGATATGAGTAGTCTATCATCCCTAATAATTCACGCTATCACATACACCCCCACTCAGAGGAACCGACGTCCTCGTCGGGCCACAGGAACGTTCCTTCTTGGCACATACGTCTGTGCATCCAGTACGGCACATATGCCATGTCGTGTGCCACGACGGGTCACAAACGTCATGCACAACATGACCGCGCACCTGTCCGCAAACATCCGTGTAACCACGAGGGTCGGCTCTGATACCAACTTGTAATGCCCCGGACACACCCACCAGTGGTCGTTACTCCTGGCGGGATCTAGACTGGCCCCACATATCAATACTAGTCTTTTCTGTGCACTTTGTCCTCACTTGTGCGCACCCGGGAGCAACTTCCTGGTCGGTCACCCATCCTGAAACTACTCCAAGCTGAGCACGCTTAACTTTGGAGTTCTATCTGAATGGGCTCTCGGAAAAGAAGGAATTCCTTATTGATATGAGTAGTCTATCATCCCTAATAAGTCAGGCTATCACAATCTACCCCGAGTGATCGGCATTGGTTAATGAACCAATTGTCGAGGAGAATAGGGTGAAGAGAGTTTATCTTCCATGTTAAGTCACAGCCCCTCCAACTAGACGGACGAACTGGTCTAACAAACACCATGTTGACATCGAGCATCACCGGTTACCCCTGCTACTACTATTTACTTTCGATCATGTCATTTGTATCAATGCATGCTTTAGTTTCCTTTAAGTAGTTTGTTTTAGCTCGACGTACTTTGTTTTCCATTTGCTCCGCTGCTGGGTTCCAAGAGTTTTGAGATTTCCGAAAGAAATTTTAAAACTCCCATTCAACCCCCTCTATTAGACATACTTCATTCCCACAATTGGTATTAGAGCCAGGTTCTCCTTGACTCTACTCATTTTGGTCTAACCACCTTGGAGTTTAAGTATGTCTTTAGTGAGCTATAAGTCACATCTAAATATTCCTATATTCGATGGGATGGACTATCCCTTCTGGAAAGAGAACATGAAGAATCGTCTCGGAGCTATTGGTGATGATATGTGGAATGTGGTGCTAAATGGAGTCGCGCTTGAAGTGCCTTAAATTCCAAATGATCGAGAGAAGGAACTCAATCAACTGGACGCTCAAGCTAAAGATGAAATCGATGGTCATCTCTCTCGTGCTCAATTTCTTAGCTATCATTAGTGTGAATCTGCAAAGGAATTGTGGGACATTCTCGAGAAGATAAATGAAGGTGTTTCAACTCGGAAAGAAGCTCACATTGACACACTTCGAGCAAAGTTCAACAGGTTCAAACGCATTGGAAATGAAAGTTGTCAGCAAACATCCGATCGTCTAAGTGACATAGAAAACGAGCTTCAAGGTCTCTATGCCAAAGACATCACTAACCATGAAGTTGTGAAGAAGTTGCTTCGCTCTCTCGACGGTTCATTCAACACACTAGTTCTGATGATTAGGGAACGACCTGTTTTCAAGGACCTCGACTCTGTTGATATAATGGGAAGGTGGAACACCCACGAGGAACAATAAGAAGAGAAGAGAGATCTCTACGGTTCAAGTCATCGCAAAAGGTCATGCTCTCAAGGTTGTGGATGATTCTTCCTCTGAAGGAAATGTCGAAGAAGATTCTGATGACCTATAAAGGGTCAGCAAAGATCTCTCACTAATCACGAAAATATTCCAGCACCTTCATAGGAAAAATCAGTTCCAGAAGAAAGGATCAAGCAAATCTGACGGTTCAAAATCTTCGACAAAACCTACAGGAGAGTACACCTGCTTCAAGTGGAAAAAGCCTGGACATTTCATTTTGGACTGCCATCTCTAGGAAGCTGAAATCTGTGCTAGTGGAAGATATGATTCAAGAAACTATCGAGGCAAAAGCAAGAGCAAGACTTACGACTCCGATCATGAGAAGAAAACAAAGAAATTCTTCAAGAAGAAGGACAGCTCCACATCAAAACCTTCATCAAGATATTCCTCAAGGAACCCCTCCAAGTCCTCGTCCAACCGCAAGAATACCCCTCGCAAGGCCAAGGCTTACATCGGCAAGGAGATGGACTCTGACGAAGAAGAGTCATCTGACTCTGAAGAAGTTGATGAATCTGACGAGGATTCTGACACTGGCGTGGCTGGGATAGCATGTGCATCTACTCCTGCATCAAGCTTCTTCGAAAATCAGTCAAGCGATGATGAATCTCCTACCTACTCCTTCATGGTCAAGGCTTCAAAGGAAAAGGTATCCTCCAAAGATCACAAGGTTCACTAATACGTCTCCAACGTATCTATAATTTTTGATTGTTCCATGCTATTATATTTTCCTTCTTGGATGTTTTATATGCATTTATATGCTATTTTATATGATTTTTGGGACTAACCTATTAACCTAGATCCTAGTGCTAGTTTCTATTTTTTTCCTTCTTTTTGAGTTTTACAGAAAAGGAATACCAGACGGAGTCCAATTGACGTGCCAATTTTTGATGATTTTTATGGACCAAAAGAAGCCCCCGGAGTAAAAGTTGGGCCAGAAGAGTCACGGGCTCCCCATGAGGGTTGTGGGCGCGCCCACCCCCCTGGGCGCGCGCCCCTGTCTCGTGGACAGCCCGGAGACCCCCTGACTTGTGCCCTACGCCGAAAAATCCTGTAAATACCAAAACCTCCAGAAAATAGCCTAGATCGGGAGTTCCGCCACCGCAAGCCTCTGTAGCCACCGAAAACCAATCTAGACCATGTTCCGGCACCCTGTCGGAGGGAGGTATCCCTCACTGATGCCCATCTTCATCATGTCGGCGCTCTCCATGACGAGGAGGGAGTAGTTCACCCTCGGGGCTGAGGGAATGTACCAGTAGCTATGTGTTTGATCTCTCTATCTCTCTCTTGTTCTTGATATGGCATGATCTTGATGTATCGCAAGCTTTGCTACTATAGTTGGATCTTATGAAGTTTCTCCCCCTCCACTTCTTGTAATGGATTGAGTTTTCCCTTTGAAGTCACCTTATCGGATTGAGTCTTCAAGTATGTGAGAACACTTGATGTATGTATTGCATGGGATACCCATGGTGACAATGGGGTATTCTATTGATTCACTTGATGTGTGTTTTGGTGATCAACTTGCGGGTTCCGTGACCTTGGGTATCTACGCATAGGGGTTGGCACACATTTTCGTCTTGACTCTCCGATAGAAACTTTGGGGCACTCTTTGAAGTTCTTTGTGTTGGTTGAATAGATGAATCTCAGATTGTGTGATGCATATCATATAATCATGCCCACGGATACTTGAGGTTACAATGGAGTATCTAGGTGACATTAGGGTTTTGGTTGATGTGTGTCTTAAGGTGTTATTCTAGTATGAACTCTAGGATAGATCGAACAGAAAAAATAGCTTCGGGTTATTTTACTACGGACTCTTGAATAGATCGATCAGAAAGAATAACTTTGAGGTGGTTTCGTACCCTACAATAATCTCTTTGTTTGTTCTCCGCTATTAGTGACTTTGGAGTGACTCTTTGTTGCATGTTGAGGGATAATTATATGATCCAGTTATGTTATTATTGTTGAGAGAACTTGCACTAGTGAAAGTATGAACCCTAGGCCTTGTTTCAAAGCATTGCAATACCGTTTGTGCTCACTTTTATCATTAGTTACCTTGCTGTTTTTATATTTTCATATTACAAAAACCTATATCTACCATCCATATTGCACTTGTATCACCATCTCTTCGCCGAACTAGTGCACCTATACAATTTACCATTGTATTGGGTGTGTTGGGGACACAATAGACTCTTTGTTATTTGGTTGCTGGGTTGTTTGAGAGAGACCACCTTCATCCTACGCCTCCCACGGATTGATAAACCTTAGGTCATCCACTTGAGGGAAATTTGTTGCTGTCCTACAAACCTCTGCACTTGGAGGCCCAACAACTTCTACAAGAAGAAGGTTCGTAGTA
Source organism: Secale cereale (assembly GCA_902687465.1). NCBI lineage: Eukaryota > Viridiplantae > Streptophyta > Magnoliopsida > Poales > Poaceae > Secale > Secale cereale. Next base: position 263,609,651 of record LR738711.1, on the reverse strand, counting down.
GACATCAAGCTCTTTTATGGTGTCGTTGCGTGGGAGGTGAGTGCTTGAAGGTATATCTTTAGATCTTGCAATTGAATCTTTTTGTTTCTTGTTTTATCACTAGTTCAGTTTATAAAAGAAAACTACAAAAAAATGGAAATTAGGTTGCCTCATATGCTTCACCTTTTTAATATCTTTCGTGAAAATTATGGAAAGGAAAATTGTGCCAAAGTGTTAGAAGAAGAATACATTAAAATGTTTGGCACTAAATCTTTGAATGATGAGCATGATTGTAATGTTGTTAGTACGAACTCTTTGAATATCCATAGTACTAATGATGATTGCACTAGTCATGATGAAAATATCTCATATAAGCATGTCAATTTTTATGGAGTGCATAGAGTTTGCAAGTACACACCAAATAGGGAAGATAGATTTCACAAGAGGCATAAGTATTTAGAAACTAAATGGTTGCAAGAAAGGCTAGATGTTCGTGCTGAAAATTTAAATTTTCTTAGCCGTACTTGTGAACTTTGCAATGAACATGGTCATTTAAATCCCCAATGCAAATTGTTTCATGATCGAATCGTGTCCAAAAATTGTGATGACTTGATTTCCCTTGCACACCATAATGAACTTAGTTTGATTTTGGGTTATGAAGAAATGAAACATATAACTAAGAATATTCCAGTATTTTCCCTTGAGAGAATTCTTGATTTTGATCTAGAAGAAATATTTATGTATTGTGCGGTGAATTGCATTGAAAATCCTTATATTGCCAATTACATAAAGACAAGAAAACAAATAGAAGATAAAGAGAAAACTAATGAAAGGGAAGTGATTTCCCAATATCCTCCTGTTCTTTCTTATGATGAATCAGGTAACGAGGAGGGGCCTTCTATTCAACCAATCTCATTAATAAGGAGCTCCAAATAGAGAATTAAACCCACACACAATGTGAAGAAGAAAAAGAAAAGACAGAGAACAAAGGTAAAAAGGTATCCCTTCCAAATGATGTTGCTCCTATTACTCATTGTGAAGATGATAATTGCTATACTATTGGTGTTATCCATACTATTAATGATGAGAGTGATTATGCTTATGATATGAAATGGCCCAAGCTTGGGGATGCTATGTTTGATGAGAATGACATGTCTGAGAATTTATTTGCTGCAATTAATGTTTGTCCCAAGCTTGGGGATGCTACGTTTGATGAAGATGCTATTTTTAGTCTCCCAAGTTTTGATGAGCAAATTTATTATGATGATAGCATGCCCCCTATTTATGATGATTATATTGATGAAAGTGGGTTTGGAAGAGTTTCAACTTTAGGAAGTAATGATCCCACTATTTTGGAAGATCTTGAATCTTATTGAGATAATTATAAAAGTGGATTTGGAGAGGTCATGACTTTATTTAGTAATGATTCCACTATCTTGGAAGAGGTTTCAATTGATTATGATGAGAACAAAGTTGCTACTTATGATCATTTTTGTGATGATATTATGTTATAAAAAGTAGTGATGATTATATTTACAAAACTTGCCATGATTATGATTGCCCTTTTTCTGAACATTACTCGTTTAATGTGGAAACGATTTATAGTATTCGAGTTTCTTATGATACTCCCACTATTCCGAATGAGAAGAATTTTGCTTATGTGGAGAGTAGTAAATTTCCTATACTTGTATATCATGAAAAGAACGATTTATGTGATGGTTATATTGTTGAATTCATTCATGATGCTACTGAAAATTATTATGAGGGAGGAACATATGCTTGTAGGAATTGCAATAATATCAGGTTTCCTCTATGTGTTCAAAATCTTGAAGCTATGCTTGTTTTGCTTTCCTATGCTAGTTGATTATTGTTCCCATAAGTTGTTTGCTCACAAAATCCCTATGCGTAGGAAGTGTGTTAGGCTTAAATGTGCTAGTCATATTCTTCAGGATGCTCTCTTTATGTTTCAATTCTTATCTTTTATGCGAGCATCATTGAAATCATCATGCCTAGCTAAAAGGCATTAAAGAAAAGCGCTTGTTGGGAGACAACCTAATATTTACCACTAATGTTTTTGTGTATTCACATGATTAAGCTACTGTAGTAATCATGTTTTATAGCTTTTGATTCAATAAAGTGCCAAGTAGAACCTTTGGGGAGACTTGCGTGAAAGTTAATGTGATCTTGCTGTAAAAAACAAAAACTTTGTGCTCACGAGATTAGCAGCCATTTTTACTGGAGAGTGCTTTTAAGTTGATTCTTTTTGCAGACGATTAATAGACAAATTCCTCATGTCCACCAATTTATTTAAGAATTTTTTGAGTTACAAAAGTATTTGAAAGTTACAGATTGCTACAAACTGTTCTGTTTTTGACAAATTTTGTTTTCTATGTGTTGTTTGCTTATTTTGATGAATCTATGAGTAGTATCGGAGGGTATGAACCATAGAGAAGTTCTAATACAATATATATTACACCAATATGAATTTAGAATGAGTTCACAATAGTAACTAAGTTGTGGTTTTATTTTCTTATACTAACGGAGCTTACGAGTTCTCTGTTGAGTTTTGTGTTGTGAAGTTTTCAAGTTTTGGATAAAGATTCGATGGACTATGGAATAAGGAGTGGCTAGAGCCTAAGATTGGGGATGCCCATGTCACCCCAAGGTAAAATTCAAGGATAACCAAAAGCCTAAGCTTGGGGATGGCTCAGGAAGGCATCCCCTCTTTCGTCTTCGTCTATCGGTAACTTTACTTCAGGCTATATTTTTATTCACCACATGATATGTGTTTTGCTTGGAGCATAAATTTATTTTATTTTGTTTTGCTTGCTGTTTGAATAGTATCCCAAGATCTGAAATTCTTAAATGTTAGAGAGTCTTCTCATAGTTACATAATTATTCGACTACTCATTGATCTTCACTTATATCTTTCAGAGTAGTTTGTCGTTTGCTCTAGTGCTTCACTTATATCTTTTTAGAGCACGTCGGTGGTTTTATTTTCAAGAAATAGATGAACTATCATGCTTCACTTATATTATTTTGAGAGTCTTTTAGAACAGCATGATAATTTGCTTAGGTTATGAATTTAGTCCTAATATGATGGGCATCCAAGATGGGTATAATAAAAACTTTCATATAAAGTGCATTGAATACTATGAGAAGATTGATACTTGATGATCGTTCTGAGATATGAGGATGGTGATATTAGAGTCATGCTAGTAGAGTAGTTGTGAATTTGAGGAATACTTATGTTGAGGTTTGCAAGTCCCGTAGCATGCACGTATGGTAACCGTTGTGAGACAAATTTGAAGCATGAGGTATTTTTTTGATTGTCATCCTTTGTGTGGAGGTCGGGATCGTGCGATAGTTAACTCCTACCAACCCTTCCCCTAGGAGCATGCGTGTAGTACTTTGTTTTGATGACTTGTAGATTTTTGCAATATGTATGTGAGTTCTTTATGACTAATGTTGAGTCCATGGATTACACGCACTCTCACCCTTCCACCATTGCTAGCCTCTCTTGTACCGCAACTCTCGCCGGTACCATACACCCACCATATATCTTCCTCAAAACAGTCATCATACCTACCTATTATGGCATTTCCATAACCATTCCGAGATATATTGCCATGCAACCTTCCACCATTCCATTCATATGACACGCTTCATCATTGTCATATTGCCATGCATTATCATGTAGTTGACATCCTATTTGTGGCTAGGCCACCATGCATAATTTTTCATACATGCCACTCCTTATTCATTGCACATCCCGGTACATCGCCGGAGGCATTCATATAGAGTCATAGTTTGTTGTAGTATTGAGTTGTAATATCAAGTTGTAAATAAATAAAATTGTGATGATCATCATCATTAGAGCATTGTCCCAAAGAAAAAAAAAGAAAAAAAGGAAGAAAAGCCAAAGAAAAAAAGGAAGGCCCAAAAAAACTTGAAAAAAGAGAAGAACAAGAAAGAAAAAAGGGGACAATGCTACTATCTTTTTTCCACACGTGTGCTTCAAAGTAGCACCCTGCTATTTATGATAGAGAGTCTCTTGTTTTGTCACTTTCATATACTAGCGGGAATTTTTCATTATAGAACTTGGATTGTATATTCCAACGATAGGCTTTCTAAAAATGCCCTAGGTCTTCGTGAGCAAGCAAGTTGGATGCACACCCACTTAGCTTCTTTTGTTGAGCTTTCATGTATTTATAGCTCTAGTGGATCCGTTGCATGGCAATCCCTACTCACTCACATTAATATCTATTGATGGGCATCTCCATAGTCCATCGATATACCTAGTTGATGTGAGACCATCTTCCTCTTTTGTCTTATCCACAACCACCACTCTATTCCACCAATAGTGCTATATACATGGCTCACGCTCATGTATTGCGTGAAAGTTGAAAAGGTTTGAAAAAATTGAAGTATGAAACAATTGCTTGGCTGAAACCGGGGTTGTGCATGATTTGAATATTTTGTGTGACGAAGATGGAGCATAGCCAAACTATATGATATTGTAGGGATGAACCTTCTTTGGCCATGTTATTTTGAGAAGACATGATTACTTTGTTAGTATGCTTGAAGTATTATTATTTTTATGTCAATATTAAACTTTTGTCTTGAATCTTATGGATCTGAATATTCTTGCCACAATAAAGAAGATTACATTAATAATTATGTTAGGTAGCATTCCACACAAAAATTCTATTTTTATTATTTACCTACTCGAGGACGAGTAGGAATTAAGCTTGGGGATGCTTGATACGTCTCCAACGTATCTATATTTTTTTATTGTTCCATGCTATTATATTATCCTTCCTGGATGTTTTATATGCATTTATGTGCTATTTTATATGATTTTTGGGACTAACCTATTAACCTAGAGCCCAGTGCTAGTTTCAGTTTTTTCCTTGTTTTTGAGTTTTACAGAAAAGAATACCAAACGGAGTCCAATTGACGTGCCAATTTTTTATGGACCAAAAGAAGCCCCTGGAGTAAAAGAGTTGGGCCCGAAGAGTACCGGGCATCCCACGAGGGTGGGGGGCACGCCCACCCCCTCGGGCGCGCCCCCTGTCTCGTGGACAGCCCGGAGACCCCCCTGACTTGTGACCTACGCCAAAAAATCCTATAAATATCCAAACCTCCAAAAAATAACCTAGATCAGGAGTTCTGCCGCCGCAAGCTTCTATAGCCACCAAAAACTAATCTAGACCCTGTTCCGGCACCCTGCCGGAGGGAGGGATCCCTCACCGGTGGCCATCTTCATCATCCCGACGCTCTCCATGACGAGGAGGGAGTAGTTCACCCTCGGGGCTGAGGGTATGTACCAGTAGCTATGTGTTTGATCTCTCTCTCTCTCTCTCTCTCTCTCTCTCTCTCTCTCTCTCTCTCTCTCTCTCTCTCTCTCTCGTGTTCTTAATATGGCACGATCTTGATGTATCGCGAGCTTTGCTACTATAGTTGGGTCTTATTATGTTTCTCCCCTCCACCTTCTTGTAATGGATTGAGTTTTCCCTTTGAAGTTATTGATGGGCCTCGAACCCCTCGTTGGTTACCCCAAGTGGAAGGTGTAAGATGCAGTAAGTAGAAGTGTTTTCCTCTAGCAAAGATGCCAAGGATCGAATCCCTAGAGACTCCTAGGTTCAACAAGTAGGTGTCAATTGCTAACGGCGCAATTAGCAATCAACGTGGACCTGCACACAGATACAAATAACTTTGCTCCCAACGAGTACAGAGAGGTTGTCAATCTCTCCGGCCTTGTAGTTCACAAAGGGTTAAAAGCAATATGATAGTAGTGATAGATAGTGTTTTGCAATAGTAAGTAAATAGCGAAAAGTAAATAGTGGATGTGATCAATGATGGTAATATGGACCGGAGTCTCATGATGTTCACAAGTGATGTCTCTCTCCCAAAAGACGATAAAACAGCTATGTGAGGTAAACAAATTACAGCTGGGCAATTGACAGGACCACGAACGCAAACCAATGCTGATTACATTGCAAGAAAGGTTGAGGTTCAAAGCATGGGCGGTACGCCAAAGTAAGTAGACCGAAATCCATCAATATCTACTACTAATCATCCACCTTGAGATATCTATCCAGAACATCTCGCTGGTATTAAGTTGCGAGTCCCACCCATAGTGTAAACTCAATGCAACAGATAACTGCATTAAAAGAACTTTGCGTAAAGTAAACAATCCTTGCACCCGCGGGCACAAGCACCGTTGTTTTCCCCCTTGTGGCAACAGCACATCCCCTAGACTCATGTTTCTGTCACTCAAGCTAGTCATCGAGGGGCATGAACCCACAATCGAGCATAATGTTCCCTCTTGGAGTCACTACCTATTACTCGGCCAAAGCAATAAATAACAACGGAGAACATGCAAGAATTACTTATGAACTAAAATATAAAAGAGGTGAATCAAATATATTACTCAAGATCAATCTGAACATAATCTCATAATCCAACGGATCCCAGCAAACTCAACATAGCAACAGCATAAGGATTACATAGGTGCCTCGATCATGTAGGGCAGCTCACGAGGACTAATTAGTGAAGAACAAGAACGGGAGGAGAACATCACATAGCTATTGGTCATGGACTCATGGTCCAAGGGAGACTACTCACGAGTCATCCGGGAGGCGTCCATGGTGGTGGAGAAGCTCCCGGTGGTGATCCTCCCCTCCGGCAGGGTGCCGGGAAGAGTTCTCCTGGTGCTCCCGATCTTGGAAGCGGCGGCGGCGGCGGAACAGAGATGGGATCGCGAAAAGAAGTCATGGTCTGAGGGTTACGGAGGACCCTTTAAATATATGCCAAAGTAGGGCACCGGGGGAGCCTCGGGGGGCCCATGCGCCCCCCGGTGCGGCCCAGGGGGGGCGCCCACAGGGCGCCTGGAGCCCCTGTGCCCCCCCCAGGCTGCCCTTCGGACGCAGTGTTGTTTCCGGTTCGCTGATTTTTTATATAATTTTTCTGGATTTTTCTGGGCAGTTCTTGAAACGTGAAAACCTGAAATACAAAAACAGCCGAAAACAGAAACTGGCACTGGGGTACACTGGATTAGTAAGTTAGTCCAAATATGATCAAAAGTGTATGGAAGTGTATGAATATCATAGCAATATCACCCAAAAGTGGCATGGAGCAAGCAGAAATTATAGATACGTTTTGGACGTATCAGTTATCTTATCAGATTGAGTCTTTAAGGATTTGAGAACACTTGATGTATGTCTTGCGTGGGATACCCGTGGTGACAATGGGGTATTCTATTGATTCACTTGATGTATGTTTTGGTGATCAACTTGCGGTTTCCGTGACCTTGGGAATCTATGCATAGGGGTTGGCACACGTTTTCGTCTTGACTCTCCGATAGAAACTTTGGGGCACTCTTTGAAGTTCTTTGTGTTGGTTGAATAGATGAATCTGAGATTGTGTGATGCATATCGTATAATCATGCCCACGAATACTTGAGGTGACAATGGAGTATCTAGGTGACATTAGGGTTTTGGTTGATGTGTGTCTTAAGGTGTTATTCTAGTACGAACTCTAGGATAGATCAAACAAAAAGAATAGCTTCGTGTTATTTTACTACTGACTCTTAAATAGATTCGATCAGAAAGAATAACTTTGAGGTGGTTTCGTACCCTACAATAATATCTTCGTTTGTTCTCCGCTGTTAGTGACTTTGGAGTGACTCTTTGTTGCATGTTGAGGGATAGTTATATGATCCAGTTATGTTATTATTGTTGAGAGAACTTGCACTAGTGAAAGTATGAACCCTAGGCCTTGTTTAAAAGCATTACAATACCGTTTGTGCTCACTTTTATCATTAGTTACCTTGCTGTTTTTATATTTTCATATTACAAAAACCTATATCTACCATCCATATTGCACTTGTATCACCATCTCTTCGCCGAACTAGTGCACCTATACAGTTTACCATTGGATTGGGTGTGTTGGGGGCACAAGAGACTCTTTGTTATTTGGTTGCAGGGTTGTTTGAGAGAGACCATCTTCATCCTACGGCTCCCACGGATTGGTAAACCTTAGGTCGTCCACTTGAGGGAAATTTGCTACTGTCCTACAAACCTCTGCACTTGGAGTCCCAACAATGTCTACAAGAAGAAGGTTGCGTAGTAGACATCATTCACTCAAGTGATCTATATTCTTCTGATGAGAGTGATCATGATAAATTGATAAAAATTGCAAAAATTCAACAAAACCCTCTTGAGAAAATTGAGAAAACCCTCAGCAAATCTGAAGGGTTGTTGGTTGAGAAGATGGAGAAAATCAATTCGTTGCCCGAAGAGTATTCCACTCTTTAGTCACGAATGGAAGAACTATAAAATCGTCATGATTTTTTCTCGATCGATCACGAGAGATTGACTTATGACTACCTGAAGAGGAAACATGAACTCGAGTCGCTGAGAGAGGCTTATGATGATTTGATCAGAGAAAATTCTCTTCTCACCCAGTAACTTAAAGAGAAACTTGAAGTGTTTATTCCACCTTGCTTAAAATGCCTTGAACGTAGTAATGCTGAAGCAAATGCTGAATCTTCTGTGAAGGCTAACCCCTCGATCGAGGAAAATGGTTATGTGTCTGATGAAAATGCTAGGTTGAAGGATCTTCTTCGGATAGGAATGCTCAAATCTCTCAAAGGGCATCAGACCCTTTGTGATGTTATGAAGAAATCCATTCTTCACAAAAATCCCAGGAATGAAGGTATCAGTTTCGAAAGGAAACTGAACGCAGATGGCTCCTACGAGGAACCAACTCAATATCCTCGCATTGTATAGGTGCCTGCAAAGAGCAAAACGCTCGATCCATCTCTACTTTCAGGATATGACTCTCCCATCCCCGAATATGCTCATGATGATTCTCTGGACAACTATAAGCTGTTGAAAAATCAACATGGTGAGGCTATTGCTCGCTATGTTGGACCTAATTGCAGGAATGGCACCCCAAAGAAAGCAATCTAGGTGCCTAAGAAAACTATCGATGCATTGCATTTACCATTCGACTAACCATGCAGGCAGAAAGAGTTCGACAGAATGATTATATGCATACCTCATTGAACCAGTATACCCATTCATCTGGAAAGAATTTCAATGCATATTCCTTTGATTGTGCTCGTACTTCATCGAGTAACAATTACAGTTATCGAAATAAATCATTTCATGCTTGCTCATTTGTTTCAAAGCCACCTGCAAAGATGTGGGTTGTTAACAAAGCCTAATTCTTTTATAGGACTATGTCTCCGGGTGTACCGAATGGATATGGATAGTGGAGGCACTAGTCATATGACTGGAGACAAGTTGTTGTTTGTCGACCCCAACTTAACTGCTTCACCTCTGAAGTATATCACTTTTGGCGACAACAACAAAGGCAAGGTAATTGGGTTAGGTAAAATTTCTATATCCAAAGACAAGAGCATTGATGATGTTTTACTTGTTCGGTCTCTTGGATTCAATCTCATGTCAGTTGGCAAGCTTTGTGAACTAGGCATGCTAGTTATTCTCCATATCCAAATGCATTGTCTTATGGCCTCTGACAATTCCTTCGTCTTCGAGGGAAATAGAAAGGGTGATTTATATATTGTGAATTTCTCTAAGGGCCCCTTAGTCCAAACTTGTTTGCTTACAAAAGCAACCGAAGGTTGGCAGTGGCACCGAAGGCTTGGTCATGCAGGTATGAGAAATTTGCAGACTCTAGTGAAGAAAAAACATCTACGTGGCATTCATGATGTCAACTTCGTCAAGAATCGCCTATGTGCTACTTGTGAGGCTAGTAAATTGACCAAGAAGATAATTCGTCAAAAACCATCATGACCACGACAAGACATCTGGAAATTCTTCATATGGATTTATTTGGCCCACAAAACTATGCAAGTATTGGTTGCATTCATTATGGTCTGGTTATTGTTGATGATTACTCTCGTTACACTTGGGTATTCTTCCTCGAAGACAAGACCCGCACTCAAGATATCTTTAAAAGTTTCGCTACGAAAGCTCAACATGAATATGATGTGCGAATTAAGCAGGTCAGAAGTGACAATGGTACAGACTTCAAAAATACTCATACTGAAGATTTTCTAGATGAACATGGTATTAGTCATGAGTTCTCTGCCACGTACAGTCCCCAACAAAATGGAGTTGTTGAGCGAAAGAATAGAACTCCCATCGAGATGGCGGGAACTATGCTCAGTGAGTATAAAACTCCTATTCTCTTCTGGGCTGATGCTATCAACACCACTTGTCATGTTATCAGTCGTGTTTATCTTCACAAGTTCCTTAAGAAAACTTCATATGAGCTTATCACTGGCAAGAAACCCAATGTCTCTTATCTACGTGTTTTTGGTGCACCTTGCTACATTCTTGATATGAATCATTCTTCCAAGTTTGCACCTAAGGCACACAGAGGTTTTCTTCTTTGTTATGGCTCAAACTCGCATACTTATCGTGTCTATAACTCTCACCATGGGAAAGTTATGGAAACAATAAATGTGCGGTTTGATGAATCTAACGGCTCCCAAAAGGAGCACCTCCCTAATGTGATAGATGAGCCACCTATTTCGGATGCTATTCGGCAAATGGCCATCGGGTGCGTCAAGCCAGTTGAAGGAAATGTTCCCGACTCTTTCGATGATGATGCTCCTATGACTCAAAGCAGAACTCCCAAGCCACTGCCGAAGGAAATTCTGCTCCAAGTATAAATGGCAACCAAAATGCAAATGCCGATCAAAATGGCAATTCCAAAGGCAATGGTGATGCTAATGCAAATCTGAATGCTGATGCCGAGGAAAATGAAAATGATCGACAAGATGAAAATCCTCACCCACGAGTGGCTAATCGAGTCGATCCTTCATTAATTCTCGTTGAACTTGAGAATTCAGGTTATCGACCCACAACTTGTTCGCGCACTCGTTTGGCTAACTACTATGGTAGTTTCTCCTTTGTTTCATTGGCATAACCTACCGAGTATGAGGAAGCCATGAATGAACTAGATTGGATGAATGTTATGCAAGAGGAGTTGGTGTAACTCGAACTGAATGATGTGTGGGAGTCGGTTGACAAACCGAATCCTAAGAAGCACAATACCATCGGCACCAAATGGATATTCAGGAATAAGCAAGATGAAAATGGCATTGTTGTGAGAAACAAAGCATGTCTTGTCTCTCAAGGGTATACATAGGTAGAAGGTATTGATTTCGGCGAAACATATGCTCATGTTGCACGCCTTGAGGCAATTCGTATTCGTCTCGCCTATGCTAATTACAATGATACCCTGCTTTATCAAATGGATGTGAAAAGTCTTTTCCTCCATGGTGAAATTGATGAGGAAGTATATGTTAGGCAGCCACCTGGCTTCGAAAATCCTGAGTTTCCTAACAAAGTTTTCAGGTTGAAAAAGGCTCTATATGGGCTGAAGCAAGCCCCTCGAGCATGGTATGACACCCTGAAGAGGTTTTTTGCTCGACAAAGGATTCAAGCCAGGATCCACTGATCCCACTCTTTTCACTTGTGTTGTTGATAATGATCTATTCATTTATCAAATATATGTGGATGATATTATCTTCGGTTGTACTAACAATGCTTGCAGCTTAGAGTTCGGGAAAATGATGTCTGAGAAATATCAAATGTCTATGATGGGTGAAATTAAGTTCTTTCTCAGACTACAAATACGTCAACGGGACAATTGAATTTTTATATCTAAGGAGAAATATTTGAGAGAATGTCTGAAAAAGTTCAAAATGCAAGATTCCAAAATGAAGGGCTACAAAACTCATATGCCCACGAATGGTAAGCTGGACGCAAGGATTATGATCGGAAGGCTTATCGTTCGATGCTTGGTTCTCTTCTTTACCTATGTGCATCCAGACCTGATATTATGTTGAGTGTTTGCATGTGTGCCCGCTATCAAGATGCACTGAAACAATCACATCGCCAAGCGGTCAAGAGTATTCTGAGATATTTGGCTCACACCCCACCTTAGATTTACGGTATCCTAAGGGAGCATGGTTCGATCTCACTGGATATTCAGACTCAGGTTACGCAGGTGACTTGGTTGAGGGGAAATCTACTTCAGGGACATGTCATTTCCTCGGTAGATCAGTGGTATGTTTGTCCAAGCAGAATTGTGTCTCACTTTCTACGGCTGATGCCGAATATATTGCTGGTGGCGCTTGTTGCACTCAATTATTGTGGATGAAGCAGGCTCTGAAGGATTATGGCATCAAGGTCAAGAAAATTCCTCTATATTGTGATAATGAGAGTGCAATCAAAATTGCACACAATGCGGTGCAACATTCTCGCACGAAACATATTGCCATTAGACATCACTTTATTCATGATCATGTTAATCGAGGAGATATTGTTATTGAACATGTCAGCACCGAAGACAATCTCGCTGTCATCTTCACCAAGCATATCGATGAGAAAAGATTATGTGCATTACGGTGTAAGATAAATAACTTAGATTCTGCGAACGTGCGGTAAGATGGACTCGGCACCCGTAACAACACTTCCACAATTTAGAAGGAATGCGTGCATAACACTTGAAGAGTTTGAAATTTTTGACAAAGTGAAATTTTCTTTCTCAGAGTGAACACATTAACGAAGAACTAGACTAACCGGGTGCCACGATAATTGTACGATGCTTGGGGTCATACAGTTCTTATAGGGTGGGTCACGCCACCAAAATTTCTCTTTGTTGGTTTTCTCTTTGATTGAAGGATTTCGTGTTAGTCTGAATGTATTTCACTCATAGCTTTTTGTTCGACTTTTGTGTTTCGTTGTCTGATACGTCTCCAACGTATCTATAATTTTTTATTGTTCCATGCTATTATATTATCCTTCTAGGATGTTTTATGGGCTTTATTATACACTTTTGTATGATTTTTGGGACTAACCTACTAACCCAGAGCCCAGTGCAAGTTTCTGTTTTTTCCTTGTTTTTGAGTTTCGCAAAAAGGAATGCCAAACGGAGTCCAATTGACGTGCCAATTTTTTATGATTTTTGATGGACCAAAAGAAGCCCTCGGAGTAAAAGAGTTGGGCCAGGAGAGCCACGGGCTGCCCACGAGGGTGGGGGCGCGCCCACCCCAAGTGGTGGTGCCCCCCTATCTCGTGGACAGCCCGGAGACCCCCCCTGATGTGAGACCTACGCCAAAAATTCCTATAAATACTGAAACCTCCGGAAAATAACCTAGATCGGGAGTTCCGCCGCCGAAAGCCTCTGGTGCCACCAAAAACCAATCTAGACCCATTTCGGCACCCTTTCGGAGGGGGAATCCCTCTCTGATGGCCATCTTCATCATCCCGGCACTCTCCATGACGAGGAGGGAGTAGTTCACCCTCGGGGCTGAGGGTATGTACCCGTAGCTATGTGTTTGATCTCTCTCTCTCGTGTTCTTGAGATGGCACAATCTTGATGTATCGCGAGCTTTGCTACTATAGTAGAATCTTATGATGTTTCTCCCCCTCTACTCCCTTGTGATGAATTGAGTTTTCCCTTTGAAGTTATCTTATCGGATTGAGTCTTTACGGATTTGAGAACATTTGATGTATGTCTTGCGTGGGATACCTGTGGTGACAATGGGGTATTCTATTGATTCACTTGATGTATGTTTTGGTGATCAACTTGCGGGTTCCGTGACCTTGGGAACCTATGCATAGGGGTTGGCACACGTTTTCGTCTTGACTCTCCGGTAGAAACTTTGGGGCACTCTTTGAAGTACTTCGTGTTGGTTGAATAGATGAATCTGAGATTGTGTGATGCATATTGTATAATCATGCCCACAAATACTTGAGGTGACAATGGAGTATATAGGTGACATTAGGGTTTTGGTTGATTTGTGTCTTAAGGTGTTATTCTAGTACGAACTCTAGGATAGATTGTACGGAAAGAATAGCTTCGTGCTATTTTACTACGGACTCTTGAATAGATCGATCAGAAAGAATAGTTTTAAGGTGGTTTCGTACCCTACCATAATCTCTTCGTTTGTTCTCCTCTATTAGTTACTTTGGAGTGACTCTTTGTTGCATGCTGAGGGATAGTTATATGATCCAGTTATGTTATTATTGTTGAGAGAACTTGCACTAGTGAAAGTATGAACCCTAGGCCTTGTTTCCTAGCATTGCACTATCGTTTATGCTCACGTTTACCACTTTCTTCCTTGCTGTTTTTATATTTTCAGATTACAAAAACCTATATCTACCATCCATATTGCACTTGTATCACCATCTCTTCGCTGAACTAGTGCACCTATACAATTTACCATTGTATTGGGTCTATTGGGGACACAAGAGACTCTTTGTTATTTGGTTGCAGGGTTGTTTGAGAGAGACCATCTTCATCCTACGCCTCCCACTGATTGATAAATCTTAGTTCATTCTACTTGAGGGAAATTTGCTACTGTCCTACAAACCTCTACACTTGGAGGCCCAACAACGTCTACAATAAGAAGGTTGTGTAGTAGACATCAAGCTCTTTTCTGGCGCCGTTGCCGGGAAGGTGAGTGCTTGAAGGTGTATCTTTAGATCTTGCAATCGAATCTTTTAGTTTCTTGTATTATCACTAGTTTAGTTTATAAAAGAAAACTACAAAAAATGGAATTAAGGTTACCTCATATGCTTCATCTTTTTAATATCTTTTGTGAAAATGATGGGAAGGAAAATTGTGCTCAAGTACTAGAAGAAGAATTACATAGAATTCTTGGCATAAATTATGTGAATGATGAGCATGATTGCAATGTTGTTAGTATGAATTCTTTGAATACCCATGATGCTAATGATATGCAAAGCCACAAGCTTGGGGATGCTATGTTTGACTAAGATGATATTTTTAGTCCCCCAGGTTTTGATGAGCAAATTTATTATGATGAAAGCATGCCTTCTATCTATAATGATTATTGTGATGACTTGTATACTATTAAGAATAATGATAAATATGAAACTTGTCACCATGATTTTAGTTTTCAATTGGATTATGCCTCACATGATAATTATTTTGTTGAGTTTGCTCCCACTATTATTCATGAGAAGAAATTCGCTTATGTGGAGAGTAGTAAAATTTCTATGCAAGTAGATCATGAAAGGAATGCTTTATGTGCCGGTTATATGGTTGAATTCATTCATGATGCTACTGAAAATTATTATGAGAGAGGATCATTTGCTTCTACATATTGCAATAATATCAACTTTCCTCTCTATGTGCTTAAAATCTTGGAGTTATACTCGTTTTCCCTTCCTATGCTAGTTAACTATCGTTCCCATAAGTTGTTTGCTCACAAAATCCCTATGCATAGGAAGTGGGTCAGACTTAAATGTGCTAGTCATATTCTTCATGATGCTCCCTTTATGTTTCAATTCTTATTTTTTTTATGCGAGCATCATTGAAATCATCATGCCTAGGTAGGGGCATTCAATGATGGCGCTTGTTGGGAGGCAAACCAACTTTATTTTTGTTCTTTGCTTTTTTCTTCTGTTTAGGAATAAATATTGCATCCAGCTTCTGTTTAGATGTAGTTTTTTGTTTTAATTAGTGTTTGTGCCAAGTAGAACCTTTGGAAAGACTTGTGTGAAGTTTATGCGAACATGCTGTAAAAAACAGAAACTTTAGCGCTCACGAGATTAGCTACCATGTTTTACTGGGGAGTGCTTTTTGGTTGATTCTTTTTGCAGATGATTAATAGACAAATTCCTCAACGTCCACCAATTTGTTTCAGAATTTTTGGAGTTACAGAAGTATTCGAAAGTTACAGATTGCTACAGACTGTTCTGTTTTTGACAGATTCTATTTTCTATGTGTTGTTTGCTTATTTTGATGAATCTATGAGTAGTATTGGAGGGTATGAACCATAGAGAAGTTCGAATACGGTAGATATTACACCAATATGAATTTAGAATGATTTCATCACAATACCTAAGTGGTGGTTTTATTTTCTTATACTAACGAAGCTTACGAGTTTTCTGTTGAGTTTTGTGTTGTGAAGTTTTCAAGTTTTGGGTAAAGATTCGATGGGCTATGGAATAAGGAGTGGCAAGAGCCTAAGCTTGGGGATGCCCAAGGCACCCCAAGGTAAAATTCAAGGACAACCAAAAGCCTAAGCTTGGGGATGCCCCGGGAAAGCATCCCCTCTTTCGTCTTCGTTCATCGGTAACTTTACTTGAGGCTATATTTTAATTCACCACATGATATGTGTTTTGCTTGGAGCGTCAAATTTTTTTTTGCTTGTTGCTTGAATAATATCCCAAGATCTGAAATTCTTAAAAGTTAGAGAGTCTTCACATGGTTACATAATTATTCAACTACTCAATGATCTTCACTTATATCTTTCGGAGTAGTTTGTTGTTTGCTCTAGTACTTCACTTACATATTTTAGAGCATGGTGGTGGTTTTATTTTGTAGAAATTATTGATCTCTCATGACTTATATCTTTTTGAGAGTCTCTTATAACAGGATGGTAATGTGCTTTGGGTATAAAACTAGTCATAACATGATAGGCATCCAAGATGGGTATAGTAAAACCTTTCATATAAAGTGCATTGAATATGATGAGAAGGTTGATACTTGATGATTGTTTTGAGATATGAGGATGGTGATATTAGAGTAATGCTAGTAGAGTTGTGAATTTGAGAAATACTTGTGTTGAGGTTTGCAAGTCCCGTAGCATGCACGTATGGTGACAGTTGTGTGACAAATTTGGAGCATGAGGTATTTCATTGAGTGTCATCCTTTGTGTGGAGGTCGGGGGCATGATGGTTAACTCCTACCAACCTCCCCCCTAGGAGCATGCGTGTCGTACTTTGTTTTGATGACTTGTAGATTTTCGCAATAAGTATGTGAGTTCTTTATGACTAATGTTGAGTCCATGGATTATACGCACTCTCACCCTTCCACCATTGCTAGCCTCTCTTGTACCGCGCAACTTTCGTCGGTACCATACACCCACCATATACCTTTCTCAAAACAGCCACCATACCTACCTATCATGGCATTTCCATATCCATTCCGAGATATATTGCCATGCAACTTTCCACCGTTCCATTATTTATGACACGCTTAATCATTGTCATATTGCCATGCATTATCATGTAGTTGACATCATATTTGTGGCAAGGCCACCATGCATAATGTTTCATACATGTCACTCTTGATTCATTGCACATCCCGGTACACCGCCGGAGGCATTCATATAGAGTATCGAGTTGTAATATCAAGTTGTAAATCAATATAAGTGTGAAGATCATCATTATTAGAGCATTGTCCCAAAGAAAAAAAAAGAAAAAAAGAAACAAAAAAGAAAGGCCAAAGAAAAGAAAGAAAGGCCCAAAAAAAGAAGAAAAAGAAAAAGAAAAAAAAATGGGACAATGCTACTATCTTTTTTCAACACTTGTGCTTCAAAGTAGCACCATGATCTTCATGATAGAGAGTCTCTTGATTAGTCACTTTCATATACTAGTGGGAATTTTCATTATAGAACTTGGCTTGTATATTCCAACGATGGGCTTCCTCAAATGCCCTAGGTCTTCGTGAGCAAGCAAGTTGGATGCACACCCACTTAGTTTCTTTTGTTGAGCTTTCATACATTTATAGCTCTAGTGCATCCGTTGCATGGCAATCCCTACTCACTCACTTTGATATCTATTGATGGGAATCTCCACAGCCCATTAATACGCCTAGTTGATGTGAGACCATCTTCCTTCTTTTTGTCTTCTCCACAACCACCATTCTATTCCACCTATAGTGTTATATCCATGGCTCACGCTCATGTATTGCGTGAAAGTTGAAAAAGTTTGAAAAAATTAAAGTATGAAACAAATGCTTGACTGAAACCGGGGTTGTGCATGATTTGAGTATTTTGTGTGACGAAGATGGAGCATAGCCTAACTATATGATTTTGTAGGTATGAACTTTCTTTGGCCATGTTATTTTGAGAAGACATAATTGCTTTGTTAGTATGCTTGAAGTATTATTATTCTTATGTCAATATAGACTTTTGTCTTGAATCTTTCGGATCTGAACATTCGTGCCACAATAAAGAGAATTACATTGAGAATTCTGTTAGGTAGCATTCCACATCAAAAATTCTGTTTGTATCATTTACCTACTCGAGGACGAGCAGGAATTAAGCTTGGGGATGCTTGATACGTCTCCAACGTATCTATAATTTTAGATTATTCCGTGCTATTATATTATCCTTCCAGGATGTTTTATGGGCTTTATTATACACTTTTATATGATTTTTGGGACTAACCTACTAACACAGAGCCCAGTGCCAGTTTCTGTTTTTTCCTTGAGTCTCGCAGAAAAGGAATGTCAAACGGACTCCAATTGACTTGCCAATTTTTTATGGACCAAAAGAAGCCCCCGGAGTAAAAGAGTTGGGCTAGGAGAGCCACGGGCTGCCCACGAGGGTGGGGGCGTGCCCACCCCAAGTGGTGGCGCCCCCTATCTCGTGGACATCCCGGAGACCCCCCCCGGACGTGAGACATACGCCAAAAATTCCTATAAATACTGAAACCTCCGAAAAATAACCTATATCGGGAGTTCCGCCGCCGAAAGCCTCTGGTGCCACCGAAAACCAATCTAGACCCGTTCCGGCACCCTGTCGGAGGGGGAATCCCTCTCCGGTGGCCATCTTCACCATCCCGGCATTCTCCATGACGAGGAGGGAGTAGTTCACCCTTAGGGCTGAGGGTATGTACCAGTAGCTATGTGTTTGATCTCTCTCTCTCTCGTGTTCTTGAGATGGCATGATCTTGACGTATCGCGAGCTTTGCTGCTATAGTTGGATCTTATGATGTTTCTCCCCCTCTACTCTCTTGTGATGAATTGAGTTTTCACTTTGAAGTTATCTTATCCGATTGAGTCTTTAAGGATTTGAGAACACTTGATGTATGTCTTGCATGGGATACCTGTGGTGACAATGGGGTATTCTATTGATTCACTTGATGTATGTTTTGGTGATCAACTTGCGGGTTCTGTGACCTTGGGAACCTATGCATAGGGGTTGGCACATGTTTTCGTCTTGACTCTCTGGTAGAAACTTTTGGGCACTCTTTGAAGTACTTTGTGTTGGTTGAATAGATGAATCTGAGATTGTGTGATTCATATCGTATAATCATGCCCACGGATACTTGAGGTGGCAATGGTGTATCTAGGTGACATTAGGGTTTTGGTTGATTTGTGTCTTAAGGTGTTATTATAGTACAAACTCTAGGATAGATCGAATGGAAAGAATAGCTTCGTGCTATTTTACTACGGACTCTTGAATAGATCGATCAGAAAGAATAGCTTTGAGGTTGTTTCTTACCCTACCATAATCTCTTTGTTTGTTCTCTGCTATTAGTTACTTTGGAGTGACTCTTTGTTGCATGTTGATGGATAGTTATATGATCCGGTTTTGTTATTATTGTTGAGAGAACTTGCACTAGTGAAAGTATGAACCCTAGGCCTTGTTTCCTAGCATTGCACTACCGTTTATGCTCACGTTTACCACTTGCTACCTTGTTGTTTTTATATTTTTCAGATTACAAAAACCTATATCTACCATCCATATTGCACTTGTATCACCATCTCTTCGCCGAACTAGTGCACCTATACAATTTACCATTGTATCGGGTGTGTTGGGGACACAAGAGACTCTTTATTATTTGGTTGCAGGGTTGTTTGAGAGAGACCATCTTCATCCTACGCCTCCCACGGATTGATAAACTTTAGGTCATTCCACATGAGGGAAATTTGCTACCGTCCTACAAACCTCTGCACTTGGAGGCCCAACAACGTCTACAAGAAGAAGGTTGTGTAGTAGACATCATTGTCTGAGTGAAATGCCTAGGACCCTGTTTTCCCTCTACTCTATCTCTTCCAGTCTCTCCTGATCCGTTATGAATGCTCAATTTTATCTGGAATCAAAACTTTATCTAGTGTCGTTGACCACGTTAAAGGTTCGATTCGAACTTTAGTCGTTTTGGCGAAAGCCGTCCAAAATTTGGGGTTTTCCGCCCAAGTCAGGACCATGATCTTTTATGAAAGTTGTCACGGCTATCTATCAACTGCCACTTTATCCTATCCATTGAATAGTGATACGTCTCCAACGTATTTATCATTTTTTATTGTTCCATGCTATTATATTATCCATCTAGGATGTTTTATATGCATTTATATGCTATTTTATATGATTTTTGGGACTAACCTATTAACCTAGAGCCCAGTGCCAGTTTCTATTTTTTCCTTGTTTTTGAGTTTCACAGAAAAGAAATACCAAATGGAGTCCAATTGACGTGCCAATTTTTGATGATTTTTATGGACCAAAAGAAGCCCCCGGAGTAAAAGAGTTGGGCCAAAAGAGTCCCGGGCTGCCCACGAGGGTGGGGGGCGCGCCCACCCCCTCGGCGTGCCCCCTATCTCATGGACAGCCCGGAGACCCCCCTAACTTATGCCCTACGCCAAAAAATCCTATAAATACCCAAACCTTCAGAAAATAACCTAGATCGGGAGTTCCGCCACCGCAAGCCTCTGTAGCCTCCAAAAAACCAATCGGAACCCTATTCCGGCACCCTGTCGGAGGGGGGGATCCATCACCTGTGGCCATCTTCATCATCCCGGCGCTCTCCATGAAGAGGAGGGAGTAGTTCACCCTCGGGGCTGAGGGTATGTACCAGTAGCTATGTGTTTGATCTCTCTCTATCTCTCTCTATCTCTCTCGTGTTCTTGAGATGGCACGATCTTGATGTATCGCAAGCTTTGCTATTATAGTTGGATCTTATGATGCTTCTCCCCCACTACTCTCTTGTAATTGATTGACTTTTCCCTTTGAAGTTATCTTATCGGATTGAGTCTTTAAGGATTTGAGAACACTTGATGTATGTATTGCGTGGGATACCCGTGGTGACAATGGGTTATTCTATTGATTCACTTGATGTATGTTTTGGTGATCAACTTGCGGGTTCCGTGACCTTGGGAATCTATGCATAGGGGTTGGCACATGTTTTCGTCTTGACTCTCCGGTAGAAACTTTGGGGCACTCTTTGAAGTTCTTTGTGTTGGTTGAATAGATGAATATGAAATTGTGTGATGCATATTGTATAATCATGCCCAGGAATACTTGAGGTGACAATGGAGTATCTAGGTGACATTAGGGTTTTGGTTAACTTGTATCTTAAGGTGTTATTCTAGTGCAAACTCTAAGATAGATCGAACGGAAAGAATAGCTTCGTGCTATTTTACTATGGACTCTTGAATAGATCGAGCAGAAAGAATAACTTTGAGGTGGTTTCGTACCCTACAATAATCTCTTCATTTGTTCTCCGCTATTAGTGACTTTGGAGTGACTCTTTGTTGCATGTTGAGGGATAGTTATATGATCCAGTTATGTAATTATTATTGAGAGAACTTGCACTAGTGAAAGTATGAACCCAAAGCCTTGTTTCAAAGCATTGCAGTACCGTTTGTGCTCAACTTTATCATTAGTTACCTTGCTGTTTTTATATTTTTATATTACAAAAACCTATATCTATCATCCATATTGCACTTGTATCACCATCTCTTCGCCGAACTAGTGCACCTATACAATTTATCATTGTATTGGGTGTGTTGGGGACACAAGAGACTCTTTGTTATTTGGTTGCATGGTTGTTTGAGAGAGACCATCTTCATCCTATGCCTCCCACGGATTGATAAACCTTAGGTCATCCACTTGAGGAAAATTTGCTACTGTCCTACAAACCTCTGCACTTGGAGGCCCAACAACGTCTACAAGAAGAAGGTTGCGTAGTAGACATCAAGCTCTTTTCTGGCACCGTTGCCAGGGAGGTTTGTGCCTGAAGGTATCTCTTTAGATCTTGCAATCTAATCTTTTAGTTTCTTGTTTTATCACTAGTTTAGTCTATAAAAGAAAACTACAAAAAATGGAATTGAGGGTACCTCATATGCTTCATCTTTTTAATATCTTTCGTGAAAATGATGGAAAGGAAAATTGTGCCCAAGTACTAGAAGAAGAATGCATTAAAATGTTTGGCACTAAATACTTGAATGATGAGCATGATTGCAATGTTGTTAGTGTGAATTCTTTGAATATCCATGATGCTAATGATATGCAAAGCCACAAGCTTGGGGATGATATGTTTGATGAAGATGATATTTTTAGTCCCCCAAGTTTTGATGAAATATTTATTATGATGAAAGCATGCTTCCTATTTATGATGATTATATTGATGAAAATGGATTTCGAGAGGTCATGACTTTGTTTAGTGATGAATCCACTATTTCGGAAGAGGTTCCAATTGACTATGAGAACAAAGTTGCTATCTACGATGATTATTGTGATGATTTGTATGCTATTAAGAATAATGATAAACATGAAACTTGTCATCATGATTTTAGTTTCCAATTGGATTATGCCTCACATGATAGTTATTTTGTTGAGTTTGCTCCCACTATTATTCATGAGAAGAAATTCGCTTATGTGGAATAATAAAATTTATATTCTTGGGGATCATGAAAGGAATGCTTTATGTGATGGTTATATTGTTGAATTCATTCATGATGCTACTAAAAATTATTATGAGGGAGGAATATATGCTTGTAGGAGTTGCAATAATATCAAGTTTCCTCTCTATATGTTGAAAGTTTTGAAGCTATGCTTGCTTTGCCTTCCTATGCTAGTTGATTATCGTTCACATAAGTTGTTTGCTCACAAAATCCCTATGCATAGGAAGTGGGTTAGACTTAAATGTGCTAGTCATATTCTTCATGATGCTCTCTTCAGGTTTCAATTCTTATCTTTTATGCGAGCATCATTGAAATCATCATGCCTAGCTAAAAGGATTAAATAAAAGCGCTTGTTGGGAGACAACCCAATATTTACCCCTATAGTTTTTGTGTGTTCACATGATTAAGATACTGTATTAATCATGTTTTATAGGTTTTGTTTCAATAAAGTGCCAAGTAGAACCTTTGGGAAGACTTGGGTGAAAGTTAATGTGATCTTTCTGTAAAAAAACAGAAACTTTGCACTCACGAGATTAGCTGCCATTTTTTTTACATAAAAGTGCTTTTGAATTGATTCTTTTTGAAGAAGATTAATACACAAATTCCTCATGTCCACCAATTTATTTTAGAATTTTTTGAGTTACAGAAGTATTCGAAAGTTACAGATTGCTAGAGATTGTTCTGTTTTTGACAGATTCTATTTTCTATGTGTTGTTTGCTTATTTTGATGAATCTATGAGTAGTATTGGAGGGTATGAACCATAGATAAGTTGGAATACAGTAGATATTACACCAATATGAATTTAGAATGAGTTCACAACAGTACCTAAGTGGTGGTTTTATTTTCTTATACTAACGGAGCTTACGAGTTTTCTGTTGAGTTTTGTGTTGTGAAGTTTTCAAGTTTTGGGTAAAGATTCGATGGACTATGGAATAAGGAGTGGCAAGAGCCTAAGCTTGGGGATGCCCAAGGCACCCCAAGGTAATATTCAAGGACAACTAAGAGCCTAAGCTTGGGGATGCCCCGGGAAGGCATCCCCTCTTTCGTCTTCGCCTATCGGTAACTTTACTTAAGGTTATATTTTTATTCACCGCATGATATGTGTTTTTCTTGGAGCGTCATTTGATTTTATTTTTGTTTTTCTTGCTGTTTGAATAATATCCCAAGATCTGAAATTCTTAAATGTTAGAGAGTCTTCACATAGTTACATAATTATTCAACTACTCATTGATCTATACTTATATCTTTTGGAGTAGTTTGTCATTTGCTCTAGTGCTTCACCTGTATCTTTTAGAGCACGACGGTGGTTTTATTTTGAAAAATAGATGAACTCTCATGCTTCACTTATATTATTTTGAGCGTCTTTTAGAACAGCATGGTCTTTGGTTATGAATTTAGTCCTAATATGATAGGCATCCAAGATGGGTATAATAAAAAAAAATCATATAAAGTGCATTGAATACCATGAGAAGTTGGATGCTTGATGATCGTTTTGAGATATGAGGATGGTGATATTAGAGTCATGCTAGTAGAGTAGTTGTGAATTTGAGGAATACTTATGTTGAGGTTTGCAAGTCCCATAGCATGCATGTATGGAAACCGTTGTGTGAAAAATTTGAATCATGAGGTATTTCTTTGATTTTCATCATTTGTGTGGAGGTCAGGATCTCGCGATGGTTAACTCCTACCAACCCTTTCCCTAGGAGCATGCGTGTAGTACTTTGTTTTGATGACTTGTAGATTTTTGCAATAAGTATGTGAGCTCTTTATGACTAATGTTGAGTCCATGGATTATACGCACTCTCACCCTTCCACCATTGCTAGCCTCTCTAGTACCGCGCAACTTTCGCCGGTACCATACACCTACCATATACCTTTCTCAAAACAGCCACCATACCTACCTATTATGGCATTTCCATAGCCATTCTGAGGTATATTGCCATGCAACTTTCCATCGTTTCGTTTATTATGACACGCTTCATCATTGTCATATTGCCTTGCATGATCGTGTAGTTGACATCGTATTTGTGGCAAGGCCACCATGCATAATTTTTCATACATGTCACTCTTAATTCATTGCACATCCCGGTACACTGCCGGAGGCATTCATATAGAGTTATATTTTGTTCTAGTATCGAGTTGTAATCCTTGAGTTGTAAATAAATAGAAGTGGGATGATCATCATTATTAGACCATTGTCCCGGGAAAAAAGGAAGGCCAAAAAAAGAAAAGGAAAAAGAAAGGCCAAATAAAAAAAGGAAAAAAGATAGGCCAAAAAAAGGGAAGGCCCAAATAAAAAGGGACAATGTTACTATCTTTTTCCACACTTATGCTTCAAAGTAGCACCATGATCTTCATGATAGAGAGTCTCTTGTTTAGTCACTTTCACATACTAGTGGAAATTTTCATTATAGAACTTGGCTTCTATATTCCAACGATGGGCTTCCTCAAATGCCCTAGGTCTTCGTGAGCAAGCAAGTTGGATGCACACCCACTTAGTTTATTTTGTTGAGATTTCATACATTTATAGTTCTAGTGCATCTGTTGCATGGCAATCCCTACTCACTCACATCAATATCTATTGATGGGCATCTCCATAGCCCATTGATACGCCTAGTTGACGTGAGACCATCTTCCTCTTTTTTGTCTTCTCCACAACCACCACTCTATACCACCTATAGTGTTATTGTTGGGTTGCGTAGTATTACAAAATTTTCCTACGATCACGCAAGATCTATCTACCAGATGCATAGCAGTGAGAGGGGAGAGTGTGTCTACATACCCTCGTAGACCGGGAGCGGAAGCGTCTAGTGACGCGGTTGATGTAGTCGAACTTCTTCGCGATCCAACCGATCAAGCACCGAACGTACGGAGCCTCCGCATTCAGCACACATTCAGCTTGATGACGTCCCACGAGCTCTTGATCCAGTAGAACCTCGCGGGAGAGTCTCGTCAGCACGACGGCGTGGTGACAGAGATGATGAAGTTAAAGTCGCAGGGCTTCGCCTAAGCACTGTAACGATATGACCGAGGTGTGTTTCTGTGGAGGGGGCACCTCACACAGTTGGGAGAGATCAACTGATCAACTTGTGTGTCTATGGGGTGCCTCTACCCCCGTATATAAAGGAGTGGAGGAGGGGGAGGGCCGGCCCTCTCTATGGCGCGCCTTAGGGGAGTCCTACTCCCACCGGGAGTAGGATTTCCCCTTTCCTAGTAGAACTAGGATCCCTTCCAAGTAGTAGGAGTAGGAGAAAAGGAAAGGGAAAAGAGAAGAGAAGGAAGGAGGTGGCGCAGCCCCTCCCCCTAGTCCAATTCGGACTAAGCCTTGGGGAGGGCGCAGCCTCCTCTCTCTCTTTCCCCTAAAGCCCAATAAGGCCCATATACTCCCCGGTGAATTCCCGTAACTCTCCGGTACTCCGAAATATACCCGAATCACTCGGAACCTTTTCGATGTCCGAATATAGTCGTCCAATATATCAATCTTTACATCTCGACCATTTCGAGACTCCTCGTCATGTTGCCAATCTCATCCGAGACTCCGAACTACCTTCGGTACATCAAAACACATAAACTCATAATACCAATCGTCATCAAACGTTAAGCGTGCGGACCCTACGGGTTCGAGAACTATGTAGACATGACCGAGACTCATCTCCGGTAAATAACCAATAGCGGAACCTGGATGCTCATATTGGCTCCTACATATTCTACGAAGATCTTTATTGGTCAAACCGCATAAAAACATACGTTGTTCCCTTTGTCATCGGTATATGTTACTTGCCCGAGATTCGATCGTCGGTATCACCATACCTAGTTAATCTCATTACCGTCAAGTCTCTTTACTCGTTCCGTAATACATCATCTCGTGACTAACCTCATTAGTCATTTGCTTGCAAGGCTTATTATGATGTGTATTACCGAGAGGGCCCAGAGATACCTCTCGGACACTCGGAGTGACAAATCCTATTCTTGATCTATGCCAACACCACGATCATCTTCGGAGACACCTATAGAGCATCTTTATAATCACCCAGTTACGTTGTGATGTTTGATAGCACACAAGGTGTTCCTCCGGTACTCGGGAGTTGCATAATCTCATAGTCATAGGAACATGTATAAGTCATGAAGAAAGCAATAGCAGTAAAACTAAACGATCATAGTGCTAAGCTAACGGACAGGTCTTGTCCATCACATCATTCTCCTAATGATGTGATCTCGTTGATTATATGTCTATGGCTAGGAAACATAACCATCTTTGATCAATGAGCTAGTCTAGTAGAGGCATATTAGGGACACCCTGTTTTGTCTATGTATTCACACATGTACTAAGTTTCCGGTTAATACAATTCTAGCATGAATAATAAATATTCATCATGATATAAGAAAATACATAATAACTTTATTATTGCCTCTAGGGCATATTTCCTTCAGTCTCCCACTTGCACTAGAGTCAATAATCTAGATCACATCACCATGTGATTAACACCAATAGTTCACATCACCATGTGACTTAACACTTTATAGTTCACATCGCCATGTGACCAATACCCAAAAAGGTTACTAGAGTCAGTAATCTAGTTCACATCGCCATGTGATTAACACCCAAAGAGTACTGATGTGTGGTCATGTTTTGCTTGTGAGAGAGGTTTAGTCAATGGGTCTGCCACATTCAGATCCGTATGTATTTTGCAAATTTCTATGTCTACAATGATCTGCACTGAGCTACTCTAGCTAAATGCTCCTATTTTCAATATGTATCCAGATCGGGACTCAGAGTCATCCAGATCGGTGTCAAAGCTTGCATCGACGTAACTCTTTATGACGAACTCTTTATCACCTCCATAACCGAGAAATATTTCCTTAGTCATCCAGCAACTAAGGATAATTTTTGACCGCTGTCAAGTGATCTACTCCTGGATCGCTTTTGTACCTCCTTGCCAAACTCATGGCAAGGTACACAACAGGTTTGGTACATAGCATGGCATACTTTATAGAACCTATGACTGAGGCATTGGGAATGACTTTCATTCTTTCTCTATCTTCTGTCGTGGTCGGGTTTTGAGTCTTACTCAACTTCATACCTTGCAACACAGGCAAGAACTCTTT
This sequence comes from Secale cereale, assembly GCA_902687465.1. Classification (NCBI taxonomy): domain Eukaryota; kingdom Viridiplantae; phylum Streptophyta; class Magnoliopsida; order Poales; family Poaceae; genus Secale; species Secale cereale. The sequence continues at coordinate 263,582,071 of LR738711.1, read as the reverse complement.
CTTTGACTGTTCCATTTTGAACTACTTCAAAATCTTGTCAAGGTATGTACTCATTGAAAAAGAAAACTTATCATGTGTCTTGATCTATCTCTATAGATCTTGATGCTCAATATGTAAGCAGCTTCACCGACGTCTTTCTTTGAAAAAACTCCTTTCAAACACTTCTTTATGCTTTCCAGATTATTCTACATTATTTCTGATCAACAATATGTCATTCACATATACTTACCAGAAATGTTGTAGTGCTCCCACTCACTTTCTTGTAAATACAGGCTTCACCGTAAGTCTGCATAAAACCATATGCTTTGATCACCTCATCAAAGCGTATATTCCAACTCCGAGATGCTAGCACCAGTCCATAGATGGATCGCTGGAGCTTGCACACTTTGTTAGCACCTTTAGGATCGACAAAACCTTCTGGTTGCATCATATACAACTCCTCTTTAATAAATCCATTAAAGAATGTAGTTCTGTTATCCATTTTCCAGATTTCATAAAATGCGGCAATTGCTAACATGATTCAGACAGACTTAAGCATCGCTACGGGTGAGAAAGTCTCATCATAATCAACTCCTTGAACTAGTCGAAAACCTTTCGCAACAAGTTAATCTTTGTAGACAGTAACATTACCGTCGGCGTCGGTCTTCCTCTTGAAGATCCATTTATTTTCAATGGCTTGCCGATCATCGGGTAAGTCAACCAAAGTCCACACTTTGTTCTCATACATGGATCTCATCTCAGATTTTATGGCCTCAAGCCATTTTGCGGAATCTGGGCTCATCATCGCTTCCTCATAGTTTGTAGGTTCATCATGGTCTAGTAACATGACTTCCAAAACCGGGTTGCCGTATCACTCTGGCGCGAAACATACTCTGGTTGATCTACGAAGTTTAGCAGTAACTTGATCTGAAGTTTCATGATCATCATCATGAGCTTCCTCACTAATTGGTGTAGGAATCAATGGAACTAGTTTATGTGATGTACTACTATCCAATTCGGGAGAAGGTACAATTACCTCATCAAGTTCCACTTTCCTCCCACTCACTTCTTTCGAGAGAAACTCGTTCTCTAGAAAGGATCCATTCTTAGCAACGAATATCTTGCCTTCGGATCTGTGATAGAAGGTGTACCCAACAGTCTCCTTTGGGTATCCTATGAAGACACATTTCTCTGACTTGGGTTCGAGCTTATCAGGTTGAAGCTTTTTCACATAAGCATCGCAACCCCAAACTTTAAGAAATGACAACTTTGGTTTCTTGCCAAACCACAGTTCATAAGGCGTCGTCTCAACAGATTTAGATGGTGCCCTATTTAACGTGAATGCAGTTATCTCTAATGCATAACCCATAACGATAGTGGTAAATCGGTAAGAGACATCATAGATCGTACCATATCTAATAAAGTACGGTTACAACGTTCGGACACACCATTATGCTGTGGTGTTCCGGGTGGCGTGAGTTGTGAAACTATTTCACATTGTTCTAAATTAAGGCCAAACTCGTAACTCAAATATTCGCCTCCACGATCAGATCGTAGAAACTTTATTTTCTTGTTACGATGATTCTCTACTTCACTCTGAAATTCTTTGAACTTTTCAAATGTTTCAGACTTGTGTTTCATCAAGTAGATATACCCATATCTGCTCAGATCATCGGTGAAGGTCAGAAAATAACGATACCCGCCGCGAGCTTCAACACTCATCGGTCCACATACATTAGTATGTATGATTTCCGACAAATCTGTTGCTCGCTTCATTGTTCCGGAGAACGGAATTTTAGTCATCTTGCCCATGAGGCATGGTTAGCAAGCACCAAGTGATTCATAATCAAGTGATTCCAAAAGTCCATCGCTATGGAGTCTCTTCGTGCGCTTTACACCAATATGGCCTAAACGGCAGTGCCACAAATAAGTTGCACTATCATTATTAACCTTGCATCTTTTGGCTTCAATATTATGAATATGTGTATCACTACGATCGAGATCCAACAAACTATTTTCATTGGGTGTATGACCATCGAAGGCTTTATTCATGTAAACAGAATAACAATTATTCTATGACTTTAAATGAATAACCGTATTGCAACAAACATGATCAAATCATATTCATGCTTAACGCAAATGCCAAATAATATTTATTTAGGTTCTACACAAATCCTGAAAGTATAGGGAGTGTGCGATGATGATCATATCAATCTTGGAACCACTTCCAACACACATCGTCACTTCACCTTTAACTAGTCTCCGTTCATTCTGCAACTCCCGTTTTGAGTTACTAATTTTAGCAACTGAACCGGTATCAAATCCCCAGGGGTTGCTATGAACACTAGTAAAGTACACATCAATAATATGTATATCAAATATACCTTTGTTCACTTTGCCATCCTTCTTATCCACCAAGTATCTAGGGCAGTTCCACTTCTAGTGACCATTTCCTTTGCAGTAGAAGCACTTAGTTGCAGGCTTGAGTTTAGCTTTGGGTTTCTTCACGGGAGTGACAACTTGCTTGTCATTCTTCTTGAAGTTCCCCTTCTATCGCTTTGCCTTTTACATGAAACAAGTGGTATCAACCATCAACACTTGATGCTCTTTTTTTATTTCTACCTTCGCCGATTTTAGCATCGTGAAGAGCTCGGGAATTACTTTCGTCATCCCTTGCATATTATAGTTCATCACGAAGTTCTACTAACTTGGTGATAGTGTCTAGAGAACTTTGTCAATTACTATCTTATCTGGAAGATTAACTCCCACTTGATTCAAGCAATTGTAGTACCCACACAATCTGAGCATATGCTCACTGGTTGAGCTATTCTCCTCCATCTTGTAGGCAAAGTACTGTCAGAGGTCTCATACCTCTCGACACGGGCATGAGTATGAAATACTAATTTCAACTCTTGGAACATCTTATATGCTCCGTGGCATTCAAAACGTTTTTGAAGTCCCGGTTCTAAGCCGTAAAGCATGGTGCACTAAACTATCAAGTAGTCATCATACCGAGCTTTTGTCAAAACGTTCATAACGTCTGCATCTGCTCCTGCAATAGGTTTGTCACCTAGCGGTGCATCAAGGACATAATTCTTCTGTGCAGCAGTGAGGAAAATCCTCAGATCACGGAACAATTCCGCATCATTGCTACTAACATCTTTCAACTTAGTTTCTCTAGGAACATATAAAAATAAACAGGGAGCTACATCGCAAGTTATTGATCTACAACATAGATATGCTAATACTACCAGGACTAAGTTCATGATAAATTAAAGTTCAGTTAATCATATTACTTAAGAACTCCCACTTAGACTGACATCTCTCTAATCATCTAAGTGATCACGTGATCCATATCGACTAAACCATGTCCGATCATCACGTGAGATGGAGTAGTTTTCAATGGTGAACATCTTATGTTGATCATATCTACTATATGATTCACGCTCGACCTTTCGGTCTCCAGTGTTTCGAGGCCATATCTGCATATGCTAGGCTCGTCAAGTTTAACCCGAGTATTCTGCGTGTGCAAAACTGGCTTACACCCGTTGTATGTGAACGTAGAGCTTATCACACCCGATCATAACGTGGTGTCTCGGCACGACGAACTTTTGCAACGGTGCATACTCAGGGAGAACACTTATACCTTGAAATTTAATGAGAGATCATCTTATAATGCTACCGTCGATCTAAGCAAAATAAGATGCATAAAAGATAAACATCACATGCAATCAATATAAGTGATATGATATGGCCATCATCATCTTGTGCCTTTGATCTCCATCTCCAAGGCACCGTCATGATCACCACCGTCACCGGCACGACACCTTGATCTCCATCATAGCATCGTTGTCGTCTCGCCAACTATTGCTTCCACGACTATCGCTACCGCTTAGTGATAAAGTAAAGCAATTACATGCCAATTGTATTTCATACAATAAAGCGACAACCATATGGCTCTTGCCAGTTGCCGATAACTTTACAAAACATGATCATCTCATACAATAACGTATCACTCATCATGTCTTGACCATATCACATCACAACAAGCCCTGCAAAAACAAGTAAGACGTCCTCTACTTTGTTGTTGCAAGTCTTACGTGGCTGCTACGGGCTTAGCAAGAACCGTTCTTACCTACGCATACAAAACCACAACGATATTTCGTCAAGTATGTGCTGTTTTAACCTTCACAAGGACCGGGCGTAGCCACACTCGATTCAACTAAAGTTGGAGAAACTGATACCCGCCAGCCACCTGTGTGCGAAGCACGTCGGTAGAACCAGTCTCGCGTAGGCGTACGCATAATGTCAGTCCGGGCCGCTTCATCCAACAATACCGCCAAATCAAAGTATGACATGCTGGTAAGCAGTATGACTACCATCGTCCACAACTTACTTGTGTTCTACTCGTGCATATCATCTACGCATAGACCTAGCTCATGATGCCACTGTTGGGTTGCGTAGGATTTCATAATTTTCCTACGATCACGCAAGATCTATCTACCAGATGCATAGCAGCGAGAGGGAGAGTGTGTCTACGTACCCTCGTAGACCAGGAGCGGAAGAGTCTAGTGACACGGTTGATGTAGTCGAACTTCTTCGCGATCCAACCGATCAAGCACCAAACGTACGAAGCCTCCGCGTTCAGCACACGTTCGGCTTGATGACGTCCCACGAGCTCTTGATCCAGTAGAACCTCGCGGGAGAGTTTCGTCAGCATGACAGCGTGGTGACGGAGATGATGAAGTTAAAGTCACAGGGCTTCGCCTAAGCACTGTAACGATATGACCGAGGTGTGTTTCTGTGGAGGGGGGCACCGCACACGGTTGGGAGAGATCAACTGATCAACTTGTGTGTCTATGGGGTGCCTCTACCCCCGTATATAAAGGAGTGGAGGAGGGGGAGGGCTGGCCCTCTCTATGGCGCGCCTTAGGGGAGTCCTACTCCCACCGGGAGTAGGATTCCCCCTTTCCTAGTAGAACTAGGATCCCTTCCAAGTAGTAGGAGTAGGAGAGAAGGAAAGGGAAAAGAGAAGAGAAGGAAGGAGGTGGCGCAGCCCCTCCCCCTAGTCCAATTCGGACTAAGCCTTGGGGAGGGCGCAACCTCCTCTCTCTCTTTCCCCTAAAGCCCAATAAGGCCCATATACTCCCCGACGAATTCCTGTAACTCTCTGGTACTCCGAAAAATACCCGAATCACTCGGAACCTTTCCGATGTCCGAATATAGTCGTCCAATATATCGATCTTTACATCTTGACCATTTCAAGACTCCTCGTCATGTCCCCGATCTCATCCGGGACTCCGAACTACCTTCGGTACATCAAAACACATAAACTCATAATACCGATCGTCATCAAACGTTAAGCGTGCGGACCCTACGGGTTCGAGAACTATGTAGACATGACCAAGACTCATCTCCGGTCAATAACCAATAGCGGAACCTGGATGCTCATATTGGCTCCTACATATTCTACGAAGATCTTTATCGGTCAAACTGCATAACAACATACGTTGTTCCCTTTGTCATCGGTATATGTTACTTGCCCGAGATTCGATCGTCGGTATCACCATACCTACTTAATCTCATTACCGGCAAGTCTCTTTACTCGTTCCGTAATACATCATCTCGTGACTAACCTCATTAGTCATTTGCTTGCAAGGCTTATTATGATGTGTATTACCGAGAGGGCCCAGAGATACCTCTCGGATACTCGGAGTGACAAATCCTATTCTTGATCTATGCCAACACCACGAACACCTTCGGAGACACCTATAGAGCATCTTTATAATCACCCAGTTACGTTGTGATGTTTGATAGCACACAAGGTGTTCCTCCGGTATTCGGGAGTTGCATAATCTCATAGTCATAGGAACATGTATAAGTCGTGAAGAAAGCAATAGCAGTAAAACTAAACGATCATAGTGCTAAGCTAACGGGCAGGTCTTGTCCATCACATCATTCTCCTAATGTTGTCGTTGATCATATGTCTATGGCTAGGAAACATAACCATCTTTGATCAATGAGCTAGTCTAGTAGAGGCATACTAGGGACACTCTGTTTTGTCTATGTATTCACACATGTACTAAGTTTCCGGTTAATACAATTCTAGCATGAATAATAAACATTTATCATGATATAAGAAAATACATAATAACTTTATTATTGCCTCTAGGGCATATTTCCTTCAGTTATGTCCATGGCTCACGCTCATGTATTGCGTGAAAGTTGAAAAAGTTTGAAAAATTTGAAGTATGAAACAATTGCTTGGCTGAAACCGGGGTTGTGCATGATTGGGTATTTTGTGTGACGGAGATGGAGCATAGCCAAACTATATGATTTTGTAGGGATGAACTTTCTTTGGCCATGTTATTTTGAGAAGAAATAATTGCTTTGTTAGTATGCTTGAAGTATTACTATTCTTATGTCAATGTTAAAATTTTGTCTTGAATCTTTCGGATCTGAACATTCATGCCACAATAAAGAGAATTACATTGAAAATTATGTTAGGTAGCATTCCACATCAAAAAATCTGTTTTTATCATTTACCTACTCAAGGACGAGCATGAATTGAGCTTGGGGATGCTTGATACGTCTCCAAGAATAACTTTGAGGTGGTTTCGTACCCTACAATAATCTCTTCGTTTGTTCTCCACTATTAGTGACTATGGACTGACTCTTTGTTGCATGTTGATGATAGTTATATGATCCGGTTATGTTATTATTGTTGAGAGAACTTGCATTAGTGAAAGTATGAACCCTAGGCCTTGTTTCAAAGCATTGCAATACCGTTTGTGATCACTTTTATCATTAGTTACCTTGCTATTTTTATATTTTCATATTACAAAAACCTATATCTACCATCCATATTGCACTTGTATCACCATCTCTTCGTCGAACTAGTGCACCTATACAATTACCATTGTATTGGGTGTGTTGGGGACACAAGAGACTCTTTGTTATTTGGTTGCAGGGTTGTTTGGGAGAGACCATCTTCATCCTACGCCTCCAACGGATTGATAAACCTTAGGTCATCCACTTGAGGGAAATTTGCTACTGTCCTACAAACCTCTCCACTTGGAGGCCCAACAACGTCTACAAGAAGAAGGTTGCGTAGTAGGCATCAGATAGCAATAGTCATTTGACTGTGGTCGTTCGATCTGATCTACTCCGTGCGGTTATTTCCCCTCGCATATAAATACCGCATCACCACCGCTCCCTCATCCTCTTCCTCCCCTCTTCGCCACCGTTTCATCTGAATCCCACCGCTCTTCTCCTTCTAGAGCTCGACGTCGATGATTTCTTCGATGCTTTGCTGCCGGAAAGTGGTCGCCGGAGTCCTTCCTCGCCGACGCGGATCATCTCCATCCCCTCACCACCGTAGCTATTGCACATCACCAAGCTACGGGTATGTGTAGTGCGAACTCGGTCTTCCGTTCTTCTCGTTCGAGTTCGTTCGCAGTTGCAATTACTTATTTTTACCGCAATTCTCAGATCTTTACCGCTAGGTCACTTGTGCGGATGTCGTTTTTAGTTGTCCCTCGCAACCGATTTTTTTAGATCCAGGGTTTGTGTAATGTCTCGTGCGAATGGAATGTTTAACACGCTTACTAGTATTTCTCTCGAACCTACTAGTTCGTTTTATACATTTCCTTCATTCTAAACATTTCTCAAAGTATGTCTCTAATTCTTCTTCAAAACTTTTTCATTCGCAAAACCTTCGTTGTGAGCATTCGTAACCCTATCCCCATTTCCCCTCACATATACTCTTATTCACAGGTGCATGCAATCAGTTGATGATTCCGCTCGACTAATGAGCATGGCTAATGAAGATGTTGTCTTGGGTACAACTAATGAGTCTAAAGCTCCGAATGCTAAGGCCACAACGATAAGCCCATCATCTAGCAAGAGAAAAAGGACCGAGCAGAATGAAAATGAACAAGAAGAAGATGCTCCGAAAAGAAGAAGGGTGCCAGACAACCGTATACAAATATTGCTCAGTACATCTCTCATGAAAATTACAACACTGTCGAATGAGAATCTAAGCATGGCAGAGATAAAGGCCTGCAATCAATTCGACATCATTGGATGCAAAAATGGTTCCATTACAAAATGGTTGATCCTCGGTTTGCACAGAACTTTGCTTTTAATCCTCCATGGGGTGACTGCCGTAAAATTGGTCTCCTCAAATCAGGTGATCCCTAGGAGAGACCGACACCTCCTCCAGATGCTCATGAGTCATCTCTTCGCACTCCCGCATCTTATCATGATGAGCTGGTGATACGTCTTTGTCGTGTATCTATAATTTTTGATTGTTCCATGCCAATATTATCCAACTTTTACATACTTTTGGCAACAATTTATATGATTTATTTGGACTAACTTACTGATCCAGTGCCCAGTGCCAGTTCCTATTTGTTGCATGTTTTTGTTTCATAGAAAATCCATATCAAACGAAGTCCAAACACGATAAAAAATTACGGAGAATTATTTTGGAATATATATGATTCTTGAGACTTGGAATCAACGCAAACGAGGGTCCACAGTGACCACAACCCACTAGGGCACGCCGGGCACCCCCTGGCATGCCCAGGAATCGTTTGCCTCCTTGAACGTTGGTTGGGGCCCTTCTTCGGGCGCAAGAAAGCTAATTTATGGAAAAATCGTGTTAAAATTTCAGCGCAATCGGAGTTACGGATCTCTAGATATTTAAGAAACGGTGAAGGGCCAAATTTGAGGAACGTGAAACAGAAGAGAACAGAGAGACATATCCAATCTCGGAGGGGCTCTCGCCCCTCCTTCGCCATGGAGGCCATTGACCAGAGGGGGAACCCTCCTCCCATCTAGGGGGAGGCCAAGGAAGAAGAAGGAGGGGGGCTCTATCTCCCTCTCTCCCGGTGGCGCCAAAGTCCAGCCGGGGCTAGGATCATGACGACGATATACATCAACAATCTTGCCACCGCCAACACCACCTTTCTCCCCCTCTATGCAGCGGTGTAACCTCTCTATTCCCGCTGTAATTTTCTACTTAAACATGGTGCTCAACACTATATATTATTTCCCAATGATATTTGAGTATAGATCTATTTTGTCCTATGGCATAATCGTGATCTTGGTTGGTATGATTGTATATTTTATTTTGGTGTTGTCCTACGGTGCCCTGTGTCTCGTGCAAACGTGAGGGGTCCCCGCTGTAGGGTGTTGCAATATGTTCATGGTTCACTTATGGTGGGTTGCTAGAGTGACAGAAGCTTAAACCCGAGTAAGGGGGTATGACGTATGGGAGTAAAGAAGACTTGATACTTAATGTTATGGCTGAGTTTCACGACCTTATTGATCCTTAGTAGTTGCGGATGCTTGCTAGAGTTCCAATCATAAGTGCATATGATCCAAGTACGGAAATGTGTTAGCTCATGCCTCTCCCTCATATAAAATTGCAAGAATGATTACTAGTCTCTTTATCGATTGCCTGGGGACACATCATTCTCTTGTGTTGCAAAAAGCTCGCTACTACACTACTTTATTTATTGTCTTGCAATTTATTTCAAGTTTTATTCCCGCTAAGTACTTCTAGTTTTATCCTTGTTTTATATAAAGCAAACATCAAGTGTGCATAGAGTTTTATCGATGGTCGATAGAACTTGAGGGAATATTTCTTCTATCTTTAGCTCCTCGTTGGGTTCGACACTCTTACTTATTGAAAAAGGCTACAAACGACCCCCTACACTTGTGGGTTATCAGTTGGCTAAGCGACAGAAGAATGCCCTAAAGCGAGCCAAGATAGCTGAGAAAGGGAATGCCCATGAGGAGGAAAATCGTCGTCTCCTGAAAGAAGATGTCGAGAAGAAAAAGGCAGAAGAAAAACCTAAAGGTCGCTCAAAGTGCAAACATGATCCCAATGTTGTTGCAAAGGGAAGAAAGTGCTTTGAAGAGGAAGTCGGCTGAACCAACCGATAAACAAGCCTAAAGTGATTCTTCCGACAAAGATGATCCCCCACTCACTAAGGCTGATGTCGAAGCTGCTCTTAGTGAGCAAGTTAACATCACTACGTCCACAATGCTACCTGATCTTCGGGTCCCCATTGTTCCAACAACACCTCTGAAGAAGATCATTTTGAAAAGAAGAACGGCAGCCAAAACTGTCACAATGAAACATCATGTGGATACAACTCCTCATCATGGAGCCATTGATACGAAGGATTTGGTTGTTGATGCTTCTGTGAGTACTGCCAAGCCTGGCGAAAGAATTCCTAAGCCTGATGCGCATCTCATTACTGATGAAAATAAGAAGCGGCTCTGGAAATTGCTTCGAAAGTTCTTCGCCGAGATACAACTTTTGAATGTGAACCTCAAAGAACTTTATGATTATATTGACAAAGGGTTCTCTGTTGAAGATTTCCAAGATTGACGTACTCCTTCACTGCCTGCTCGAGAGCCAACTACTAACCTTCTGCATCTTAAGCTTCGAAAGCTGATCGACGAATCTGAAGCAACCTCTCCGATAGAGAAGCCTATTGAAGCAAATGTATTATCTCGTGGTCATACCGTGGCTCATCCAGATATGCCTTCATCCTCTCAGCCACAAGATGATCTTCCCAAAGATAATTCTGTTGTTGTTGAAGATGAAGTTGTTCCAATTACCTTCAAAGACGAACTCACCTCAGATAGTTCTTCTGGAGCAGCCACCGACTGAACCAAGTTCACCGATTTTGCACTCATGTTATTTTGACACTAGTTGACAAAAGGGGGAGAATTACATCGAGTTTCGATAGAATTGCTTTCAGTGTTTTCTTGGTTTGGTTTCGTGAGAGTTTTGATGCTTATGCCTTAAAGACTGCTTTATTGTAAGGTTTATGTGTTGTAATGTTAATAACCCCGCCTGCTGCACCATTTCTCTCGAAGCATTTGTTTTGCAGGTGGAATTACTATCAAAAGTTATGAATGATTGCACTACAATCTCGATGGATTATATCTCATCAGTGCGAATCAATGTCTCGAATGATTGAAATATCCTCTGTATACTTCATATTTGCATGAGATTTAAATCTCATATTCGTTACCCTGCATACATCTAGGGGGGTCTATTTCATCATTGAGCTAAGCGCCATAAATTCACTCTTGTTCGATTTACTTTTCACTTATCTATCTTCACTTCGATGATTATATGTTTTATCAACAATCGTCCAAAAAAGGGGGATATTGTTGTGCAATAATTGTCCCCTTATGTTTTTGGAGTCGGTTGACATAAACAGTATGGGACTTATGTGTTTGCTAGTGCACATAGAGTAACATGTCCCTTTAGTCTCGAGGAGTTTGATGCAAACGATGAAGATAGTCTCCAATGTAGCAGTGAAGATTATCACCGAAGATTATGATGACAAGAGTGACCGCTCAAAATTGCTAATGTGAAGCAATTGACTCGTTGTTCATTCGAAGGATATGACTGCGTCCGAGGAGATTGAAGACGAAGCATTTATTTCGTGATTCTTCTTCTCTTTATTGAGTCATAGGATCACCGTACTATTAAGAGGGTTGTAGCATACGCAACTTTGATTCTCTGATGCTAAAGCCAAATCCTATGAAAGTTGCAAGAGAAATATCTTTGTGTTCCGAGCAAATACTTGCCAGCAAGAGACTGTGATCTTCTTTGCTGCGAGAGATTTGTCTCAGACCATGGAGTTAGCATTACTTGTCCCTTAAGTAATGTTACCGTTGCTCCAAAATCCGACCGTTGTGAACGTGTTGGTCGGCCATTGGCTGGACCGCGTGTCCAAGATGGTCGTTTCCCACCAGGGAAGGCTGCGGCTATAAATAGCCACCCCGCGCCGGCTTTGTACGGCGACTGCTCTGTTTGATTCTGAAAAGATTTGTGAGCAACCCCCGCTCCAAGTGATTTGAGTTTAAAATCTACCGAGAGAAAAACCAAGAGCCGAAGAATTAGATAGTGGTTCGACATCACTCGAATCTAAGTCTAGTACGCTCCGCTTATTACTCTTGAGAGCTGCAAACTCTCTAGACGGTTAGGTGTCAATTTCTTCAGAGACCAAGAGTGATTGTGGTTCTCAAAGAAGAAGAAGTCTGTAAAGGTTCGCAGATTGCCTCAAGTATCTACCCCGAGTGATCGGCATTGGTTGACGAACCAATTGTCGAGGATAATAGGGTCAAGAGAGTTTATCTTCCGTGTTAAGTCACAACCCCTCCAACCAGACACAGTCCTTGTGCAGAAGGACGAACTTGTCGAACAAACACCCTGTCGCCATCGAGCATCACTGGTTACCCCTGCTACTCCTATTTACTTTCGATCATGTGATTTTGTCTCGTCATGCTTTAGTTTTCTTTCGATAGTTTGTTTTAGCTCGTTGTACTTTGTTTTTCATTCGCTCAGCTGCTGGGTTCCGAGAGTTTTGAGATTTCTGAAAGAAATTTTAAAACTCCCATTCACCCCCCTCTGGTAGTCATACTTCGTTCCTACAGGGGTGGTGGATGTTAGGAAAGCAACTTGTATTATCATGAGGCCATAGGCCGATATATATATACATGTACAGGTGGAACATATGCAGGAAACCCCTTATACAACGGGATAAATACAAAGGGGTACATGACTTATATTATAACTCTAACACCCCCCCCCCTCAAACTCATGGTGGAGGAACAACACTGAGTTTGGAGAGATAAAAGCCATGTTGTGCTCTAGTCTGGGCCTTCGTCAGGAAATCCGCCAACTGTAACTCGGAAGGCACATACTGAAGAGCAATAACCTGATCCTGCACAGCAGCGCGCACATAGAAAGCATCAACACCAATATGCTTGGTGAGCTCATGCTTCACAGGATCGCGTGCAATGCTGATAGCACCTGTACTGTCAGATAAGAGCTGAGTCGGTGTAGTGACAGAAACACCAAAGTCCTGAAGTAACCACTGCAACCAAGTCACCTCTGCCGTCAAAAGAGCCATTGCTCGCAACTCAGCCTCGGCACTCGAACGGGAAACTGCAAGCTGTTTCTTCGTCTTCCAGGCAATGAGAGAACCACCAAGAAAAACACAGTAAGCAGAAAGTGAACGGCGATCCGAAGGATCACTAGCCCACGTAGCATCCGAATAGGCCTGAAGCTGTAAAGAACTGGAGCTAGGAAAGAAGAGACGATGAGAGATCGTGCCTCGAAGATATCGAAGAACACGAAGGAGATGACTATAGTGAACCGATGTGGGAGCAGAGACAAACTGACTCAGAATATGAACCGGATAAGAGATGTCCGGACGAGTGACAGCTAGATAGACAAGACTGCCAACAAGATGACGATAACGCGTCGGGTCAGGTAGAGGATCACCATCAGTAGCACGGAGATGAACATTGAGCTCCATAGGAGTCTCGACAATGCGCTCGTCAGTAAGAGCAGCACGAGCAAGAAGATCCTGGATATACTTTTCCTGGGATATAAAGAAGCCATCAGAGGTAGAAGAGACTTCAATCCCAAGGAAGTAGCGAAGAGGTCCAAGATCAGACATAAGAAACTGCTCACTAAGACGTGCCTTTACAAAGGCAATATACTCAGGGTCATCCCCCGTGATGATCATGTCATCAACATAGAGTAAGAAGAGTCCGACCACGAGAAGAAAGGTGAATAAACAATGCTGGATCATGAGCACTGGCTGAAAAACCAGCAGCAGTGATCACAGAGGCAAAACGCTCAAACCAGGCGCGGGGGGCTTGCTTAAGGCCATAGAGAGAGCGACGAAGACGACATACCATGCCATCAGGAACAGGATACCCAAGTGGTGGCTGCATGTACACCTCCTCACGCAGCTCACCATTAAGAAAGGCATTCTTAATGTCAAGCTGAGATATAGACCAGTGGCGTGCAGAGGCAACAGCAAGAAGTGTACGAACAGTGGTCATATGGGCCACAGGAGCAAAAGTCTCGTCATAATCACGACCATGCTCCTGCTGAAAACCACGAGCCACAAGACAAGCTTTGTGACGCTCAAGAGAACCATCGCAGCGAGTCTTAACCTTGTAAACCCACTTACAAGTGATCGGACGAACTCCGGGAGGGAGAGAAACAAGATCCCAGGTACCAGTGCGTTCTAGAGCAGCAATCTCCTCTGCCATCGCAAACTGCCATTCAGGATGAACAACAGCCTGACGGTAAGAAGTCGGCTCAAGAACAGCAGCACCAGCGGTGGGAAATCCAAAGCGATCAACAGGTGGACGAGGACGAGAGCGCAAGCCATAAGTAGGCTGAGAGGAAGATGACGACTCATCCACAGAGGCATCAACAGGTCGTGGACGACGAGTGTAATGCTGAGGAAAGGATGGAATAATGGAAGGAGGAATCGCCAAGGTAGAATCCGGGGATGGCGACGAAGAAGTCACCGGAGATGAAGGTGGGGAATCCAGTGACATGTGAGGAGAGGAGACCGGGGAGGAAGTCACCGGAGATGAAGGTGGAGAACCCTGTGACATGCTAGGCGAGGAGACCGGGGAGGATGGTGGCTGTAAATCAACTAGAGGTGAAGAAGGAGAGGAAGTGGAACGGAGAGGTACAGGCTCGACAGGTGTAATAGGAGAGTCAGGAAAAGTGAGGAAAGAGATATCCTGCACTGAAAAAGTCGAGGAGGATGGGCGTGGGTAGAAGGGACGAGACTCATCAAAAGTCACGTCTCGAGAGATACGCATCCGACGACCGACAGGATCCCAACAACGATAGCCCTTATGCTCATCACTGTAGCCTAGGAAGACACACTCAACAGACTGAGCGGTCAGTTTGGTGCGTTCGCGAGGGGCAAGAAGAACATGGCAAACACAACCAAACGAGCGAAGCATCGAATAATCAGGAGAACGATCCAAAAGTCGTTCAAAAGGAACACCACCCTGTAGAGCAGCGGAAGGCTGTATATTGATAAGATAGGTGGATGTGGAGACGGCCTCAGCCCAAAAATGAGGCGGGAGAGAGGCAGCAATCATCAATGCACGAGCCGTCTCAAGAAGATGTCGATGCTTTCGCTCAGCCACACCATTCTGAGCATGAGCACCAGGACAAGAGAATTGAGAGAGAGTCCCTTGCTCAGCAAGAACACCACGCAACATCTTAGAGATATACTCGCCAGCAGAGTCAGCACGAAAAATGCGAATGGGAGAAGAGAACTGAGTATGAACCGTGGCAGCAAAACGCTTATAAATAGACAACACCTCACTACGAGAAGTCATGAAATAAAGCCATGTGTATCGGGAGAAATCATCTATGAAAATAATATAGTATTTATGACCACCTTTTGAAGCGAAAGGGGCCGGACCCCATACATCAGAATGGACTAAGTCGAAAGGACGCTTAGACACTGACTCACTATGTGGATATGGTAACTGAATCTGTTTGCCAAGACGGCAACCCTGACACTCTAAAGAGACATCTCCTGAGACAGACCCCAGAAGACCTCGACGAACTAAAGAAGACAACCGAGAACCACACAGATGACCAAGTCGATGATGCCACTGCTGGAAGGAACCGGTAACGGAGGCGACAGAAGCGGAAGAACTGGCGATGGTGGTGGCAGCGGAAGGAACATGAAGCCAGTCCAACTCCCAAAGACCCTGAGAATCACGGCGCCGAGGGCCAGCCCCAACCAGAGTGTGCGTGCGACGGTCCTGGACAAAACAAGAGTCAGCATCAAGGATGACACGACAACCAGAATCAGTAAGTTGACCAGCAGAAAACAGATTCATGGTAAGTCGAGGAACATGAGCAACATCAGGAACAGAATAAGAAGGAGTGGAAAGATTGCCTCTACTAGCAACAGAAAGTGGAGTACCATCAGCAGTGAAGACATGAATAGGAGAATCTAGCAATCGAAGAGAGGACAAAGTGGAAGAATGAGAAGACATATGAAAAGAAGCTCCAGAATCCAGAACCCATGGGGATGTACCTGACTGTGGAGAGGGCGGTTGCGCAGCGCGGGAAGCATCAGTCACAGAACCAGCAGTACCCGTCGAGGAAGAACCTGAAGCCGCAAGCAGACGCTTAAGTCTCAGAATATCCTGCTCAGTCAAAGCAATGGCTGAAGCTGTCGAGGTAGAAGGCGAAGTCCCTGAAGAGGATGGTCGTGCCTTGCGCAACTGTTTCTTCTTCTTGTAGCAGTGAGACTCGATATGACCATCATTGTTGCAGTAGTCACAATGTGGACGAGGGCGACCTGAGCCATCCGAAGGAGTGGGCAAGAGTGGCGGCGCACTTGAGCGAAACGGGGTCTGTGCAGCAGGTGGCGTGGAAGAAGACCGAGTAGCAAACACAGAGGGAACCTCCAGCAAACCAGCACCACGTAAGCGAGTCTCCTCAGCACGAATCTCAGAAAGAGCCTCCATGAGAGAAATACGACCACGAGCAAACAACTGAGCACGCCGGGGCTCAAACTCCTTACGAAGCCTAGACAGGAACTTGTAGACACGATGAAACTCCAAGTTGGCCTGGACAGCCTGGCAACAGGGACAAGTGCGACAACCAGCAGTGCGGAGAGAATCAAGCTGACGCCAGATAGCAGAACTCTGTGCTTAGAAGTCATCAACAGTAGAGTCACCCTGCTGAAGAGCATGCTCCTGACGAACCACAGAAAGGTACAGGGCATCACCAGAGGGCTCATAGCGCTGACGAAGACGGGTCCACATCTCAAAGACAGTAGGCAGTCCCAAAAACTCAGAAGCAAACTGGGGCAGAACACTAGTAGTAAGAACAGCTGCAGCTTTAGCATCATCATCAAGCCACTGGGTGTAGACAGACAGAGCACCATGATACGTCTGAAGAGCCGCCTCATAAGCCAGAAACATGTCATCATAAGCACGATCAGCAGCCTCATGAGCCAGCTTAGCCGCATCCTTGGCGGCCTGAGTAGCATCCGCCGGAAGAACCGGTGGAGTCGGCTGAATAGGAGCAACCGGAGGAACCGGACGTGGCGGACAGCAGACCTCGCCAGAAAGAACACCCCAAAGACGGATGCCACGCATGTGAATGCGCATGAAGCCAGTGAACTCAGTGTAGTTAGTACCATCGAAAATCATCGGACAACGAGGGACAGCAATATAGCCTGATGCAGCAGACATTTTTTTTTAGGAAACAGACGGGAAGATGGAGATCCGCTGACGCAGACGCGTCAGCTCGCGGATCAGGCGCACGGGCGGTGGCTCACGTGGGAGCGCAGGAGGCCGATGGGTGCGATCTGACCCAGCTAGCTAGCGCCTGGAGGAGAGCCTGCCGATGGGTTCCGGGCTCCCGGGTTCGAACTGGACCCAGCTAGCGATGGGCGACGGGACTAGCGCCTGGAGGAGAGCCTGCCGATGGGTTCCGGGCTCCCGGGTTCGAACTGGACCCAGCTGCGATGGGCGACTGGAGGCTGGCGCCTGGAGGAAGACCGACGTGGTCGATCTGGCCCAGCTAGCGACGGGAGGCTAGCGACGTGGTCGATCTGGCCCAGCTAGCGACGAGAGGGCCTGCCGACGGGTTCGATTAGCGACGGGAGAAAGCGATCGCCAGAGGGTAGCAAGCGCGACGGGAGCGGGCGACTGCGGGCGGGAAGCGGGGGCTGGTGGGAGATAGCGACGGGACGGGAGCCCAACCAGCTATCGACAGGAGGATCCGTCGAGACCGAGAGAGATTCCGACGGGATTGGATCTAGAAGCACGAGTTGCGCGTGCGAAGAAAAAGAACCTAGGGCTCTAATACCATGTTAGGAAAGCAACTTGTATTATCATGAGGCCATAGGCCGATATATATATACATGTACAGGTGGAACATATGCAGGAAACCCCTTATACAACGGGATAAATACAAAGGGGTACATGACTTATATTATAACTTTAACAGTGGAGTGGCGACGAAGGCAAGAGAGAAAGAAGGAAGGAGAGAAAATGGGGAGATAGAGTCGTGCGGTTCAGGAAGGGTTTTTGGTGGGTCGTGGGTGTCGGAGGCCTACATGGCTGCTATTCACCCCCCTCATGTTTTGTCTCGGGTTTGTCGGAAAAGTTACATCCGGACCGCTCGACGGGCCGATACAGACCCATATTGGATGGCAAACCGCGTCCGGACGACACGGCCTGGACAGTTTTCGGACGGTCTGAGAGTCCACCTTGGTGATGTCCTTAGATTGGAGTGAGACATAGGGGCTTCTCGTTTTCCTTCCCTAACCCAAGGCGGCTAGGGCAAACTCCTCTCTCCTAATTTCGCCGGTGGATTCGCCTCCCATGTCTGCTGCTCCGATGGCCCGTGGCGAGGAGGGGAATTACGGTGCCTCCGCTCCTTCTCGAGTGTGTTTGTCTAGACGTAGTCGACGGAACTCCGGCATAGGTACCTGCCGTCTCTTTGGGGCGGTGAGGTTAAGTTTTTTTGTCTTGTGGCAAAATTTGGTGTCAAGCGCTTTAGATCTTTGCATGGTTTCAAGGCGACGACAATGGCTCCAGGGTGTTGGTCCTTAGGAGTTAGGAGCACGTGCACGAAGACTTCCAGACTATCATCGACAAGGTCAAGCTGGCTCCGGTAAGGAAGAGACGACAACAACGCGTCAGCGGCTCTTTCTAACAACAATAATGGTTCCTTGGGGTCTTGAAATTTTAATGTAATTTTTATTATGTTTGAGATGCTTTATATTTTCCGCTAAACTTTGATAGTAGACCTGAATCATTTTCGTATTTTTTTAAGTGAAGCATGATATAGCGAGAGAAATAGAGGATGAACCAGTTTTCAACATTTTTGCATTCACTCGGTCAAACTGAGAAAACCAAGTCAAATGGATTGGTTGGAGACACATCTGGCAGATCAATTTCACACCCGAGATGAGCACCGAATTGATCAGCGGGCGTTCGCGGTCATTTTAGATCGAGCGAGTCAATCTTTTCCATAGCTCCGATTTTCCAGTACCCGCTGGTTGGACAGTGCACGATGGATACACGTCACCCCATTCACTCAGTCGGTGGTACGCCATTAACTACCCTGTCCACGCTACGCAAACCGATCCGAGAGACCGAGAGAAACGTGCACTCGTAGCGCGGTTAACCAACGTCTCGTCTCGTACCGTGTCGTGTCCTGTCGTGTCGTGTCGTGTGGCGGCACGCTCTTGCGTCGCGATCCACGGGTACCCGACTCGTCTCGTGCCCACGTCGCCCTCACGACCGGACGCCAGCTCACGAATATCCACCCGATTTAATCCCGCGCCCTTCGATTCCGCTTCTCCCAGCCTTTCATATAAGACCGACAGCCTATCAATACGGGGACGCGCCTATCGATACGCGGCTCCGCGTATCGCAGATAAGCTAGTGGGGGTGGCGTGGGGAGAGAGAAAAGGGCGAGAGGTCTGCAACGCATCGAAGAAAGCGAGACTAAAGTTTCTCTCTCTCTCCCTCCCTCTGCATCCCTCCTCCCTCCACATCTCTCCGTCTCTCTCTCTCTCTCTCCCCCCATCCATCTCTCTCTCCTCACGAGAGGGGCGGCGACGACGACGGCGGAACCCTAGAATTCGCTCGCTCCCTCCGAGCCCGCGCGAGCACCGGCGGCGGGGCAGATCGAGCTCCTGGGTGGCGGCGCGGGCGCCATGTCGTCCCTCAGCCGCGAGCTCGTCTTCCTCATCCTCCAGTTCCTCGACGAGGAGAAGTTCAAGGAGACCGTGCACAAGTCGGTACCCTGCCGCCGTCTCTCTCCTCCCCTGCCGGCCCGTGGGCTGTTTTTTTTTTTCTCTTTCTCTCTCGGTTGGTGGCTGGCTGGGCTCCAGAAGCCAGCCCCTAGGGATTTGTTTCGGTGCGCTGTGGTTTTTTTTACCTTCCTTTTCGCGATTTCCCCGGAATAAATCTCCGGGTGTTTTTTCTCTCGTCTAGTAGTACTCCTACTTTGTTTCGGGTTTTGAGTTCATGGGGAGAAATGTTTATTTACTTTTACTTTTGCTCCGTTTGATCTGTTCCGTACGCGCAGTAAATCCCTGCCAAGTTTCGTGTTCGGTCGTTCTTATCTTTTTTTTCTTTCTCCGTGATAATTATTCTTTAATTTTGTTTAGTCAAAAAATGGATTCGCTTAGTCTCCACCGCAATTTTCCCTTTTAGTTGGGCAGTTCAGGGGTAGATTTGAAATTTCGCGATCGCCTGAGTCGTGTCTTTTTCCTCTTGTTTCTTTTTCTTTCAGCGTGCGCAAATAATAATGAACTAGTACTAGTTTTTTTTTTCTCCCGTAACTTAGACTATTTCCTTTTCTTCTCTGCCGGCCACTTCAATTGGTAGAAAGTGAGATCTTCTAAATCAAGTGTGGTTATTTCCAGATAAAAAAAGTAGTTAGTCCAGTGATAGCATTGTTGTCTCCTGTACGGCGCCTTTTCCGAGTAAAACATCAGTAAATGGAGAAGCGCGTAGATGGCATCTACCTGGATTGCAGTATTGTTGCGAAATCCCTGTCAAATTTGGACATTGAGCGCGCAACTGGGCATGCAACCATCCATCTAAACAAATGGACTGATCTGGAACTCTGTTTTGTTTTCACTTGTATTCTGTACTGTCGTCAGTACGGTCATGCTTGACGCCTCCGGTAGACAGCTCGGGTTGGCAGTAGTGAGCGCTAGAGTTGATGGTATTGGGAAAAACAATGTTGTGAGCTCAACAAGTGCACTGTTAGGGTCTTCCTGAGTGCTTACACTGCCATTTTTTGCTCCTTCGAGCTCTGGTCCATCTATTATTCTGTCTAGTGCAGTGGAGTATTGCAATCTTTTTATGTGATTTTGATGATGCATGATGCTGCAGGCTTGAACAAGAGTCAGGTTTTTACTTCAACACCAAGTACTTTGAGGAGAAGGTCCATGCTGGGGAGTGGGATGAGGTGGAAAGGTATCTCTCAGGTTTCACCAAGGTGGACGACAACAGGTATTCGATGAAGATCTTCTTTGAGATCAGGAAGCAGAAGTATTTGGAAGCGCTTGATAGGTAATATTCTCTTGTTTCTCGTGGAATTGTACCCTACTCTGAAAAAGGATCAGGGGTTTCCTGTCCCATGTTTTTGGCATCGGTTGAAACTAAAGTTTACTAATTTGCTGTAATAATTTCTAACAGGCATGATAGAGCAAAGGCGGTAGATATTCTTGTCAAGGATCTTAAAGTCTTCTCGACATTCAACGAGGAGTTATATAAAGAGATAACACAGCTTCTCACTCTTGAGAATTTCAGGTTCTTTTTTCCTACCCCGTGTTATCATTATTGTTTGTTTTGTCTTTTTCTTTATGTGCAAGTCATCCTGGAAGCTTATTGTAATTGATGTTTCTGTTATATGGTTCCTCACTAATCTGTTCCTTTCTGTGAGCTGTTACCAGTAATACAGTGGAAAATGATATAGTTGGTCGTTTAGAAAAGTGCCTGGATCTTCAATTGCTTCGGACTGTTGAAACACAAATTCAAATATCTTGCTTAGATATTTTAACTTATATAGTATTGAACTTCTATGCTTGGCGCGGTTTCATTTTGTCTGCAATCACATCTTCATTTTTTTTTTGTCCATATCATGGATTAAAATGAATTTTTAGTTGACTGAGCTTACAGGCAGGGCACTGCATCGACCTATTGACACTTTGATAATCCAGTTATTATCTACTGAATGACATGGGCACATGGCTACTTGAAACAATACAAGGGGTTATTATAAGATTGCTACTTGGAAAACATTATTAACCAGGGTCCACATGTAGTACTTAGTTATGATTTGTAAATTCTTGTTCTTGAGTGTGGTGGCATTCCTGAACTGTTGCTTTTAACAATATGTGTGTGTGTGTGCCTTTTTCATCAATCTAATTTGTTTATGTATATATTATTAGTATTTTGGTTTTACTATTCTCTGTAAATTAGCTCAAATCATTTACAGTTTGCTGTTTTCCTGCAGGGAAAATGAACAGCTATCTAAGTATGGGGATACAAAATCTGCTCGCAGTATTATGCTGATTGAGCTAAAAAAACTAATCGAAGCAAATCCCCTTTTCCGGGAAAAACTTGTCTTTCCAACCCTTAAAGCATCCCGCTTGCGGACTTTAATTAACCAAAGGTTTGGACTCAATAATTTAATGGTGTTATGCTATCTGAGTCTGTTTTCATGTTTCATAATTCCTTGAGAACATGTGCAGCTTAAACTGGCAGCATCAACTTTGTAAGAACCCTCGGCCAAATCCAGATATCAAGACATTATTCACGGATCACACTTGCTCTCCTCCCAATGGAGCACGTACATCTCCTGTATCTGTCCCATTGGCAGCTGTTCCGAAGGCTGGTGCAGCATACCAGCCACTCACAGGCCATCCTGTATGTAATTTCTATAATATCATTTCCTGCTTATGTGCGTTTTATGATCCTTATAGTTTACTAACATCCAGTATGTTCATTAATGCAGCCATTCCAGCCTCCTCCTGCTGGTCCATCTTTAGCTGGTTGGATGACAAGTGCTGCTGTTTCTTCATCCATTCAGTCTGCTGCCGTGGCAGCATCATCAATGTCTGTTCCACCAAATCAAGGTATTGTGGTAAACTGGTGCCTTTCTGTTGACATGCATCGAGTGGCTTGTTTTACATATCTTTGCACCAAACTTGATACTTCGCTAGTTGATAATAACTAATAAGTCTTTATGTCTGGAGTTTTACCTTTTTACGTACAGAAGAAGTTGGTACCAATACACTCCCCTTGCAGTTCAAAATGAAAAAACACTCCCCTTCCCCTTGTAATCTTTCTCTGACCTAGACCTGTCCATTTTATTATGCATACCTTTTCTTCTCACTAGGGATGGCATATTTGAGCATAATCTGTAACATAGTTGACATACTTGTCTTTCTGTTTTTTTAAACGACATTTTTAATAAAAAAATTACCTGCTGTTGATTTTTAATGAAAACTTAAGATCTGCTGAAGAAGAAATATGAGTTATGAGATGATCCTTGCAATCAGCCTGTGCAATTGGTGGTCGCACTTCTATTTTGTTGGAGTTGCAGTTACCTTGACCGTTGTAGCCCTAATTAATCTTTCTGCAATTGTATCCAATGCTAAGCATTCTCCACAGAGTACCTTTGCAATGGTTTTATGGGGAAGGTCTCGAATAAAGTTTCCTTGTTAAGACAAGTCAATAAATATTTCTGCTGTTATATTCATGCTAAATATTCTTTCAAGTTTGCCAGTCTTCATTACCATTGTTGTTGTTGCTAGAGCGCAAACACAGATCGAGTCCATTAGTCTGCATGCTTGTAGTGTTATTAGGATTTTATTCTCGTTTTTGCAATCAGGGAATTATTTTTGGAGAGGGAATGGGTTGCTAATTTGTATCTCAGAAACATGCACTGTTACCTTGGTCTCAACTGATTAGAATGCATGGATTCGTAAATCAGACTTATTTATATGCAATTAAGAAGGGACATCTGTGTTCCCAGTGGCGGATCTAGGATTTGAGACCAGGGTGGTCCTAAATTTTTTGTTTGACAACAAACATTGCATGTGTTCATTGATTCATTCTAGGCAATTACCAATACCACATATAAACAGATCAATATGGTCTTACAATCATACTCCCTCCGTCCCAAAATACTTGTCATCAAAATGGACAAAAAGGGGTGTATCTAGAACTAAAATACATCTAGATACATCCCTTTTTATTCATTTTGATGACAAGTATTTCCGGACGGAGGGAGTACAAAATTTCTTAAGTGTCAGTTTTGCAATAAAAAAACTACATAGTACATACCTTACCACAGTCGACATCTTCAATTTGCTCTACGGTCACATTCGACATAGTCACTGCTGCTTCTTGAGTTCACTCTTCAACCACAACCGGCATAAGCACGAGTTCTTCAGTTTGCTCTTTGGTCACGTCCCGCATATATCTTTCTTCCCTATCTTCGTAGCCTGTTTGAGTAAAAGTTTTGCATTATCTGCGGTCCTCTTCATCTTCAATAATCTGCAATAAGAATTTACATTTGTCAATCATAAGTTCATAATGACACAATTCAATAGAAATGATGTGTGTGTTCGTCTGCTCATGAACTCCATATGGATAGTGCACAACAAATAGCAAACCCTAAATCAAAAATCAGGGAATAGTCAATTGGCGAGCAGATACCTCCAATCAGGCCGATTAGAGTGCCGGAGTGCGAACTGGGCGGCTGCCGCCGGTTTGCAGGGCAGGGTCGCAGGGTTGCAGGGGAGCGAGGCTGGCACCAAGCGTCGGGCAGGCCGCGGGCGCGACGGAGGGGAAGGAGCTGAGGAGCCTCCGGGCATCTGGGCGGCCGGCGGCCTTCGAGGGCGGCGAGGCAGCCTCGCCGGAGGAGCGGACGGGGCGGCCGCCGGCCAGCGGCATCGGGCAGGGTCTCGTGTTCGTCTGGCTGCGTGGTGCGTCGGGGCGTCTCCCTGTGTAGGTCTGGGCGTGGGTTGTTGTTGGGTCAAATTGTTGTGGGCCTGTTTTTTCCTTCGCTGGCCCATCTCTAAATGTATAAATACATAGGCCCGTACAAAATACCAGGGTGGGCTGCAGCCCACCCTGGACACCCAGTAGCTCCGCCCCTGGTGTTACCTAGTGGTTAAGCACAATGTTGTTGTTGTTGGGTTCTTGGGTTTAAGTCCCCACTCACTTTCTTGAAAAATGGCAGATCCTTCTGCCTATTCTCGTTTTTGTGTGTCGGAAGTAACAATGTTGTGAGAAGTAACGAATCTACAATGAAGTAATTACACGATACACTAGAGCAATAACTTATTTTCAGTGCAAAGTTTGGTGTGCCATATACTTTATGCCAGTTCATCTTTGGAGCATTATGCTCTTCATGTGTGTGATTCTGAACTGAGATGATCACATACTCTCTCCGCCCGGAAATACTTGTCATCAAAATGAATAAAAATGGTAGTATCTAGATGTATTTTAGTTCTAGATACATCCCTTTTTGTCCATTTTGATGACAAGTATTTTCGGACGGAGGGATTACATGCCATTGTTATTATTACCTCTGTCATGTAGTTCTGTTTGTAGGGCGATATATTTATAGTACTTTTCTCTCTCCTCCAAGGCCCCTTTTATGTATATGTAATACTCCCTCCGTCCGGAAATACTTGTCCGAGGAATAGATGTATCTAGATGTATTTTAGTTTTAGATGCATCCATTTGTATCCATTTTCACGACAAGTATTTTCGGACGGAGGGAGTACTTCACATTGACTTGTATATTAAGGAGTATAATGGATCAATGTTATACAGTTACTTTATGAGATTAACTTAACAGTCCTGGCTTAGTTCTTTCAGGATGTAGAGCTTTAGCTCTTCATGGCAACAAAAATGAACATGTAGTGTTTGTTACTGCCATTTAGTAGTTTGTTGTGATGGGAAATGTATTATGTGTTCTGTTGTCCTATGACCTCAGTTCTATACTTAACAGTACATTATTTCCCCAGGCATGATGAAACGCCCAGCTATATCAGACTATCAAAGTGCAGAATCTGAGCAACTAATGAAGCGATTAAGGCCCACTGGACATGGTATTGATGAGGTAATGTTGCATTGTAGTCAAGATTTACGACCACGGCGCATTTTGTATGAGCTAAAGAAAATTGTCCGTACTTATTTGCAGGCCACCTATCCTGCACCTACTCCTCAACCTTCATGGTCATTGGATGACCTTCCTAGGACAGTGGCGTGTACATTATCACAGGGATGTAATGTAACTAGCATGGACTTTCATCCTTCTCGTCATACATTACTACTAGGTACAATTAAGATTCCTCATTTACTCTTATCTTAAAAAAATGATGTAGTACCAACTTGGCAAGTACAAAGGGTGTCTCATGTGGTTTGGCCAAATCTTTGAATTTCAACACCTTATTGATTTTCTCATCTTATTTACTGCTCAATAGTTGGATCTGCTAATGGTGAATTTACACTTTGGGAGATTGGTCTACGTGAGAGGCTGGTCTCAAAGCCCTTCAAAATTTGGGACATGCAAGCATGTTCAGCACAATTTCAGGTAACTGAGATCTCAAACAAGTTGAAGTTCTGAATGTAATTTACTCCTGTTTGCTTTTACTTGTAGTCTTGCACTTCTTTGCAAGTGTCTACATGTTTTGATATTATATATGTGCCTGACTATTTTACCTCTTATGAGAAAAGAGTGTCTTGGCTAAAGACTCTTCCATGCCCATTAATCGAGTTACATGGAGCCCTGATGGAGACTTGATTGGTTAGTGCTAATATTCAATCTTCAGCCAGTAACTCTGCATTGCACTCCATTGTTGCTTAAGTTCTCCATATTGTGCTCCATTGTTGCTTAAGCTTCCTTCTTATTTTTTTGGTTTTTAGGAGTTGCATTTGCAAAACATTTGATCCATCTGTACGCATACCAACAACCAAATGAAACGCGCCAAGTTCTAGAGGTTTGTAGAACTTCTAATTCCGCATCGAACTTCAGTTTTATAGATGTTACATTCCATTTTATTACTAAATCATTTATTCATCATGTCAGATTGAGGCTCATTCTGGAGGAGTTAATGACATAGCATTCTCCCGGCCAAATAAGCAACTTTGTGTTGTCACTTGCGGAGATGACAAGCTGATAAGGGTATTTGACTTGTCGTAAATGGTTATCATCTATTTCATTTTTCCCAGGCCTGGTCTTCTGTAACTTCCTTTCCATTTTGCAGGTCTGGGATATGCATGGACAGAAAATATATTCGTTTGAAGGGCACGAGGCACCTGTGTATTCTATTTGCCCTCACCACAAAGAGACTATTCAGGTATGTTGTCTGAATAGAATATTTAGGCAACAACACTTAAAATGCAATGATGATATCTGTGGTTGCTTCTTATACATGCCGCAAAAGTGTACTCAACTCTAATTTGAATTGAGGCAGTATGAGCCATTATGGATGATGACTGTATTTTGTGAACTGAGAGAGGTTTACGGGTGCATGGCCTTTTCAAGCACGTAAGCGTTTTTCTGGTGTACTGATACACGATTTTATTGTGTTCCCTACAGTTTATTTTCTCAACTTCCATTGATGGGAAAATTAAGGCATGGCTTTATGACAATGCGGGATCTAGGGTGGACTATGATGCTCCAGGAAAATGGTGTACTACAATGCTGTATAGTGCCGATGGAACTAGGTAAACGTGATGTGCTATTTTGCTCATTAGAAGTGTTTCGAGTTATTCTAGATGTAATATTTTACTTGTCGATTATTTGAAGGCTGTTCTCATGTGGAACAAGCAAAGAGGGAGACTCACATTTGGTTGAGTGGAACGAAAGCGAAGGATCTATCAAGAGAACATATTCAGGATTCCGCAAAAAGGCATCTGGTGTAGTGCAGGGTGTCGTGCAGTTTGATACAGCTCAGAATCACATTTTAGCTGCCGGGGAAGATAACCAAATTAAATTTTGGGATGTTGATAACACCAACATGCTTACCTGTATTGATGCCGACGGAGGCTTGCCAGTTAGTCTCTGTTCCCTATTATATTTGCCAACCTTTTTTCCATTTAGTAATCTAACCTCTGTACATTCTAACAGGGCCTTCCCCGGTTAAGGTTCAATAAAGAAGGGAATCTTCTTGCTGTTACTACAGTAGACAATGGCTTTAAGATACTTGCAAATTCTGATGGGCTTAGATCTTTACGGGCTTTTGGGAACCGGCCTTTCGAGGCGTTTAGATCGCCATATGAAGCTTCTGCGATGAAGGTAAGCACATGTATTCCTGCCTGCTATTGTGATGACAGATCGCAGGTGTAGTTTTCAGAAAGTTTCTAACCTTGAGTGTCAAATTAACAGGTCTCAGGTGCTCCTGTTGTTGCGGGCATCTCTCCTAACATTGGCCGAATGGATAACTTAGACAGGAACTCTCCTGCAAAGCCATCTCCTATACTGGTAGGCTGATCCAGAAGAAAGTAGACTTTGATAAGTTTCATATGTTTTAATGCCTCTATGCTTACCTTATCAACAACAATGCAATCTTACTTAATCATGATTATGATAGAATGGCGCTGATCCAGCATCTAGAAGCTTAGATATAAAGCCAAGAATTTCAGAAGAAAAACCTGATAAAGCGAAACCTTGGGAGCTGATGGAAGTTCTAAATCCTCAACAATTCCGTGTAGCTACATTGCCAGAAACTCCAGACCAAGCCAGCAAGGTCCGATCCATCTTATTCTTGATTGTGTGTTTGTACTTTTTCATTCGCGAAATTTCTGAGAAGCTTACCAACATATGCAGGTTGTCAGACTTCTGTACACAAATTCTGGTGTCGGTTTGTTAGCACTAGGGTCTAATGCCACTCAAAGGCTGTGGAAGTGGAACCGAAATGAGCAGAATCCAAGTGGGAAGGTATATATATTTTTTCTATTGATTCCTTGTGTTTAGGTTAATTCAGATTGTTGCATAAAATTTTCCTTTCATCTGAACAGGCCACAGCTAGTGTTGTGCCACAGCATTGGCAACCAAACAGTGGTCTTGTCATGGCAAATGATATCGGAGAAACACCTCCTGAGGAGTCAGTCCCATGCATTGCACTCTCCAAGAATGATTCTTATGTGATGTCTGCATGTGGTGGAAAGGTTTCATTGTTTAACATGATGACATTTAAGGTAATTTTAGTTATTTTATTTGGACGTATTTCCAAACTTCAGAAATTTTGAATGATGCATCTGTAGGTCTTTAGTATATACTCCCTCCGTCCCATAATATAAGAGCGTTTTTGATAGTGTCAAAAACGCTCTTATATTATGGGACGGAGGTAGTATGTTGTATGTAGATGGGCCAATCAGGTCCAATATCGGGGGTGGCCCATGAGGCCTTTGTACTTGTGTTGTATCCCCTCTTTAAATCAAGAATGAGGTGCATTTTGCCGAAACATTAACAGCATCTTTCCTACAGGTGATGACAACATTCATGCCACCTCCACCAGCTTCGACCTTTTTAGCATTTCACCCTCAAGATAATAACATCATAGCAATTGGAATGGAAGATTCAACCATCCACATATACAATGTCAGGGTAGACGAGGTACTAAAACTTCAGAAACTGCCACAGATTATCAAGTTATTAAATCACTGCTTTGCTGCTGTATTGAGCTTTACCTTTTCAGGTCAAAATTAGACTCAAAGGACATCAAAAGAGGATAACTGGATTGGCCTTTTCCAACAGCCTGCATATACTTGTTTCTTCTGGCGCTGATGCACAGGTTACTACCAATGACACCCTTTCTATGTTTGCATTTTCATTGGTCAGTCATTTACTGTCCTCATGTTGCAGTTATGTGTGTGGGCCACTGATTCTTGGGAAAAGAAGAAATCGGTCGCTATACAAATGCCAGCTGGGAAGACTCCATCAGGAGACACAAGGGTTCAGTTTAATTCTGACCAAAATCGCTTGTTAGTAGTCCATGAGACTCAGATAGCTATTTATGATGCGTCCAAGATGGAGAGAATCTACCAGGTAGCACATCATATATTTGATGGAAACATTCTGTTACTGTCTGTCTCTGTAAATAATCTCTTTCTCGATCTTGTTTCAGTGGATACCTCAGGGCACTTTGTCAGCTGCCATATCACACGCATCGTACTCGTGCAATAGCCAACTAGTTTTTGCTGCTTTTACTGATGGTAATGTTGCCATCTTTGATGCGGATAACTTGAGATTACGATGCCGGATTGCATCATCTGCTTACATGTCTACGACAGCCATAAACAGGTAATCTCTTTTTGTACATTGGTTGCACAATATTTGCCTGAACATCATGCCACAAATTCTGAGTGCTGCTACATTTTGATTTTCATTTGCCCTCTGAAAGATTTTAACCATCCGATAACTAACTGATCAGCAAGCAAATTTTCAGTATGGAATTGGGTCGGATATTATGGAAATACATATATATTTGACGAAATCAATGAATATTAATGTACTAATAACAACAAAATTCGTCCAAACCCCAGTTCAAAAACATTTGACTCATTATATTTTCACACAAACTTTTAAGTTAAGAAAGAAAAAAGAACATGTGCTTTGAGCTTGTTAAGAACAAGGCAGCGTAGAAATTGTTGGTGGGTAAGGATCATCAGCTACATGTTGATTGGCTAATGTCGAGGTGTATTTACTGGCATTTTTATTTGTTCAAGTTTTGGTAACTTTATGATGTATTGGTGGACTGGCTTAATGAGTACTCAACTTTGTAAGACCTAGCTTCCTGGTTTCAGGAGCAAGGTAATACACGAAGGCCAGTGTTTAGTTGATGACCGATGTAATGTAAGATAGATAATCACCAATGTCTTGACATTATTGTGGAAAACACGTAGGATGGGTGCTGACTGTTGACGTCCATTAACCATTTATGTAAATACAAGCCAAAACATTGGATATCTAGTGTAAAGTACAATAGACATAGACAAGAAACTATGATGGTATTTTTTGAATTTCCATTCCACTATAAGTTTCAGATTATGGCAATACTTTACTACTCTTACTTGCTTCTTATATGATCTAACAACCATATCTCTCTTGGCTCCAGCAATCCACCCGTTTACCCTTTTGTTGTCGCTGCACATCCCCAAGAACCAAATCAATTCGCAGTCGGGCTGTCAGATGGATCCGTTAAAGTGATGGAGCCGTTGGAGTCCGACGGGAAGTGGGGGACGCCTGCTCCAGTGGAAAATGGGGTGGCCAATGGCAGGGCGCCAGCATCATCAGCTACAAGCAATCCAGCCACAGATCAAAACCAAAGATAGATGCATGTTGAGTTAATTGTAGAATCTTTTCATCCGCATGTTGGTGTCAGCAAGGTTATTGTTGTGTTTCTTGGGAATGTAAGATCAGCTGTGTGTTTATGTTGTAGATTGTGAGATGATTACCCTTGCTCCTATGAGCGATGATCTTGTGATAGGGATCAAGTTCATAAGAAGGTTCGCCTTAGGTTTTGGGCAGTTTAAACGGAATAGCCGGACCCTGTAGGTATCTTGATGCATAATGATGTAAATCAGTTCATGGTTTTGCATCCATTTTTTTCTTCTGGAAAGAGGGATAAAGCCCCGGGCCTCAGCATGGATTGATGCATATCGTTAAGAAGCCATCATCACAAAAGGGACTTCATATAGGCCCTTACAGAGAGGCTGAAACAGCCGATAAGAGCAACGGGATTACATTATGCCTGAAGCATTGCTAGCACCGGTACGCTTTGGTTTTCCATTCATTCTGGTTGCTTCGGAGAAAAGCTATTGTGATTGGGACGTCGGTTTTTTACACCCGGCCTCAAATGCTCCTGCCTGAACAGTAAAAAAAGAAAATAAAAAAAAATTCTGAATTTTGTGTGTGCCATACTTGAAGAGATGTTTGTTGTACATGCAAAATTTCATTATGAAATCACATTGGTGGAAGGTGTGGTAGAAAAAACAAAATCGATGCTCGGAAAATGTTACTTTCAAATGCATTTTAAAGCTCTGATTTTTTTTTACCATGACTTTCACCAATGAGATTTCGTGGTGAAATCTTGCATGCACAATTATTTTTCTTAATATATGCCACAAATAAATTTCAGATTTTTTCCCATTTTATTGATTTTACTATTCACGCCTGAAGCATTTGAGCCCGGTGTAGAAATGTACTTTCGCTCACTGCCTGCGTACCTGCGTAGTGTACATGGAAAAGCCTAAAGAGAGATTTTCAATCTACCTATGGTGCTTGAGGAGCGCATTTGCTCCCTGAACATAGGTAGATTGAATAGCACCATAGTCCATAGATTGAAATGCCGCCGCCGCCTTCTCCTGCTCGCGCCGCTCGGCCTCCTCCTCATGCTCCCACTGCATTCGGCGCTCCACCTCGCCCGCTCCACCGCCAGCGCGCATCCCTCCCACTCTTGGATGTGCTGTTGTTCCTCCTCCTCCGTCGCGTGCGGCCAAACGGGCGGCGCAGGGAGGTAGAACGACGCTCATCCACATATATAGCGCGGGGGGGGGGGGGGGGGGGGGGGGGGGGGGGGGGGGGGGGGG
>LR738711.1:263513761-263535884 GCA_902687465.1 Secale cereale | reverse complement strand
TCTCTCTCGGCGCAGCCCTACTTCTCCACCTTCTCGTCCTCCGTAGTGCTTGACGAAGCCCTGCCGGAGAACCAGGATGCTCCACCACCACCACGCCGTCGTGCTGCTTCTGGAGTTGTCTTCCCCAACCTCTCCCTCCTCCTTGCTAGATCAAGGCGCGGGAGACGTCACCGGGCTGCACGTGTGTTGAACGTGGAGGCTCCATTGTTCGGCGCTTAGATTGGAATCGACCGCGATCTGAATCGCTGCGAGTATGACTCCACCAATCGCATTCTTGTAACGCTTCCGCTTAGCGATCTTCAAAGGTATGAAGATGCACCCCCCTCTCATTGCTGGTTTCTCCATAGATTGATCTTGGTGATGCGTAGATTTTTTTTGATTTCTGCTACGATCCCCAACAGTGGTGTCAGAGCTAGGTCTATGCGTAGATTCTATGCACGAGTAGAACACAAGTAGTTGTGGGCGATGATTTGGTTAATTTTCTTACCATTACTAGTCTTATCTTGATTCGGAGGCATCGTGGGATGAAGTGGCCTGGACTGACCTTACACGTACGCTTACGTGAGACAGGTTCCACCGACTGACATGCACTAGTTGCATAAGGTGGCTAGCGGGTGTCTGTCTCTCCCACTTTAGTCTGATCGGATTCGATGAACAGGGTCCTTATGAAGGGTAAATAGCAATTGAAAAATCACCATTGTGGCTTTTGCGTAGGTAAGAAACGTTCTTGCTAGAAACCCATAGCAGCCACGTAAAACATCCAACAACAATTAGAGGGCGTCTAACTTGTTTTTGTAGGGTATGCTATGTGATGTGATATGGCCAAAAGTATGTAATGAATGATATATGCGATGTATGAGATTGATCATGTTCTTGTAATAGGAATCACGACTTGCATGTCGATGAGTATGACAACCGGCAGGAGCCATAGGAGTTGTCTTAATTTATTGTATGACCTACGTGTCAATGAAAACGCCATGTAATTCCTTTACTTTATTGCTAACCGTTAGCCATAGTAGTAGAAGTAATAGTTGGCGAGACAACTTCATGAAGACACGATGATAGAGATCATGATGATGGAGATCATGGTGTCATGCCGGTGACAAAGGTGATCATGCCGCGCCTCGAAGATGGAGATCAAAGGCGCAATATGATATTGGCCATATCATGTCACTTTATGACTTGCATGTGATGTTTATCATGTTTACATCTTATTTGCTTAGAACGACAGTAGCTTAAATAAGATGATCCCTCACTAAAATTTCAAGAAACTATGCACCGTTACGAAGGTTCATTGTTTCGAAGCACCACGTGATGATCGGGTGTGATAGATTCTAACGTTCACATACAACGGGTGTAAGCCGGATTTACACATGCGAAACACTTAGGTTGACTTGACGAGCCTAGCATGTAAAGACATGGCCTCGGAACACAAGAGATCGAAAGGTCTAACATGAGTCGTATAGTGGATACGATCAACATGGAAATGTTCACCGTTGATGATTAGTCCGTCTCACGTGATGATCAGACACGGCCTAGTCGATTCGGATCATGTATCACTTAGATGACTGGAGGGATGTCTACCGAGTGGGAGTTCATTAAATAATTCGATTAGATGAACTTAATTGTCATGAACATAGTCTAAATATCTTTACAATATGTCTTGTAGATCAAATGGCCCACGCTCATGTTGCCCTCAACTTCAACGCGTTCCTAGAGAAAACCAAGCTAAAAGACGATGGTAGCAACTGTACGGATTGGGTCCGTAAATTGAGGATCATCCTCATAGCTGCCAAGAAAGCATATGCCCTTGAAGCACCGCTAGGTGACGCACCCATTTTCCCATCAACTCAAGACGTTATGAACGCCTGGCAGTAGCGTAGTGATGATTACTCCCTGGTTCAGTGGGGCATGCTTTACAACTTAGAATCGGGGCTCCAAAAGTATGTTGAGCAACACGGAGCATATGAGATGTTCCACGAGCTGAAAATGGTTTTCCAAGCTCATGCCCGGGTCGAGAGATATGAAGTCTCCGACAAGTTCTACAATTCTAAGATGGAGGAAAACAGTTCTGTCAGCGAGCATATACTCAAAATGTCTCGGTTGCACAACCACTTATCTCAGCTGGGAGTTAATCTTCTAGATGACTCGGTCATTGACAGAATCCTCCAGTCGCTCCCACCTAGCTACAAGAGCTTTGTGATGAACTACAATATGCAAGGGATGGAAAAGTCCATTCCCGAGTTGTATTCAATGCTGAAATCTGCGGAGGTGGAGATCAAAAAGGAACATCAAGTGTTGGTGGTGAATAAGACCACTAAGTTCAAGAAAGGCAAGGGAAGAAGAACTTCGAGAAGGATGGCAAGGGAATTTCCATGCCCGGTAAGCCAGTTGCCGGGAAGAAGCGAAAGAATGGACCCAAGCCTGAGACTGAGTGCTTTTATTGCAAGGGAACATGTCACCGGAAGCGGAACTGCCCCAAGTACTTAGCAGATAAGAAGGCTGGCAACGTCAAAGGAATATATGATATACACGTTATTGATGTGTACTTTACCAACACTCGTAGTAGCTCCTGGGTATTTGATACCTGTGTAGTTGCTCACATTTGTAACTCTAAGCAGGAGCTAAGGAATAAGCGGAGACTGGCGAAGGACGAGGTGACGATGCGCGTTGGGAATGGTTCCAAGGTCAATGTGATCGCCATCAGCACACTACCTCTACATCTACCTTCGGGATTAGTTTGAAACCTTAATAATTGTTATTTAGTACCAGCTTTGAGCATGAACATTATATCTGGATTTCACTTGATGCGAGATGGTTAGTCATTTAAATTTGAGAATAATGGTTGTTCTATTTATACGAGAGAAATGTTTTATGGTCATGCCCCGCTGGTCAATGGTTTATTTTTGATGAATCTCGAACGTGATGTTACACATGTTCATAATGTGAGTACCAAAAGAGTTAAGGTTCATAACGATAGTCCCACTTACATGTGGCACTGCCGCCTTGGTCATATTGGTGTCAAACGTATGAAGAAGCTCCATGCTGATGGACTTTTGGAGTCCCTTGATTTTGAATCATTTGACACGTGCGAACCATGCCTCATGGGCAAGATGACCAAGACTCCGTTCTTTGGAACAATGAAGCGAGCAACTGACTTATTGGAAATAATACATACTGATGTATGCGGTCCAATGAGCGTTGAGGCTTGCGGTGGCTACCGTTATGTTCTCACCCTCACTGATGATTCAAGCAGATATGGGTATGCCTACTTAATGAAACACAAGTCTGAAACTTTTGACAAGTTCAAGGAATTTCAGAGTGAGGTAGAGAATAACGTGACAGGAAAATAAAATGCCTACGATCTGATCGTGGCGGAGAATATTTGAGCCACGAGTTTGGCACGCACCTAAGGAAATGTGGAATTGTTTCACAACTCATGCAGCCTGGCACACCTCAGCGAAATGGTGTGTCTGAATGTCGTAATCGCACTCTATTGGATAAGGTGCGATCTATGATGTCTCTTGTCGACTTACCGCTATCATTTTTGGGATTTGCATTAGAGACTACCACATTCACTTTAAATAGGGCACCGTCTAAGTCCGTTGAGACGACACCGTATAAATTATGGTTTGAAAGAAACCTAAGCTATTGTTTCTAAAAGTTTGGGGATGCGATGCTTATGTGAAGAAACTTCAACCCGAGAAGCTCGAACCCAGAGCGGAAAAGTTTGTCTTCATAGGATACCCTAAAGAAACTGTTGGGTATACCTTCTACCTCAGATCCGAAGGCAAGGTCTTTGTTTCCAAGCATGGATCCTTTCTAGAGAAAGAGTTTCTCTCAAAAGAATTAAGTGGGAGGAAAGTAGAACTTGATGAGGTGATTGTAACCCCTCTTGAACCAGAGAGTAGCGCAGCGCAGGAGGATGTTTCCGTGGTGCCTGCACCAACTAGAGAGGAAGTTAATGATGATGATCATGAAACTTCAGATTAAGTTGCTGCTGAACTTCGTAGGTCCACAAGGACAAATTCCGCACCAGAGTCGTACAACAACCCTGTCCTGGAAATCATGTTGTTAGACAACGGTGAACCTTCGAATTATGAAGAAGCAATGGCGGGCCCGGATTCCAACAGATGGCTTGAAGCCATGAAATCTGAGATAGGATCCATGTATGATAACAAAGTATGGACTTTGGTATACTTGCCTGATGATCGGCAAGCCATAGAGAACAAGTGGATCTTTAAGAACAAGACTGACGCGGATGGAAATGTGGCCATCTATAAGGCTCAGCTTGTCGCTAAGGGTTATCGACAAGTTCAAGGAATTAACTATGATGAGACTTTCTCTCCCGTAGCGATGCTAAAGTCCGTCCGAATCATGTTAGCAATTGCCGCATTCTATGATTATGAGATCTGGAAAATGGACGTCAAAACGGCATTCCTTAACGGTTTCCTTAAGGAAGAATTGTATATGATGCAGCTGGAAGGTTTTGTCGATCCTAAGAATGCTGACAAGGTATGCAAGCTCCAACGCTCCATCTATGGGCTGGTGCAAGCATCTCAGAGTTGGAACATTCACTTTGATGAAGTGATCAAAACATTTGGGTTCATACAGACTTATGGAGAAGCCTATATTTACAAGAAAGTGAGCGGGAGCTCTATAGCATTTCTCATATTATATGTGGATGACATATTGTTGATGGGAAATAATATAGAACTTTTGGAAAGCATAAAGGCCTAGTTGAATAAGTGTTTTTTAATGATGGACCTTGGAGAAGCTGCTTACATATTAGGCATCAAGATCTATAGAGATAGATCAAGACGCCTCATTGGTCTTTCACAAAGAAAACACCTTGACAAGATATTGAAGAAGTTCAATATGGATCAATCCAAGAAGGGGTTCTTGCCTGTATTGCAAGGTGTGAGATTGAGCGCAGCTCAATGCCCGACCTCGGCAGAAGATAGAGAAAAGATGAGTGTCATCCCCTATGCCTCAGCCATAGGTTCTATTATGTATGCCATGCTGTGTACCAGACCTGATGTGAACCTTGCCATAAGTTTGGTGGGGAGGTACCAAAGTGATCCCGGAATGGAGCACTGGACAGCGGTCAAAAATATCCTAAAGTACCTAAAAAGGAGTAAGGATATGTTTCTCGTATATGGAGGTGACGAAGAGATCGTCGTAAAGGATTACGTCGATGCTAGCTTCGACATAGATCCGGATGACTCCAAGTCACAAACCGGATACGTGTATATTTTGAATGGTAGGGTAGTCAGCTGGTGTAGTTGTAAGAAAAGCATCGTGGCGGCATGTACATGTGAAGCGGAGTACATAGCTGCTTCCGAAGCAGCACATGAAGGAGTCTGGATGAAGGAGTTCATCACCGACCTAGGAGTAGTTCCAAATGCGTCGGGCCCGAAGACAGTCTTCTGTGACAACACTGGAGCTATTGCTATTGCCAAGGAGCCCAGGTTTCACAAGAAGACCAAGCACATCAAGCATCGTTTCAA
The DNA here is from genome assembly GCA_902687465.1 of Secale cereale. Taxonomy (NCBI): domain Eukaryota; kingdom Viridiplantae; phylum Streptophyta; class Magnoliopsida; order Poales; family Poaceae; genus Secale; species Secale cereale. The sequence goes on along the minus strand of LR738711.1, from coordinate 263,530,374 downwards.
CTCCATTTGTGGTTATATTCAAGATAGAGACATAGATATTTGTAAAGTACACACGAATCTAAATGTCGCGGATCCGTTGACTAAACCTCTTCCACGAGCAAAACATGATCAACACCAGAACTCTATGGGTGTTTGATTCATCACAATGTAACTAGATTATTGACTCTAGTGCAAGTGGGAGACTGTTGGAAATATGCCCTAGAGGCAATAATAAAATGGTTATTATTATATTTCCTTGTTCATGATAATTGTCTATTGTTCATGCTATAATTGTATTATTCAAAACCGTAATACATGTGTGAATACATAGACCACAACATGTCCCTAGTGAGCCTCTAGTTGGCTAGCTCGTTGTTCAATAGATGGTCACGGTTTCATGGCCATGGACATTGGATGTCATTGATAATGGGATCACATCATTAGGAGAATGATGTGATGGACAAGACCCAATCCTAAGCATATCACAAGATCGTGTAGTTCGTTCTGCTAAAGCTTTTCTAATGACAAGTATCATTTCCTTAGACCATGAGATTGTGCAACTCCCGGATACCGTAGGAATGCTTTGGGTGTGCCAAACGTCACAACGTAACTAGGTGGCTATAAAGGTGCACTACGGGTATCCCCGAAAGTATCTGTTGGGTTGGCACGAATCGAGACTGAGATTTATCACTCCGTGTGACGGAGAGGTATCTCTGGGCCCACTCGATGAGACATCATCATAATGAGCTCAATGTTACTAAGGAGTTTGCCACAGGATGATGTGTTACGGAACGAGTAAAGAGACTTGCTGGTAACGAGATTGAATAAGGTATAGGGATACTAACGATCGAATCTCGGGCAAGTATCATACCGGTAGACAAAGGGAAATGTATACAAGATTGATTGAATCCCCAACATCGTGGTTCATTCGATGAGATCATCGTGGAACATGTGGGAGCTAAAATGGGTATCCAGATCCCGCTGTTGGTTATTGCCAAGAGAGATGTCTCGGTCATGTCTACATGCCTCCCGAACCCATAGGGTCTACACACTTAAGGTTCGATGACGCTAGGGTTATAGGGGAAATATGTACGTGGTTACCGAATGTTGTTCAGAGTCCCGGATGAGATCCCGGACGTCATGAGGTGTTACGGAATGGTCCAGAGGTAAAGAATGATATATAGGAAGTGAGGATTTGGCCACCGGAAGTGTTCCGGGCATCACCGATAATGTACCGGGACCACCGGAAGGGTTCCGGGGGGGAGGGGGGGGTCCACTGGGAGGGGCCACCAGCCCCGGAGGCATGCATGGGCCAAGAGTGGGAAGGGGCCAGCCCCTGAGTCAGCTGGTGCGCCTCCCACCAAGGCCCAAGGCACAGCAAGGAGGAGAAGGGGAAACCCTAGGCACAAATGAGCCTAAGGCCCACCCTAGGGTGCGCCCCCCTCTCTCCCCCTCTTGGCTGCCGGCCTCCACCCCATCTTGGGCTGCCACACCCCCTAGGGTGGGAACCCTAGAGGGCGTGCAACCACCTCCCCTCCTCCTATACATAGTGGGGGTTTTGGGGCTGCCAAACACACGAGTCCCTCTCTCTCTCGGCGCAACCCTACTTCTCCACCTTCTCGTCCTCTGTAGTGCTTGGCGAAGCCTTGCCGGAGAACCACGCTGCTCCACCACCATCACACCGTCATGCTGCTGCTGGAGTTGTCTTCCCCAACCCCCCCTCTTCCTTGCTGGATCAAGGTGCGGGAGACGTCACCGGGCTGCACGTGTGTTGAACGCGGAGGCGCCGTTGTTCGGCGCTTAGATCGGAATTTACCGTGATCTGAATCGCTGCGAGTACGACTCCACCAACCTCGTTTTTGTAATGCTTCCGCTTAGCGATCTTCAAAGTTATGAATATGCACCCCCCCTCTTGTTGTTGGTTTCTCCATAGATTGATCTTGGTGATGCGTAGATTTTTTTTGATTTCTGCAATGATCCCCAACAACAACGTGTTCCTGAACTGCCGGTGGCAGTCGTTCGCCCGTGCACGTGGCCTGTAGGGGAGGTGTTCCATCCACCTAAGGTATGACGGCGCGGCGAACCTCTATGTCAAGGTCTTTGGGAAGGATGGCCGGCGCCGGGGGTGCTGCCCCGAGGGCGACGGCGATGATGACGGTGAGCTTGCCAATGGCGACGGTCGCGATGGTTCTAGCAATGGCGGCTCTTCTTCTGGGAAGGGCACAAGTGACAGCGACTACGATGAGCCGCCACGCCACCGAGCTCGGACCGAGGAAGGGGATGAGCCACCTCGCCTCCGCGCCCCGGTAAACCAGGAGGAGGACTCTGACTGAGTGTGGGTGTTGCTGGAGCCAGGTCTCGGGAGGCGCTGCAGTCGCGCAGCCGCTTTTACTTCTTTCTTTTTCCTGTGTCAAATAATGGAAGGCCCTATCGGGGCGTGTAATGGACCACGGCGCTGGCGCCATCATGTTATCGCTTTTATATTGCGTTCTGATGTTCGTGTTGTCGCTGATTGTGGTCGGGATAACTTAGCTTAGTGTTCTTGCGGTAGACTCCTGCGTCATGGAAGCGTGCTTCTCCGGAGCTCGGGCTTCCTGCACACCCCTTGCTCCGAAGATGTCCTCCGGGTGCTTCCTTCTTGCGGGCTCGAGGGTCATCGGGCCTCGGGAGGCGCTGCAATCGCGGTGTTTTTAGGGGCCTCCGGAGATACCTCACCTCGCGCGAGCTCCTGAGCGTGGGTTGGTCATAGTTGGCATGCCATGTCGCAATGCTAGGGGGGTACAGACTCAGGAGGGCGTGCATGCCCGTCGGCTTGTTTGAGACCGTCACGCGAGGATAAAGACGCCAGAGGCCAGGACACTGAGGCTTTGGCGAGGTGTGTTCGTGGGCGGGCTCGAGCGCACAGACCATGTCCAGCCCCCACGCGCGAGGCGCGCGAGGCAGAACAACGGGCAACTGCCGCTCTCCTTAAGGCAAGGCCTGGAAGATCGAACAATGCAAGGAGAAAATAAAATGTCCCAACCCTCTCAAAATAGAAGACACGAAAATTTCAAATATCAATCCAAGAAGTTGCAAATCAACTACAGAAAGCAAGCAAAAGAACAGCGCATCCGACACATATGCTAGTCTTCTGGTCTTCCCGCCAGCGCTGAGCATGGGGCCTCCACTCGGACGGGAGTGGGAGCCCCCTTGAGGCCCAAGGGCGGCACTGAGGAGACTCTGGGGCGTGTACAACCCCAACTCATTATTACTCCCTCCGTTCGGAATTACTTGTCGCAGAAATGGATGTATCTAGACGTATTTTAGTTCTAGATACATCCATTTCCGAGACAAATAATTCCGAACGGAGGGAGTACGTGAGAGTGTCACAAGCGGAGACTTGAGAGGTGCATGGCCTTGCTTCCCAGGCGGGGACCCCACCTCGCGCATACCCCGACCACCATTGGGGCGTCCAGGAACTAGGACAGGACAACGGGGTAAGGGGCTACGCAGGCCGTGGTCGGGCAGTCGCATGTCCTCGACCGGGGGAAGGGCTCGCCGGTATAGCTGGCCATGGGCCAGGCCGAGCCGGGCTTGGGCCAGGCCCTAAAAAGCCCATGGCAGAAAACTGAGGCCTAGGCCCACCCAGGCCCTATCATCGAGCCTACTTTTCAAGCCAAAGCCTGGCCCATCTGGTAAAAAGCCATGAAAAGCCCTCAGGGCTTAGGGCCATGGGCCGAGCCTCTTCCTTAAAATGTCAATATGCCAAGCCCAAGCCCGTCCAGGCCCTGATGGTGGGCTCAAAACTTAGGCCCAAGCCCGGCCCTCGGGCAAGCCCGTCGGGCCTAGGCCCTGGATTTTAGGGCCGGGCCTGGGTGGGCCGACAGGGCCGGGTCGGAGATGGCCAGGACTACTCGCCGACGCCTTCCCCGGTGGAGGATCCACCTTTGGGTGGGATGCGCTACCGTCATGGTGGTGCCCTGCGCCACGTGATGCGGGGGAGGCTTTGGCGCCGGGCTTCCCCCGTGCGTCCTCCTTGGACGCCCTGCCTGCCAGAGGTGGGACCAATGTCTGGGGGTGCGCGACCGTAGTGCGATTTACCTGCAATCCAAGGTTAGCGCGGCGTGTTCCAAAGATATTGGTGGTAATTTGTGATCATTTTCGTCAAAGGTGCCGGCGCGGAGTCGAGTCGGTTCGCCAGGGGCCTCGGTCCCATGCGGCCCTAGCGGTCCCGGTGTCCAGGCCGACGAGGGGAACGAGCACGGGCTTCTTTGTGGGTGCGGCCTCCGGAGCCTCCGGAGCACCCTTCGCGTCCGGCCGTGCGGCTGCCGCGGCCTTGAATGTGAGCCTGAGGGCCAGGAGCGCATCCTTTGTATTTCCCGCTACGATAAGGACGCCGCTGCCCCCGGGCATCTTGATGACATTGTAGCCAGGGTGCGTCGCTGGCATGAACTTGGTGAGGTCCGAATACCCGAGGATGACATTGTATGGAAGATGAATGTGGATGACGTCGAAATCGATGAGCTCAGTGTGGTAGTTGTCATGCTTGCCGAATGTGACAGGGAGACGAATCTGCCCTATGGGGACGGTGGAGCCGTCGGTCACCCCTGAGAAGGCTTGGTGGGCAGAAGCTAGTCATATGGCACCTGGAGTGTGTTGAATGTCTCAACAGAGAGAACATTGAGCCCCGCGTTGTCGACGAGAGTCTTGGTGACGAGGACGCTGCTGATGGTTGGTGAGCAGAGCATCGGGAGCGCGCCGGCGGCAGCCGCACACTTGAGCTGGTCTGAAGAGTCGAAGGTGATGGCGTACTTGGGCCACATGAGGGGGCGCAATGCCTTGAGCTTGGGGAGGGCCGCGTTCACCTCACGGGCGAACTATTTGAAGACACGATGAGAGGCAGGAACCTGAGCGCCACCCAAGATGCACGCGATGGCACGTGTCTCTTGGAAGCCCCCAGCCCCCTCGTCTTGGTGGTGGTGGTCGTTCCTCCTTGGAGGTGGCGGCAGCTGAGGAAGGCCAACGTTGCCCCGAAGATGGTCATCGCAAGGCTAGTCACGCCAGGGGCCGTCGCGAAGCTGACCATGCGAGCGGTCCTCACTGGGCTGATCTCGCTAGTCCTGGCGATGGTCGCGGTTGTCCCATCGGCCACCACCACGGCCTCCTCTGCGGCCGTAGCCATGGTCGATGCGGTTGGGACGGCGGCTGATGCGCCCATCGTGGATTGCCGTGATCTCCTGGTAGTCGTTGATGTTGTGGCTGTGGACGTTGTGGAAGACACAGAACGGGCGGTTGTCCTTGGAGGATTCGGCGTGAGCCACGCTTCATCTCTGGCTCGGCCGCAAGCACGACGGGGCCCTTGCGCTTCACGTCCTTAGCCTTGGCCTTCTTGTCCTCAGGATCGACCTCCGGAGGCTCCAGGAGAGAGAGGCGTCCTTCCTCTGCCCTCGCGCATTTGGCAGCCATGTTGAACATCTCCAGTGTCGAACACAGGTCCTCATGGATGGCGAGCTCCTCCTTCATCTTGACGCCCCAGACACCATCAGAAAACACCGATATGATGGCCTCGTCCGACACTTTTGGGATCTTGAGGCGAACGTTGGTGAAGCATTGTATGTATTTGTGCAAGGTTCTGCCCGGCTGCTGCTTGATGCACCGCAGGTCGCCTGCTACCTGGGCGCTGTCACGAGTGCCCTGGAAGTTGGCAATGAAGCACTCGTGTAGCTCGTCCTAAGAAGAGATTGAGCCCACCGGGAGGTTCAGGAGCCAAGAGCGCACGCCATCCTTGAGGGCCATGGGAAACCATTTTGCCATGACCTTGTCGTTTCCGTTTGCCGCCTCGATGCTCAGCTCGTAGAGCTGGAGGAACTTGGCAGGATTAGGAGTGCCATCGTAGTGCGGAGGCAGATCTGGCTTGAACTTGTCCGGCCAGACGCCACTTTGCAGCTCCGGGGTGAAATCACGGCAACCTACAACACTCGCATGAGCCAGCCATGGGGGAGGAGCCTGACGTGGGGGTGCTGGAAGCGCACGCGCTTCTCCTTGGGGCTGCTGCACCACCTATCAACACACGTACACCGCCGCCTCTGGCGTCACACGGTCTTGACGTGGGGGTGCTGGAAGCGCAGGCGCTTCTCCTTGGGGCCACTGCACCACCTAGCAGCTTTCCTCGTTGCGCGCTGGCGCCCTGCACGATGGGTCGCGCTGGGGCGCATCGTGTCGGGGCTCGGGGACGACATCACGCCGAGGAGGAGGAGGCGCACCGTGGGTCACCTCGCCCACCTGAGACGGGGGAGGCAGCGAATGAGATGGCGCAGGGGCGTCTCCGGCAGCGCTGACAAGCTCGGCGATGTGGTCCAGCCAATCTTTGTAGAGGTCATCAGTTGGGCGATAGCGTAGAAGCTCACGTGCCATGAGCAGCGCAGCCTGTGCATTCGCCACTCGCGACGCGTGTGAGAAGACGAAGCAGCGGCCGGGGTGAGAGACGGAGTGGCAGTGCGACCTTCACGCCGCACGGAAGGCGGCAACAACGAGGCCTGTTGCTCATGGGTTGCGGGACTAGTGGCGGCGTTGGCAGCAGTGGAAGGGGAACGACGAGGAGAGTCATTACCTGCAAGCGTCGTCTAAGCGACGAGAGTGGCGAGAGCTGCCCGGCGCTCGGCGTGAACACGACGAGCATCGGCCATCAGAATGACAGACCGGAAGCGGAGCGAACGATGGAGAAGAGGATTCGACATGCCCCTACCTGGCGCTCCAAATGTCGTATTCAGGGCTCTGCGGACCCAAGAAACGTTTGAACTCTGGGGCATGTGTGAAGAACTCAACTCCCCCAGCTAACCAGCCTGTCGCTCCCACGGCCTAGCTCGATGAACAAGGAAGAATAAGAACACAACATTTTACCCAGGTTCGGGCCACCTTGCGGTGTAAGACCCTACTCCTGCTTTGTGGTGGATTTGCCTCACGAGGGGCCGTGGATGAACTAGTACGAGGGAAAAACAGCCTCGCGAGGTCTGCTCCTATGTGGGTGTAAGATGGTGAGGTTTCCGATCTTGGATCTGGATCCCTTCCTATGCTAGTGGCTAAGCTACATTTACAGTGGCCTTGGTCCTCTTCCTCCGAACGAAGGCGGGAAAGGATCCCACAACGGACAATTTTGAAGGGGGACAAGTAGTACATCTTATCCTAACGAAAGGTAGTCTTCGCTTGCAAAGCTTCTGGTCGTGACGCCGGGGTGGTCTCGGTGATGACATCCATCCTGCCGTCCTGGCGGTCACGGTATTGTTGCACGGGAATGGAAACCTTTGGCTGATTCCTCGGGACCCCGCGCTTGCGCTTGCCTCCTTAGCACCAAAGAGGAAACCTGCTGCTCCGCGCCTGCTGGAGCCCGACTGGCCTTGGTCGTCCTAGCTTGCGTCACCCGAACCACATGAGATGGGCACTTGCATAGGAATCTCCGCTCCTCAGGAGCCAGCACAGGGGCGGCCGCTCCCTCAGGAGGTCTTGGCATCGTTCGCCTCGCGAGGCTTGGCCCCTCGCAAGGGTCTTGTCTTGTTGGTGCTGCAGATGGGCCGTACCAGGCCGATGGTGAAGCCACACCCATAGGCCGCATGCAGGCAAGTCTGGGTACCCTAGTTCCCAGAACACCGACAAAAGTGCAGATCGGGGCCCTGTCAAGAGAACCCTAGAGAATCAACAAGTTTGTTGGCTATGGAGAGATATCGTGTGAAAGTGAATTTAGGGGCAACAATGGAGCTTGGGAGAAAAGAGGTAGGTATTCTTGGGGAAGAAGACCTCCTATATATAGTGTGGGGGGGGGATCCAACCATTATTCTACCACAATTCGTGCACAAGCTATAGTACCGCTCAGCTTGGCGGTACTAGCGCTTAACACGGAAGTACGAGACCCAGCGACAGTAGAGTGAGAATAGGGCGGTACTACTGGACAAAGCAGTACTACCACGTCTACTTCCACTAATTGAGGGCAGAGGTAATCAAGACTTAGGCAGCCTGGATGGCACAACAGTAGAGGACTGGTAGTACCACACTAGGCGGTACTACCACAGCGGTGTGGGAGGTACTATCGCTTCATGCGGTACTACCGTTCCATAAGGAGCTTGTACTGCCGCTAGATGCAAAACACCCACAACATACTGTTGCCCCACTATCATTGTTGTGAAAAATTCCGTGCTGATCGAACAGTATGGACCACGACACTTGGGAGTAGAAGTACGGCAGGAGCGGCCACTATAAAACAACATACATCCGTGATATTATGGCCCAAATGATTTTTTTTCTGTCATGGTCATGACACTTCTATCACGATAATTGTGACAAAAATGCGTTTCATCGTAGATATGGTGGGCTCCTACTTCTATGACAAAAAAATCATGAGAGAAAGTGGGATTTACGTCCTTGGTGAGCGTGGGACGCACCTGCATGACATTCTTTGGGCCTTCCATGACATAAAAATCATGGTAGAAGTGAGGGAGAGGAAATTTTCTTGGAGTTCCCGATTATGGTGGGTGGTCGGGGCCGAGCGATGCAGTGTGGTTTGCATGTTTCTCACTCGTATGCGCGCGTGGTGCGAGCCATGTCGCTCTAACTGCACACGAGCGAGACGTGTTCATTTATTGAATAGAGTGATCGTACTGCTACGTACTGAAGCTGACCGATCGATCTCTTCGCTACTAACATAACCCAACCGACTCCTTCGCTGCTAACTAAATCTGATCGATCGCTGCTGCTACTTACTGAAGCCGACCGAACTTCCGTGCGAGACGTAGCTAGTCGGTTGGGTTGCCCCTGGATGAACAGTGCCCATTGTTGCTTGCTACTTCTTGAGCTTGCGTTGATTTTTCCCTTGAAGAGGAAAGGGTGATGCATCAAAGTAGAGACAAGTATTTCCCTCAGTTAAGAACCAAGGTATCAATCCAGTAGGAGGTACAAGCAAATCCCCAATAGATGCACCTGCACAAACTAACAATCACTTGCACACAACACGAAAATGGGGTTGTCAATCCCTTCATGGTCACTTGCAAGAGTGAGATCTAAAATAGATAGGCATAGAAAGGCAAAATAAAGTACATATAATTAAAGTGTAGCAAGGTATTTTTGGATTTTTGGTTTTATAGATCTGAAAATATATTATGGAAAATAGACCCGGGAGCCATAGGTTTCACTAGAGGCTTCTCTCTTAAAGATTGGATAAGGTGGGCGAACAAATTACTGTTGAACAATTCATAGAAAAGTAAATAATTATGAAGATAACTAAGGCAATAATCATGAATATAAGCATCACATCCATGACAAGTAGACCGAAAAGATTCCGCATCTACAATTATTACTCCACACATCGACCAACTCCTGTCTGCATCTAGAGTATTAAGTTCACTAGAACAGAGCAACACTTTAAGCAAGATGACATGATGTAGAGGGATAGATCCAATCAATATGATAAAACCCCCATCTTGTTATCCTTGATGGCAACAATACAATACGTGCCTTGCAACCCTTTCTGTCACTGGGTAAGGACACCACAAGATTGAACCCAAAATAAAGCACCTCTCCCATAGCAAGAAAAACCAATCTAGTTGGCCAAATCAAACTGATAGCTCAAAGAGAAATACATAGATATCTTAATCTTGCATAAAAGAGTTCAGATAATACTCAAATAATATTAATAGATAATATGATCATAGACCCACAATTCATCAGATCTCAACAAACACACCGCAAAAGAAGATTACATCGAATAGATCTCCAAGAACATCATGGAGATCATTTTAATGAATATCAAAGAGAGAGAAGAAGCCATCTAGCTACCAGCTATGGACCCATAGGTGTGTGGTAAACTACTCACGCATCATCGGAAGGGCTGCAAGGTTGGTGTAGAGGCCCTCCGTAATCAAATCCTCCTCCGGTGGAGTGCTGGAAAAGGCCCCAAGATGGGATCTCACGAGAACAGAAGCTTGCGGCAGCGGAAAAGTATTTTTTTGTGCCCTCTGGTATAAGGGGACCATTTAAGGATGTGCTGAGATTAGGGTTGGAAGGTCACCAGGGGGCCACAAGCCCTGGGGCACCCCTGGGATGTGCCCCTACGCCTTGTGGCCTCCTCGTAGGTCTTCTAGACTCCTCTCCAAGTCCCGTAGGTTTCTTCCGGTCCAAGAAAAATCACCGTAAAGTTTTATTCTGTTTGGACTCCGTTTGATATTCCTTTTCTATAAAAGTCAGAAACAAGGGAAAAAACTGAAACTGGCACTGGGCAATAGGTTAATAGGTTAGTCCCAAAAATAATATAAAATATCATTTAAATGCATATAGGACATCCAGATGGATAGTATAATAGCATGGAATAATAAAAAATTATAGATACGTTGGAGATGTATCAAGAGAATTGATTAGTTAACGATTTTAGGGATATTAGCCATAAAAATACATGTGGTAACAGGGAAAGTAGGGGCTAAAAACATGTTAGAGGGGAGGACATGAGAGGGAAGAAAAACCAGCAGGGGCATATGTGTTGAGGGAATTGGATTGATCGATGATGGAGAGTAGAGAAGAAACCGGTAGGTGGGCTCTTTTTTGGAAAGAAAATGTTGGGATGATGCGTTGCTTCGATCGGTGGAAGGTGGAGGCGAACGAATGAAATGAAGCGATACCAAATCACTTGGATGATCCGTTTCTTACAAGTCAAAGTACCAACCTATGGTCGGATGGTTGGATGGACTGTGGTATCCCCAGCCCACTAGGGTTCAAGTCCTGGTGCTCGCATTTATTTCTGGATTTATTTCAGGATTTACGGAGATGCGCATTTAGTGGGAGAAGACGTTCTTGTCGACGATGAGGTGCCTACGGTGACTTCGTAAATTTCAAGATCATATGCCAGCTCAGTCTTTCGAAGGTGTTCATAGGGGTAGGGCGTGCGTGTGTGCGTTCATAGGGGTGAGTGTATGCGCGTACATATATGAGCGCTTGCGTCTGACTGTGTTAAAAAAGCACAAACTTATAAATGGAGGTTTGAACTTAAGGTGACCACTAACGCTGGGCACCTAGGTATGAAACTCTACTTACTTGGACAGGTGCAAAGCGGCAACAACAAATGGCTGGAGAGAGACAATGATGCAGAGAGCTACCATGTAGCAACGAGGGAGACAACATCGAATTGGCGCATCGTCCTTCGTTCAATGCTCAAACATGGGGGATCTGATCGTGGGGGAAGATGATGTTGGGGATGGATGACGGTTGGCCTGGGATGGGACGTCCTTTGGAAGATGATGTCGGGGCTGGATGGTGGCTTGCCTGAGCTGGGACGTCCCTATGTTGAGGAAGTAGGCTTGGGAGGTGATCATGCAGATGGGTGATGGTCGGCCACCTCACGCTCAGCTGGTGTATGACTTTTGTTGCCAATGCTGGAGATGGATGGTCGCAAGAGGAATCTATGTCGTATGTTTCTTGGGTAACATGGGGGTTGTTTCCTTGTTTTGGAAAATCTTGACATATTTGATTTGGTAGTGAATTGATTAGGCAACGATTTGTAGGGATACTAGCCATAAAAATACATGTGGTAACAAGGAAAGTAGGGGCTAAAAACATGTTAGAGGGGGGGACGTGGGAGGAAAGAAAAACTAGTAGGGGGCATACGTGTTGAGGGAATTGGATTGATCGACGATGGGGAGTAGAGAAGAAAACGACTGGTGGGCTCTTTTTTTGCTAAGAAATTGTTAGGATGATGCGTTGCTTCGATCGATGGGAGGTGGAGGCGAACGAACGAAACGAAGCGATACCGAACCAACCATCACGACGACAGACTCCCCCTTTAGGAGTAAGATTCTTCCACGGGGAGGAGAGGGGAGGAACGAACCAACCAACCAACGACGGCTTACGTACTACTTAGTAGTGTCGTGGGAAAACACGACCATCTATGGGACCATCGGCCCCTTTTGGTTCGACAAGGGGAAGGGCACGTTGCACAAAGAGCGGAGGGCACGGGGCAGCGCGGTAGCGATGACACGGGCAGTTTTTACCTAGGTTCGGGCCGCCGTGAGGCGTAAAACTCTACTCCTGCTTTGGTGGATTGATGGGGTGGACCGTAGTGGAGACGCAGTGCTCTTGCCCGGCAAGGTGGCCTGGGGGCTAGAGAAACCATGCGTGTATGGGTGTATAATGGTCCAGAGTGCGAATCCCTTCTCTGGTTGCCATGGGCCTTCTTTTATATATTAAGGGGTTACCATAGTGGCAAATCAATCATTGCGTACTGATTAGATTGCAAACAGTGCTATCGGACCAAACTCTGCAGACATGACAAGGTGCATTAAATGCACCACTTTGTGTCATGTCAAGGAGTTGCCCGGCAAGCCTTGCCGGGCCAATATTGCCACCTCCTCGCCTGTCTGCTTGACATGTTGCTGGACGTGTGTCATCTGCAGGTTATCTTCGCTGGAAGTGGCCGTCATGTGGCAAATAACTGCCACTTAGTCACTTGGGGGCTTGACACCACACCGATCGATGACTTGCGTTGCTGTGGGGTGGCGCGGTGGTGCCCTGGCGGGATAATCTGCCCTTTGCGTTCCCGGCAGGCTTGCCGGGGGATTCTTGGGGTTTGCCTTCGGGGCAACCTCGTCCTTGCCAGGCTCGCCTGCCCGGCCAAGGAGGTCTTCTCCTTAGTGGTGTTTTACACCTCTGCCTTTGTTTGGTCCTCTTGATCCGCCTCTTGATTTCTCAAAGGGCTATCTTCTTCCGCTTGGTCTTGGTCTTGGATGTCGTCAGCTGCCGGGTCGGTGGTCCGCGGTCCGTGCACAACTCAGGGGAAAACATACACCCCTGTTTGTGTACTCCGACAAGTAGAGATTTTAAACTCCAACTCAAATACAATTATGATTTAATTCAGTGACCAAAATGTGTCCAAATAATATGAAACTAATTTTGTTGTGAGGTTCACATTATTTCAGGGCATTTTGGGTCCACTAAAAATATTTTTGTTTGAACCTATTGATTTAGTGACAAAAAAGAAGAAGGATATGACTAAACGATCATGTCAAACAAAATTGTTCCTCTGATGGTGCTTAATGCACTTAGTAGATAATCTTAGTCTGTCACTTTGCAAATATTTATAAACTGACTTTGTTTCTTACATCTTAAAAATTCAAGAGGATTGTTGCTTGCAGATTATACTAACATCAACTATTCCTCTGATTTCAAGAGGATCACCTGAAATTCCATCAGTATTAAAGGTTGTTGAAGATCGAAATATTTGCAGGTTGCCCTTCTACAGATTCTGCCAAAGAACTTTAGTCCCCTTCACATGACTCATCAGTTGTGGGATAGATTCCTCCCCTTTCCTTTAGCACATGTCGTGTAAGAAAATGATTAGGCTAGCTATAGATTTATTAGGCATTCAATTGCATTACTAGTGTTTGTCCCATATTTATTAGGCACTCAATTCCATTACTAAAGTTTATATCTTCCAGTTGTCTGCACGACCTTACACAAATACATGTGTTCAGCAAACAACGGAACCAATATCTTTGGCGTGTTCAGCATACATGTGTACCGCTGGCACAAACTCCTTGCATCGCTCGCTGCAGCCTGCCCTGGGATTGAATCCGCCCTGAGTGGCGGCGGCGTCTCCTGTGGGAGATCTGTGGCGGTTGGCGTCGTCAACATCGATCCTGGACGTCGTCGGTGGCATCTCATCTGGTACGTCGGCGACGTCGATCCCTTACGTAGGCGACAACGAGAGACATCTTCTCTGGGAGGTTGGTGGCGGCAGCGATCCCATACGTCGGCGGCAGCGAGAGATGTCAATCCCGGACGCCGACGGTGACATCTTCTCTTGGAGGTCGGCGACGGCGATCTCGTGTGTTGGTGGCAGGAAGATTGTACGTCGACAACGGCCTCTCCTCTGGGAGTTCGAGGGGATATAGGGGAGCGGCGCTGTATGGTTTCTATTTCGTTTGGTGTGTGGTTGGATTTTTTTGGGTGCGAGCGATAGATGGGACAAACGAAAACCAGACGAAAGTGAGAGACGAAGAATAACCGTAGAGGCTAGCCTACCAAGTGAGACATTAGGAGTAGAGATATACTTCATAAAACTTATATTGGGGTACCTTAAAATATTTAATGAAGTATATTGAAAATGATAAAGAAGTATAATCAATGTGTTCATGAGGTATATTGAAGATGATAATCTGTACACCCGGGAGCACAGAAAATTAGCTTGGGCGTACGTACTCCCAGAAAATTAGTTTAATCAATCGACGATATATATTACGCTTTCAGTTGAATATAATGAAAAATGATATTGTATTTTTATAAAGTGTTTGAATTTTAAAAATGTGCATTTTCATACAGGAAAAATAAAAATAAAAATAAAATAGAAAGGTGAGGAAATAAATAAATAAAAGAACACATGAAAAAAATAAATAAAAATAAACATATCTCTTCATTGAACCAAAACCAACACTAATATTTTGTAACGGAAGGAATAATAAATAACGCTAAAAGAGGCAAACAAATCGGTCCCGAAAAAGCTCTCGCCTATCATCTCGCAGTAGGCGAGATATAGCTGCCTCGCATTTGGTGCGTGTATTCAGTCCGATATAATGCTGAACCATGCTAAATCTACCATGGAGAACACGACCCGAAGGGGCGTGCTGTCGTCAAGATATTTATTTATAACTGAAAGTGAGGATCTAGATCCAGACCGCATCGACATTCCACATCCCCGTCCACAATACACGGAACCCTAAATCGATCGAGTTCCTCCCATCCAGCAATAGCCCCGGCGGCGACCACAAAAAAGAAGAAAAAAGCAATGGCCCCGGCAGCACGGGAGGAGTGGCTCATCATGTACGGCATCCCCAAGGTGGCGGATGAGATGAGCAAGGAATTCCCCAATGCAGCCTTCACGCTCAACGAGGTCCCGCTCCTTTCCCACCTAACCATCGCGAGTAACATCGCTACCCCCATCGGAAGTGTCGATTACCCGTACATCACAGCTACCAACGAGTTCGGCCTCGTGCTGCTCTACAGTTACACCGTTGTTGGGCTCACCTACTACATCTACGACCCGTATTTCCGTAGGACGCTGGGCATCCTCCCCCGGACGGTGGCTTCAACGGCTGCCACTCCGTCGGCCTCATCCGCAATCGCCGCGGCAGTGGGATCATGGTGGCCTAGCTCAACACAGGGCTCTTCAGTACACAGGCCCGCATTACACTCTCCTGCACGATTGACATGTGCGAGTGGGTCAATAAGGATGCCGATTGCGGCCACATCAGGGAGACAAAATCGTGCTGTTGGGATGGCGTCCTCTCCCACGAGGGATTCCTATGGTGGTCCGACTTCTCTTCTTGTATACTTGCCTAGGACCTCTTCCTGGATAGACCGCCATTTTAACAAATCATGTTCCCACATGTCTCTGACCCGCTGCGATCAGCGTTGCTACCTCTTGAGCTTGCGTTGGTTTTTCCCTTGAAGAGAAAAGGGTGGTGCAGCAAAGTAGAGTAAGTATTTCCCTCAGCTTGAGAACCAAGGTATCAATCTAGAAGGAGATTACGCACAAATCGTCAAATACCTGCACAATTAATCAAACAACTTGCACCCAGCGCTATAAAGGGGTTGTCAGTCCCTTCACGGTTATTTGCAAAAGTGAGATCCGATAGAGATAGATAACTAATAAAGTAAATATTTTTGATATTTTTGGTTTATAGATTGAAAAGTAAAAGATGTAAAATAGACCCGGGGGGCATAGGTTTCACTAGAGGCTTCTCTCATGATTGCAAACATTACGGTGAGTGAACAAATTACTATCAAACAATTGATAGAAGAGCGAATAATTAAGATGATATCTAAGGCAATGATCATGAATATAGGCATCATGTCCGTATCAAGTAGACCGACTCCTTCCTGCATCTACTACCATTACTCCACACATCGACCGAAACGATTCTACATCTAGAGTATTAAGTTTATAAGAACAGAGTAACGCATTAAGTAAGATGACATGATGTAGCAGAATTAACTCAAGCAATATGATGAAAACCCCATCTTGTTATCCTCGATGGCAACAATACAATACGTGTCATGTCCCCTACTGTCACTGGGATTGAGCACCGCAAGATTGAACCTAAAGCAAAGCACTTCTCCCATTGCAAGAAAAGCCAATCTGGTTGGCCAAACCAAAACAATAGTTCGAAGAGAATTACTAAGATATTAAATCATGCATATAAGAATTCAGAAGAGACTCAAATAATATTCATAGGTAATCTGATCATAAACCCACAATTCATTGGATCTTGACAAACACACAGCAAAAGAATATTACATCAGATAGATCTCCAAGAACATCAAGGAGAACATGGTATTGAGGATCAAAGAGAGAGAGAAGAAGCCATCTAGCTACTAGCTATGGACCCGTAGGTCTGTGGTGAACTACTCACGCTTCATCGGAAGGGAAATGGTGTTGATGTAGATGCCCTTCATGGTCGAATCCCCCTCTGTCAGAGTACCGGAAAAGGCCTCCAGATGGGATCTCGCGAGAACAGAAGGTTACGGCGGCGGAAAAGTGGTTTCGATGGATGTTGTGATGTTTCTCGAATATTTGGAAATTTATAGGCGGAAGAAGTAGGTCAGGGGGTCTCGGGGGAGGGGGGGGG
>LR738711.1:263470572-263513751 GCA_902687465.1 Secale cereale | reverse complement strand
GGGGGGGGGCACAAGGTAGGGGGTGCACCCTACCCCCGAAGGAACGCCCTCCACCCTTGTGGCCGCCTCAAGGCTGCCCTCGCGTGTACTCCAAGTCCTGTGGTTGTCTTCTGGTCCAAGAAAAATCCTTGTAAAGTTTAGTTCGGTTTGGACTCCGTTTGATATTCCTTTTCCGCGAAACTCAAAAACAAGGGAAAAACAGAAACTGGCACTAGGCTCTGGGTTAATAGGTTAGTCCCAAAAATCATATAAAATAGCATATTAATGCATATAAAACATCCAAAACAGATAATATAATAGCATGGAACAATAAAAAATTATAGATACGTTGGAGACGTATCAAGCGTCCACAAGCTTAATTCCTGCTCGTCCTCGAGTAGGTAAATGATAAAAACCGAATTTTTGATGTGGAATGCTACCTATCATATTTATCAATGCAATTCTTCTTTAATGTGGTATGAAAGTTCATATCCGTAAGTTTCAAGCAAAAATATATGTTGACATGAGAACAATAATATTTTGCATCGCTCGCCGCAGCCTGCCCTGGGATTGAATCCGCCCTGAGTGGCGGCGGCGTCTCCTGTGGGAGATCTGCGGCGGTTGGCGTCGTCAACATCGATCCTGGACGTCGTCGGTGGCATCTCATCTGGTACGTCGGCGACATCGATCCCTTACGTAGGCGACAACGAGAGACATCTTCTCTGGGAGGTTGGTGGCGGCAGCGATCCCATACGTCGGCGGCAGCGAGAGATGTCAATCCCGGACGCCGACGGTGACATCTTCTCTTGGAGGTCGGCGACGGCGATCTCGTGTGTTGGCGGCAGGAAGATTGTACGTCGACAACGGCCTCTCCTCTGGGAGTTCGAGGGGATATAGGGGAGCGGCGCTGTATGGTTTCTATTTCGTTTGGTGTGTGGTTGGATTTTTTTGGGTGCGAGCGATAGATGGGACAAACGAAAACCAGACGAAAGTGAGAGACGAAGAATAACCGTAGAGGCTAGCCTACCAAGTGAGACATTAGGAGTAGAGATATACTTCATAAAACTTATATTGGGGTACCTTAAAATATTTAATGAAGTATATTGAAAATGATAAAGAAGTATAATCAATGTGTTCATGAGGTATATTGAAGATGATAATCTGTACACCCGGGAGCACAGAAAATTAGCTTGGGCGTACGTACTCCCAGAAAATTAGTTTAATCAATCGACGATATATATTACGCTTTCAGTTGAATATAATGAAAAATGATATTGTATTTTTATAAAGTGTTTGAATTTTAAAAATGTGCATTTTCATACAGGAAAAATAAAAATAAAAATAAAATAGAAAGGTGAGGAAATAAATAAATAAAAGAACACATGAAAAAAAAAAATAAAAATAAACATATCTCTCCATTGAACCAAAACCAACACTAATATTTTGTAACGGAAGGAATAATAAATAACGCTAAAAGAGGCAAACAAATCGGTCCCGAAAAAGCTCTCGCCTATCATCTCGCAGTAGGCGAGATATAGCTGCCTCGCATTTGGTGCGTGTATTCAGTTCGATATAATGCTGAACCATGCTAAATCTACCATGGAGAACACGACCCGAAGGGGCGTGCTGTCGTCAAGATATTTATTTATAACTGAAAGTGAGGATCTAGATCCAGACCGCATCGACATTCCACATCCCCGTCCACAATACACGGAACCCTAAATCGATCGAGTTCCTCCCATCCAGCAATAGCCCCGGCGGCGACCACAAAAAAGAAGAAAAAAGCAATGGCCCCGGCAGCACAGGAGGAGTGGCTCATCATGTACGGCATCCCCAAGGTGGCGGATGAGATGAGCAAGGAATTCCCCAATGCAGCCTTCACGTTCAACGAGGTCCCGCTCCTTTCCCACCTAACCATCGCGAGTAACATCAATACCCCCATCGGAAGTGTCGATTACCCGTACATCACAGCTACCAACGAGTTCGGCCTCGTGCTGCTCTACAGTTACACCGTTGTTGGGCTCACCTACTACATCTGCGACCCATATTTCCGTAGGACGCTGGGCATCCTCCCCCGGACGGTGGCTTCAACGGCTGCCACTCCGTCGGCCTCATCCGCAATCGCCGCGGCAGTGGGATCATGGTGGCCTAGCTCAACACAGGCTCTTCAGTACACAGGCCCGCATCACACTCTCCTGCACGATTGACATGTGCGAGTGGGTCAATAAGGATGCCGATTGCGGCCACATCAGGGAGACAAAATCGTGCTGTTGGGATGGCGTCCTCTCCCACGAGGGATTCCTGTGGTGGTCCGACTTCTCTTCTTGTATACTTGCCTAGGACCTCTTCCTGGATAGACCGCCATTTTAACAAATCATGTTCCCACATGTCTCTGACCCGCTGCGATCAGCGTTGCTACCTCTTGAGCTTGCGTTGGTTTTTCCCTTGAAGAGAAAAGGGTGGTGCAGCAAAGTAGAGTAAGTATTTCCCTCAGCTTGAGAACCAAGGTATCAATCTAGAAGGAGATTACGCACAAATCATCAAATACCTGCACAATTAATCAAACAACTTGCACCCAGCGCTATAAAGGGGTTGTCAGTCCCTTCACGGTTATTTGCAAAAGTGAGATCCGATAGAGATAGATAACTAATAAAGTAAATATTTTTGATATTTTTGGTTTATAGATTGAAAAGTAAAAGATGTAAAATAGACCCGGGGGCCATAGGTTTCACTAGAGGCTTCTCTCATGATTGCAAACATTACGGTGAGTGAACAAATTACTATCAAACAATTGATAGAAGAGCGAATAATTAAGATGATATCTAAGGCAATGATCATGAATATAGGCACACGTCCGTATCAAGTAGACCGACTCCTTCCTGCATCTACTACCATTACTCCACACATCGACCGAAACGATTCTACATCTAGAGTATTAAGTTTATAAGAACAGAGTAACGCATTAAGTAAGATGACATGATGTAGCAGAATTAACTCAAGCAATATGATGAAAACCCCATCTTGTTATCCTCGATGGCAACAATACAATACGTGTCATGTCCCCTACTGTCACTGGGATTGAGCACCGCAAGATTGAACCTAAAGCAAAGCACTTCTCCCATTGCAAGAAAAGCCAATCTGGTTGGCCAAACCAAAACAATAGTTCGAAGAGAATTACTAAGATATTAAATCATGCATATAAGAATTCAGAAGAGACTCAAATAATATTCATAGGTAATCTGATCATAAACCCACAATTCATTGGATCTTGACAAACACACAGCAAAAGAATATTACATCAGATAGATCTCCAAGAACATCAAGGAGAACATGGTATTGAGGATCAAAGAGAGAGAGAAGAAGCCATCTAGCTACTAGCTATGGACCCGTAGGTCTGTGGTGAACTACTCACGCTTCATCGGAAGGGAAATGGTGTTGATGTAGATGCCCTTCATGGTCGAATCCCCCTCTGTCAGAGTACCGGAAAAGGCCTCCAGATGGGATCTCGCGAGAACAGAAGGTTACGGCGGCGGAAAAGTGGTTTCGATGGATGTTGTGATGTTTCTCGAATATTTGGAAATTTATAGGCGGAAGAAGTAGGTCAGGGGGTCTCGGGGGAGGGGGGGGGCACAAGGTAGGGGGTGCACCCTACCCCCGAAGGAACGCCCTCCACCCTTGTGGCCGCCTCAAGGCTGCCCTCGCGTGTACTCCAAGTCCTGTGGTTGTCTTCTGGTCCAAGAAAAATCCTTGTAAAGTTTAGTTCGGTTTGGACTCCGTTTGATATTCCTTTTCCGCGAAACTCAAAAACAAGGGAAAAACAGAAACTGGCACTAGGCTCTGGGTTAATAGGTTAGTCCCAAAAATCATATAAAATAGCATATTAATGCATATAAAACATCCAAAACAGATAATATAATAGCATGGAACAATAAAAAATTATAGATACGTTGGAGACGTATCAAGCGTCCACAAGCTTAATTCCTGCTCGTCCTCGAGTAGGTAAATGATAAAAACCGAATTTTTGATGTGGAATGCTACCTATCATATTTATCAATGCAATTCTTCTTTAATGTGGTATGAAAGTTCATATCCGTAAGTTTCAAGCAAAAATATATGTTGACATGAGAACAATAATATTTCAAGCATACTAGATAGTAAATCATTAAGCTTCAAAAATAACATGGCTAAAGAAAGTTATCCTTACAAAATCATATAGTATTATTATGCTCCCTCTCCTCAACACAAGGTAATCATGCCCACTGCGATGCCATCCAAGCAATTGGTTCATACTTTTTAATGCGCTTCAGCCTTTTCAACTTTTCACGCAATATATGAGTGTGAGCCATGGATATAGCACTATGGGTGGAATAGAAGGTGGTAATAGACAAAAGTGGGGAGAAATTCTGACATCAACTCGACAAATCAATGGACTATGGAGATGTCCATCAATTGATATCAATGTGAGCGAGTAGGGATTGCCATGTAACGGATGCACTAGAGCTATAAGTGTATGAAATCTCAAAAATAAAACTAGTGGGTGTGCATTAATGTGCTTGCTCATGAAGACCTAGGGAATTTGAGGAAACCCATCGTTGGAATATACAAGCCAAGTTATATAACGAAAATTCCCACTAGTATATGAAAGTGACAACATAGGAGACTCTCTATCATGAAGAACGTGGTGCTACTCTAAAGCACAAGTGTGGAAGAAAGATAGTAACCATTGTCCCTTCCCTCTTTTTCTCTATTTTTTTATTTTGGGCTCTTTGCCTCTCTTTTTTGGTGGGCTTCTTTGGCCTCTTTTTGTTTATTTGGGCTTCATTGGCCTCTTTTATTTTTGATAACCTCATATGGGACAATGTTCTAATAATGATGATCATCACACTTTTTGTTACTTACAACTCGATATTACAACTTGATACTAAAACAAAGATATGACTCTATATGAATGCCTCTGGCGGTGTACTGGGATGTGCATTTACCAAGAGTGACATGTATAAAAAATATGAACGGTGGCCTCGCCACAAATACTATGTCAACTACATGATCATGCAAAGCAATATGACAATGAAGATGCGTGTCATAATAAACGGAACGGTGGAGTTACATGGCAATATATCTCGGAATGGCTATGGAAATGACATAATAGGTAGGTATGGTGGCTATTTTGAGGAAGGTATAAGGAGGGTTTTATGCACCGGCGAAAGTTGCGCGACACTGGAGTGGCTAGCAAGGTGGAAGGGTGAGAGTGCGTATAATCCATGGAATCAACATTAGTCATAAAGAACTCACATACTTATTCAAAAGATTTATTAGCCCTCGAAGCAAAGTACTACTATGCATGCCCCTAGGGGGGAGATTGGTAGGAGTTAACCATCGCATGCCCCCGACCTTCACACAAAGGTGAACAATCAAGACACAAGCATTTCGTTTCTGTTGCACTTTTTGGAGACCATACGTGCATGCTACGGGAATCACGAACCTTAACACAGTTATTTTCTCTACCCTACAATTTACTAGCATGATTCTAATATTACCTTCCTCATATCTCAAAACGATCACATTTATCATATGGAAGTTTTTAATAGTTCAACAATTTCTATATAATAAAACCACCGCCGTGCTCTAAAAAGATATAAGTGAAGCACTAGAGCAAACTTGCCTAGCTCAAAAGATATAAGTGAAGCACATAGAGTATTCTAATAAATCACGATTGAAGTGTGTCCCTCTCAAAAGATGTGTATATAAAGGACGATTGTGACAAAGTAAAAAGCAAAGACTCATATCATACAAGACGCTCCAAGCAAAACACATATCATGTAGTGAATAAAAATATAGCCTGAAGTAAAGTTACCGATGGATGAAGACGAAAGAGGGGATGCCTTCCCGGGGCATCCCCAAGCTTAGGATCTTGGCCGTCCTTGAATTTTGCCTTGGGGTGCCTTGGGCATCCCCAAGCTTAGGCTTTTGCCACTACTTATTCCATAGTCCATCAAATCCTTACCCAAAACTTGAAAACTTCACAACACAAAACTCAAGAGAAATCTCGTGAGCTACGTTAGTAAAACAAAGCAAATAACCACTCAAGGTACTGTTGTGATCTTATTCTAATTTTATATTGGTGTAATATCTACTGTATTCCGACTTTTCCATGGTTCATACCCCCCGATACTAGCCATAGATGCATCAAAATAAGCAAACAACACATAAAAACAGAACAATGTGTAGGAATCTGAAAACTTCGCATAGTTATGTAACGCTAACAATTCTGAAAAATTAGGAATACGTGGGGAATCTATATATCAATTTTTTGTAAACATTTTAGAAGGTTTCGGCATTCCAGTGAATTATTGAATTTTCTGCACTGGGCGCAAAAGTTTCCGTTTTTCAGCAAATCAAGTCAATGATCACCGTAAGCCATCCCAAAGGTCTTACTTGGCTCGGACATTCCGAGACTCCTCGTCATGTCCGTGATCTCATCCGGGACTCCGAACTTCCTTCGGTATAGTCGTCCAATATATCAATATTTATGTCTCGGACATTCCGAGACTCCTCGTCATGTCCATGATCTCATCCGGGACTCCGAACTTCCTTCGGTACATCAAAACTCATAAACTCATAATACCGATCGTCATCAAACGTTAAGCGTGCGGACCCTAGGGGTTCGAGAACTATGTAGACATGACCGAGACTCATCTCCGGTCAATAACCAATAGCGGAACCTGGATGCTCATATTGGCTCCTACATATTCTACGAAGATCTTTATCGGTCAAACCACATAACAACATACATTGTTCCTTTTGTCATCGGTATGTTACTTGCCCAAGATTCGATCGTCGGTATCTCTATACCTAGTTCAATCTCGTTACCGGCAAGTCTCTTTACTCGTTCCGTAATACATCATCTCGTGACTAACTCATTAGTCATTTGCTTGCAAGGCTTATTATGATGTGCATTACCGAGAGGGCCCAGAGATACCTCTCCGACACTCGGAGTGACAAATCCTAATCTTGATCTATGCCAACACCACGAATACTTTCGGAGACACATGTAGAGCATCTTTATGATCACCCAGTTACGTTGTGACGTTTGATAGCACACAAGGTGTTCTTACGGTATTCGGGAGTTGCATAATCTCATAGTCATAGGAACATGTATAAGTCATGAAGAAAGCAATAGCAGTAAAACTAAACGATCATAGTGCTATGCTAACGGATGGGTCTAGTCCATCACATCATTCTCCTAATGATGTGATCCCGTTGATCAAATGACAACTCATGTCTATGGCTAGGAAACATAGCCATCTTTGATCAATGAGCTAGTCTAGTAGAGGCATACTAGGGACATACTATTTTGTCTATGTATTCACACATGTATCAAGTTTCCGGTTAATACAATTCTAGCATGAATAAAAGACATTTATCATGATATAAGGAAATACAAATAACATCTTTATTATTGCCTCTAGGGCATATTTCCTTCAGTCTCCCACTTGAACTAGAGTCAATAATCTAGATTACAAAGTGATGATCCTCACACCCATGGAGTCCTGGTGCTGATCATGTTTTGCCCGTGGAAGAGGCTTAGTCAATGGGTCTGCAACATTCAGATCCGTATGTATCTTGCAAATCTCTATGTCTCCCTCCTTGACTAGAGCGCGGATGGAATTGAAGCGTCTTTTGATGTGCTTTGTTCTCTTGTGAAACCTGGATTCCTTCGCCAAGGCTATTGCTCCAGTGTTGTCACAAAATATTTTCATTGGACCCGATGCACTAGGTATTACACCTAGATCGGATATGAACTCCTTCATCCAGACTCCTTCATTTGCTGCTTCCGAAGCAGCTATGTATTCCGCTTCACACGTAGATCCCGCCACGACGCCCTGCTTGGAACTGCACCAACTGACAGCTCCACCGTTCAATAAAAATACATATCCGGTTTGTGACTTAGAGTCATCCGGATCAGTGTCAAAGCTAGAATCGACGTAACCGTTTACGACGAGCTCTTTCTCACCTCCATATACGAGAAACATATCCTTTGTCCTTTTCAGGTACTTCAGGATGTTCTTGACCGCTGTCCAGTGATCCACTCCTGGATTCCTTTGGTACCTCCCTGCTAGACTTATAGCAAGGCACACATCAGGTCTGGTACACAGCATTGCATACATGATGGATCCTATGGCTGAGGCATAGGGAATGACTTTCATTTTCTCTCTATCTTCTACAGTGGTCGGGCATTGAGTCTTACTCAACTTCATACCTTGTAATACAAGCAAGAACCCTTTCTTTGCCTGATCCATTTTGAACTTCTTCAAAATCTTATCAAGGTATGTGCTTTGTGAAAGTCCAATTAAGCGTCTTGATCTATCTCTATAGATTTTGATGCCTAATATATAAGCAGCTTCACCGAGGTCTTTCATTGAAAAACTCTTATTCAAGTATCCTTTTATGCTATCCAGAAATTCTATATCATTTACAATCAACAATATGTCATCCACATATAATATTAGAAATGCTACAGAGCTCCCACTCACTTTCTTGTAAATACAGGCTTCTCCAAAAGTCTGTATAAAACCATATGCTTTGATCACCTCATCAAAGCGTATATTCCAACTCCGAGACGCTTGCACCAGTCCATAGATGGATCGCTGGAGCTTGCACACTTTGTTAGCACCTCTTGGATCGACAAAACCTTCTGGTTGCATCATATACAACTCTTCTTTGAGATATCCATTCATGAATGCAGTTTTGACATCCATTTGCCAGATTTCATAATCATAAAATGCGGCAATTGCTAACATGATTCGGACAGACTTAAGCATCGCTACTGGTGAGAAAGTCTCATCATAGTCAACTCCTTGAACTTGTCGAAACCCTTTCGCAACAAGTCGAGCTTTGTAAACAGTAACATTACCGTCTGCGCCGGTCTTCCTCTTAAAGATCCATTTATTTTCGATGGCTTGCTGATCATCGGGCAAGTCAACCAAAGTCCATACTTTGTTCTCATACATGGATGCCATCTCAGATTTCATGGCCTCAAGCCATTTTGCGGAATCTGGGCTCATCATCGCTTCCTCATAGTTCGTAGGTTCATCATGGTCTAGTAACATGAGTTCCAGAACTGGGTTGACGTACCACTCTGCTGCGGAACGTACTCTGGTTGATCTACGACGTTCAGCAGAAACTTGATCCGAAGTTTCATGATCATCATCATTAACTTCCTCACTGATTGGTGTAGGAATCACAGGAACCATTTTCTGTGATGTACTACTTTCCAATTCAGAAGAAGGTACAATTACCTCATCAAGTTCAACTTTCCTCCCACTCACTTCTTTCGAGAGAAGCTCCTTATCTAGAAAGGATCCATTCTTAGCAACGAATATCTTGCCTTCGGATCTGTGATAGAAGGTGTACCCAACAGTCTCTTTTGGGTATCCAATGAAGACACATTTCTCCGACTTGGGTTCGAGCTTATCAGGTTGAAGCTTTTTCACATAAGAATCGCAGCCCCAAACTTTAAGAAACGACTACTTTGGTTTCTTGCTAAACCATAGTTCATAAGGTGTCGTATCAACGGATTTAGATGGTGCCCTATTTAACGTGAATGCAGCTGTCTCTAAAGCATAACCCCAAACCGATAGTGGTAAATCGGTAAGAGACATGATAGATCGCACCATATCCAATAAAGTACGGTTACGACGTTCGGACATACCATTACGCTGTGGTGTTCCGGGTGGCGTGAGTTGTGAAACTATTCCGCATTGTTTCAAATGAAGACCAAACTCGTAACTCAAATATTCTCCTCCACGATCAGATCGTAGAAACTTTATTTTCTTGTTACGATGATTCTCTACTTCACTCTGAAATTCTTTGAACTTTTCAAATGTTTCAGACTTGTGCTTCATTAAGTAGATATACCCATATCTGCTCAAATCATCAGTGAAGGTCAAAAAATAACGATACCCGCCGCGAGCTTCAACACTCGTTGGCCCACATACATCAGTATGTATGATTTCCAACAAATCTGTTGCTCGCTCCATTGTTCCGGAGAACGGAGTTTTAGTCATCTTGCCCATGAGGCATGGTTCGCAAGCACCAAGTGATTCATAATCAAGTGATTCCAAAAGTCCATCACTATGGAGTTTCTACATGCGCTTTACACCAATATGACCTAAACGGCAGTGCCACAAATAAGTTGCACTATCATTATTAACCTTGCATATTTTGGCTTCAATATTATGAATATGTGTATCACTACGATCGAGATCCAACAAACTATTTTCATTGGGTGTATGACCATCGAAGGCTTTATTCATGTAAACAGAATAACAATTATTCTATGACTTTAAATGAATAACCGTATTGCAACAAACATGATCAAATCATATTCATGCTTAACGCAAATGCCAAATAACATTTATTTAGGTTCTACACTAATCCCGAAAGTATAGGGTGTGTGCGATGATGATCATATCAATCTTGGAACCACTTCCAACACACATCGTCACTTCACCTTTAACTAGTCTCTGTTCATTCTGCAACTCTTGTTTCGAGTTACTAATTTTAGCAACTGAACTGGTATCAAATACCTAGGGGTTGCTATGAACACTAGTAAAGTACACATCAATAATCTGTATATCAAATATACCTTTGTTCACTTTGCCATCCTTCTTATCCACCAAGTATCTAGGGTAGTTCCACTTCCAGTGACCATTTCCTTTGCAGTAGAAGCACTTAGTTTCAGGCTTGAGTTTAGCTTTGGGTTTCTTCACGGGAGTGACAACTTGCTTGTCATTCTTCTTGAAGTTCCCCTTCTATCCCTTTGCCCTTTACTTGAAACAAGTGGTCTTGTTAACCATCAACACTTGATGCTCTTTCTTGATTTCTACCTTCGACGATTTCAGTATCACGAAGAGCTCGGGAATTACTTTTGTCATCCCTTGCATATTATAGTTCATCACGAAGTTCTACTAAATTGGTGATAGTGTCTAGAGAACTTTGTCAATTACTATATTATCTGGAAGATTAACTCCCACTTGATTCAAGCAATTGTAGTACCCAGACAATCTGAGCACATGCTCACTGGTTGAGCAATTCTCCTCCATCTTGTAGGCAAAGTACTGTCAGAGGTCTCATACCTCTCGACACGGGCATGAGTATGAAAAACTAATTTCAACTCTTGGAACATCTTATATGCTCCGTGGCGTTCAAAACATTTTTGAAGTCCCGGTTCTAAGCCATAAAGCATGGTGCACTTAAACTATCAAGTTGTCATCATACTGAGCTTTTGTCAAAACGTTCATAACGTCTACATCTGCTCTTGCAATAGGTCTGTCACCTAGCGGTGCATCAAGGACATAATTCTTCCGTGCAGCAATGAGGATAACCCTCAGATCACGGAACAATTCCGCATCATTGCTACTAACATCTTTCAACTTAGTTTTCTCTAGGAACATATAAAAAATAAACGTGGAGCAACATCACGAGCTATTGATCTACAACATAGATATGCTAATACTACCAAGACTAAGTTCATGATAAATTAAAGTTCAATTTAATCATATTACTTAAGAACTCCCACTTAGATAGACATCCCTCTAGTCATCTAAATGATCACGTGATCCAAATCAACTAAACCATGTCCGATCATCACATGAGATGGAGTAGTTTCAATGGTGAACATCTTATGTTGATCATATCTACTATATGATTGATGCTCAACCTTTCGGTTTCCAGTGTTCCGAGGCCATATCTGCATATGCTAGGCTCGTCAAGTTTAACCCGAGTATTCTGCGTGTGCAATACTGTCTTACACCCGTTGTATTTGAACGTAGAGCTTATCACACCCGATCATCATGTGGTGTCTCGGCACGACGAACTTTCGCAACGGTGCATACTCAGGGAGAACACTTATACCTTGAAATTTAGTAAGGGTTCATCTTATAATGCTACCGTCGTTCTAAGCAAAATAAGAAGCATAATAAGATAAACATCACATGCAAATCAAAATATGTGACATGATATGGCCATCATCATCTTGTGCTTTTGATCTCCATCTCCAAAGAACCATCATGATCACCTTCGTCACCAGCGCGACACCTTGATCTCCATCGTAGCATTGTTGTCGTCTTGCCAACTATTGCTTCTACGACTATCGCTACCGCTTAGTGATAAAGTAAAGCAATTACATGGCGATTGCATTTCATACAATAAAGCGACAACCATATGGCTCCTGCCAGTTGCCGATAACATTACAAAAACATGATCATCTCATACAAAACCGTATATCTCATCATGTATTGACCATATCACATCACAACATGCCCTGCAAAAACAAGTTAGACGTCCTCTAGTTTGTTGTTGCAAGTTTTACGTGGCTGCTACGGGCTTAGCAAGAACCGTTCTTACCTACGCATACAAAAACACAACGATGTTTCGTCAAGTATGTGCTGTTTTAACCTTCACAAGGACCGGGCGTAGGCACACTCGATTCAGCTAAAGTGAGAGAGACAGACACCCGCCAGTCACCTTTAAGCAACGAGTGCTCATAACGGTGAAACCAGTCTCGCGTAAGCGTACGCGTAATGTCGGTCTGGGACGCTTCATCTCACAATACCGCCAAAGCAAAGTATGACATGCTGGTAAGCAGTATGACTAGTATCGTCCACAACTCACTTGTGGTCTACTCGTGCATATCATCTACGCATAGACCTGGCTCATGATGCCACTATTGGGGAACGTAGTATTTTAAAAAATTTCTACAGTCACGCAAGATCTATCTACTAGATTGTGACGCCCGAAGACCGACGTCCCAGAAGATTCCAGAAGATTCCAGATGTTCCAGGTTCTCCCGTGTGTTTCTTTTGTGCTTGTGTTATTTATTTTTGCATTGCATCATAGCATCATGCCATCATGTCATCAATCTTTTGCATCTCAACCTAAATAAATTGTGTGGACCTTCGGTCCATTTAAATCGAGGGAAGGATGACTTCTCTTTATAACATATCCTCCCATTATTTAGGGAGCTATATTAAATATTCCATTTGTTTGGAATTAACCCAACTCACTTGCAAAATTCTCCAAGCTTCTTTAATTCAAGTTTCACCGTCAAAAACCTTCCCTATATTTCTTTTCCCGTTTATCGAGGTTCCTCCAAAAATTCGAACATTTTTTGACACTTCAAAAATCAAGTCCTAGTTCAAACCCATTTGAATTAAATTCAAATAAGTTTGAATTTTCATCATTCAATCTTGCCACTTATATTTTTCTTGGACTACGCTCATTTTTATGAGCCCGAGAAAAATAACCTCTTGTTCAAACTCTGTCGAAACCCTTCCTTTCTTCTCATTTTTCTTCATGGCTATTTTCTGTAATTGGAAAATGGCAGAAGAGAAAAAAAAGAAAAGAAAGGTCCAGCCGCAGCTGGCCCATCTGCTCCCAGGCCGGCCCATCTGGCCTCCGGGCCCGCCTCCAGCTAACCAAACCCTAGCCCGAGCCGACCGCTCCTCTCATTCCCTCGCTCTCTCCCGCACACCGCCGCCACCCCTCGCTCTCCCCTCGCAGCCCGCACCCAGTCCCCATCTCGACCCCGCACCCTCGTTCCCTCCATCTCTCAGCCTCACGCCCGATCCCCTTTCTCCCTCCGTCTCCGTCCTCGAGCGCCTGTCCCCAGCGCCCCTCGAGCAGCCCGCGCCACCTCGGCCCGCCGCCGCCGGGCCAGGGCCTCGCCGCTCCGGCGTCCCCCTCGTCGGCCCCACACCTCTTCTCCTCCGCGGGAGCCGCCGCGCCCGACGCGCCCCGGCCTCCCTTCGCCATCAGGCCTCCTCCTCGAGGTCCGGCTCCTCCCCATCGCGCTTGACGCCCGCGGCCTCCCTCCTCCGCGCTGGGTGCCCTGCACCCCTCCGACCGCATGCCCTACCGAGGAGCTGCTGCAACCTCCAGCGCCGGCGCCGCTCTCCCTCGCCTCCAGCGACCGGTCGCCTCGCGACTCCCTTCGCCCCGAGCGCCTCCCTTCGTTCTGCTACCTCACCGCCGCTCCACCATGGACGTCCTTCGGTCGCCTCTTCCTCGCCCTCCGGCCTCCTCCGCCTCGCGCCGGCCACCACGACAGCGCCTTCCCGTGCTGCCCCTTTTGTTTGCTCCCGTGTATTGCTTCGTTTCGGATCCTCAAGACCGGCTAGTCTGCTCCGACTCGAGACCGAGACCTTGCCATGTTTGTTTGTGGCTGTTGTTGTTTCTCCAAGGATCTCGGGAGTGTCAAGTTCCTCTTCAAGATGAACGGCTACACGATGAGACGCCAAGTACCACGACGACCCTCATGTACCCCTACGTCAACGACGACCTCGAGTACGACTACCGGATGTGCCAAGTACCTCGACGCCGGCAAGACCGCGACGACCCGAACATCTACGAAAAAATGAGCTCCGTGAACGACTACCGTCGCCCCGTGTACGACTACGAATGAGAACAACTACTTCCCACTACGTGCATGTACCACTACCGTCGCCAAGTCCCGAGACCGGCAAGACCGAGACTGCCAAGTACCATGACGAATGTGTACCACTACCGTCGCGACGACTACTTCCTCTACGACCCGTGTACCACTACATCCCTCGACGACTCGAACCGCTTCGAGAACGAATGTTCCGAAGGTATAACCCCGAGACGATGACCCGTGGGCGAATGCTTGTGTTGTATGAGATGCATTTCTTGTTTGCACCGTGCCTGTTTCATCTTTTGTCGTGCTCCTCGGTTGCCTCGTCGCCGACCCGTGGGAACCCGGTGACGGGATCACCCCATTTTCCTCTTGTTCGACTCGCTCACGCTCTCCGTTATCTTTTGCACCGGTCTCTCAACGAGTTACCGGAACCGAGTTGTTGCCGTTGCATCATTTTCGGATCGTTGCCGTGGCACCCTTTCTTTCCGCCACAGTGACAAATACTCCTTATCATCTTCATGTCAACTTCATAAAAATTGCATAAACTTGATCATGTCATCCGCATCATGTTAACAACATAAAATGTGTTAATTGTTGTTGCTTAAAATTACTAAACATGCTCATGGGGATTTTCCGGAATTGTTGTTTGTCTTTTCGGCCTCATTTGAAAATGCCTAAATAGGTAGTTTGCTCTTGCTTCACCTCTTGCCATGTTAACAACATTTAATCTTGTCTTGTAAATAAACGAGAGTTAATTAAATAATTATAATGTGGTGTTTCGTCAATATGCAACTCGTTGCATATTGAGCTTCACTTAACTTGTAGTACTTGTTTGTGCACTTTGCCATGACATGCATATTTAAACCGGACATGCATCATACTCTGATGTGCATCGTATGCCATATTTATGATTGTGTGTTTACCGTGTTGTTTGCTTCTTTCCGGTTGCTTCTCTTGTTAGCTTCGGATTCGTTCCGGAGTTGTGAGGATTTCGCTCGACTATGTTGCTCCGTCTACTTCATGGATCCGTTCTTCTCCCTTTGCGGAATCCCAGGCAAGATGATCATACCCTTGGATACCTTTACTACCATTGCCATGCGTAGTTGTCTCGATGCTACCGTTACATGTCGCGCTACCCATCTTTTATGTCAGCCTCTCCTTGTTGCCATGAAACCTCTAACCTTTTGACACCTTCCTAGCAAAACCACTGTTTGGCTATGTTACCCGCTTGCTCAGCCCCTCTTATAGCGTTGTTAGTTGCAGGTGAAGATGAAGATCGTTCAAGGTGGGAACTTGTTGTTGGAATATCACAATATCTATAATTATTATTAACACACCTATATACTGGGCATGGGTGGAAGGCTTGGCCTTTTGCTCGGTGTTTTGTTCCACTCATGCCACCTTAGGCGCCGATAAACCGGCATTATGTTCCTTGATTTTGCGTTCCTTACACGATGGGTGGATGGGGACCCCTTGACAATTCGACTTTGAATAAAACTCCTCCAGCAAGGCCCAACATTGGTTTTAATTTGCTCATAATAACAACTTAAATAATTAATTAATTGCATAGGGGGTCATGTCCCCGGGTTCTTAATTCTACATAACAGGGGGGGGGGCAGTGCTGATGGTGTTGGTCCCAAACTAGAGCCACTTGCGGTACCACCCAGTTATCTGGGGTCTTCGGTTACTATACGTAGCGCTCATCCGGACGTGGCCTGAGACGAGATGCGCGCGGCTACCATCAGGGTGTCGGCACGCCGGGAGGTCTTGCTGGACTTGTTTTACCATTGTTGAAATGTCTTGTGCACCGGGATGCCGAGCCTGATCGGATTTCCCTAAGATAAGGGGTGATGATATTATATTTATCACTTCAGCTAATCGTGAGAGCTTGTGATGGGCTAAGTTGGGACACCCCTGCAGGGTTATGATCTTTCGAAAGCCGTGCCCACGGTTATGTGGCAGATTGGAATTTGTTAATGTCCGGTTGTAGAAAACTTGACAGAGTATCCGAAGTAAAACACACAACTGTGGGAGTAACCGTGACAGTCTCTTTTCATTTTCAGAAGAGAACACGGTGGGGTTATGTTTGATTCGTATGTAGTTCAGGATCTTTAGCGATCACTTCTTTTGCGACGGTTTGCGTAGATGCTCATCTTATTCTGGTACTCGTAAGCTAGCCACCATATTATGCTTAGCCGCTGCTGCAACCTCACCACTTTACCTCTTCCTACCCATAAAGCTTTGCTAGTCTTGATACCCATGGTTATGGGATTGCTGAGTCCTCGTGGCTCGCAGATACTACAACACCAGATGCAGGTTCAGCCAAGATGATGCAGGAGCTGGTTCAAGTACTTCACTGGGAGCTCGATGAAGAGTTTGGCCGTATGCTTGTGACGTTTTCGATGATCAGTAGTGGTTTCTACTAGGGGCGATTCGGACCTGTGGCTTTATGTTGTTTTGGTATCTTCTTTTGGATCTTCGCCCGTAGTCGGGTTGTGATGTTTTGAATGATGTTTTGCTTATGTAATGTATTGTGTGAAGTGGCGAGTGTAAGCCAACTATCTCCTTTTGTATTTCATCCCTATTTTACATGAGTCGTGCAAAGATACCAAACTTGAGATCATTCCAGAATGGGCTTATACCTTTAAGTCGTGCCTCGACACGTAGGAGGTATAGTCCCATCCTGGGCATTACAAGTTGGTATCAGAGCCTTCTCCGACCTAGAATCCCCCACTGATTGATCGAATCATTGACGGTTGAGTCTAGGCACACACTTGAAAATGTTTTGAGTCCTATATATATATCGGAGAGTAGGATTTCTTTTGCTCCTCATCCCTTGATCACTCTGGTGAGGACCCCTGACGACTACTCTTGCCTCTTCTACTTTCAAAAATTGCACCAAATTTTTTTTAGGATCTCGTGAGTATTGTTTGGATTGTTCCGATGTCTTTGTGACGAGAACATTGTTCTCGATGCCTCCTGTCATTAGGGGTTGTGGCAGTGTCCCGGGGAGTTGAGCTCCGAGGTGTTGTCGTCACAAATATATCGCATCAGTTCTAGAATACTTAAGACGGCCGACATCGAAAACTCTCCTATGCGGTTAGTGGCAAGATAACCCCGACATCATCCAGTACTGGGGAGGTAGTTCGGGAGTATTGCCATAGCTTGTATAGTAGATGCGTTTCGAAGGTCCGAGGTAAACGGTTTCCGGAAACAACTGGCTATGTGTTAAAGGATGGATACAGCTGGATGTAGGATTAGAGTTGAGTGCGCGATGCTTCCCCTGTATCCCCAACACCTGATTGCATAACTGGAAACTTTCGGAAATTAATAGGTGGGTTCATCTAGTAGTTCTAGCCATTCTTCCAACGAATGCATGATATGAAGTTCGGGGTTCTACATTGAGTGAAGTGGTTTTATGGGCTTGTTCCGATCGGGAGTTGCATCTTAAAGGGTCCTTGGCTATGCTGATCCGGGGATTGCAAAACCATTTTGTAACACGTTCCATGAGCTTTTAGCACGAATATGTCGAACGAAGCTTCTATCTTGTATTTGTTCTATCTGCACCTTGTTGTTTTTCTTATTACCTTTTCTTCTCCCAAGTGGCTTCTCGTCAAGTTGATGTACCGGCGGAATTCATTCGTTCAATTCTCTGTTCGAATGATATTGTGAAGATCATGTTGCAACACATCTATCCGTTGTTTTGTTTTGATTCTGGTATTCGAGTTGCTTCGATGTCAAATGTTGATTCCATACCTTCCTAATCGGTGTTCTCATATTTCTATGGGAGTGCTAGTCCTTCTTAATCATCAAGATGGACATGTTAAATTCTTGTCAACCGGTGTCCATTTTGTTCGTCTCAAGTTGTCTTGTTTTCCCCGCCCTCCCACCCTTCTTCTTCTCGGAGCAAGAAATTCTCAGATGAAGTATCCATTTTATTCATGTGATGTTTCTTCATTCATTTCCTTCAATGTTCTTATCCGGTGATTTATCGTGAAGATGCTCAAGAGCTTCAAGTTCATCATTCTTTTGTTCTCAAATTCTGCCGGTGGATGTAATTCAAGATTTCGGTGTTGATCTTATCCTTTTCCTCTTTTCACAACGCTTTCTTATTCCGGTGCTCCAATTAATCATTCTCCTCTTGCTATTCATATCCGGAGGCTGAAGATTCGTGTTTGCATTCTTAATCCGTTCAAATTATTTTGAGGATTGTTATCTTATTCAAGCCTTTTTAACTCATCCGGTGCAATATCTCTTAAGCAATCTTTTTTCAACGATGATTTCTTTTGAGTGGGCCCTAACCCACAGGTCTTTTCCTAGGATCTTACCTGACTCTTCTATTTTTCCGGAGTTATACTCAAACTCTTTTCAAAGTGTGACGTAAGAATGATTTCCATCGGTCACATGCCTTCTCCAAGATTGTTTCCAATTATTCTCATCTTTATCTCTACCTTCCATCTTTTCATTCTTCCGGAGTATCTCAAATTCTTCAAGGTGGTTCTCGTTGTCATTCTCAACATTTGAAGACCGAAGAAGTGTTTCTTTTAATTCTTGGTCCGTCTTCTTGAAGATTTGTGGTTCTAACTTCATAACATCCTCATAAGTGTTCCGTTTGTGAGGAATTATTTTCATTCCCATCCGAAGCATTTCATGAATTCTTTTCTTTGTGTTCCTCCGAAGGCCATCATTTCAGAATATTTCTTCGTTCCCAGTTTTCAACTTGTCCTCCAAATATTCTTCATTGATGCCTCTTCGTTTGTCTCCCTATTCTTACGGTGGCTCGTTCAAGTTTACTCTTCCGTTGTTATCGTTTCAATTCATTTATTCTTTTCATAATCCTACCGGTGCTTTGTTGAAGATTTACCCAAGCTTGTGCGAGATCTCTCTTAATTCTTTCCAACGAGAATAAGTAGTATGCCAAATCCGTTGCTTGTCATCAATTTAATTTGATGAAGGATAAGCATACAATAAATCTTATTCTTATTTCCTCGAAGGGATTAATCTCTTTTTCCGGAGCTTGTTCATCATATCATATTCTCGGTTCTAAGCTGTTCATCTTGTTGCCTTGAACCTTATTCTTTTCATCTTTCACTTCTCATGCTTTCATTACCGGAGTTTTCATGGTGGTTCATTATGATTTAATTCATCCTCGAAGTCTTCATCAAGATTCTTGTTGGAGGAGCTCAAATATTTCTTCTTCTTGCATTTTGAAGTGCAATTCTTGCTCCCTTATCTGTTGAGGTGGTGTTATGTCATTCTTGTCAATTCCTTCATGTTTCATGATTCACGAGTTTTCAAGAATGAGATATTTAAAACCCATCATTTTTCTTTGATTAGGAGATCTTTCCAACCATTCAATTTATTCGTTGGAGTTATCTTGGGTTATAATTCACCTAAAGCTTTCCCAAAGAATTGTTGCTATCATGGTGCTTAGAAATGACCCAAGCTCTTCATTTATCATTCCGGTGAATTAACTTTATCGTCTCCTTGTTGATCTCAATCCAATCAAATATTTCCGTTAGTGGCCGGTTGTCACCTCATAATTTTGAGATGAATTCCATAAGCCCACTTCAAGCTTATTCTTTTGCTGTTGATTTTTCCAACAACTCCGTTCAACCCTTCTTTGTAAGGATGCTCTTTCAAATTCAATTTTGAGAGAAGTTGTCATTTTCGCCTCCGTTCTTTCTTCCCAACGATCTTGCATCTATTCTTTCGTTCCGGAGGCATCGTGATGTTGCTCTCTCCAAACCATCATATCGTTTTATCGAGATCATGTTTTTCCTTTGCTTGTCCATTTAACAGGAGTGTTGTGTCCTCCATTCTAATTCTCTCACCTTTTTATGTTTTGCCTCTCTTTTCAACCGGAGTGCTATCTGAATTCTTTCTTACCCCTTGTGCCAGTCTTTCGATTGTTCCGGAGGCAATGTGTTGTTGATTTCATCAAGTATCATTCCATCTCCTCAAGCTCATGTTAATTCTTTCCATTTTCAGACAGAGTGTTGTCCAAATTCTGTCATTCTTATTCCTTGGCTATACCGTTGTGGTTTCATATTCTTTTGGTTCGTAAGCTCTTGTTTCACGTCGTTTAACCTACAAGGTTCTCGTAATGTTCCTTGTTCCTCTTTTCTAACGGAGTGTTTTCATATTCGTTCATCCCCGTTGTATTCTTCTTTCAATTTGGTCAACCTCTCAAGGTTCTTTGGTTTCACTCGTCTGTCAAAGAAGCAACTTTGTTTTACATCTTCTTTTTCGTTTTTATCCGGTGCCATCTCCAGGATCTCGGGTCGAGATCCTCTGTTAGTGTGGGAGAGTTGTGACGCCCGAAGACCGACGTCCCAGAAGATTCCAGAAGATTCCAGCTGTTCCGGGTTCTCCCGTGTGTTTCTTTTGTACTTGTGTTATTTATTTTTACATTGCATCATAGCATCATGCCATCATGTCATCAATCTTTTGCATTTCAACCTAAATAAATTGTGTGGACCTTCGGTCCATTTAAATCGAGGGAAGGATGACTTCTCTTTATAACATATCCTCCCATTATTTAGGGAGCTATATTAAATATTCCATTTGTTTGGAATTAACCCAACTCACTTGCAAAATTCTCCATGCCTCTTTAATTCAAGTTTCACCGTCAAAAACCTTCCCTATATTTCTTTTCCCATTTATCGAGGTTCCTCCAAAAATTCGAACATTTTTGGACACTTCAAAAATCAAGTCCTAGTTCAAACCCATTTGAATTAAATTCAAATAAGTTTGAATTTTCATCATTCAATCTTGCCACTTATATTTTTCTTGGACTACGCTCATTTTTATGAGCCCAAGAAAAATAACCTCTTGTTCAAACTCTGTCGAAACCCTTCCTTTCTTCTCATTTTTCTTCATGGCTATTTTCTGTAATTGGAAAATGGCAGAAGAGAAAAAAAGAAAAGAAAGGTCCAGCCGCAGCTGGCCCATCTGCTCCCAGGCCGGCCCATCTGGCCTCCTGGCCCGCCTCCAGCTAACCAAACCCTAGCCCGAGCCGACCGCTCCTCTCATCCCCTCGCTCTCTCCCGCACACCGCCGCCACCCCTCGCTCTCCCCTCGCAGCCCGCACCCAGTCCCCATCTCGACCCCGCACCCTCGTTCCCTCGATCTCTCAGCCTCACGCCCGATCCCCTTTCTCCCTTCGTCTCCGTCCTCGAGCGCCCGTCCCCAGCCCCCCTCGAGCAGCCTGCGCCACCTCGGCCCGACGCCGCCGGGCCAGGGCCTCGCCGCTCCGGCGTCCCCCTCGCCGGCCCCGCACCTCTTCTCCGCCGCGGGAGCCGCTGCGCCCGACGCGCCCCGGCCTCCCTTCGCAATCAGGCCTCCTCCTCGAGGTCCGGCTCCTCCCCATCGCGCCTGACGCCCGCGGCCTCCCTCCTCCGCGCTGGGTGCCCTGCACCCCTCCGACCGCAGGCCCTACCGAGGAGCTGCTGCAACCTCCAGCGCCGGCGCCGCTCTCCCTCGCCTCCAGCGACCGGCCGCCTCGCGACTCCCTTCGCCCCGAGCGCCTCCCTCCGTTCTGCTACCTCACCGCCGCTCCGCCATGGACGTCCTCCGGTCGCCTCTTCCTCGCCCTCCGGCCTCCTCCGCCTCGTGCCGGCCACCACGATACCGCCTCCCCGTGCCGCCCCTTTTGTTTGCTCCCGTGTATTGCTTCGTTTCGGATCCTCAAGACCGGCTAGTCTGCTCCGACTCGAGACAGAGACCTTGCCATGTTTGTTTGTGGCTGTTGTTGTTTCTCCAAGGATCTCGGGAGCGTCAAGTTCCTCTTCAAGATGAACGGCAACACGATGAGACGCCAAGTACCACGACGACCCTCATGTACCCCTACGTCAACGACGACCTCGAGTACGACTATCGGATGTGCCAAGTACCTCGACGCCGGCAAGACCGCGACGACCTGAACATCTACGGAAAAACGAGCTCCGTGAACGACTACCGTCGCCCCGTGTACAACTACGAGCGAGAACAACTACTTCCCACTACGTGCATGTACCACTACCGTCGCCAAGTCCCGAGACCGGCAAGACCGAGGCCGCCAACTACCACGACGAATGTGTGCCACTACCGTCGCGACGACTACTTCCTCTACGACCCGTGTACCACTACATCCCTCGACGA
This sequence comes from Secale cereale, assembly GCA_902687465.1. Lineage (NCBI taxonomy): Eukaryota > Viridiplantae > Streptophyta > Magnoliopsida > Poales > Poaceae > Secale > Secale cereale. Next base: position 263,491,193 of record LR738711.1, on the reverse strand, counting down.
CTCGAACTGCTTCGAGAACGAATGTTCCGAAGGTATAACCCCGAGACGATGACCCGTGGGCGAATGCTTGTGTTGTATGAGATGCATCCCTTATTTGCACCGTGCCCGTTTCATCTTTTGTCGTGCTCCTCGGTTGCCTCATCGCCGACCCGTGGGAACCCGGTGACGGGATCACCCCATTTTCCTCTTGTTCGACTCGCTCACGCTCTCCGTTATCTTTTGCACCGGTCTCTCAACGAGTTACCGGAACCGAGATGTTGCCGTTGCATCATTTTCGGATCGTTGCCGTGGCACCCTTTCTTTCCACCACGGTGACAAATACTCCTTATCATCTTCATGTCAACTTAATAAAAATTGCATAAACTTGATCATGTCATCCGCATCATGTTAACAACATAAAATGTGTTACTTGTTGTTGCTTAAAATTACTAAACATGCTCATGGGGATTTTCCGGAATTGTTGTTTGTCTTTTTGGCCTCATTTAAAAATGCCTAAATAGGTAGTTTGCTCTTGCTTCACCTCTTGCCATGTTAACAACATTTAATCTTGTCTTGTAAATAAACGAGAGTTAATTAAATAATTATAATGTGGTGTTTCGTCAATATGCAACTCGTTGCATATTGAGCTTCACTTAACTTGTAGTACTTGTTTGTGCACTTTGCCATGACATGCATATTTAAACCGGACATGCATCATACTTGGATGTGCATCGTATGCCATATTTATGATTGTGTGTTTACCGTGTTGTTTGCTTCTTTCCGGTTGCTTCTCTTGTTAGCTTCGGATTCGTTCCGGAGTTGTGAGGATTTCGCTCGACTATGTTGCTCCGTCTACTTCATGGATCCGTTCGTCTCCCTTTGCGGAATCCCAGGCAACATGATCATACCCTTGGATACCTTTACTACGATTGCCATGCTTAGTTGTCTCGATGCTACCGTTACATGTCGCGCTACCCATCTTTTATGTCAGCCTCTCCTTGTTGCCATGAAACCTCTAACCTTTTGACACCTTCCTAGCAAAACCACTGTTTGGCTATGTTACCCGCTTGCTCAGCCCCTCTTATAGCGTTGTTAGTTGCAGGTGAAGATGAAGATCGTTCTAGGTGGGAACTTGTTGTTGGAATATCACAATATCTATAATTATTATTAACACACATATATACTGGGCATGGGTGGAAGGCTTGGCCTTTTGCTCGGTGTTTTGTTCCACTCATGCCACCTTAGGCGCCGATAAACCGGCATTATGTTCCTTGATTTTGCGTTCCTTACACGATGGGTGGATGGGGACCCCTTGACAGTTCGACTTTGAATAAAACTCCTCCAGCAAGGCCCAACATTGGTTTTAATTTGCTCATAATAACAACTTAAATAATTAATTAATTGCATAGGGGGTCATGTCCCCGGGTTCTTAATTCTACATAACAGGGGGGCCAGTGCTGATGGTGTTGGTCCCAAACTAGAGCCACTTGCGGTACCACCCAGTTATCTGGGGTCTTCGGTTACTGTACGTAGAGCTCATCCGGACGTGGCCTGAGACGAGATGCGCGCGGCTACCATCAGGGTGTCCGCACGCCGGGAGGTCTTGCTGGGCTTGTTTTACCATTGTTGAAATGTCTTGTGCACCGGGATGCTGAGCCTGATCGGATTTCCCTAAGATAAGGGGTGATGATATTATATTTATCACTTCAGCTAATCGTGAGAGCTTGTGATGGGCTAAGTTGGGACACCCCTGCAGGGTTATGATCTTTCGAAAGTCGTGCCCGCGGTTATGTGGCAGATTGGAATTTGTTAATGTCCGGTTGTAGAAAACTTGACAGAGTATCCGTAGTAAAACACACAACTGTGGGAGTAACCGTGACTGTCTCTTTTCATTTTCAGAAGAGAACACGGTGGGGTTATGTTTGATTCGTATGTAGTTCAGGATCTTTAGCGACACTTCTTTTGCGACCGTTTGCGTAGATGCTCATCTTATTCTGGTACTCGTAAGCTAGCCACCATATTATGCTTAGCCGCTGCTGCAACCTCACCACTTTACCTCTTCCTACCCATAAAGCTTTGCTAGTCTTGATACCCATGGTTATGGGATTGCTGAGTCCTCGTGGCTCACAGATACTACAACACCAGATGCAGGTTCAGCCGAGATGATGCAGGAGCTGGTTCAAGTACTTCACTGGGAGCTCGATGAAGAGTTTGGCCGTATGCTTGTGACGTTTTCGACGATCAGTAGTGGTTTCAACTAGGGGCGATTCGGACCTGTGGCTTTATGTTGTTTTGGTATCTTCTTTTGGATCTTCGCCCGTAGTCGGGTTGTGATGTTTTGAATGATGTTTTGCTTATGTAATGTATTGTGTGAAGTGGCGAGTGTAAGCCAACTATCTCCTTTTGCATTTCATCCCTATTTTTACATGAGTCGTGCAAAGATACCAAACTTGAGATCATTCCAGAATGGGCTTATACCTTTAAGTCGTGCCTCGACACGTAGGAGGTATAGTCCCATCCTGGGCATTACATAGATGCATAGAAACGAGAGGGGAGTGTGTGTCTACATACCCTCGTAGACTGGGAGCGGAAGCGTCAAGTGACGCGGTTGATGTAGTCGAACTTCTTCGCGATCCAACCGATCAAGCACCGAACGTACGTCACCTCCACGTTCAGCACACGTTCAGCTTGATGATGTCCCAAGAGCTCTTGATCCAGTTGAGCTTCACGGGAGAGTTTCGTCAGCACGACGGCGTGGTGACGGATATGATGTATCTACCGGCGCAGGGCTTCGCCTAAGCACTGCAACGGTATGACCGAGGTGTGTTTCTGTGGAGGGGGGCACTGCACATGGCTAAAACAATTCAACTTGTGTGTCTTTGGGTGCCCCCTGCCCCCGTATATAAAGGAGCAAGGGGGGAGGCCAGCCGGCCCTCTATGGTGCGGCTAGAGAGGCAATCCTACTAGGAATAGGATTGCAATCCTATTCCTAGTAGGAGTCCACCAAGAAGGAAGAGGTGGAAAGGAAGGAGAGGGATAGGTGGCGGCCCCCAATCCTAGTGCAACTAGGATTCCCTGGTGGGGCGCCGGCCAGCCTCTATGGGCTGCCTCTCTTCTTTCCTCAAGGCCCACTATGGACCATCCCCCCCTCTTGGGGGGTTCCGGTAACCCCCTCCGGCAATCCGGTTAAATCCGAAACTTTTCCGGAACACTTCCGATGTCCGAATATAGTCGTCCAATATATCAATCTTTATGTCTCGGACATTCTGAGACTCCTCGTCATGTCCGTGATCTCATCCGGGACTCCGAACTTCCTTCGGTACATCAAAACTCATAAACTCATAATACCGATCATCATCAAACGTTAAGCATGCGGACCCTACGGGTTCGAGAACTATGTAGACATGACCGAGACTCATCTCCGGTAAATAACCAATAGCGGAACCTGGATGCTCATATTGGCTCCTACATATTCTACAAAGATCTTTATCGGTCAAACCGTATAACAACAAACGTTGTTCCTTTTGTCATCGGTATGTTACTTGCCCGAGATTTGATCGTCAGTATCTCTATACCTAGTTTAATCTCATTACCGGCAAGTCTATTTACTCGTTCTGTAATACATCATCTCGTGAGTAACTCATTAGTCTTTTGCTTGCAAGGCTTATTATGATGTGCATTACCGAGAGGGCCCAAAGATACCTCTCCGACACTCGGAGTGACAAATCCTAGTCTTGATCTATGCCAACACCACGAATACTTTCGGAGACACCTGTAGAGCATCTTTATGATCACCCAGTTAAGTTGTGACGTTTGATAGCACACAAGGTGTTCCTACGGTGTTCGGGAGTTGCATAATCTCATAGTCATAGGAACATGTATAAGTCATGAAGAAAGCAATAGCAGTAAAACTAAACGATCATAGTGCTAAGCTAACGGATGGGTCTTGACCATCACATCATTCTCCTAATGATGTGATCCCGTTGATCAAATGACAACTCATGTCTATGGTTAGGAAACATAACCATCTTTGATCAATGAGCTAGTCTAGTAGAGGCATACTAGGGACACTCTGTTTTGTCTATGTATTCACACATGTACTAAGTTTCCGGTTAATACAATTCTAGCATGAATAATAAAAATTTATCATGATATAAGGAAATATAAATAACAACTTTATTATTGCCTCCAGGGCATATTTCCTTCAGTCTCCCACTTGCACTAGAGTCAATAATCTAGCTCATATTGCCATGTGATTTACTACCGATAGTTCACATCGTTATGTGAATAACACCCATAGTTCACATCGCTATGTGACCAACACCCAAAGGGTTTACTAGAGTCAATAATCTAGTTCACATCGCTATGTGATTAATACCCAAGAGTAATAAGGTGTGATCATGTTTTGCTTGTGAGAGAAGTTTAGTCAACGGGTCTGTCATATTCAGATCCATATGTATTTCGCAAATGTCTATGTCTACAATGCTCTGCATGGAGCTACTCTAGATAATTGCTCCCACTTTCAATACGCATCCAGATTGATACTTAGAGTCATCTGTATTAAGTGTCAAAGCTTGCATCGGCGTAACCGTTTACGACGAACTCTTTATCACCTCCATAATCGAGAAACATTTCCTTAGTCATCCAGTAACTAAGGATAATTTTGACCGCTGTACAGTGATCTACTCTTGGATCACTATTGTACCTCCCTGTCAAACTCATGGCAAGGTACACAACATGGCATACTTTATAGAACCTATGGCTGAGGCATAGGGAATGACTTTCATTCTCTCTATATTTTTCTGCCGTGGTCTGGCTTTGAGTCTTACTCAACTTCACACCTTACAAGTCAGGCAAGAACTCCTTCTTTGACTGATCCATTTTGAACTACTTCAAAATCTTATCAAGGTATGTACTCATCGAAAGTCTTATCAAGCGTCTTGATCTATCTCTATAGATCTTGATGCCCAATATGTAAGCAGCTTCACCAAGGTCTTTCTTTGAAAAACTCCTTTCAAACACTCCTTTATGCTTTCTAGAAAATTCTACATCATTTCTGATCAACAATATGTCATTCACATATACTTATCAGAAATGTTGTAGTGCTCCCACTCACTTTCTTGTAAATACAGGCTTCACCGCAAGTCTGTATAAATCTATATGCTTTGATCAATTTATCAAAGCGTATATTCCAACTCTGAGATGCTTGCACCAGTCCATAGATGGATCGCTGGAGCTTGCACACTTTGTTAGCACCTTTAGGATTGACAAAACCTTCTGGGTGCATCATATATAATTCTTCTTTAATAAATCCATTAAAGAATGCAGTTTTGTTATCCATTTGCCAGATTTCATAAAATGCGGCAATTGCTAACATGATTCGGATAGAGTTAAGCATCGCTACGGGTGAGAAAATCTCATCGTAGTCAACACCTTGAACTTGTCGAAAACCTTTCACAACAAGTCGAGCTTTGTAGACAGTAACATTACCATCGGCGTTAGTCTTCCTCTTAAAGATCCATTTATTTTCAATGTCTTGCCGATCATCGGGCATGTCAACCAAAGTCCACACTTTGTTCTCATACATGGATCCCATCTCAGATTTCATGGCCTCAAGCCATTTTGCGGAATTTGGGCTCATCATCGCTTCCTCATAGTTCCTAGGTTCATCATGGTCCAGTAACATGACTTCCAGAACCAGGTTGCCGTACCACTCTGATGCGGAACGAACTCTGGTTGATCTACGAAGTTCAGCAGAAACTTGATCTGAAGTTTCATGGTCATCATCATTAGCTTCCTCACTAATTGGTGTAGGAACCACTGATCTAGTTTCTGTGATGTTCCACTTTCCAATTCGGGAGAAGGTACAATTACCTCATCAAGTTCCACTTTCCTCCCACTCACTTCTTTCGAGAGAAACTCCTTTTCTAGAAAGGATCCATTCTTAGCAACGAATATCTTGCCTTCGGATCTGTGATAGAAACAGTTTCCTTTGGGTATCCTATGAAGACACATTTCTCCGACTTGGGTTCGAGCATATCAGGTTGAAGCTTTTTCACATAAGCATCGCAGCCCCAAACTTTAAGAGACGACAACTTTGGTTTCTTGCCAAACCACAGTTCATAAGGCGTCGTCTCAACGGATTTAGATGGTGCCCTATTTAACGTGAATGCAACTGTCTTTAATGCATAACCCAAAATTATAGTGGTAAATCGGTAAGAGACATCATAGATCGCACCATATCTAATAAAGTACGGTTACGACGTTCGGACACACCATTATGATGTGGTGTTCCGGGTGGTGTGAGTTGTGAAACTATTCCACATTGTTTCAAATGAAGACCAAACTCGTAACTCAAATATTCACCTCCACGATCAGATCGTAGAAACTTTATTTTCTTGTTACGATGATTCTCTACTTCACTCTGAAATTCTTTGAACTTTTCAAATGTTTCAGACTTGTGCTTCATCAAGTAGATATACCCATATCTGCTCAAATCATTAGTGAAGGTCGGAAAATAACGATACTCGCCACGAGCTTCAACACTCATCGGTCCACATTCATCAGTATGTATGATTTCCAACAAATCTATTGCTCGCTCCATTGTTCCGGAGAACGGAGTTTTAGTCATCTTGCCCATGAGGCATGGTTCGCAAGCAGCAAGTGATTTATAATCAAGTGATTCCAAAAGTCCATCACTATGGAGTTTCTTCATGCTCTTTACACCAATATGACCTAAACGGCAGTGCCAGAAATAAGTTGCACTATCATTATTAACCTTGCATCTTTTGGCTTCAATATTATGAATATGTGTATCACTACGATCGAGATCCAACAAACTATTTTCATTGGGTGTATGACCATCGAAGGCTTTATTCATGTAAACAGAATAACAATTATTCTATGACTTTAAATGAATAACCTATTGCAACAAACATGATCAAATTATATTCATGCTTAATGCAAATGCCAAATAACATTTATTTAGGTTCTACACTAATCCCGAAAGTATAGGGAGTGTGCGATGATGATCATATCAATCTTGGAACCACTTCCAACACACATCGTCACTTCACCTTTAACTCTATTCATTCTGCAACTCTTGTTTCGAGTTACTAATTTTAGCAACTGAACTGGTATGAAATACTCAGGGGTTGCTATGAACACTAGTAAAGTACACATCAATAATCTGTATATCAAATATACCTTTGTTCACTTTGCCATCCTTCTTATCCACCAAGTATCTAGGGCAGTTCCACTTCCAGTGACCATTTCCTTTGCAGTAGAAGCACTTAGTTTCAGGCTTGAGTTTAGCTTTGGGTTTCTTCACGGGAGTGACAACTTGCTTGTCATTCTTCTAGAAGTTCCCCTTCTATCCCTTTGCCCTTTACTTGAAACAAGTGGTCTTGTTAACCATCAACATTTGATGCTATTTCTTGATTTCTACCTTCGCCGATTTCAGTATCACGAAGAGCTCGGGAATTACTTTTGTCATCCCTTGCATATTATAGTTCATCACGAAGTTCTACTAACTTGGTGATAGTGTCTAGAGAACTTCGTCAATTACTATATTATCTGGAAGATTAACTCCCACTTGATTCAAGCAATTGTAGTACCCAGACAATCTGAGCACATGCTCACTGGTTGAGCTATTCTCCTCCATCTTGTAGGCAAAGTACTGTCAGAGGTCTCATACCTCTCGACACGGGCATGAGTATGAAATACTAATTTCAACTCTTGGAATATCTTATATGCTCCATGGCGTTCAAAACATTTTTGAAGTCCCGGTTCTAAGCCTTAAAGCATGGTGCACTTAAACTATCAAGTTGTCATCATAATGAGCTTTTGTCAAAACGTTCATAACGTCTACATCTGCTCCTGCAATTGGTCTGTCACCTAGGGGTGCATCAAGGACATAATTCTTCCATGCAGCAATGAGGATAACCCTCAGATCACTGAAAAATTCCGCATCATTGCTACTAACATCTTTCAACTTAGTTTTCTCTAGGAACATATAAAAAATAAACGTGGAGCAACATCACGAGCTATTGATCTACAACATAGATATGCTAATACTACCAGGACTAAGTTCATGATAAATTAAAGTTCAATTTAATCATATTACTTAAGAACTCCCACGTAGATAGACATCCCTCTAGTTATCTAAATGATCACGTGATCCAAATCAACTAAACCATGTCCGATCATCACGTGAGATGGAGTAGTTTCAATGGTGAACATCTTATGTTGATCATATCTACTATATGATTCACGCTCAACCTTTCGGTTTCCAGTGTTCCGAGGCCATATCTGCATATGCTAGGCTCGTCAAGTTTAACCCGAGTATTCTGCGTGTGCAATACTGTCTTACACCCGTTGTATTTGAACGTAGAGCTTATCACACCCGATCATCACGTGGTGTCTCGGCACGACGAACTTTCGCAACAGTGCATACTCAGGGAGAACACTTATACCTTGAAATTTAGTAAGGGATCATCTTATAATGCTACCGTCGTTCTAAGCAAAATAAGAAGCATAATAAGATAAACATCACATGCAAATCAAAATATGTGACATGATATGGCCATCATCATCTTGTGCTTTTGATCTCCATCTCCAAAGAACCGTCATGATCACCTTCGTCACCGGCGCGACACCTTGATCTCCATCGTAGCATCGTTGTCGTCTCGCCAACTATTGCTTCTACGACTATCGCTACCGCTTAGTGATAAAGTAAAGCAATTACATGGCGATTGCATTTCATACAATAAAGCGACAACCATATGGCTCCTGCCAGTTGCCGATAACATTACAAAAACATGATCATCTCATACAAAACCGTATATCTCATCATGTATTGACCATATCACATCACAACATGCCCTGCAAAAACAAGTTAGACGTCCTCTAGTTTGTTGTTGCAAGTTTTACGTGGCTGCTACGGGCTTAGCAAGAACCGTTCTTACCTACGCATACAAAAACCACAACGATGTTTCGTCAAGTATGTGCTGTTTTAACCTTCACAAGGACCGGGCGTAGGCACACTCGATTCAGCTAAAGTGAGAGAGACAGACACCCGCCAGTCACCTTTAAGCAACGAGTGTTCATAACGGTGAAACCAGTCTCGCGTAAGCGTACGCGTAATGTCGGTCTGGGCCGCTTTATCTCACAATACCGCCGAAGCAAAGTATGACATGCTGGTAAGCAGTATGACTAGTATCGTCCACAACTCACTTGTGGTCTACTCGTGCATATCATCTACGCATAGACCTGGCTCATGATGCCACTATTGGGGAACGTAGTATTTTAAAATTTTCCTATGATCACACAAGATCTATCTACTAGATGCATAGCAACGAGAGGGGAGAGTGTGTCTAAGTACCCTCGTAGACCGGAGCGGAAGCGTCAAGTGACGCGGTTGATGTAGTCGAACTTCTTCGCGATCCAACCGATCAAGCACCGAACGTACGGCACCTCCGCGTTCAGCACACGTTCAGCTTGATGATCTCCCACGAGCTCTTGATCCAGTTGAGCTTCACGGGAGAGTTTCGTCAGCACGACGGTGTGGTGACGGATATGATGTATCTACCGGCGCATGGCTTCTCCTAAGCACTGCAACGGTATGACCGAGGTGTGTTTCTGTGGAGGGGGGCACTGCACACGGCAAAAACAATTCAACTTGTGTGTCTTTGGGTGCCCCCTGCCCCCGTATATAAAGGAGCAAGGGGGAGGCCGGCCGGCCCTCTATGGTGCGGCTAGAGAGGCAATCCTACTAGGAATAGGATTGCAATCCTATTCCTAGTAGGAGTCCACCAAGAAGGAAGAGGGGGAAATGAAGGAGAGGGAGAGGTGGCGCCCCCCAATCCTAGTCCAACTAGGATTCCCTGGTGGGGCGCCGGCCAGCCTCTATGGGCTGCCTCTCTTCTTTCCTCAAGGCCCACTATGGACCATCCGCCCTCTTGGGGGGTTCCGGTAACCCCCTCCGGCAATCCGGATATATCCGAAACTTTTCCGGAACACTTCCGGTGTCCGAATATAGTCGTCCAATATATCAATCTTTATGTCTCGGACATTCCGAGACTCGTCATGTCCGTGATCTCATCCGGGACTCCGAACTTCCTTCGGTACATCAAAACTCATAAACTCATAATACCGATCGTCATCAAACGTTAAGCGTGCGGACCCTACGGGTTCGAGAACTATGTAGACATGACCGAGACTCATCTCCGGTCAATAACCAATAGCGGAACCTGGATGCTCATATTGGCTCCTACATATTCTACGAAGATCTTTATCGGTCAAACCGCATAACAACATACGTTGTTCCTTTTGTCATCGGTATGTTACCTGCCCGAGATTTGATCGTCGGTATCTCTATACCTAGTTCAATCTCGTTACCGGCAAGTCTCTTTACTCGTTCTGTAATACATCATCTCGTGACTAACTCATTAGTGTTTTGCTTGCAAGGCTTATTATGATGTGCATTACCGAGAGGGCCCAGAGATACCTCTCCGACACTCGGAGTGACAAATCCTAGTCTTGATCTATGCCAACACCACGAATACTTTCGGAGACACATGTAGAGCATCTTTATGATCACCCAGTTACATTGTGACGTTTGATAGCACACAAGGTGTTCCTACGGTATTCGGGAGTTGCATAATCTCATAGTCATAGGAACATGTATAAGTCATGAAGAAAGCAATAGCAGTAAAACTAAACGATCATAGAGCTAAGCTAACGGATGGGTCTTGTCCATCACATCATTCTCCTAATGATGTGATCCCGTTGATCAAATGACAACTCATGTCTATGGTTAGGAAACATAACCATCTTTGATCAATGAGCTAGTCTAGTAGAGGCATACTAGGGACACTTTGTTTTGTCTATGTATTCACACATGTACTAAGTTTCCGGTTAATACAATTCTAGCATGAATAATAAACATTTATCATGATATAAGTAAATATAAATAACAACTTTATTATTGCCTCTAGGGCATATTTCCTTCAGTCTCCCACTTGCACTAGAGTCAATAATCTAGCTCACATCGCCATGTGATTTAATACCGATAGTTCACATCGTTATGTGAATAACACCCATAGTTCACATCGCCATGTGACCAACACCCAAAGGGTTTACTAGAGTCAATAATCTAGTTCACATCGCTATGTGATTAATACCCAAGAGTAATAAGGTGTGATCATGTTTTGCTTGTGAGAGAAGTTTAGTCAACGGGGCTGTCATATTCAGATCCGTATGTATTTCGCAAATGTCTATGTCTAGAATGCTCTGCATGGAGCTACTCTAGCTAATTGCTCCCACTTTCAATACGCATCCAGATTGATACTTAGAGTCATCTGGATTTAGTGTCAAAGCTTGCATCGGCGTAACCCTTTATGACAAACACTTTATCACCTCCATAATCGACAAACATTTCCTTAGTCATCCAGTAACTAAGGATAATTTTGACCGCTGTACAGTGATCTACTCCCTGATCACTATTGTACCTCCCTATCAAACTCATGGCAAGGTACACAGCATGGCATACTTTATAGAACCTATGGCTGAGGCATAGGGAATGACTTTCATTCTCTCTATATTTTTCTGCCGTGGCCTGGCTTTGAGTCTTACTCAACTTCACACCTTACAAGTCAGGCAAGAACTCCTTCTTTGACTGATCAATTTTGAACTACTTCAAAATCTTATCAAGGTATGTACTGATCGAAAGTCTTATCAAGCGTCTTGATCTATCCTATAGATCTTGATGCCCAGTATGTAAGCAGCTTCACCAAGGTCTTTCTTTGAAAAACTCCTTTCAAACACTCCTTTATGCTTTCTAGAAAATTCTACATCATTTCTGATCAACAATATGTCATTCACATATACTTATCAGAAATGTTGTAGTGCTCCCACTCACTTTCTTGTAAATACAGGCTTCACCGCAAGTCTGTATAAATCTATATGCTTTGATCAATTTATCAAAGCGTATATTCCAACTCTGAGATGCTTGCACCAGTCCATAGATGGATCGCTGGAGCTTGCACACTTTGTTAGCACCTTTAGGATTGACAAAACCTTCTGGTTGCATCATATACAATTCTTCTTTAATAAATCCATTAAAGAATGCAGTTTTGTTATCCATTAGCCAGATTGCATAAAATGAGGCAATTGCTAACATGATTCGGACAGACTTAAGCATCGCTACGGGTGAGAAAATCTCATCGTAGTCAACACCTTGAACTTTTCGAAAACCTTTCACAACAAGTCAAGATTTGTAGACAATAACATTACCATCGGCGTTAGTCTTCCTCTTAAAGATCCATTTATTTTCAATGTCTTGCCGATCATCGGGCATGTCAACCAAAGTCCACACTTTGTTCTCATACATGGATCCCATCTTAGATTTCATGGCCTTAAGCCATTTTGCGGAATTTGGGCTCATCATCGCTTCATCATAGTTCGTAGGTTCATCATGGTTCAGTAACATGACTTCCAGAACCAGGTTGCCGTACCACTCTGATGCGGAACGAACTCTGGTTGATCTACGAAGTTCAGCAGAAACTTGATCTGAAGTTTCATGATCATCATCATTAGCTTCCTCACTAATTGGTGTAGGAACCACTGATCTAGTTTCTGTGATGTTCCACTTTCCAATTCGGGAGAAGGTACAATTACCTCATCAAGTTCCACTTTCCTCCCACTCACTTCTTTCGAGAGAAACTCCTTTTCTAGAAAGGATCCATTCTTAGCAACGAATATCTTGCCTTCGGATCTGTGATAGAAGGTATACCCAACAGTTTCCTTTGGGTATCCTATGAAGACACATTTCTCCGACTTGGGTTCGAGCATATCAGGTTGAAGCTTTTTCACATAAGCATCGCAGCCCCAAACTTTAAGAGACGACAACTTTGGTTTCTTGCCAAACCACAGTTCATAAGGCGTCGTCTCAACGGATTTAGATGGTGCCCTATTTAACGTGAATGCAGCTGTCTTTAATGCATAACCCAAAATTATAGTGGTAAATCGGTAAGAGACATCATAGATGGCACCATATCTAATAAAGTACGGTTACGACGTTCGGACACACCATTATGATGTGGTGTTCCGGGTGGTGTGAGTTGTGAAACTATTCCACATTGTTTCAAATGAAGACCAAACTCGTAACTCAAATATTCACCTCCACGATCAGATCGTAGAAACTTTATTTTCTTGTTACGATGATTCTCTACTTCACTCTGAAATTCTTTGAACTTTTCAAATGTTTCAGACTTGTGCTTGATCAAGTAGATATACCCATATCTGCTCAAATAATATGTGAAGGTCAGAAAATAACGATACTCGCCACGAGCTTCAACACTCATCGGTCCACATACATCAGTATGTATGATTTCCAACAAATCTATTGCTCGCTCCATTGTTCCGGAGAACGGAGTTTTAGTCATCTTGCCCATGAGGCATGGTTCGCAAGCACCAAGTGATTCATAATCAAGTGATTCCAAAAGTCCATCACTATGGAGTTTCTTCATGCGCTTTACACCAATATGACCTAAACGGCAGTGCCACAAATAAGTTGCACTATCATTATTAACCTTGCATCTTTTGGCTTCAATATTATGAATATGTGTATCACTACGATCGAGATCCAACAAACTATTTTCATTGCGTGTATGACCATCAAAGGCTTTATTCATGTAAACAGAATAACAATTATTCTATGACTTTAAATGAATAACCGTATTGCAACAAACATGATCAAATCATATTCATGCTTAACGCAAATGCCAAATAACATTTATTTAGGTTCTACACTAATCCCGAAAGTATAGGGAGTGTGCGATGATGATCATATCAATCTTGGAACCACTTCAAACACACATCGTCACTTCACCTTTAACTAGTCTCTGTTCATTCTGCAACTCTTGTTTCGAGTTACTAATTTTAGCAACTGAACTGGTATCAAATACCTAGGGGTTGCTATGAACACTAGTAAAGTACACATCAATAATCTGTATATCAAATATACCTTTGTTCACTTTGCCATCCTTCTTATCCACCAAGTATCTAGGGCAGTTCCACTTCCAGTGACCATTTCCTTTGCAGTAGAAGCACTTAGTTTCAGGCTTGAGTTTAGCTTTGGGTTTCTTCACGGGAGTGACAACTTGCTTGTCATTCTTCTTGAAGTTCCCCTTCTATCCCTTTGCCCTTTACTTGAAACAAGTGGTCTTGTTAACCATCAACACTTGATGCTCTTTCTTGATTTCTACCTTCGCCGATTTCAGTATCACGAAGAGCTCGGGAATTACTTTTGTCATCCCTCGCATATTATAGTTCATCACGAAGTTCTACTAACTTGGTGATAGTGTCTAGAGAACTTTGTCAATTACTATATTATCTGGAAGATTAACTCCCACTTGATTCAAGCAATTGTAGTACCCAGACAATCTGAGCACATGCTCAATGGTTGAGCTATTCTCCTCCATCTTGTAGGCAAAGTACTGTCAGAGGTCTCATACCTCTCGACACGGGCATGAGTATGAAATACTAATTTCAACTCTTGGAACATCTTATATGCCCCGTGGCGTTCAAAACATTTTTGAAGTCCCGGTTCTAAGCCTTAAAGCATGGTGCACTTAAACTATCAAGTTGTCATCATACTGAGCTTTTGTCAAAACGTTCATAACGTCTACATATGCTCCTGCAATAGGTCTGTCACCTAGCGGTGCATCAAGGACATAATTCTTCCGTGCAGCAATGAGGATAACCCTCAGATCACGAAACAATTCCGCATCATTGCTACTAACATCTTTCAACTTAGTTTTCTCTAGGCACATATAAAAAATAAACGTGGAGCAACATCACGAGCTATTGATCTACAACATAACTATGCTAATACTACCAGGACTAAGTTCATGATCAATTAAAGTTCAATTTAATCATATTACTTAAGAACTCCCACTTAGATAGACATCCCTCTAGTCATCTAAATGATCACGTGATCCAAATCAACTAAACCATGTCCGATCATCACATGAGATGGAGTAGTTTCAATGGTGAACATCTTATGTTGATCATATCTACTATATGATTCACGCTCAACCTTTCGGTTTCCAGTGTTCCGAGGCCATATCTGCATATGCTAGGCTCGTCAAGTTTAACCCGAGTATTCTGCGTGTGCAATCCTGTCTTACACCCGTTGTATTTGAACGTAGAGCTTATCACACCCGATCATCACGTGGTGTCTCGGCACGACGAACTTTCGCAACGGTGCATACTCAGGGAGAACACTTATACCTTGAAATTTAGTAAGGGATCATCTAATAATGCTACCGTCGTTCTAAGCAAAATAAGAAGCATAATAAGATAAACATCACATGCAAATCAAAATATGTGACATGATATGGCCATCATCATCTTGTGCTTTTGATCTCCATCTCCAAAGAACCGTCATGATCACCTTCGTCACCGGCGCGACACCTTGATCTCCATCGTAGCATCGTTGTCGTCTCGCCAACTATTGCTTCTACGACTATCGCTACCGCTTAGTGATAAAGTAAAGCAATTACATGGCGATTGCATTTCATACAATAAAGCGACAACCATATGGCTCCTGCCAGTTGCCGATAACATTAGAAAACATGATCATCTCATACAAAACCGTATATCTCATCATGTATTGACCATATCACATCACAACATGCCCTGCAAAAACAAGTTAGACGTCCTCTAGTTTGTTGTTGCAAGTTTTACGTGGCTGCTACGGGCTTAGCAAGAACCGTTCTTACCTACGCATACAAAAACCACAACGATGTTTCGTCAAGTATGTGCTCTTTTAACCTTCACAAGGACCGGGCGTAGGCACACTCGATTCAGTTAAAGTGAGAGAGACAGACACCCGCCAGTCACCTTTAAGCAACGAGTGTTCATAACGGTGAAACCAGTCTCGCGTAAGCGTACGCGTAATGTCGGTCTGGGCCGCTTTATCTCACAATACCGCCGAAGCAAAGTATGACATGCTGGTAAGCAGTATGACTAGTATCGTCCACAACTCACTTGTGGTCTACTCGTGCATATCATCTACGCATAGACCTGGCTCATGATGCCACTATTGGGGAACATAGTATTTTAAAATTTTCCTATGATCACGCAAGATCTATCTACTAGATGCATAGCAACGAGAGGGGAGAGTGTGTCTACGTACCCTCGTAGACCGGGAGCGGAAGCGTCAAGTGACACGGTTGATGTAGTCGAACTTCTTCACGATCCAACCGATCAAGCACCGAACGTACGGCACCTCCGCGTTCAGCACACGTTCAGCTTGATGATGTCCCACGAGCTCTTGATCCATTTGAGCTTCACGGGTGAGTTTCATCAGCACGACGGCGTGGTGACAGATATGATGTATCTACCGGCGCAGGGCTTCGCCTAAGCACTGCAACGGTATGACCGAGGTGTGTTTTTGTGGAGGGGGGCACCGCACACGGCTAAAACAATTCAACTTGTGTGTCTTTGGCTGCCCCCCTGCCCCCGTATATAAAGGAGCAAGGGGGGAGGCCGGCCGGCCCTCTATGGTGCGGCTAGAGAGGCAATCCTACTAGGAATAGGATTGCAATCCTATTCCTAGTAGGAGTCCACCAAGAAGGAAGAGGGGGAAAGGAAGGAGAGGGAGAGGTGGCGCCCCCCAATCCTACTCCAACTAGGATTCCCTAGTGGGGCGCCGGCCAGCCTCTATGGGCTGCCTCTCTTCTTTCCTCTTGGGGGGTTCCGGTAACCCCCTCCGGCAATCCGGTTAAATCCGAAACTTTTCCGGAACACTTCCGGTGTCCGAATATAGTCGTCCAATATATCAATCTTTATGTCTCAGACATTCCTAGACTCCTCGTCATGTCTGTGATCTCATCCGGGACTCCGAACTTCCTTCGGTACATCAAAACTCATAAACTCATAATACCGATCGTCATCAAACGTTAAGCGTGCGGACCCTACGGGTTCGAGAACTATGTAGACATGACCGAGACTCATCTCCGGTCAAAAACCAATAGCGGAACCTGGATGCTCATATTGGCTCCTACATATTCTACGAAGATCTTTATCGGTCAAACCGCATAACAACATACGTTGTTCCTTTTGTCATTGGTATGTTACTTGCCCGAGATTTGATCGTCGGTATCTCTATACCTAGTTCAATCTCGTTACCGGAACGTCTCTTTACTCGTTCTGTAATACATCATCTCGTGACTAACTCATTAGTCTTTTGCTTGCAAGGCTTATTATGATGTGCATTACCGAGAGGGCCCAGAGATACCTTTCCGACACTCGGAGTGACAAATCCTAGTCTTGATCTATGCCAACACCACGAATACTTTCGGAGATACCTGTAGAGCATCTTTATGATCACCAAGTTACATTGTGACGTTTGATAGCACACAAGGTCTTCCTACGGTATTTGGGAGTTGCATAATCTCATAGTCATAGGAACATGTATAAGTCATGAAGAAAGCAATAGCAGTAAAACTAAACGATCATAGTGCTAAGCTAACGGATGGGTCTTGTCCATCACATCATTCTCCTAATGATGTGATTCCGTTGATCAAATGACAACTCATGTCTATGGTTAGGAAACATAACCATCTTTGATCAATGAGCTAGTCTAGTAGAGGCATACTAGGGACACTCTGTTTTGTCTATGTATTCACACATGTACTAAGTTTACGGTTAATACAATTCTAGAATGAATAATAAACATTTATCATGATATAAGGAAATATAAATAACAACTTTATTATTGCCTCTAGGGCATATTTCCTTCAGTCTCCCACTTGCACTAGAGTCAATAATCTAGCTCACATCGCCATGTGATTTAATACCGATAGTTCACATCGTTATGTGAATAACACCCATAGTTCACGTCGCCATGTGACCAACACCCAAAGGGTTTACTAGAGTCAATAATCTAGTTCACATCGCTATGTGATTAATACCCAAGAGTAATAAGGTGTGATCATGTTTTGCTTGTGAGAGAAGTTTAGTCAACGGGTCTGTCATATTCAGATCCGTATGTATTTCGCAAATGTCTATGTCTACAATGCTCTGCATGGAGCTACTCTAGCTAATTGCTCCCACTTTCAATACGCATCCAGATTGATACTTAGAGTCATCTGGATTTAGTGTCAAAGCTTGCATCGGTGTAACCCTTTACGATGAACTCTTTATCACCTCCATAATCGAGAAACATTTCCTTAGTCATCCAGTAACTAAGGATAATTTTGACCGCTGTACAGTGATCTACTCCTGGATCACTATTGTACCTCCCTGTCAAACTCATGGCAAGGTACACATCATGGCATACTTTATAGAGCCTATGGCTGAGGCATAGGGAATGACTTTCATTCTCTCTATATTTTTCTGCCGTGGTCTGGCTTTGAGTCTTACTCAACTTCACACCTTACAAGTCAGGCAAGAACTCCTTCTTTGACTGATCCATTTTGAACTACTTCAAAATCTTATCAAGGTATGTACTCATCGAAAGTCTTATCAAGCGTCTTGATCTATCTCTATAGATCTTGATGCCCAATATGTAAGCAGCTTCACCAAGGTCTTTCTTTGAAAAACTCCTTTCAAACACTCCTTTATGCTTTCTAGAAAATTCTACATCATTTCTGATCAACAATATGTCATTCACATATACTTATCAGAAATGTTGTAGTGCTCCCACTCACTTTCTTGTAAATACAGGCTTCATCGCAAGTCTGTATAAATCTATATGCTTTGATCAATTTATCAAAGCGTATATTCCAACTCTGAGATGCTTGCACCAGTCCATAGATGGATCGCTGGAGCTTGCACACTTTGGTAGCACCTTTAGGATTGACAAAACCTTCTGGTTGCATCATATACAATTCTTCTTTAATAAATCCATTAAAGAATGCAGTTTTGTTATCCATTTGCCAGATTTCATAAAATGGGGCAATTGCTAACATGATTCGGACAGACTTAAGCATCGCTACGGGTGAGAAAATCTCATCGTAGTCAACAACTTGAACTTGTCGAAAACCTTTCACAACAAGTCGAGCTTTGTAGACAGTAACATTACCATCGGCGTTAGTCTTCCTCTTAAATATCCATTTATTTTCAATGTCTTGCCGATCATCGGGCATGTCAACCAAAGTCCACACTTTGTTCTCATACATGGATCCCATCTCAGATTTCATGGCCTCAAGCCATTTTGCGGAATTTGGGCTCATCATCGCTTCCTCATAGTTCGTAGGTTCATCATGGTCCAGTAACATGACTTCCAGAACCAGGTTGCCGTACCACTCTGATGCGGAACGAACTCTGGTTGATCTACGAAGTTCAGCAGAAACTTGATCTGAAGTTTCATGATCATCATCATTAGCTTCCTCACTAATTGGTGTAGGAACCACTGATCTAGTTTCTGTGATGTTCCACTTTCCAATTCGGGAGAAGGTACAATTACCTCATCAAGTTCCACTTTCCTCCCACTCACTTTTTTCGAGAGAAACTCCTTTTCTAAAAAGGATCCATTCTTAGCAACGAATATCTTGCCTTCGGATCTGTGATAGAAGGTATACCCAACAGTTTCCTTTGGGTATCCTATGAAGACACATTTCTCCGACTTGGGTTCGAGCATATCAGGTTGAAGCTTTTTCACATAAGCATCGCAGCCCCAAACTTGAAGAGACGACAACTTTGGTTTCTTGCCAAACCACAGTTCATAAGGCGTCGTCTCAACGGATTTCGATGGTGCCCTATTTAACGTGAATGCAGCTGTGTTTAATGCATAACCCAAAATTATAGTGGTAAATCGCTAAGAGACATCATAGATCGCACCATATCTAATAAAGTACGGTTACGACGTTCGGACACACCATTATGATGTGGTGTTCCGGGTGGTGTGAGTTGTCAAACTATTCCACATTGTTTCAAATGAAGACCAAACTCGTAACTCAAATATTCACCTCCACGATCAGATCGTAGAAACTTTATTTTCTTGTTACGATGATTCTCTACTTCACTCTGAAATTCTTTGAACTTTTCAAATGTTTCAAACTTGTGCTTCATCAAGTAGATATACCCATATCTGCTCAAATCATTAGTGAAGGTCAGAAAATAATGATACTCGCCACGAGCTTCAACACTCACCGGTACACATACATCAGTATGTATGATTTCCAACAAATCTATTGCTCGCTCCATTGTTCCCGAGAACGGAGTTTTAGTCATCTTGCCCATGAGGCATGGTTCGCAAGCACCAAGTGATTCATAATCAAGTGATTCCAAAAGTCCATCACTATGGAGTTTCTTCATGCGCTTTACACCAATATGACCTAAACGGCAGTGCCACAAATAAGTTGCACTATCATTATTAACCTTGCATCTTTTGGCTTCAATATTATGAATATGTGTATCACTACGATCGAGATCCAACAAACTATTTTCATTGGGTGTATGACCATCGAAGGCTTTATTCATGTAAACAGAATAACAATTATTCTATGACTTTAAATGAATAACCGTATTGCAACAAACATGATCAAATCATATTCATGCTTAACGCAAATGCCAAATAACATTTATTTAGGTTCTACACTAATCCCGAAAGTATAGGGAGTGTGCGATGA
>LR738711.1:263450437-263470562 GCA_902687465.1 Secale cereale | reverse complement strand
CACTAGTAAAGTACACATCAATAATCTGTATATCAAATATACCTTTGTTCACTTTGCCATCCTTCTTATCCACCAAGTATCTAGGGCAGTTCCACTTCCAGTGACCATTTCCTTTGCAGTAGAAGCACTTAGTTTCAGGCTTGAGTTTAGCTTTGGGTTTCTTCACGGGAGTGACAACTTGCTTGTCATTCTTCTTGAAGTTCCCCTTCTATCCCTTTGCCCTTTACTTGAAACAAGTGGTCTTGTTAACCATCAACACTTGATGCTCTTTCTTGATTTCTACCTTCGACGATTTCAGTATCACGAAGAGCTCGGGAATTACTTTTGTCATCCCTTGCATATTATAGTTCATCACGAAGTTCTACTAAATTGGTGATAGTGTCTAGAGAACTTTGTCAATTACTATATTATCTGGAAGATTAACTCCCACTTGATTCAAGCAATTGTAGTACCCAGACAATCTGAGCACATGCTCACTGGTTGAGCTATTCTCCTCCATCTTGTAGGGAAAGTACTGTCAGAGGTCTCATACCTCTCGACACGGGCATGAGTATGAAATACTAATTTCAACTCTTGGAACATCTTATATGCTCCGTGGCGTTCAAAACATTTTTGAAGTCCCGGTTCTAAGCCTTAAAGCATGGTGCACTTAAACTATCAAGTTGTCATCATACAGAGCTTTTTTCAAAACGTTCATAACGTCTACATCTGCTCCTGCAATAGGTCTGTCACCTAGCGGTGCATCAAGGACATAATTCTTCCGTGCAGCAATGAGGATAACCCTCAGATCATTGAACAATTCCGCATCATTGCTACTAACATCTTTCAACTTAGTTTTCTCTAGGAACATATAAAAAATAAACGTGGAGCAACATCACGAGCTATTGATCTACAACATAGATATGCTAATACTACCAGGACTAAGTTCATGATAAATTAAAGTTCAATTTAATCATATTACTTAAGAACTCCCACTTAGATAGACATCCCTCTAGTCATCTAAATGATCACGTGATCCAAATCAACTAAACCATGTCCGATCATCACGTGAGATGTAGTAGTTTCAATGGTGAACATCTTATGTTGATCATATCTACTATATGATTCACGCTCAACCTTTCGGTTTCCAGTGTTCCGAGGCCATATCTGCATATGCTAGGCTCGTCAAGTTTAACCCGAGTATTCTGCGTGTGCAATACTGTCTTACACCCGTTGTATTTGAACGTAGAGCTTATCGCACCCGATCATCACGTGGTGTCTCGGCACGACGAACTTTCGCAACGGTGCATACTCAGGGAGAACACTTATACCTTGAAATTTAGTAAGGGATCATCTTATAATGCTACCGTCGTTCTAAGCAAAATAAGAAGCATAATAAGATAAACACCACATGCAAATCAAAATATGTGACATGATATGGCCATCATCATCTTGTGCTTTTGATCTCCATCTCCAAAGAACCGTCATGATCACCTTCGTCACCGGCGCGACACCTTGATCTCCATCATAGCATCGTTGTCGTCTAGCCAACTATTGCTTCTACGACTATCGCTACCGCTTAGTGATAAAGTAAAGCAATTACATGGCGATTGCATTTCATACAATAAAGCGACAACGATATGGCTCCTGCCAGTTGCCGATAACATTACAAAACATGATCATCTCATACAAAACCGTATATCTCATCATGTATTGACCATATCACATCACAACATGCCCTGCAAAAAAAGTTAGACGTCCTCTACTTTGTTGTTGCAAGTTTTACGTGGCTGCTACGGGCTTAGCAAGAACCGTTCTTACCTACGCATACAAAAACCACAACGATGTTTCGTCAAATATGTGCTGTTTTAAACTTCACAAGGACCGGGCTTAGGCACACTCGATTAAGCTAAAGTGAGAGAGACAGACACCCGCCAGTCACCTTTAAGCAACGAGTCCTCATAACGGTGAAACCAGTCTCGCGTAAGCGTACGCGTAATGTCGGTCTGGGCCGCTTCATCTCACAATACCACCGAAGCAAAGTATGACATGCTGGTAAGCAGTATGACTAGTATCGTCCACAACTCACTTGTGGTCTACTCGTGCATATCATCT
Organism: Secale cereale; assembly: GCA_902687465.1. NCBI lineage: Eukaryota > Viridiplantae > Streptophyta > Magnoliopsida > Poales > Poaceae > Secale > Secale cereale. The sequence continues at coordinate 263,468,468 of LR738711.1, read as the reverse complement.
ACGCATAGACCTGGCTCATGATGCCACTATTGGGGAACGTAGTATTTTAAAATTTTCCTACGATCACGCAAGATCTATCTACTAGATGCATAGCAACGAGAGGGGAGAGTGTGTCTATGTACCCTCGTAGACCGGGAGCGGAAGCGTCAAGTGACGCGGTTGATGTAGTCGAACTTCTTCACGATCCAGCCGATCAAGCACCGAACGTACGACACCTCCGCGTTCAGCACACGTTCAGCTTGATGATGTCCCACGAGCTCTTGATCCAGTTGAGCTTCGCGGGAGATTTTCGTCAGCACGACGGCGTGGTGACGTATATGATGTATCTACCGGCGCAGGGCTTTGCCTAAGCACTGCAACGGTATGACCAAGGTGTGTTTCTGTGGAGGGGGGCACCACACACGGCTAAAACAATTCAACTTGTGTGTCTTTGGGTGCCCACTGCCCCCGTATATAAAGGAGCAAGGGGGGAGGCCGGCCGGCCCTCTATGGTGCGGCTAGAGAGGCAATCCTACTAGGAATAGGATTGCAATCCTATTCCTAGTAGGAGTCCACCAAGAAGGAAGAGGGGGAAAGGAAGGAGAGGGAGAGGTGGCACCCCCCAATCCTAGTCCAACTAGGATTCCCTGGTGGGGCGCCAGCTAGCCTCTATGGGCTGCCTCTCTTCTTTCCTCAAGGCCCACTATGGACCATCCCCCCTCTTGGGGGGTTCCGGTAACCCCCTCCGGCAATCCGGTTAAATCCGAAACTTTTCCGGAACACTTCCGGTGTCCGAATATAGTCGTCCAATATATCAATCTTTATGTCTCGGACATTCCGAGACTCCTCGTCATGTCTATGATCTCATCCGGGACTCCGAACTTCCTTCGGTACATCAAAACTCATAAACTCATAATACCGATCGTCATCAAACGTTAAGCGTGCGGACCCTACGGGTTCGAGAACTATGTAGACATGACCGAGACTCATCTCCGGTCAATAACCAATAGCGGAACCTGGATGCTCATATTGGCTCCTACATATTCTACGAAGATCTTTATCGGTCAAACCGCATAACAACATACGTTGTTCCTTTTGTCATCGGTATGTTACTTGCCCGAGATTTGATCGTCGGTATCTCTATACCTAGTTCAATCTCGTTACCGGCACGTCTCTTTACTCGTTCTGTAATACATCATCTCGTGACTAACTCATTAGTCTTTTGCTTGCAAGGCTTATTATGATGTGCATTACCGAGAGGGCCCAGAGATACCTCTCCGACACTCGGAGTGACAAATCCTAGTCTTGATCTATGCCAACACCACGAATACTTTCGGAGACACCTGTAGAGCATCTTTATGATCACCCAGTTACATTGTGACGTTTGATAGCACACAAGGTGTTCCTACGATATTCGGGAGTTGCATAATCTCATAGTCATAGGAACATGTATAAGTCATGAAGAAAGCAATAGCAGTAAAACTAAACGATCATAGTGCTAAGCTAACGGATGGGTCTTGTCCATCACATCATTCTCCTAATGATGTGATCCCGTTGATCAAATGACAACTCATGTCTATGGTTAGGAAACATAACCATCTTTGATCAATGAGCTAGTCTAGTAGAGGCATACTAGGGACACTCTGTTTTGTCTATGTATTCACACATGTACTAAGTTTCCGGTTAATACAATTCTAGCATGAATAATAAACATTTATCATGATATAAGAAAATATAAATAACAACTTTATTATTGCCTCTAGGGCATATTTCCTTCAGTCTCCCACTTGCACTAGAGTCAATAATCTAGCTCACATCGCCATGTGATTTAATACCGATAGTTCACATCGTTATGTGAATAACACCCATAGTTCACATCGCCATGTGACCAACACCCAAAGGGTTTACTAGAGTCAATAATCTAGTTCACATCGCTATGTGATTAATACCCAAGAGTAATAAGGTGTGATCATGTTTTGCTTGTGAGAGAAGTTTAGTCAACGGGTCTGTCATATTCAGATCCGTATGTATTTCGCAAATGTCTATGTCTACAATGCTCTGGATGGAGCTACTCTAGCTAATTGCTCCCACTTTCAATACACATCCAGATTGATACTTAGAGTCATATGGATTTAGTGTCAAAGCTTGCATCGGCGTAACCCTTTACGATGAACTCTTTATCACCTCCATAATCGAGAAACATTTCCTTAGTCATCCAGTAACTAAGGATAATTTTTACCGCTGTACAGTGATCTACTCCTGGATCACTATTGTACCTCCCTGTCAAACTCATGGCAAGGTACACAGCATGGCATACTTTATAGAACCTATGGCTGAGGCATAGGGAATGACTTTCATTCTCTCTATATTTTTCTGCCGTGGTCTGGCTTTGAGTCTTACTCAACTTCACACCTTACAAGTCAGACAAGAACTCCTTCTTTGACTGATCCATTTTGAACTACTTCAAAATCTTATCAAGGTATGTACTCATCGAAAGTCTTATCAAGCGTCTTGATCTATCTCTATAGATCTTGATGCCCAATATGTAAGCAGCTTCACCAAGGTCTTTCTTTGAAAAACTCCTTTCAAACACTCCTTTATGCTTTCTAGAAAATTCTACATCATTTCTGATCAACAATATGTCATTCACATATACTTATCAGAAATGTTGTAGTGCTCCCACTCACTTTCTTGTAAATACAGGCTTCACCGCAAGTCTGTATAAATCTATATGCTTTGATCAATTTATCAAAGCGTATATTCCAACTCTGAGATGCTTGCACCAGTCCATAGATGGATCGCTGGAGCTTGCACACTTTGTTAGCACCTTTAGGATTGACAAAACCTTCTGGTTGCATCATATACAATTCATCTTTAATAAATCCATTAAAGAATGCAGTTTTGTTATCCATTTGCCAGATTTCATAAAATGCGGCAATTGCTAACATGATTCGGACAGACTTAAGCATCGCTACGGGTGAGAAAATCTCATCGTAGTCAACAACTTGAACTTGTCGAAAACCTTTCACAACAAGTCGAGCTTTGTAGACAGTAACATTACCATCGGCGTTAGTCTTCCTCTTAAAGATCCATTTATTTTCAATGTCTTGCCGATCATCGGGCATGTCAACCAAAGTCCACACTTTGTTCTCATACATGGATCCCATCTCAGATTTCATGGCCTCAAGCCATTTTGCAGAATTTGGGCTCATCATCGCTTCCTCATAGTTCGTAGGTTCATCATGGTCCAGTAACATGACTTCCAGAACCAGGTTGCCGTACCACTCTGATGCGGAACGAACTCTGGTTGATCTATGAAGTTCAGCAGAAACTTGATCTGAAGTTTCATGATCATCATCATTAGCTTCCTCACTAATTGGTGTAGGAACCACTGGTCAAGTTTTTGTGATGTTCCACTTTCCAATTCGGGAGAAGGTACAATTACCTCATCAAGTTCCACTTTCCTCCCACTCACTTTTTTCGAGAGAAACTCCTTTTCTAAAAAGGATCCATTCTTAGCAACGAATATCTTGCCTTCGGATCTGTGATAGAAGGTATACCCAACAGTTTCCTTTGGGTATCCTATGAAGACACATTTCTCCGACTTGGGTTCGAGCATATCAGGTTGAAGCTTTTTCACATAAGCATCACAATCCCAAACTTGAAGAGACGACAACTTTGGTTTCTTGCCAAACCATAGTTCATAAGGCGTCGTCTCAACGGATTTCGATGGTGCCCTATTTAACGTGAATGCAGCTGTCTTTAATGCATAACCCAAAATTATAGTGGTAAATCGGTAAGAGACATCATAGATCGCACCATATCTAATAAAGTACGGTTACGACGTTCGTACACACCATTATCATGTGGTGTTCCGGGTGGTGTGAGTTGTGAAACTATTCCACATTGTTTCAAATGAAGACCAAACTCGTAACTCAAATATTCACCTCCACGATCAGACCGTAGAAACTTTATTTTCTTTGTACGATGATTCTCTACTTCACTCTGAAATTCTTTGAACTTTTCAAATGTTTCGAACTTGTGCTTCATCAAGTAGATATACCCATATCTGCTCAAATCATTAGTGAAGGTTAGAAAATAACAATACTCGCCACGAGCTTCAACACTCACCGGTCCACATACATCAGTATGTATGATTTCCAACAAATCTATTGCTCGCTCCATTGTTCCCGAGAACGGAGTTTTAGTCATCTTGCCCATGAGGCATGGTTCGCAAGCACCAAGTGATTCATAATCAAGTGATTCCAAAAGTCCATCACTATGGAGTTTCTTCATGCGCTTTACACCAATATGACCTAAACGGCAGTGCCACAAATAAGTTGCACTATCATTATTAACCTTGCATCTTTTGGCTTCAATATTATGAATATGTGTATCACTACGATCGAGATCCAACAAACTATTTTCATTGGGTGTATGACCATCTAAGGCTTTATTCATGTAAACAAAATAACAATTATTCTATGACTTTAAATGAATAACCGTATTGCAACAAACATGATCAAATCATATTCATGCTTAACGCAAATGCCAAATAACATTTATTTAGGTTCTACACTAATCCCGAAAGTATAGGGAGTGTGCGATGATGATCATATCAATCTTGGAACCACTTCCAACACACATCGTCACTTCACCTTTAACTAGTCTCTGTTCATTCTGCAACTCTTGTTTCGAGTTACTAATTTTAGCAACTGAACTGGTATCAAATACCCAGGGGTTGCTATGAACACTAGTAAAGTACACATCAATAATCTGTATATCAAATATACCTTTGATCACTTTGCCATCCTTCTTATCCACCAAGTATCTAGGGCAGTTCCACTTCCAGTGACCATTTCCTTTGCAGTAGAAGCACTTAGTTTCAGGCTTGAGTTTAGCTTTGGGTTTCTTCACGGGAGTGACAACTTGCTTGTCATTCTTCTTGAAGTTCCCCTTCTATCCCTTTGCCCTTTACTTGAAACAAGTGGTCTTGTTAACCATCAACACTTGATGCTCTTTCTTGATTTCTACCTTCGCCGATTTCAGTATCACGAAGAGCTCGGGAATTACTTTTGTCATCCCTCGCATATTATAGTTCATCACGAAGTTCTACTAACTTGGTGATAGTGTCTAGAGAACTTTGTCAATTACTATATTATCTGGAAGATTAACTCCCACTTGATTCAAGCAATTGTAGTACCCAGACAATCTGAGCACATGCTCAATGGTTGAGCTATTCTCCTCCATCTTGTAGGCAAAGTACTTTCAGAGGTCTCATACCTCTCGACACGGGCATGAGTATGAAATACTAATTTCAACTCTTGGAACATCTTATATGCCCCGTGGTTCAAAACATTTTTGAAGTCCCGGTTCTAAGCCTTAAAGCATGGTGCACTTAAACTATCAAGTTGTCATCATACTGAGCTTTTTTCAAAACGTTCATAACGTCTACATCTGCTCCTGCAATAGGTCTGTCACCTAGCGGTGCATCAAGGACATAATTCTTCCGTGCAGCAATGAGGATAACCCTCAGATCACAGAACAATTCCGCATCATTGCTACTAACATCTTTCAACTTAGTTTTCTCTAGGAACATATAAAAAATAAACATGGAGCAACATCACGAGCTATTGATCTACAACATAGATATGCTAATACTACCAGGACTAAGTTCATGATAAATTAAAGTTCAATTTAATCATATTACTTAAGAACTCCCACTTAGATAGACATCCCTCTAGTCATCTAAATGATCACGTGATCCAAATCAACTAAACCATGTCCGATCATCACGTGAGATGGAGTAGTTTCAATGGTGAACATCTTATGTTGATCATATCTACTATATGATTCACGCTCAACCTTTCGGTTTCCAGTGTTCCGAGGCCATATCTGCATATGCTCGGCTCGTCAAGTTTAACCCGAGTATTCTGCGTGTGCAATACTGTCTTACACCCGTCGTATTTGAACGTAGAGCTTATCACACCCGATCATCACGTGGTGTCTCGGCACGACGAACTTTCGCAACGGTGCATACTCAGGGAGAACACTTATACCTTGAAATTTAGTAAGGGATCATCTTATAATGCTACCGTCGTTCTAAGCAAAATAAGAAGCATAATAAGATAAACACCACATGCAAATCAAAATATGTGACATGATATGGCCATCATCATCTTGTGCTTTTGATCTCCATCTCCAAAGAACCATCATGATCACCTTCGTCACCGGCGTGACACCTTGATCTCCATCGTAGCATCGTTGTCGTCTCGCCAACTATTGCTTCTACGACTATCGCTACCGCTTAGTGATAAAGTAAAGCAATTATATGGCGATTGCATTTCATACAATAAAGCGACAACCATATGGCTCCTGCCAGTTGCCGATAACATTACAAAAATATGATCATCTCATACAAAACCGTATATCTCATCATGTATTGACCATATCACATCACAACATGCCCTGCAAAAACAAGTTAGACGTCATCTACTTTGTTGTTGCAAGTTTTACGTGGATGCTACGGGCTTAGCAAGAACCGTTCTTACCTACGCATACAAAAACCACAACGATGTTTCGTCAAGTATGTGTTGTTTTAACGTTCACAAGGACCGGGCGTAGGCACACTCGATTCAGCTAAAGTGAGAGAGACAGACACCCGCCAGTCACCTTTAAGCAACGAGTGCTCATAACGGTGAAACCAGTCTCGCGTAAGCGTACGCGTAATGTTGGTCTGGTCCGCTTCATCTGACAATACCGCCGAAGCAAAGTATGACATGCTGGTAAGCAGTATGACTAGTATCGTCCACAACTCACTTGTGGTCTACTCGTGCATATCATCTACGCATCGACCTGGCTCATGATGCCACTATTGGGGAACGTAGTATTTTAAAATTTTCCTACGATCACGCAAGATCTATCTACTAGATGCATAGCAACGAGAGGGGAGAGTGTGTCTACGCACCCTCGTAGACCGGGAGCGGAAGCGTCAAGTGACGCGGTTGATGTAGTCGAACTTCTTCGCGATCCAACCGATCAAGCACCGAACGTACGGCACCTCCGCGTTCACGTTCAGCTTGATGATGTCCCACGAGATCTTGATCCAGTTGAGCTTCACGGGAGAGTTTCGTCAGCACGACGGCGTGGTGACGGATATGATGTATCTACCGGCGCAGGGCTTCACCTAAGCACTGCAACGGTATGGCCGAGGTGTGTTTCTGTGGAGGGGGGCACCGCACACGGCTAAAACAATTCAACTTGTGTGTCTTTGGGTGCCCCCTTGCCCCCGTATATAAAGGAGCAAGGGGGGAGGCCGGCCGGCCCTCTATGGTGCGGCTAGAGAGGCAATCCTACTAGGAATAGGATTGCAATCATATTCCTAGTAGGAGTCCACCAAGAAGGAAGAGGGGGAAAGGAAGGAGAGGGAGAGGTGGCGCCCCCCAATCCTAGTCCAACTAGGATTCCCTGGTGGGGCGCCGGCCAGCCTCTATGGGCTGCCTTTCTTCTTTCCTCAAGGCCCGCTATGGACCATCCCCCCTCGTGGGGGGTTCCGGTAACCCCCTCCGGCAATCCGGTTAAATCCGAAACTTTTCCGGAACACTTCCGGTGTCCGAATATAGTCGTCCAATATATCAATCTTTATGTCTCGGACATTCCGAGACTCCTCGTCATGTCCGTGATCTCATCCAGGACTCCGAACTTCCTTCGGTACATCAAAACTCATAAACTCATAATACCGATCGTCATCAAACGTTAAGCGTGCGGACCCTACGGGTTCGAGAACTATGTAGACATGACCGAGACTCATCTCCGGTCAATAACCAATAGCGGAAACTAGATGCTCATATTGGCTCCTACATATTCTACGAAGATCTTTATCGGTCAAACCGCATAACAACATACGTTGTTCCTTTTGTCATCGGTATGTTACTTGCCCAAGATTTGATCGTCGGTATCTATATACCTAGTTCAATCTCATTACCGGCAAGTCTCTTTACTCGTTCTGTAATACATCATCTCGTGACTATCTCATTAGTCTTGTGCTTGCAAGTCTTATTATGATGTGCATTACCGAGAGGGCCCAGAGATACCTCTCCGACACTCGGAGTGACAAATCCTAGTCTTGATCTATGCCAACACCACGAATACTTTCGGAGACACATGTAGAGCATCTTTATGATCACCCAGTTACATTGTGACATTTGATAGCACACAAGGTGTTCCTACGGTATTCGGGAGTTGCATAATCTCATAGTCATAGGAACATGTATAAGTCATGAAGAAAGCAATAGCAGTAAAACTAAACGATCATAGTGCTAAGCTAACGGATGGGTCTTGTCCATCACATCATTCTCCTAATGATGTGATCCCGTTGATCAAATGACAACTCATGTCTATGGTTAGGAAACATAACCATCTTTGATCAATGAGCTAGTCTAGTAGAGGCATACTAGGGACACTCTGTTTTGTCTATGTATTCACACATGTACTAAGTTTCCGGTTAATACAATTCTAGCATGAATAATAAACATTTATCATGATATAAGGAAATATAAATAACAACTTTATTATTGCCTCTAGGGCATATTTCCTTCACATCTTATCCTAACGAAAGGTAGTCTTCGCTTGTAAAGCTTCTGGTCGTGACGCCGGGGTGGTCTCGGTGATGACATCCGTCCTGCCGTCCTGGCGGTCTTGGTATCGTTGCACGGGAATGGAAACCTTTGGCTGATTCCTCGGAACCCCGCGCTTGCGCTTGCCTCCTTAGCACCAAAGAGGAAACCTGCTGCTCCGCGCCTGCTGGAGCCCGACTGGCCTTGGTCGTCCTAGCTTGCGTCACCCGAACCACATGAGATGGGCGCTTGCATAGGAATCTCCGCTCCTCAAGAGCCAGCACAGGGGCGGCCGCTCCCTCAGGAGGTCTTGGCATCGTTCGCCTCGTGAGGCTCGGCCCCTTGCAAGGGTCCTGTCTTGTTGGTGCTGCAGATGGGCCGTACCAGGCCGCTGGTGAAGCCACACCCATAGGCCGCATGCAGGCAAGTCTGGGTACCCTAGTTCCCAGAACGCCGACAAAAGTGCAGATCGGGGCCCTCTCAAGAGAACCCTGGAAAATCGACAAGTTTGTTGGCTATGGAGAGATATCGTGTGAAAGTGAATTTAGGGGCAACAATGGAGCTTGGGAGAAAAGAGGTAGGTATTCTTGGCGAAGAAGACCTCCTATATATAGTGCGGGGGGGGATCCAACCATTATTCTACCACAATTCGTGCACAAGCTATAGTACCGCTCAGCTTGGCGGTACTAGCGCTTAACACGGAAGTACGAGACCCAGCGACAGTAGAGTGAGAATAGGACGGTACTACTAGACAAAGCAGTACTACCACGTCTACTTCCACTAATTGAGGGCAGAGGTAATCAAGACTTAGGCAGCCTGGATGGCACAACAGTAGATGACTGGTAGTACCACACTAGGCGGTACTACCACAGCGGTGTGGGAGGTACTATCACTTCATGCGGTACTACCGTTCCATAAGGAGCTTGTACTGCCGCTAGATGCAAAACACCCACAACATACTGTTGCCCCACTATCATTGTTGTGAAAAATTCCGTGCTGATCGAACGGTATGGACCATGACACTTGAGAGTAGAAGTACGGCAGGAGCGGCCACTATAAAACAACATACATCCGTGACATTATGGCCCGAATGATTTTTTCTGTCATGGTCATGACACTTCTATCACGATAATTGTGACAAAAATGCGTTTCATCGTAGATATGGTGGGCTCCTACTTCTATGACAAAAAAATCATGAGAGAAAGTGGGATTTACGTCCTTGGTGAGCGTGGGACGCACCTGCATGACATTCTTTGGGCCTTCCATGACATAAAAATCATGGTAGAAGTGAGGGAGAGGAAATTTTCTTGGAGTTCCCGATTATGGTGGGTGGTCGGGGCCGAGCGATGCAGTGTGGTTTGCGTGTTTCTCACTCGTACGCGCGCGTGGTGCGAGCCATGTCGCTCTAACTGAACACGAGCGAGACGCGTTCATTTATTGAACCGAGTGATCGTACTGCTACGTACTGAAGCTGATCGATCGATCTCTTCGCTACTAACATAACCCTACCGACTCCTTCGCTGCTAACTAAATCTGATCGATCGCTGCTGCTACTTACTGAAGCCGACCGAACCTCCGTGCGAGACGTAGCTAGTCGGTTGGGTTGCCCCTGGATGAATAGTGCCCATTGTTGCTTGCTACTTCTTGAGCTTGCGTTGATTTTTCCCTTGAAGAGGAAAGGGTGATGCATCAAAGTAGAGACAAGTATTTCCCTGAGTTAAGAACCAAGGTATCAATCCAGTAGGAGGTACAAGCAAATCCCCAATAGATGTACCTGCACAAACTAACAAACACTTGCACACAACACGAAAAAGGGGTTGTCAATCCCTTCACGGTCACTTGCAAGAGTGAGATCTAAAATAGATAGGTATAAAAAGGCAAAATAAAGTACATATAAATAAAGTGTAGCAAGGTATTTTTGGATTTTTGGTTTTATAGATCTGAAAATATATTATGGAAAATAGACCCGGGAGCCATAGGTTTCACTAGAGGCTTCTCTCTTGAAGATTGGATAAGGTGGGCGAACAAATTACTGTTGAACAATTCATAGAAAAGTGAATAATTATGAAGATAACTAAGGCAATAATCATGAATATAAGCATCACATCCATGACAAGTAGACCGAAAAGATTCCACATCTACAATTATTACTCCACACATCGACCAACTCCTGTCTGCATCTAGAGTATTAAGTTCACAAGAACAGATCAACGCTTTAAGCAAGATGACATGATATAGAGGAATAGATCCAATAAATATGATAAAACCCCCATCTTGTTATCCTTGATGGCAACAATACAATACGTGCCTTGCAACCCTTTCTGTCACTGGGTAAGGACACCACACGATTGAACCCAAAATAAAGCACCTCTCCCATAGCAAGAAAAATCAATCTAGTTGGCCAAATCAAACTGATAGCTCGAAGAGAAATACATAGATATCTTAATCTTGCATAAAAGATTTCAGATAATACTCAAATAATATTAATAGATAATATGATCATAGACCCACAATTCATCGGATCTCAACAAACACAACGCAAAAGAAGATTACATCGAATAGATCTCCAACAACATCATGGAGATCATTTTAATGAAGATCAAAGAGAGAGAAGAAGCCATCTAGCTACTAGCTATTGACCCATAGGTGTGTGGTAAACTACTCACGCATCATCGGAAGGGCTGCAAGGTTGGTGTAGAGGCCCTCCGTAATCAAATCCTCCTCCGGTGGAGTGCTGGAAATGGCCCCAAGATGGGATCTCACGAGAACAGAAGCTTGCGGCAGCGAAAAAGTATTTTTTTGTGCCCTCTGGTATAAGGGGACCATTTAAGGATGTGCTGAGATTAGGGTTGGAAGGTCACCAGGGGGCCACAAGCCCTGGGGCACCCCTGGGATGTGCCCCTACGCCTTGTGGCCTCCTCGTAGGTCTTCTAGACTCCTCTCCAAGGCCCGTAGGTTTCTTCCGGTCCAAGAAAAATCACGGTAAAGTTTTATTCTGTTTGGACTCCGTTTGATATTTTTTTCTATAAAAGTCAGAAACAAGGGAAAAAACTGAAACTGGCACTAGGCAATAGGTTATTCCCCAAAATAATATAAAATATCATTTAAATGCATATAGGACATCCAGATGGATAGTATAATAGCATGGAATAATAAAAAATTATAGATACGTTGGAGACGTATCAAGAGAATTGATTAGTTAACGATTTTAGGGATATTAGCCATAAAAATACATGTGGTAACAGGGAAAGTAGGGGCTAAAAACACGTTAGAGGGGAGGACATGGGAGGGAAGAAAAACCAGCAGGGGCATACGCCTTGAGGGAATTGGATTGATTGATGATGGAGAGTAGAGAAGAAACCGGTAGGTGGGCTCTTTTTTGGAAAGAAAATGTTGGGATGATGCGTTGCTTCGATCGATGGAAGGTGGAGGCGAACGAATGAAATGAAGCGATACCAAATCACTTGGATAATCCGTTTCTTACAAGTCAAAGTACCAACCTATGGTCGGATGGTTGGAGGGACTGTGGTATCCCCAGCCCACTAGGGTTCAAGTCCTGGTGCTCGCATTTATTTCTGGATTTATTTCAGGATTTACGGAGATGCGCATTTAGTGGGAGAAGACGTTCTTGTCGACGATGAGGTGCCTACGGTGACTTCGTAAATTTCAGGATGATATACCGGCTCAGTCTTTCGAAGGTGTTCATAGGGGTAGGGCGTGCGTGTGTGCGTTCATAGGGGTGAGTGTATGCGCGTATATATATATGAGCGCTTGCGTCTGACTGTGTTAAAAAAAGCACAAACTTATAAATGGAGGTTTGAACTTAAGGTGACCACTAACGCTGGGCACCTAGGTATGAAACTCTACTTACTTGGACGGGTGCAAAGCGACAACAACAAATGGCTGGAGAGAGACAATGATGCAGAGAGCTACCATGTAGCGACGAGGGAGACAACATCGAATTGGCGCATCGTCCTTTGTTCAATGCTCAAACATGGGGGATCTGATCGTGGGGGAAGATGATGTTGGGGATGGATGACGGTTGGCCTGGGATGGGACGTCCTTTGGAAGATGATGCCGGGGCTGGATGATGGCTCGCCTGAGCTGGGACGTCCCTGTGTCGAGGAAGTAGGCTTTGGAGGTGATAATGCAGATGGGTGATGGTCGGCCACCTCACGCTCAACTGGTGTATGACTTTTGTTGCCAATGCTGGAGATGGATGATCGCAAGAGGAATCCATGTCGTATGTTTCTTGGGTAACATGGGGTTGTTTCCTTGTTTTGGAAAATCTTGACATATTTGATTTGGTAGTGAATTGATTAGGCAACGATTTGTAGGGATACTAGCCATAAAAATACATGTGGTAACAAGGAAAGTAGGGGCTAAAAACATGTTAGAGGGGAGGACGTGGGAGGAAAGAAAAACTAGTAGGGGGCATACGTGTTCAGGGAATTGGATTGATCGATGATGGGGAGTAGAGAAGAAAACGACTGGTGGGCTCTTTTTTTCGCTAAGAAATTGTTAGGATGATGCGTTGCTTCGATCGATGGGAGGTGGAGGTGAACGAACGAAACGAAGCGATACCGAACCAACCATCACGACCACAGACTCCCCCTTTAGGAGTAAGATTCTTCCATGGGGAGGAGAGGGGAGGAACGAACCAACCAACCAACGACAGCTTACGTACTACTCAGTAGTGTCGTGGGAAAACACGACCATCTATGGGACCATCGGCCCCTTTTGGTTCGACAAGGGGAAGGGCACGTTGCACAAAGAGCGGAGGGCACGAGGCAGCGCGGTAGCAATGACACAGGCAGTTTTTACCCAGGTTCGGGCCGCCGTAAGGCGTAAAACTCTACTCCTGCTTTGGTGGATTGATGGGGTGGACCGTAGTGGAGACGTAGTGCTCTTGCCCGGCAAGGTGGCCTGGGGGCTAGAGAAACCATGCGTGTATGGGTGTATAATGGTCCGGAGTGCGAATCCCTTCTCTGGTTGCCATGGGCCTTCTTTTATATATTAAGGGGTTACCATAGTGGCAAATCAATCATTGTGTACTGATTAGATTGCAAACAGTGCTATCAGACCAAACTCTGCAGACATGGCAAGGTGCATTAAATGCACCACTTAGTGTCATGTCAAGGAGTTGCCTGGCAAGCCTTGCCGGGCCAATATTGCCACCTCCTCGCCTGTTTGCTTGACATGTTGCTGGACGTGTGTCATCTGCAGGTTATCTTTGCTGGAAGTGGCCGTCATGTGGTAAATAGCTGCCACTTAGTCACTTGTGGGCTTGACACCACACCGATCGATGACTTGCGTTGCTGTGGGGTGGTGCGGTGGTGCCCTGGCGGGATAATCTGCCCTTTGCATTCCCGGCAGGCTTGCCGGGGGATTCTTGGGGTTTGCCTTCGGGGCAACCTCGTCCTTGCCAGGCTCGCCTGCCCGGCCAAGGAGGTCTTCTCCTTAGTGGTGTTTTACACCTCTGCCTTTGTTTGGTCCTCTTGATCCGCCTCTTGATTTCTCAAAGGGCTATCTTCTTCCGCTTGGTCTTGGTCTTGGATGTCGTCAGCTGCCGGGTCGGTGGTCCGCGGTCCGTGCACAACTCAAGGGAAAACATACACCCCTGTTTGTGTACTCCGACAAGTAGAGATTTTAAACTCCAACTCAAATACAATTATGATTTAATTCAGTGACCAAAATATGTCCAAATAATATGAAACTAATTTTGTTGTGAGGTTCACATTATTTCAGGGCATTTTGGGTCCACTAAAAATATTTTTGTTTGAACCTATTGATTCAGTGACAAAAAAAAGAAGGATATGACTAAACGATCATGTCAAACAAAATTGTTCCTCTGATGGTGCTTAATGCACTTAGTAGATAATCTTAGTCTGTCACTTTGCAAATATTTATAAACTGACTTTGTTGCTTACATCTTAAAAATTCAAGAGGATTGTTGCTTGCAGATTATACTAACATAAACTATTCCTCTGATTTCAAGAGGATCACCTGAAATTCCATCAGTATTAAAGGTTGTTGAAGATCGAAATATTTGCAGGATGCCCTTCTACAGATTCTGCCAAAGAACTTCAGTCCCCTTCACATGACTCATCAGTTGTGGGATAGATTCCTCCCCTTTCCTTTAGCACATGTCGTGTAAGAAAATGATTAAGCTAGCTACAGATTTATTAGGCATTCAATTGCATTACTAGTGTTTGTCCCATATTTATTAGGCACTCAATTCCATTACTAAAGTTTATATCTTCTAGTTGTCCGCACGACCTTACACAATTACATGTGTTCAGCAAACAACGGAACCAATATCTTTGGCGTGTTCAGCACACATGTGTACCGCTGGCACAAACTCCTTGCATCGCTCGCCGTAGCCTACCCTGGGATTGAATCCGCCCTGAGTGGCGGCGCGTCTCCTCTGGGAGATCTGCGGCGGTTGGCGTCGTCAACATCGATCCTGGACGTCGTTGGTGGCATCTCGTCTGGTACGTCGGCGACGTCGATCCCTTACGTAGGCGACAACGAGAGACATCTTCTCTGGGAGGTTGGTGGCGGCAGCGATCCCATATGTCGGCGGCAGCGAGAGATGTCAATCCCGGACGCCGACGGCGACATCTTCTCTTGGAGGTCGGCGACGGCGACCTCGTGTGTCGGCGGCAGGAAGATTGTACGTCGACAACGGCCTCTCCTCTGGGAGTTCGAGGGGATATAGGGGAGCGGCGCTGTATGGTTTCTATTTCGTTTGGTGTGTGGTTTGATTTTTTTGGGTGCGAGCGATAGATGGGACAAATGAAAACCAGACGAAAGTGAGAGACGAAGAATAACCGTAGAGGCTAGCCTACCAAGTGAGACATTAGGAGTAGAGATATACTTCATAAAACTTATATTGGGGTACCTTAAAATATTTAATGAAGTATATTGAAAATGATAAAGAAGTATAATCAATGTGTTCATGAGGTATATTGAAGATGAGAATCTGTACACCCGGGAGCACAGAAAATTAGCTTGGGCGTACGTACTCCCAGAAAATTAGTTTAATCAATCGACGGTATATATTATGCTTTCAGTTGCATATAATGAAAAATGATATTGTATTTTTATAAAGTGTTTGAATTTTAAAAATGTGCATTTTCATATAGGAAAAATAAAAATAAAAATAAAATAGAAAGGTGAGGAAATAAATAAATAAAAGAACACATGAAAAAAATAAAAAAAATAAACATATCTCTCCATTGAACCAAAACCAACACTAATATTTTGTAACGGAAGGAATAATAAATAACGCTAAAAGAGGCAAACAAATCGGTCCCGAAAAAGCTCTCGCCTATCATCTCGCAGTAGGCGAGATATAGGTGCCTCGCATTTGGTGCGTGTATTCGGTCCGATATAATGCTGGACCATGCTAAATCTACCATGGAGAACACGACCCGAAGGGGCGTGCTGTCGTCAAGATATTTATTTATAACTGAAAGTGAGGATCTAGATCCAGACCGCATCGACATTCCACATCTCCGTCCACAATACACGGAACCCTAAATCGATCGAGTTCCTCCCATCCAGCAATAGCCCCGGCGGCGACCACAAAAAAGAAGAAAAAAGCAATGGCCCCGGCGGCGCAGGAGGAGTGGCTCATCATGTACGGCATCCCCAAGGTGGCGGATGAGATGAGCAAGGAATTCCTCAATGCAGCCTTCACGTTCAACGAGGTCCCGCTCCTTTCCCACCTAACCATCGCGAGTAACATCGCTACCCCCGTCGGAAGTGTCGACTACCCGTACATCACAGCTACCAACGACTTCGGCCTCGTGCTGCTCTACAGTTACACCTTGTTGGGCTCACCTACTACATCCGCGACCCGTATTTCTGTAGGACGCTGGGCATCCTCCCCCGGACGGTGGCTTCAACGGCTGCCACTCCGTCGGCCTCATTCGCAATCGCCGCGGCAGTGGGATCATGGTGGCCTAGCTCAACACAGGGTTCTTCAGTACACAGGCCCGCATCACACTCTCCTGCACGATTGACATGTGCGAGTGGGTCAATAAGGAGGCCGACTGCGGCCACATCAGGGAGACAAAATCGTGCTTTTGGGATGGCGTCCTCTCCCACGAGGGATTCCTGTGGTGGGTCGACTTCTCTTCTTGTATACTTGCCTACAACCTCTTCCTGGATAGACCGCCATTTTAACAAATCATGTTCCCACATGTCTCTGACCCGCTGCGCTCAGCGTTGCTACCTCTTGAGCTTGCGTTGGTTTTTCCCTTGAAGAGAAAAGGGTGATGCAGCAAAGTAGAGTAAGTATTTCCCTCAGCTTGAGAACTAAGGTATCAATCTAGTAGGAGATTACGCACAAATCGTCAAATACCTGCACAATTAATCAAACAACTTGCACCCAGCGCTATAAAGGGGTTGTCAGTCCCTTCACGGTTATTTGCAAAAGTGAGATACGATAGAGATAGATAACTAATAAATTAAATATTTTTGATATTTTTGGTTTATAGATTGAAAAGTATAAGATGTAAAATAGACCCGGGGGCCATAGCTTTCACTAGAGGCTTCTCTCATGATTGCAAACATTACGGTGAGTGAACAAATTACTATCAAACAATTGATAGAAGAGCGAATAATTAAGATGATATCTAAGGCAATGATCATGAATATAGGCATCACGTCCGTATCAAGTAGACTGACTCCTTGCTGCATCTACTACCATTACTCCACACATCGACCGAAACGATTCTACATCTAGAGTATTAAGTTCATAAGAACAGAGTAACGCATTAAGTAAGATGACATGATGTAGCAGAATTAACTCAAGCAATATGATGAAAACCCCATCTTGTTATCCTCGATGGCAACAATACAATACGTGTCATGTCCCCTACTGTCACTGGGATTGAGCACCACAAGATTGAACCTAAAGCAAAGCACTTCTTCCATTGCAAGAAAAGCCAATCTAGTTGGCCAAACCAAACCAATAGTTCGAAGAGAATTACTAAGATATTAAATCATGCATATAAGAATTCAGAAGAGACTCAGATAATATTCATAGGTAATCTGATCATAAACCCACAATTCATTGGATCTTGACAAACACACCGCAAAAGAATATTACATCGGATAGATCTCCAAGAATATCAAGGAGAACATGGTATTGAGGATCAAAGAGAGAGAGAAGAAGCCATCTAGCTACTAGCTATGGACCCGTAGGTCTGTGGTGAACTACTCACACTTCATCGGAAGGGAAATGGTGTTGATGTAGATGCCCTTCGTGGTCGAATCCCCCTCTGTTAGAGTACCGGAAAAGGCCTCCAGATGGGATCTCGCGAGAACAGAAGGTTATGGCAGCGGAAAAGTGGTTTCGATGGATGTTGTGATGTTTCTGGAATATTTGGGAATTTATAGGCGGAAGAAGTAGGTCAGGGGGTCTC
>LR738711.1:263416213-263450318 GCA_902687465.1 Secale cereale | reverse complement strand
CACAAGGTAGGGGGTGCACCCTACCCCCCAAGGAGCGCCCTCCACCCTTGTGGCCGCCTCAAGGCTGCCCTCGCGTGTACTCCAAGTCCTGTGGATGTCTTCTGGTCCAAGAAAAATCCTTGTAAAGTTTAGTTCGGTTTGGACTCCGTTTGATATTCCTTTTCCGCGAAACTCAAAAACAAGGGAAAAACAGAAACTGGCACTGGGCTCTGGGTTAATAGGTTAGTCCCAAAAATCATATAAAATAGCATATTAATGCATATAAAACATCCAAAACAGATAATATAATAGCATGGAACAATAAAAAAATTATAGATACGTTGGAGACGTATCAAGCGTCCACAAGCTTAATTCCTGCTCGTCCTCGAGTAGGTAAATGATAAAAACAGAATTTTTGATGTGGAATGCTACCTATCATATTTATCAATGCAATTCTTCTTTAATGTGGTATGAAAGTTCATATCCGTAAGTTTCAAGCAAAAATATATGTTGACATGAGAACAATAATATTTCAAGCATACTAGATAGTAAATCATTAAGCTTCAAAAATAACATGGCTAAAGAAAGTTATCCCTACAAAATCATATAGTCTTATTATGCTCCCTCTCCTCAACACAAGGTAATCCTGCCCACTGCGATGCCATCCAAGCAATTGGTTCATACTTTTTAATGCGCTTGAGCCTTTTCAACTTTTCACGCAATATATGAGTGTGAGCCATGGATATAGCACTATGGGTGGATTAGAAGGTGGTAATAGACAAAAGTGGGGAGAAATTCTGACATCAACTCGACAAATCAATGGACTATGGAGATGTCCATCAATTGATATCAATGTGAGCGAGTAGGGATTGCCATGTAACGGATGCACTAGAGCTATAAGTGTATGAAATCTCAAAAATAAAACTAGTGGGTGTGCATTAACGTGCTTGCTCATGAAGACCTAGGGCATTTGAGGAAACCCATCGTTGGAATATACAAGCCAAGTTATATAACGAAAATTCCCACTAGTATATGAAAGTGACAACATAGGAGACTCTCTATCATGAAGAACATGGTGCTACTCTAAAGCACAAGTGTGGAAGAAAGATAGTAACCATTGTCCCTTCCCTCTTTTTCTCTATTTTTTTATTTTGGGCTCTTTGCCTCTCTTTTTTGGTGGGCTTCTTTGGCCTCTTTTTGTTTATTTGGGCTTCATTGGCCTCTTTTATTTTTGATAACCTCATATGGGACAATGTTCTAATAATGATGATCATCACACTTTTTGTTACTTACAACTCGATACTAAAACAAAGATATGACTCTATATGAATGCCTCTGGCGGTGTACTGGGATGTGCATTTACCAAGAGTGACATGTATAAAAAATATGAACGGCGGCCTCGCCACAAATACTATGTCAACCACATGATCATGCAAAGCAATATGACAATGAAGATGCGTGTCATAATAAACGGAACGGTGGAGTTACATGGCAATATATCTCGGAATGGCTATGGAAATGACATAATAGGTAGGTATGGTGGCTGTTTTGAGGAAGGTATAAGGAGGGTTTTATGCACCGGCGAAAGTTGCGCGACACTGGAGTGGCTAGCAAGGTGGAAGGGTGAGAGTGCGTATAATCCATGGAATCAACATTAGTCATAAAGAACTCACATACTTATTCAAAAGATTTATTAGCCCTCGAAGCAAAGTACTACTACGCATGCCCCTAGGGGGGAGATTGGTAGGAGTTAACCATCGCATGCCCCCGACCTTCACACAAAGGTGAACAATCAAGACACAAGCATTTCGTTTCGGTTGCACTTTTTGGAGACCATACGTGCATGCTACGGGAATCACGAACCTTAACACAATTATTTTCTCTACCCTACAATTTACTGCTAGCATGATTCTAATATTACCTTCCTCATATCTCAAAACGATCACATTTATCATATGGAAGTTTTTATTATACCTACTTTGGATGTCTATCATATTAGGACTAAATTCATAACCCAAGCTAATTACCACGCTGTTTTAGAGACTCTCAAAATAATATAAGTGAAGCAAGATAGTTCAACAATTTCTATATAATAAAACCACCGCCGTGCTCTAAAAAGATATAAGTGAAGCACTAGAGCAAAATTGCCTAGCTCAAAAGATATAAGTGAAGCACATAGAGTATTCTAATAAATCACGATTGAAGTGTGTCCCTCTCAAAAGATGTGTATATCAAGGATGATTGTGACAAAGTAAAAAGCAAAGACTCATATCATACAAGACGCTCCAAGCAAAACACATATGATGTAGTGAATAAAAATATAGCCTGAAGTAAAGTTACCGATGGATGAAGACGAAAGAGGGGATGCCTTCCCGGGGCATCCCCAAGCTTAGGATCTTGGCCGTCCTTGAATTTTGCCTTGGGGTGCCTTGGGCATCCCCAAGCTTAGGATTTTGCCACTACTTATTCCATAGTCCATCAAATCCTTACCCAAAACTTGAAAACTTCACAACACAAAACTCAAGAGAAATCTCGTGAGCTACGTTAGTAAAACAAAGCAAATAACCACTCAAGGTACTGTTGTGATCTTATTATAATTTTATCTTGGTGTAATATCTACTGTATTCCGACTTTTCCATGGTTCATACCCCCCGATACTAGCCATAGATGCATCAAAATAAGCAAACAACACATGAAAACAGAATATGTCAAAAACAGAACAATGTGTAGCAATCTGAAAACTTCGCATACTTATGTAACGCTAACAATTCTGAAAAATTAGGAATACGTGGGGAATCTGTATATCAATTTTTTGTAAACATTTTAGAAGGTTTCGGCGTTCCAGTGAATTATTGAATTTTCTGCACTGGGCGCAAAAGTTTCTGTTTTTCAGCAAATCAAGTCAATGATCACCGTAAGCCATCCCAAAGGTCTTACTTGGCTCAAACACTAATTAAAACACCAAAACAAAATTACTATAGAAGTAATAATGTGTAATTATTGAAAAATAGAAGAAAAATGTAAAAAAGCAAAACTAAAATTGGGTTGCCTCCCAACAAGCGCTATTGTTTAACGCCTTAGCTAGGCATAAAACGCAAATAGATCTAGGTATTATCATCTTTGGTATGCAATCCATAGGTCGCTCTCATAACAGATTCATAAGGTAATTTAATTTTCTTTCTTGGAAAGTGTTCCATGCCCTTCCTTAATGGAAATTGAAATCGAATGTTTCCTTCTTTCATATCAATAATTGCACCAATTGTTTTAAGGAAAGGTCTACCGAGAATAATAGGACATGTGGGATTGCAATCTATATCGAGAACAATGAAATCTACGGGTACATAATTCCTACTTGCAAAAATAAGAACATCATTAATCCTCCCCATAGGTTTCTTAATAGTGGAACCCGCAAGATGCAAATTTAAAGAACACTCATCAATTTCACGGAAACCTAGCACATCACATAAAGGTTTTGGCATCGTAGAAACGCTAGCACCCAAATCACACAAATCATGGCACTCATAATCTTTAATCTTGATCTTAATAGTAGGTTCCCACTCATCATAAAGTTTTCTAGGGACATAAACTTCTAATTCAAGCTTTTCTTCAAAAGATTGCATCATAGCATCAACGATAAGTTTAGTAAAAGCTTTATTTTGATTATAAGCATGAGGAGAATTCAACATGGTTTGCAAAAAGGAAATACAATCTATTAAAGACCAATTATCATAATTAAAATTCCTTGAGATCCAATCTAGTGGGTTCATTGCTACTTAAAGTTTTGACTTCATCAATCCCACTTTTATCAATTTTTGCATCAAGATCTAAAAACTCCGAATTACTGGGACTCCTTTCAACTAAAGTTGGCTCATCTCCAGTCCCATATTTATCAAGATTTATTTTGGAAAACAAAGATTCAATAGGAGTTACATCAATCACTTTAAAATCTTCATCATTGTTTTCAGATTCTGGTTTAGCAGCCATCTTATTTACTAAGGTGGCTTGCTTATCAGAGATTTGGCCAACTAAAATTTCAAGGTGAGTAAACTGAGATTTCAGACCATAAAGTGCAGATCGGGGCCCTCTCAAGAGAACCCTAGAGAATCAACAAGTTTGTTGGCTATGGAGAGATATCGTGTGAAAGTGAGTTTAGGGGCAACAATGGAGCTTGGGAGAAAAGAGGTAGGTATTCTTGGGGAAGAAGACCTCCTATATATAGTGGGGGGGATCCAACCATTATTCTACCACAATTCGTGCACAAGCGGTAGTACCGCTCAGCTGGGCGGTACTACCGCTTAACATGGAAGTACGAGACCCAGCGACAGTAGAATGAGAATAGGGCGGTACTACTAGACAAAGCAGTACTACCGCGTCTACTTTCGGGCAGAGGAAATCAAGACTTGGGCAGCCTGGATGGCACAACAGTAGAGGACTGGTAGTACCGCACTAGGAGGTACTACCACTGCAGTGTGGGAGGTACTATCACTTCATGCGGTACTACTGTTCCATAAGGAGCTTGTACTACCGCTAGATGTGAAACACCCACAACATACTGTTGCCCCACTATCATTGTTGCGTAAAAGTATGTGCTGATCGAATGGTATGGACCACGACACTTGAGAGCAGAAGTACCACAGGAGCAGTCACTACAAAAAATACACATCCATGACATTATGGCCCAAATGAATTTTTTCTATCATGGTCATGACACTTCTATGATGATAATTGTGAAAAAAATGCGTTTCATCGTAGATATGGTGGGCTCCTACTTCTATGACAAAAAATCATGAGAGAAAATGGGATTTTCGTCCTTGGTGGGCCTGGGACGCACCTGCATGACATTCTTTGGGCCTTCCATGATATAAAAAATCATGGTAGAAGTGCGGGCGAGGAAATTTTCTTGGAGTTCCCGATTATGGTGGGTGGTTGGGGCCGAGCGATGCAGTGTGGTTTGCGTGTTTCTCACTCGTACACGCGCGTGGTGCGAGCCATGTTGCTCTAACTGAACACGAGTGAGACGCGTTCGTTTGTTGAACCAAGTGATCATACTGCTATATACCGAAGCCGATCGATCGATCTCTTCGCTACTAACATAACCCAACCGACTCCTTCGCTGGTAACTAAATCTGATCGATCGCTACTGCTACTTACTGAAGCCGACCAAACCTCCGTGCGAGACGTAGCTAGTCGGTTGGGTTGCCCCTGGATGAACATCGCCCATTGTTGCTTGCTACTTCTTGAGCTTGCATTGTTTTTTCCCTTGAAGAGGAAAGGGTGATGCATGAAAGTAGAGATAAGTATTGCCCTCAGTTAAGAATCAAGGTATCAATCCAGCAGGAGGTAAAAGCAAATCCCCAATAGATGCACCTGCACAAACTAACAAACACTTGCACACAACACGAAAAAGGGGTTGTCAATCCTTTCACGGTCACTTGCAAGAGTGAGATCTAAAAGAGATGGGTATAAAAAGGCAAAATATAGTACATATAAACAAAGTGCAGCAAGGTATTTTTGGATTTTTGGTTTTATAGATGTGAAAATATGTAATGGAAAATAGACTCGAGGGCCATACGTTTCACTAGAGGCTTCTCTGTTGAAGATTTCATACGGTGGGCGAACAAATTACTGTTGAACAATTGATAGAAAAGTGAATAATTATGAAGATAACAAAGGCAATGATCATGAATATAGGCATCACATCCATGACAAGTAGACCCAAACGATTCTGCATCTACAACTATTACTCCACACATCGACCAACTCCTGTCTACATCTAGAGTATTAAGTTCACAAGAACACATCAACGCTTTAAGCAAGATGACAGGATGTAGAGGGATAGATCCAATCAATATGATAAAACCCCTATCTTTTTATCCTTGATGGAAACAATACAATATGTGCCTCGCTACCCTTTTTGTCACTGGGTGAGGACACCGCAAGATTGAACCCAAAATAAAGCACCTCTTCCATAGCAAGAAAAACCAATCTAGTTCGCCAAACCAAACCGATAGCTCGAAGAGTAATACATAGATATATTTATCGTGCATAAAAGAGTTCAGATAATACTCAAATAATATTCGTAGATAATATGATCATAGACCCACAATTCATCGGATCTCAACAAACATACCACAAAAGAATATTACATCGAATATATCTCCAAGAACATCGTGGAGATCATTGTAATGAAGATCAAAGAGAGAGAAGAAGTCATCTAGCTACTAGCTATGGACCCATAGGTGTGTGGTAAACTACTCACGCATCATGGGAAGGGCTGCAAGGTTGGTGTAGAGGCCCTCCGTAATCAAATACTCCTCCGGCGGAGTGCCGGAAAAGGCCCCAAGATGGGATCTCACGAGAACAGAAGCTTGCGGTAGCGCAAAATTATTTTTTTGTGCCCTCTGGTATAAGGGGAATATTTTGAATGATTTATAGTGCTGATATTAGGGTTGGAAGGTCACCAGGGGTCCACAAGCCCTGGGACGCACCCCTATGGCTTGTGGCCACCTCGTAGGTCTTCTTGCCTCCTCTCCAAGCCCTGTAGGTTTCTTCTGGTCCAAGAAAAACCACAGTAAAGTTTTATTTTGTTTGGACTCTGTATTCCTTTTCTATAAAAGTCAAAAAAGGAAAAAAACTAAAACTGGCACTAGGCAATAGGTTAATAGGTTAGTCCCCAAAATAATATAAAATATCATATAAATGCATATAGAACACCTAGATGGATAGTATAATAGCATGGAATAATCAAAAATTATAAATACGTTGGAGACGTATCAAGAGAATTGATTAGTTAACGATTTTAGGAATATTAGCCATAAAAATACATGTGGTAACAAGGAAAGTAGGGGCTAAAAATATGTTAGAGGGGAGGACATGGGAGGGAAGAAAAACCAGCAGGGGCATACGTGTTGAAGGAATTGGATTGATCGATGATGGAGAGTGGAGAATAAAACGACAGGTGGGCTCTTTTTTGGAAAGAAAATGTTGGGATGATGCGTTGCTTCGATCGGTGGGAGGTGGAGACGAACGAATGAAATGAAGCGATACCAAATCATTTGGATGATCCGTTTCTTTGAAGTCGAAGAACCGACCTATGGTTGGATGTTTGTCGGGACTGTGGTATCCCCAGCCCACCAGGGTTCAAGTCCTGGTGCTCGCATTTATTTCTAGATTTATTTCAAGATTTACGGAGATGCACATTTAGTGGGAGAAGACGTTCTTGTCGACGATGAGGTGCCTACGGTGACTTCATAAATTTCAAGATGATATGCCGGCTCAGTCTTTCGAAGATGTTCATAGGGGTAGGGTGTGCGTGCGTGCATTCATAGGGTGAGTGTATGCACTTATATATATGAGCGCTTGCGTCTGGCTGTGTTAAAAAATCACAAACTTATAAATGGAGGCTTGAACTTAAGATGACCACTAACGCTAGGCACCTAGGTATGAAACTCTACTTACTTGGACGGGTGCAAAGCGACAACAACAAATGGCTGGAGAGAGACAATGACGCAGAGATGATTTTACAGAGATCTACCATGTAGTGACAAGGGAGACAACATCGAATTGGCACATCGTCCTTCGTTCAATGCTCAAACATGGGGGATCTAATCGTGGAGGAAGATGATGTTGGGGATGGGTGTCGATTGGCCTGGGCTGGGACATCCTTTGGAAGATGATGCCGGGGCTGGATGATGGCTCGCCTGAGCTGGGACGTCCCTGTGTCGAGGAAGTAGGCTTGGGAGGTGATCATGCAGATGGGTGACGGTCGGCCGCCTCACGCTCAGTTGGTGTATGACTTTTGTTGCCAATGTTGGACATGGATGATCGCAAGAGGGATCCACGTCGTTTGTTTCTTGGGTAACATGGAGTTGTTTCGTTGTTTTGGAGAATCTTGACAAATTTATTTGGTAGCGAATTGATTAGGTAACGATTTGAAGGGATACTAGCCATAAAAATACATGTGGTAACAAGGAAAGTAGGGGCTAAAAAACATGTTAGAGGGGAGGACGTGGGAGGTAAGAAAAACCAGTAGGGGGCATACGTGTTGAAGGAATTGGATTGATCGATGATGGGGAGTAGAGAAGAAAACGACAAGTGGGCTCTTTTTTGCTAAGAAATTGTTGGGATGATGTGTTGCTTCGATCAATGGGAGGTGGAGGCAAATGAACAAAACGAAGCGATACCAAACCAACCATCACGACCACAGACTCCCCCTTTAGGAGTAAGATTCTTCCATGGGGAGGAGAGGGGAGGAACGAACGAACCAACCAACGACGGCTTACGTACTACTCAGTAGTGTCGTTGGAAAACATGACCACCTATGGGACCATCGGCCCCTTTTGGTTCGACAAGGGGAAGGGCACGTTGCACAAAGAGCGGAGGGCACGGGGCAGCGCGGTGGTGATGACACGGGCAGTTTTTACCCAGGTTCACGCCGCCGTGAGGCGTAAAACCCTACTCCTGCTTTGGTGGATTGATGGGGTGGACCGTAGTGGAGACGCAGTGCTCTTGCCCGGCAAGGTGGCCTGGGGGCTAGAGCAACCATGCATGTATAGGTGTATAATGGTCCGAAGTGCGAATCCCTTCTCTGGTTGCCATGTGCCTTCTTTTATATATTAAGGGGTTACCATAGTGGCAAATCAGTCATTACGTACTGATTAGATAACAAACAGTGCTATCATACCTAACTCTGCAGATAGGACAAGGTGCATTAAATGCACCACTTAGTGTCATGTCGAGGAGTTGCCCGGCAAGGCTATTGCCACCTCCTCGCCTGTCTGCTTGACATGTTGCTGGACGGGTGTCATCTGCAGGTTATCATCGCTGGCTGCCATGTTGAAAATAGCTGCCACTTAGTCACTTGTGGGCTTGACACCACACCGATCGATGACTTGTGTTGCTTGGGGTGGTGCGGTGGTGCCCTGGCGGGATAATCCGCCCTTTGCGTTCCCGGCAGGCTTGCCGGGGGATTCTTGGGGTTTGCCTTCGGGACAACCTCGTCCTTGCCAGGCTCGCCTGCCCGGCAAAGGAGGTCTTCTCCTTAGTGGTGTTTTCGTACGGAGGTATGAGGGGCCCACAAGGTAGGGGGGCACGCCCCCACCCTTGTGTCCGCCTCATGGATCCCCTGGCGTCTACTCCAAGTCCATCTAATGTCTTTTGGTCCAAGAAAAATATTCAAAAAGTTTCATTCCGTTTGGACTCCATTCGATATTCTTCTGTGAAACTCAAAAACAAGGAAAACAGAAACTGGCACTGGGCTCTGGGTTAATTGGTTAGTCCCAAAAATCATACTCCCTCTGTTCGAAAATACTTGTCATCAAAATGAATAAAAGAGGATGTATCTAGATGTCTTTTAGTTCTAGATACATCCTTTTTTGTCCATTTTTATGACAAGTATTTTCGGACGGAGGTAGTATAAAATAGCATATAAATGCATATAAAACATCCAAGATAGATAATAGAATAGCATGGAACAATCAAAAATTATAGATACGTTGGAGACGTATCAAGCATCCCCAAGCTTAATTCCTGCTTGTCCTCGAGCAGGTAAATGATAAAAACAATTTTTTTGATGTGGAATGCTACCCAACATATTTATCAATGTAATATTATTTATTGTGGCATGAATGTTCAGATCCATAAAACTCAAAATAAAAATTTCTCAATATCAAAACAATAATACTTTAATCATACCAAAAGCAATCTATAAAGCTTCAAAAAATAACATGGCTAAAGAATGTTATCCCTACAAATCATATAGTCCTTATGCTCCCTTTTATTAACACAAAGCACCCCTCATGCCCATCTCGGAGTCAGCCAAGCAATTGCTTTCATGCTCTACTCTTTCGAACTTTTCAACACTTCACGAAATATATGAGCGCGAGCCATGGACATAGCACTATGGGTGGAGTAGAGGTGGTAATAGACAAAAGGTGGGAGAAAGTCTCACATCAACTAGGCAAATCAATGGACTATGGAGATGTCCATCAATCGATATCAATGTGAGTGAGTAGGGATTGCCATGTAACGGATGCACTAGAGCTATAAGTGTATGAAAGCTCAAAAAGACAACTACTGGGTGTGCATCAACTTGCTTGCTCATGAAGACCTAGGGCATTTGAGGAAGCCCATCGTTGTAATATACAAGCCAAGTTCTATAACGAAAAATTCCCACTAGTGATATATGAAAGTGACAATATAGGAGACTCTCTATCATGAAGAAAATTGTGCTACTCTGAAGCACAAGTGTGGAAAAATATAGTAACATTGTCCCTTCTTTATTTTTCTCTCATATTTTTTATTTTGGGTTCTTAGACCTCTTTTTTGGTGGGCTTCTGTGTCCTATTTTATTTTATTTGGGCTTCTTTGGCCTCTTTTATTTTTGATAACCTCACATGGGACAATGTTCTAATAATGATGATTATCACACTTTTATTAACTTACAACTCGATATTACAACTCGATACTAGAACAAAGATATGACTCTATATGATTGCCTCCGGGAATCACAATCCTTAACACAATTAATTCTTTAACCTCACAAATTACCTCTAGCAAGACTCTAATATTACCATCTTAACATCTCAAAACAATTACAAGGAGTCAAACTTCACATAATATTCAATGCTCTTTATATGAATATTTTTTATTATATCTCCTTTGTATGTCTATCATATTAGGAATAATTTCATAACCCAAGAAAATTACCATGATGTTCTTTAGAACTCTCAAAATAATATAAGTGAAGCGAGAGAGTTCAACAATTTCTACAAAATAAAACCACCACCGTACTCTAAAAAGATAAAAGTGAAGCACTAGAGCAAAATTGCCTAGCTCAAAAGATATAAGTGAAGCACATAGAGTATTCTAATAAATCACGATTGAAGTGTGTCCTTCTCAAAAGGTGTATATAGCAAGGATTATTGTGACAAACTAAAAAGCAAAGACTCATTTCATACACGAAGCTTCAATCAACACACATACCATGTAGTGAATAAATATATAGCCTCAAGTAAAGTTACCGATGGATAAAGACGACAGATGGGATGCCTTCCCGGGGCATCCCCAAGCTTAGGCTCTTGGCCGTCCTTGAATTTTACCTTGGGGTGCCTTGGGCATCCCCAAGCTTAGGCTTTTGCCACTCTTTATTCCATAGTCCATCAAATCCTTACCCAAAACTTGGAAACTTCACAACACAAAACTCAACAGAAAATTCCATGAGCTCCGTTAGTAAAAGAAAGCAAATAAACACCCAAGGTACTGTTGTGATCTTATTGCAATTTCATATTTGTGTAATATCTACTATATTACAACTTCTACATGGTTCATACCCCCCGATACGAGCCATAGATGCATCAAAATAAGCAAACAACACATAAAAACAAAATATTTCAAAACAGAATAATCTTTAGCAATCTGTAAACTTCGCATACTTCTGTAACTCTAAAAATTATGAAACACTTGTATGACATGGGAAATTTGTATATCAATTGTATGTAAAAGTTCAAGAAGGTTTCGACGTTCCAGTGATTTAATGAATTTTCTGCACTAGGCGCAAAAGTTTCTGTATTTCGGCAAAATCAAATCAATGATACCCGTAAGCCATCACAAAGGTCTTACTTGGCTCAAACACTGATTAAAATACCAAAACACAATTACTACAGAAGTAATAATGTGTAGAACTTGCAAAACAGAACCAAAAAGTAAAAAGCAGAAAATAAAATTGGGTTGCCTTCCAACAAGCGCTATTGTTTAACGCCCTAAGCTAGGCATAAAACGCAAATAGATCTAGGTATTATCATCTTTGGTATGCAATCCATAGGTAGCTCTCATAATAAATTCATAAGGAAATTTTATTTTAACGGAAATTGAAATCTAATATTTCCTTCTTTCATATCAATAATTGCACCAATCGTTCTAAGGAAAGGTCTACCAAGATTAATAGGACATGTAGGATTGCAATCTATATCAAGAACAATGAAATATACGGGCACATTATTCCTATTTGCAACAATAAGAACATCATTAATTCTTACCATAGGTTTCTTAATAGTGGAATCCGCAAGATGCAAATTTAAAGAACACTCATCAATTTCACGAAACCCTAGCACATCACATAAAGTTTTTGGTATTGTAGAAACGCTAGCACCCAAATCACACAAAGCATGGCACTCATAATCTTTAATCTTGATTTTAACAGTTGTTTCCCACTCATCATAAAGTTTTCTAGGGATAGAAACTTCCAATTCAAGCTTTTCTTCAAAATATTGCATCATAGCATCAACAATATGTTTGGTGAAAGCTTTATTTTGATTATAAGCATGAGGAGAATTCAACATGGATTGCAACAAGGAAGTACAATCTATTAAAGTACAATTATCGTCTTTAAATTCCTTGAGATCCAATCTAGCAGGGTCATCACTACTTAGGGTTTTGACTTCATCTATCCCTTTTTTATCAGTTTTAGCATCAAGATCTAAAAACTCCGAATCATTGGGATGCCTCTTAACTAAAGTAGACTCATATCCAGTCCCATCTTTATCAAGATTTATTTTAGAAAACAAAGATTTAATAGGAGTCACATCAATCACTTTAAGATCTTCATCATTATTTTCATGAGAACGAGAAGAACACGTTTTCATAACCCACTCTTTTTTAGCACGCATCCTAGCGGTTCTTTCTTTGAACTCATCAATGGAAATTCTCATAGCTTTGCGAGACTCATTGATATCATGCTTTGGTGGAATATATCTAAGCTTCAAAGAATCAACATCAAGAGAAATTCTATCCACACTTCTAGCCAAATCATCAATCTCATAGCATTAAAATTCTTTTGAGAACTCATAAATTCATTAACACTATTCTCAAAATCAGAGGGAATATTATTATAATTTCCATAAGAATTGTTGTAGAAATTACCATAATTGTTAGAGGAATTACTAGGAAAAGGCCTAGGATTAAAATTTCCTCTATAAGCATTGTTACCAAAATTGTTCCTACCAACAAAATTCACATCCATAGATTCATTATTATTCTCAATCAAAGTGGACAAGGGCATATCATTAGGATCAATATTAGTACCCTTGCTAGCAAATAATTTCATAAGTTCATCCTTATTTCCACTCAAAACATTAATCTCTTCAATAGCATGCACTTTTTTTACTAGTGGAAGATCTTTCGGTATGCCACTGAGAATAGTTAACCATTATATTATCTAGGAGTTTAGTAGCTTCTCCTAAAGTGATTTCGATGAAAGTACCTCCCGCGGCCGAATCTAAAAGATTTCTAGAAGCAAAGTTTAATCCGGCATATTTTTTTGGTATAATCATCCATAGATTCAAACCATGTGTAGGACAATTTCTTATCATAAGTTTCATCCTCTCCCAAGATTGTGCAACATGCTCATGATCAAGTTGTTTAAAATTCATAATATCGTTCCTGAGGGAGATGATCTTAGCGGGAGGAAAATACTTGGCAATACAAGAATCTTTGCACTTATTCCATGTTCAATACTATTTTTCGGCAAAGATGAAAACCAAGTTTTAGCCCTATCTTGTAGTGAAAATGGGAATAGTTTTAATTTAACAAGATCATTATCCACATCTCTTTTTTGCATATCACACAAATCAACAAAATTATTTAGATGAGATGTGGCATCTTCAGTAGGAAGGCCAGAGAATTGATCTTTCATGACTAGATTCAATAAAGCAACATTAATCTCACAAGATTCCGCATTAGTAGCGGGAGCAATCGGGGTACTAATAAAATCATTATTATTGGTGTTGGAGAGATCACATAATTTGGTATTTTCTTGAGCCATCGTGACAAAGCAAGAAATCCAACACACAAGCACACAAGAAGCAAGCGAACAAGACGAATAAAAAAGGGCAGAGAAAAAGGCAAATTTTTCGAAAATCATTTTGGAATTGGGGGAGAGGAAAACGAGAGGTGAATGGCGAACAATGTAAATGCAAGAGATGGGAGTTTAATGAAAGGTACTTGGTAGTTCTTGACTTGACGTAGATCTCCCCGGCAACGGTGCCAGAAATTCTTTTGCTTCCTCGCTGCTTTCCTGAGGTGACGTTGGTGTTTCCCTTGAAGAGGAAAGGGTGATGCAGCAGAGTGAAGTAAGTATTTCCCTCAGTTTGTCGAGAACCAAGGTATCAATCCAGTAGGATATTACACACAAGTCGCCAAATACCTGCACAAACAATCAACAACTTGCACCCAACGCTATAAAAGGGTTGTCAATCCCTTCTAGGTTATTTGCAAAACTGAGATTCAATAGAGATAGATAAACAAATAAAGTAAATATTTATGGGTTTTTGGTTTATAGATTCAAAAGTAAAATATTGCAAAATAGTAGATCTGAAACTTATTAGATGTAAAAGAGACCCGAGGGCCATAGGTTTCACTAGAGGCTTCTCTCATGATAGCAAGTTTACGGTGGGTGAACAAATTACTGTCAAGCAATAGATAGAAAAGCGAATAATTATAACAACATCTATGGCGATGATCATGAATATAGGCATCACGTTTGAGACAAGTGGACCGACTCCTGCCTGCATTTACTACTATTACTCCACACAACGACCGACTCCTGCCTGCATCTAGAGTATTAAGCTCATAAGAACAGAGTAACGCCTTAAGTAAGTTGACATGATGTTGAGGAATTAACTGAAGCAATATGATGAAAAGCCCATCTTTTCATCCTCGATGGCAACAATACAATACGTGTCATATCCCCCACTGTCACTTGGATTGAACACTCCAAGATTGAACCCAAAGCAAAGCACTTCTCCCATTGCAAGAATTATCAATCTAGTTGGCCAAACAAAACCGATATTTCGAAGAGAATTACTACTCCCTCCATTTTTGTATACAAGGCCACAAACTCAGATTACAGGTACCAATGTAAAATTTAATGCATGCTTTAAAAATCAACTTTTGTTCTTGTTTACTGGGATCATTAATACTCCGCATGCATGCAAAGAAACTAAGTGGAGAAAGGAGATGACTGTCATTATGACTGCATGCATGCAAGTATTAAACAGGTTGTTAGTACGAGAAAATGTCATTAATTTTGCCTCGAATACTGTTGGTGGCCTTATATAGATGCAAAATGTATATTCCATAGTGGCCTTGTATATAAAAATGGAGGGAGTAAGATATAAGATCATGCATAAAAGAATTCAGAAGAAACTCAAATATTATTCATAGATAATCTGATCATAAACCCACAATTCATCGGATCTTGACAAATACACCGCAAAAGAAGATTACATCGGATAGATCTCCAAGAACAACAAGGAGAACATGGTATTTCGGATCAAAGAGAGAGAGAAGAAGTCATCTAGCTACTAGCTATAGACCCGTAGGTCTGTGGTAAACTACTCACACTTCATTGGAAGGGCAATAGGGTTGATGTAAATGCCCTCCGTGGTTGATTCCCCCTCTGACAGAGTACATGAAAAGGCCTCCACATGGGATCTCGTGAGAACAGTAGGTTACGACAGCGGAAAAGTTCTTTCGATGGATGTTCTGATGTTTCTAGAATATATTGGTATTTATAGGTGGAAGAAGTCGGACGGGGGAGGCACGAGGGGCCCACAAGGTAGGGGGCGCACTCTACCTCTTGGGGGCGCCTCCCACCCTTGTGGCCGCCTCATGGATCCCCTAGCGTATACTCCAAGTCCATCTGATGTTTTCTGGTCCAAGAAAAATCTCCAAAAAGTTTTGTTCCGTTTGGACTCCCTTCGATATTCCTTTTCTGCGAAACTCAAAAATAAGGAAAAAGCAGAAACTGGCACCGGGCTCTGGGTTAATAGGTTAGTCCCAAAAATCATATAAAATAGCATATGAATGCATATAAAACATTCAAGATAGATAATATAATAGCATGGAACAATAAAAAATTATAGATACGTTGGAGACGTATCAATGGGTTACGTAACTGGATCGACGATGGTTGGGAAAAATGTAGATGTGGTTAAAGTTGTGGTTGTGGCGGCGGGTTGAGCTGCCGGGAGGGGGCCGTGGGGGAGATACTGCGGAAATTAGATGTGTGGGAATGTTGTGGGAGGAATAAATTTTGAAATCGCGCGCCTAATCAAAATTTCACTGCGAAACTTGAAACTTGGGCAGGGGAAACACACAACACACACGAAGCGCGTAAAATACTCGTGTGCGAGAAAATAGGAAAATGGCAGATCACGTGTAGTTGAATTTTTTGGTCAATGGTACGCTTGCTTTATTAGGAAACATCACACATGTAACAGACTTATGGATCATTAATGCAAAAACGCACACGGGTACGCCATAGAAAATGTGTGTTTTTTTATCTTCTAATAATTCTTATATCTATCAGCATCTCTAGCCGCACATAATTTAAAATCTCTTTCATTGTAGCAGGATTGTTCAATGTACATAAATGAGGCAAATGTGACACCCGATGAACAATCATCAGTTTATGAAATGCAATCAAGTGTCAACCTGCATCGCTCGCATAGCCAGATTTGATCCTATGCAACAAGAGCGAAGCTTGCTGCCATCCGCCGACACGGCTATTTAAGCCGGTGTGGGCCAACTTGCGCGATGAGGTGGGACTAAAAACTAGCGGCGGCCAGCTCTAGTCTCTGTGGCTGCGGGCGGATGTTTTAGGCGTATTTAGGGCCGGGGTGCAGCTACAAAACTTCAGTGGACACATGCTAATCAACGCGCAAAGCCCTCAAAGGATGCGCTTACCGACATTGTACGTTAATAGTAGATAGTACCAACTTAAAGTACTACTTGTAATTTGCTCTAAAACTAGTACGTATGTAGTACTGGTAGATGCTCGTAATTAATTATAAAACTTATGGGCGACACATGCATTAACTACTTCTCACATGATGGCATCAGGGCATGCTCGCCAGACGTTGTCATTCTTCTTCCTGGCCTTGTCGGCATTAGCCCACCGTGCTTCGATCTTTGACAAGCTCTCCTCAACACGGCATGCAACCTCTTCTTTCTTGCGGCGGAGGGACTCTTTTTTCTTGACTGCTTTGTGGCTTTTCCGCTCCTTATGTGCGACTATGACCGCCTCTAGATCCACCGCCCATTCAAGCATGGCAGCATCAAAGTCCGCCCATGTTCTTGTGCGACCGTGGCGGTGATGCACTTGGCGCGGCGTGATGCCATCACTTCCTTACCATGTGTGCGGTCGCGGGCAGTGAGGAACTCGGCGCGCGGGATGCCATCGCTTCCTTATCAGTTATTGTGCGTCGCGGTGCCATGAACGACACTTGGAGAGAGTTCTGGGACGGAGTGGCCGGACAGCCGTACAGTGTAATGGTTTTTAAGAGCTCAATGACAAACGATGAAGGAAATTTGACTTCCCTTACAATCTTGCTCATTCATTATCGCACACGATTCATCTCCGTCGCCTTCGGAAACAGTGTGCGCCGAGCCTATTGTGTGTTGTGTTATGATTGGCCAAAACGCCAGCCACATGGATCGCGCGTGTGCACCGCCGGATGCGCCACGATCAAACGACAATCCACATTCCTCATATCACACTCGTGCAGCTGTAGCTGGATTGGACTTGTATGGGCTAAATGCCTAGAAAATGCACATAATCCCCTAAATATGTAAATGAGCCCGGAAATTGCCAAATTTGAACACGGTGATCTGTAGGGTGTATGTTCATCATAGAAAAAAAACTCAAGGATAAAGAACGAAGGAAATTTGGATTCCCTTTCAATATTGGGGATTTCCCTCTCAAAATCATGGAACTTCCTCGGTGATGGTTCAATTTATGAAGGGCTTGCATGACGACATAAGCCAAACCTTCTCAAATTTTTACCAGGGCACGGTGAGGCCATACTATGGCACCACGCCAGGCGTCATGTTTTCCAAGCATGCATTTCATTTTTTCTATAGTTGAAAAACCAATAAACGACGCGTTTATGGTTGACTATTGCCACACATTTCCTTGAAATTTCTGCCCAGTCCGTGTAAAAGGCATGAGAACTTACTAAATAGCATGAGCATGGTTTTCCAGGCCGTTCTTGTGCACCTTTTCATGCACCGGTGATGTCTACACACGCTTCTATTCTTGTAGACTATGTTGGGCCTCCAAGCGCATAGGTTTGTAGGACAGCAGCAATTTCCCTCAAGTGGATGACCTAAGGTTTATCGAGCTCAGGGAAGTAGAGGTTGAAGATGGTCTCTCTCAAGCAACCCTGCAACTAAGATACAAGAAGTCTCTTGTGTCCCCAACACACCTAATACAACTAGGAGTTGTATAGGTGCACTAGTTCGGTGAAGAGATGGTAAAATATGGATGATAGGAGTGGCAAAGCAAAGTAATATAAATCTGTAATAAAAAGTGCAGCAAGCAAACAAGTGGTAAACGTGAGCACGAATGGTATTGCAATGGTGGAAACAAGGCCTAGGATTCATACTTTCACTAGTGGCAACTCCCAACAACATTAACATAATCGAATCACATGATATTTCCCATAATGGAGACGCACTCGGAGGTCATTCCTTTGTGGTCAAGAGAGGACGAGGATTATGTAGGGCTATAAAAGCACACCTCTAAGTTCGTAGTTCTCAATCTATGGATTTCCCAATGTCACCACGGCCATCCAAAGAGAGTACCACAATCACCACAACATATCTCAAGGATAGTCAAAGACAGCACCAAGAGACTCTCAATCTTCAATCAACACACAAAAGAGGAAATCACCCATGAAAATATTCTTCTAATCCATGTCCAATAGACCGCTGTCACCTTGGTCTCGGGGATTATACTAGATAAAGACAAGTGAGTACATCAATCCAATACATAGAGGAAGGGGAAATATCATGGGATCACCCTAGATTAACATAGCCTATGATCACAACGAAGATCACATCATGGTAGAGAGAATTGACCACATAGCTACTGGTAGAAACCTCAGCCCCGAGGGGGAACTACTCCCGCATCATGGAGGGAGGAAGCAACGTCGATGGAGATGAATCCGGGGGCACTTCCCCGTCCCAGCAGGATGCCGACACAGGAATTCTGGTCCCCCGAAACTTGGTGGCGATGGCGGCGGAGATCGGAATTGCTTCTGGAGAAAAGGGTTCTGGAATCAGGGTTTTCGCGACGGGAGATAAATATATGCGAAGGGGGGTCACCAGAGGCGGAGCCGGGGCCCCAGGCGCCCCCTGGCGCGGCCAGGGGTGGGGCCGCGCCGGGTGGCCGCCTGGGTCACCCCTGGCTCCCCTCTGGCCCCACTTCTGGCGCATGGAAGCTTCTGGAGCGCTGATTTTTTATATATTTTTCCCGCAATTTTTCTGGCAATTTAAGTAATGGGAAAACCTGAAATACAAAAATAGCAGAAAACAGGAACTGGCACTGTGGTGCACTGAGTTAATAGGTTAGTCCAAATATGATCAAAAGTGTATGAAGTGCATAAATATCATAGCAATATCACACAAAAGAAGCATGGAGCAAGCAGAAATTATAGATACGTTTTGGACGTATCAACATCCCCAAGCCTAATTCCTGCTCGTCCTCGAGTAGGTAAATGATAACAAGCATACTTTCTGTGGTGACATGCTACCAATCATATAAGAACTTTTAAGTAAAGCAATCAAGGCATGTAATTCAATTCAAGTCATAACAAGCAAGAATCTATATTAGCATTGTAACAAGCAACATAAGAACATAAAGGTGCAAGAGCTCTCGCTGTCCGCGACTCGAATGTCTCCAAATGGTGTTTGCGTGCAAGAAAGGGGATAGGGATATACGAGAGAGTAAAACATAGTTTTGTATTGTTGAGAACTTAATCTACTAAAGTTTCACACTTGGTCTTCTTTGGAATCTTATCTTGACTCATCCCCAGACCGTCAGCCAGGTACAAGTCAAAATGATCCACTCCCTTTCGATATTTTGAGCACTCATGCAATGGATGAGCGTAAGCTAGAAAGTCGACACTTAGGATGGCAAAGAGAGAAAAATGATGAAGGGGGAAGACAAAAAAGGCGTGAAAGGCTCACATCAATGAGGACAATCATAGGCGAGAGAAAGCCAAATGATAGATATGATGTGAGGAGTAGGGATTGCCATGCAACGGATGCACATATGAGCTAAGGTAAGCTCTCCAATGGAACTAGTGGGGGTGCATCCAACTTGCTTGCTCAAGAAGACCTATAGCTCTTTTGAGGAGGCTCATCATTGGAATATACAAGCCAAGTTCTATAGTGTGAAGGTCCCCACATAGCTATATGCATGAATGATAATCTCTATGGAGTACAAGGTATAAGATGGAGTACGAGTGTGGATCTCTCAAAATGAATAGTAGTGTGCCCCCTTCTCTCTTTTTATTTCTTTTTTCTCTTTTTCCTATTTTTTATTTTTTTGTGGCCTCAATGGCTCTTTCTATTTATCTCTCATTTGTGCTCTTTGGGATCTTTTGATTTTGTCCTCTTTGGGATCTTTTGATTTTGTCCTCTTTGGGTTCTTTTCCTCACTTTAGGGGCAACACTCTATATATTACAAGAAGTATAGAAGATCTTTCACACTTTACAAAAGTACTCGACATAAAGAAAATGAAACTATCATGATGTATGCAAATGTATGCCTTTGCCAGTGTAGCAGGATATGCAATGATACTAGCGCGTCATGTGGCAATGATTAGGGCAAGGCCCAACTAGCATGCGGCTCATCGATCAAGCAAAAAGCATGTATGACATGAAGATCAAGTCATGAGAAGATGGGTGTTGCATGGCAATGTATCTCGGAAAGGCTATGGAAATGCCTTGATAGGTAGGTATGGTGGCTGTTTTGAGGAAGGATATAAAGAGGCTTATGATGACAGAGCGTATCGTGCTAAGGATTTGGATGCAGCGGCGAAGTATGCGCCAACTCTCGAGGTGAGAAAGGGCAATGCACGGTACCGAAGAGGCTAGAAAAATATGGCTAGGTGGAAGTGTCAACTTTCGAATACTCACATTAGTCCGAAGAACTCATGCACTTATTATCGGTAACTCTCAATCTAATTAGGAGGTTCACAAAGAGACAAGTACCCCGAGGAGGAGTGTATGGGGGTTTGGTTATCCTTGCGCATCCTCGGCTCATGGTACGTGAGTGTACTCTAATATTCGATCCCTCCAAAGATTAGTGATCCATTTAGTAGCTAAAGTTCTCAACTATTTGTAGGTTTTCGAAAATAAACACGGATTGCCCAAAATACGACATCTATCACTAATAGGCTAAAGCTCTTGACACCAAAAGTTCAGACATTACTCATGGCAATACCTCAAAACTATTGCAAGTTACTACTAAAATTAACTAGCAACCTCAATTACCTACTTTAAGTTAAGACTCACAACTCAGTGCAACAGGCAAACTCTCTTAACAAGATAAACATGAAAACTCAAGAGAGTTCAGCAACCAATTAAACAAAAGCTCTTTAAAAAGAAAAGCATGAAAACTAAGAGCTAAACATGACAGCAGCTATGGAAAGACAAAGAACACACACAGCAAAGATAAGCATGAAAATCCTATGTTGTGTTCTAGGTTGAGGTGGATCTTGTTTATCTCCCACACAAAGAAATCTGGGTTCTAACTTGTTATGAACAGCAAGCAAAGCTAGAGAAAACTAAAAAGGAAACTAAGAGCAAGACGCTCCAAGCATAGCACATAACACGTGAAGTGATAATTACAGTGGAACGAAAGACGAACTGATAATTGTTGATGGAGAAGGGGATGCATGGGGGCATCCCCAAGCTTAGACCCTTGAGTCTTCTTGAATATTTCTTGGGGGTGCACGGGGGCATCCCCAAGCTTGAGCGTTTGACCCTCCTGAATCTTCTTTTATCATCTTCCCTCGCACACTTGAAAACTCCCTTCATACATAACTCATCATAATCTGATTAGCGAGGTTAGTACCCATAATAAAATAATTTTTCCCTACTGGAAATAAGGATAATATTGAAGAGCTACTATTTCTCAAGATTGCCAAAAGGTTTTTGCAAAGAAAAAGCAAGCTCAAGGTTTACAAAACGAAGAAAAGGCAAAACAGGACAGAATCTGTGAAAAACAGACCAGCAGGTAGTAAATAATTTTTTCGGGGCACTTCTGCCACTCAAATCAAAAAACTCAGAACAGACGCCCGAAAGCCAATTGTATAGAACACGTTGTCAAAAAAATTCAGATCAAAAAGATGATCTGGTGATTTTATACGAATTTTTCTGTCCAAGGACAGAATCTGTTTTCTGGACAGCACGTCACAACTTTTGAACTTTCTTGCAATCAGAGGCTAAACTTGGCACAAAGCTGAAAAATAAAGATACAATGATGTTGCTACAGTAGTAACAAACATCAAGACCACTAAAAACTGAAAGAACAAACTGAAAGCAAAGATAACAAGGGTTGTCTCCCTAGAGCTCTTTCTTTATAGCCATAAAGATAGGCTTAAGACTTTAATGATGCTCTCGTAGGAATAAGAGTTGAAGAACAAAAGAGAGCATCAAGAAGCAAATACCAAACACATTTAAGCCTAACATGCTTCCTATGCATAGGAATATTGCAATAGAATAATTCATTGAAGCACAAAGCAATAAGCATAGGAAGACAAAACAAGTGCAGCTTCAAAACCTTCAACACAAAGAGAGGGAACTTGATATTATTGAAATATCTATAAGCATATGTTCCCTTCTCATAATAATTTTCAGTGGGATCACGAATAAACTCAACAATATAAGCATCACATAAAGCATTGTTACCATGATCCACATGCAAAAAGGTACTCTTACTCTCCACATAAGCATAATCTTTCTCATTGGTAATAGTGGGAGTAGGACTATCATAAACAACTTGAACACTATAGATTAATTGTGTATTAGGAAGATGGTGTTCAACAAGGGAGTAATTCCCTCCATGATTATGACAAGTTTCATAAGGATAATTTCTCCTTATGTCATAGGTACCTTTATAATCACTATAGATTGGAGTTATAACATCATCATAGTAGAGAAGAGCATTATCATTGCTAGCAACTATATTTGTAAACATGTTGTCTTTATTCTTACTAGCAAAATAATTATCAATTATCACATCACTAGTGGATAAAGGATTTGCAATCCTATCATCCCCAAGCTTAGAGCTTTCCATATCATCACTTTCAGAGTTGGTACCAAAAAGATTTTCAAGATCATAAGTAGCATTATCATCATTTTCCAAATCACAATAAGTAACATGCATATCATAATCAAAATCATCTTCAATAGTACCTACGGACGTATCATCAAGATGATAATTAAGGCAATAAACTTCACCTTCTTCTTTAAACTTACAACCGTTAGGATAAAAGTTGATGGGAGGAATATGCTCAGGCCAGGTTGATACCCATTCTTCTTCCTTCTTGCTCCTCTTCCTCCTCCTCTTCTTTTTCTTCTTCTTCACCTTAGGAGGGAGTGGTTGGAGATGAAGCTTCTCCACATATCCTGGTTTATCATTAGAAACAATATGGGAAACTTGGGAGAAACTCTCCTTTTTATTAGCAGAAATATAAGAGACATTTTTATACTTTGGTAAAGTTCCCTCCTTTCTAATCTTACTTATGTAATCATTTTTATAACAATTAACAACACAATAGAGATGGCAATTTTGCAAAGTGTTTTTTATTCCTATGGCATTAACATCTAGCCAAGAAGTCTTTTCTGATAACTCTTCACACATCAAAAATAACATAAGCTCATCATAAAGATCAGGGGTGATCATGTTATCACACAACTGGTGAACAGTTATGTTTTGAAAGTGCATGCATTGAAAATTAAAGTGACCCTCTATACAGCAAAGTTCACAAGTAAAAGGATAAAGGTCACACAATTCTCTAGCAATTTCATTTAAATCTTTGACCCAAGTGATTGTTCTTTCATGCTTATGTTGCTTACAATACTTCTCTTCTTCAATCATAGGCCTTCCACAAGGTCTATCCACTCCACAAAAATTAACATGCTTATATAAAACTTCATTTTTAGGAATTGGATCATGCATGTTGCAATCATCATGAACAATTTCATTTTCTTTGCAAATCTCTTGATGCTTGATCCAATCCTCCTTAGGCATATTAAGATGTGAAGCGAAAGATTTGAGGAAATCAACAAGGAGTTGAGAATCAAGCCCAAACTTAGCGCTAAACTTATTAAAACTTGTAGTTTCAACAAAGGACTTAATGCAATCATACTCATAAATTATACCTGACTCTTTACCTTTGTCGATCTCCCAATCTTCAGTGTTGCGTTGAATTCTTTCAAGGAGTTACCATTTAGCATCAATCTTTTCGTTTGTGAAAGAACCCATAGAGGAAGCATCGAGCAAATCTTTATCCTATCGAGAGAGCCTCGCATAGAAATTAGTAATAATCATATCTTTGGGGAGCCCATGGTTAGGACATTTTAGCATTAACGTTTTCAGTCTCCCCCAAGCTTGAGCTATGCTCTCTCCGTTATGAGGATAGAAATTATAAACATAATTCCTATTCTCATGGACTTCATGAAGAGGATAAAACTTGGAGTAAAAGAGAGACTGGATCTCTTCCCAATCCAGCAGTTGAGAGTCATCTAGTAGCCTATACCATTCCAATGCTTTTCCTTTCAGTGACAAGGCAAATAATTTCCTCATGACTCCATCTCTTGTCAAACCTGAAATCTTAAACAACTCACAAAGTTCTGTAAGTTTCAACAAATGAATACTAGGATTGACTGTCCCATCATAACAATCATTCCTAATTATTTCAATTATCCTAAGTGGTATTTGGAACGGGATACATTCAATAGGTGGAGGAGACTTCTCTACCATGGGTGTGGTAAAGCGGCCTTCCCCAAGCAGCAAACTAAGAGTGCGGTTTTCCATAAACATAACTAGTGAAACTAAAAACAAGAAACGAAAAGATTTAATTGCAAGATCTAAAGATATACCTTCAAACACTTACTTCCCCGGCAACGGCGCCAGAAATAGCTTGATGTCTACACACGCTTCTATTCTTGTAGACTATGTTGGGCCTCCAAGCGCAGAGGTTTGTAGGACAGCAGCAATTTCCCTCAAGTGGATGACCTAAGGTTTATCGAACTCAGGGAAGTAGAGGTTGAAGATGGTCTCTCTCAAGCAACCCTGCAACTAAGATACAAGAAGTCTCTTGTGTCCCCAAGACACCTAATACAACTAGGAGTTGTATAGGTGCACTAGTTCGGCGAAGAGATGGTAAAATATGGATGATAGGAGTGGCAAAGGAAAGTAATATAAATCTGTAATAAAAAGTGCAGCAAGCAAGCAAGTGGTAAACGTGAGCACAAATGGTATTGCAATGGTGGAAACAAGGCCTAGGCTTCATACTTTCACTAGTGGCAACTCCCAACAACATTAACATAATCGAATCACATGATATTTCCCATAATGGAGACGCACTCAGAGGTCATTCCTTTGTGGTCAAGAGAGGACGAGGATTATGTAGGGCTACAAAAGCACACCTCTAAGTTCGTAGTTCTCAATCTATGGATTTCCCAATGTCACCGCGGCCATCCAAAGAGAGTACCACAATCACCACAACATATCTCAAGGATAGTCAAATACAAGCACCAAGATACTCTCAATCTTCAATCAACACACAAAAGAGGAAATCACCCATAAAAATATTCTTCTAATCCATGTCCAATAGACCGCTGTCACCTTGGTCTCGGGGATTATACTAGATAAAGACAAGTGAGTACATCAATACAATACATAGAGGAAGGGGAAATATCATGGGATCACCCTAGATTA
Organism: Secale cereale; assembly: GCA_902687465.1. Lineage (NCBI taxonomy): Eukaryota > Viridiplantae > Streptophyta > Magnoliopsida > Poales > Poaceae > Secale > Secale cereale. The sequence goes on along the minus strand of LR738711.1, from coordinate 263,424,544 downwards.
ACATAGCCTATGATCACAACGAAGATCACATCATGGGAGAGAGAATTGACCACATAGCTACTGGTAGAAACCTCAGCCCCGAGGGGGAACTACTCCCACATCATGGAGGGAGGAAGCAACGTCGATGGAGATGAATCCGGGGGTACTTCCCCGTCCCGGCAGGATGCCGGCACAGGAATTCTGGTCCCCCGAAACTTGGTGGCGATGGCGGTGGAGATCGGAATTGCTTATGGAGAAACGGGTTCTGGAATCAGGGTTTTCGCGATGGGAGATAAATATATGCGAAGGGGGGTCACCAGAGGCGGAGCTGGGGCCCCAAGCGCCCCCCCTGGCGTGGCCAGGGGTGGGGCCGCGCCGGGTGGCCGCCTGGGCCACCCCTGGCTCACCTCTGGCCCCAACGGCGTAGCCAGGATTGGTGGACGCCCCGGGCCAAAAATGAAGGGCCAATTTTTTTCTCAAAAGCTACCACAGTTTTAAGACATACCAAACGTAATGCTCATTTGCAATTGATCAAAATCTGAAGACAATATTCAATAGTGCTTCATCTGATAATGTAACACATAATAAAATACAATATAAAGGGTAAATAATACAAAAGAGGGTACTAAATCGAAGGTTTGTTTGATTTTAGCTTCCTGCGGTTACATCTTCAATACAGCAAAAACATATAATTTGAAGCATTAAGTTAAGATACCCTACTGTCTTGTTTGTTCTTTCTCAAACTGAAAGGTTAGGATTTGGGAGTGGCTGCACTGGGCAGAGAGCAAAAACCTGGCCGGATGGCCGGACGGTAGCGGGAAGCCGAAGGGATGACGAGGACGCCGGACGAGCAGTCGGTGTGGCGTCACTGTACCTGGATGGCTGGACGAGAGGCCGAGCTAGGTTGCCGGACGAGCGGCGGGGTTGCAGCCGTGAACGCGAGGTCGTCGGACAAGCAGATGGCAAGGGTCGACGCCTCACCGGACGAGCAGATGGACGGGGTGGCTGAGCGGCGGCCGGCGGATGGCTTCTTCTCTCCTGCTCGAACGACGGCTGGTTGCCTGCTCGATCTTTGGCTCGATGCGTAGGGTTCGATCTGGTTCGATCTGGTCACGAGGGGAAGTGTTGGGCTGGGCCGCGCCTAAGCCCCGGGCCACTTCTGAAAACTTCTAAAATATAGGCTTATTTTTTTCCCACGCCCCGGGCCATGGCCCTGGAGGCCTGGGGCCCAGCTACGCCTTTGTCTGGCCCCACTTCTGGCGCATGGAAGCTTCTAGAGCGCTGAGTTTTTATATATTTTCCCGGAATTTTTCTGGCAATTTAAGTAATGGGAAAACCTGAAATACAAAAACAGCAGAAAACAGGAACTGGCACTATGGTGCACTGAGTTAATAGGTTAGTCCAAATATGATCAAAAGTGTATGGAAGTGCATAAATATCATAGCAATATCACACAAAAGAAGCATGGAGCAAGCAGAAATTATAGATACGTTTTGGACGTATCAACCGGTTGTTCGAATTTGAATCATGTGCATTAATTCCTAGAAAACGCACATAATCCCCTAAATATGGTAAATGAGCCCAGAAAAATTTCAAATTTGAACACATTACATTGGTGGGGGTATGTTGATCATTGAAAAAAAATTGAATGACAAACTAGGACAGAAATTTGGATTCCCCTTCAATCTTGGTGATTTCCCCCTCGAAACCATGAAACTTCCTCGGTGATGGTTCGATTTATGAAGGGTGTGCATGGCGACATAAGCCAAACCTTCTCAATTTTTTACCAGGGCACGTTGAGGCCATACCATGCCACCATGCCAGGCATCATGTTTTTGAAGCATGTATTTCATTTTCTATAGTTCAAAGACAAATAAACGACACACTCGCCGCGGAGTCCTCTGCTACTTTGCACCTCATCAACTTCTATCGCGACGGCCACCCTAAGCTCGACGGATGTCGTCGGCGGGCGAAGGTCACGCTCCAAATGGCACGGGATTTCGCCCCTACCGCTTACCGCCGCCTATATGCACCGACTTGCACCGACATTCTAGACTCTGGTCGATTTGGGTTTTCTACGGGACTGGCCCGGGGATTTTTCTCATGGAGAAGGTAATCAATTTAGCGAAATATTCACTCATCTCTTATCACAGTCCGTCCGTCGCTGTTAATTAACCAGTGGAAATCGTCATGGATTCATTTTTCTTCTAGCTGATTCGAAGGTTTTCATTCATGTGTCCATAGTAGGAGCACAAACGGGCGAGTGTGGTCGCGGCCAGTCAAAAATGAAGTTCTATCTCACAATCCCGGATGACTTCAGGGAGCGCTCGGTATGTTCAATCTTACCCTACCAAGGTCGACATGGCCTAAATTTGTCAACATATACCGTCTATTGCTACATTTGGACAAAAGGTACGGTGCCACATGCAGCCTAGACGCCGAAGCCGATTTTTCCCCTATATTAGGAAATTAACGATGTATTGTTCATTTAGTTACTCCCATATTTGCATCAAATCTTTGTTACATTATCTATTTTTAAATATATATTTTCGTACTTTGCTTTCAGCTATATATTGTTCTGTTCTATCAGTTACTCCCATATTTTCATATTGCTCTGTTATTTCAATATATCTAATTTACAATCTTAATTTTCATTTCAAGCAGTACATCCCTTGCTTTGCAAGAACACGAGTAGAAGGAAATCTTGGGCTTTACTTTGTTGATGGCTCCATGGATGTCATATTGACAACGCATCATGGATTTACAATGACAGTTAGCATAAAACTTGATAAAGATGGTCACTCCTATTTTGATGCGGACATTTGGAGAAAAATTTCTAAGTTTTATGAACTGGAAACTCGCAATAAAATTCTAGTGCGTGCACCACATTCTAGTCTAATTAACATGGATGTTTACTTCCCCAATGTCATCATCCGATTAAAGTCTCATCGAGGTTAGTGTTCTTTCAACTTTCTCTGTGCTGGCCTATTACTTAGCAAAATCGAGGTATTTGTTTTTACCAACTGATCACTATTTAAGCAACCAATTGTGATTTCATTTTCTAACTATGTTCCTAGGCAGTAACAAATTATATCTACCAATTTATGCCATGTTCTAAATAAATAATACCTTTCCACCTTTAAGCAGGATATGTTGGATGCATAGTTAACGATATGTATGTTACTCAGGTACCAAATTTCACTGGAAAGACTTTAAGCATGTCATAAAATGTGTTGATAATCTGATAGAGATAGCACAACGTATGAATGCTGGATTTAGGATGGGATTAATTATACCTATGGTGCACACATTGAACAAGACCAATTGTGTGCACAAAACGCTGGTACAAAGTCTTATTTTTATGTTGATGTTCATAAACTACATATATCTTCAACGATATGTTACAATTGGTTTTTATTCTACATTTCGACAGAAATTGCCTGCTGCAGCTGTTCCTGAATCGATTTCCCGGCGTGGTTGAATTACACTTGTGCCTGCTAATAACGCCAAAGTGATTGCAAGGTACTGTATTTCCCACAGAAATGGAACCATTCAAATTAACAAGTTCTCGCTTGTTGTGGCAATGCATCCATATTGGAAAATTGGATACACTGCTCTAATTATGCTCTACCAAGGCACGACAGGGTTCTTCCTTTTCATTGACGAGATATCGAGTCACCGTGATTAAGCTGCTTCCAGCGGTAGTTGTGGTTGTTCGCAGTCAGGCTCTTAAAATATGCTAGTTGTTACTATGTTAAGTATGTAGACATGGACCATATGGTTGTTGGCCCTCAGCCTCTTAAAATGTGCTAGTTGTTACTATGTTAAGTATGTAGATATGGACCATATGTTGGTCAAAACCGTGTTGTGAAGATCGTCCTTTTGTCGAATAGTGTAAACACTATATATATGTTACTCAAATGTTATTAGCCAAGTTCTTAAATTTTCATGGAAAGTATTAGTATCATACATAGTTCATTTAGTTTAAGCGTGTGCCTGGTAGAGTAGGGGATGTCCATATTTTCGACGTGACTATCAGTGATAACCCAAAAGTATATGGGATCGCAACCGGTTTCGAGGGTAGAGTATTCAACCGAAATTTATAGATTTGACACAAGGGGAGCCAAAGAATATTTGCAATCATCAGCAGCTGAGTTGTCAATTCAACCACACCTGGAATTAATTATCTGCAGCAGGATAATCAGTAGCAAAGTAATATGATAGTTCTGATAGCAGTAGTAAGAGTAACGGTAACGGTAACAATGTTAGCAATGATTTTGTAGCAGTTGTGACAGCAGCAATAGCAATAGTAACTTAGTAGAAACAATATACGAAAAATTCGTAGGCATTGTATCGGTGAATTAGTTGGATGATATTCATCATATAACGGTCATAACCTAGGGCGATACGGCACTAGCTCAAGTTCATAAATATAATGTAGGCATGTATTCCGTAAATAGTCATACATGCTTATGGAAAGAACTTGCATGACATCTTTTGTCCTACCCTCCCATGGCAGCGGGGTCTATAAGAAAACTAAGGGATATTAAAGTCTCCTTTTAATAGAGAACAGGAATAGAGCATTAGCACATAGTGAATGAAAGAACTCCAAAAACTACAGTCATCACCAGAAAGTATCCCGAATAATGTCACTCTCGGGCTTACGGATCATAACACGTAATAGTTGACTATAACTTGCAAGATCGGATCTAGAACACAGATATAATGGTGATAGCATAAATGGTTGAGATCTAAAATCATGGCACTCGGGCCCAAAGTGACAAGCATTAAGCATGGCAAAGTCATAGCAACATCAATCTCAGATCATAATGGATACTAGGGATCAAGACCTAACAAAACTAACTCGATTACATGATGAATCTCATCCAAGTCCCTCACCGGCCAGCTAGCCTACGAAGGAATTACTCACTCCCGGTGGGGAGCATCATGGAATTGGCGATGGAGAAGGGTTGGTGATGACAAAGATCTAAGATTCCCCTCTCCGGAGCCCCAAACGGACTCAAGATCTGGCCTCTCGATGAAGAACAGGAGACGGCGGCGGCTCGATCTCGTGAAACGCGATGATTCTTTCTCTCTATTTTTCCTCCTAAAATGTGAATTTATAGAGTCGGAGATAAGGTCAAAGGGGCCACCAGGTGGGCACAACCCACCTGGGCGCGCCAGGAGGGGGGCGCACTGGTGGTTTGTGCTCTCCCAGGGACCCCCACCCCCTCCGGTGGTTCTTGGCTCCAATAATTTTCTTTTATTGTATAAAAATTCTCCAAAAAGTTTCGTTCCATTATGAGAACTTTTATTTCTGCACAAAAACAACACCATGGTAGTTCTGTTGAAAACAGCGTCAGTCTGGGTTAGTTCCATTCAAATCATGCAAATTAGCTCCAAAATAAGAGTAAAAGCGTTAGGAAAAGTAGATACAATGGAGACGTATCAACTCCCCCAAGCTTAAACAATTGCTTGTCCTTAAGCAATTCAGTTGATAAACTGAAAGTGAAAAAGAATAACTTTACGGACTCTTTTGCTCTTGTTTACATAAATAATCTTAAGTAGCACCCAGGTTTTCAACAAAGATTATAACTAACTATGTTGACAATAACTCTTAGAAATTATATTAACTCATATCCATGACATAAGCAACTAGCAAGCAATAATAAAGCATCTCAAATGACAACACTTTGTCAAAACAATCATGATATAATATGACAACAGTTGTATCTCGCTAGCCCATTCTGAGACCCCAAAACATAAATGCAGAGCACCCCCAAAGTTCAAGCGGCGACTAAACATTGTAATTCATGGTAGAAAAGATCCAGTCATGATGCATCCAATATTAGCTACACACAATGCACGAGGATGACAATAGTGCTCTTAAGTCTTGCGCTTATTTGAGAAGGCGATGACACAACATCAAATTAAATAGATAGTCCCTTCGCAGAGGTAAGTAGTGGTTTGCAGCGGTGCCAGTGCTCAAGTTTTAAAACAGAGATAAATGGCATTTTGAGAAATGTACCCTTCCTGTTTACTTCGTGACCATCAGTTATCGATATCTTCCATGCTAAACACATAAGTGGCGCTTCCCAAGCGATAAAAGTAAAGGTTTACTCCCCCCCACCAACAAACACACTCCGCGGCTAGCTGAATCCATGGGTACCATCCATACTAACATCAGTCCTGGGGGAGTTTTGTTTAATTATTTGCAATTTTTTATTTCGGGACTGGGAATCCCTATTACCGCCCTCAAGTGCAAGGACGAGTGAGTACACACTCATCATAAGAATAACCCGCTTATCATGGAAGATATCGACTACCTCATGTTACTCTATGAACAATCCAGGCACACAAAAAGGGATGTTTATTTGAAGTTTTTAGAGGTGGCACATGCAAATTTACTTAGAATGGCAGGGTAATACCGCATATAGGTCGATATATGGTGGAGTCATCTGTATTAACTTGGGTTTTGGGATTTTGATGCACAAGCAATTTTCCCGCTTAGTACAGGCGAAGGCTAGCAAATACTGGCTAGCTAGAGAGCGAAAATGGTCATGAACATGCATAATGCATAAGTAACATTGGATACTAGCATGAGTAGGATATGAACACCATGAACATAAATATCATACATGCTATGTTGGTTTTGATTCAACTACATGCATGAACATGTGCCAAGTCAAGCCACTCGAACATTCGGAGGATGATACTATACCATCATACCACATCACAATCATTTTAATGCATGTTGACATCCAAGATAAATCATTATCCACTCCTAGCTACTTAAGCATGTCATGAGAAACTATAATCTCTAATTATCATTGCAAACATGTTTGATCATAATAGGCTGAATCATGCATACTAGGTTAAACATATTTACAAAGACAAAACAAGTTGAGTTGATACCCATTTCTCTTCACCACAACCAATTAATCAAATATCGTCATTATTGCCTCTCACTGGCACGACCAAATGATATGAAAATAATAATAGTGCAAGAGTGCCGTGGTCTAAGCTGGAATCTGCAAACATTTTATTTAAAAGGAGAAGACAAGGTAATATGTGTTCTTCGTTAGATCGATATTAAGCATCCCCAAGAGTGCCGTGGTCTAAGCTTGTGGTTGTCCTTGAATTTTACCTTGGGGTGCCTTAAGCATCCACAAGCTTAGGCTCTTGCCACTCTTTGTTCCATAGTCCATCAAAGCAATACTCAAAACTTGAAAATTTCACAACACAAAAGTTAGACAAAATTCTCATGAGCTCCGTTAGTATAAGAAAACAAACCCCTACTCAAAGGTACTGTAATGAACTCATTCTTTGTTTATACTGGTGTTAAACCTACTTTATTCCAACTTCTCTATGATTCATACTCCCCAATACTACTTATAGATTCATCAAAATAAGCAAAAAAAACAGAATCTGTCAAAAACAGAACAGTCTGTAGTAATATGTAACTTTAGCATACTTCTGCAACTCCAAAAAAAGTAAAATAAATTGGTAATGTGAGGAATTTGTCTATTAATCATCTGCAGAAAGAATCAACTAAATAGCATGCTCCAGTAAAATCTGGTGATCATTCTAGTGAGCGCTAATGATTCTGTTTTTCATAGCAAGATCATATAAACTTCACACAAGTCTTCCCAAAGGTTCTACTTGGCACAAACACTAATTAAAACACAAAACCACATCTAAACAGAAGCTAGATGAAATATTTATTCCTAAACAGAAGCAAAAACCAAAAAAATATAAAATTGGGTTGCCTCCCAACAAGCGCTATCGTTTTACGCCCCTAGCTAGGCAAGATACATGGATAGATCTAGGGATTGCCATAATGATAAGATATGTCGCGAAAACTCATCTCATATTCCCTACGTTCAACAGCAAATTTTGTTTGTGGCAAGCAAAAGTAATCAAAAGGGCTAAACTTAATGGGACAAAAGTCCCCCATGTCAAGCTGAGGAGGTATAGGTTCCTCTTTTGACCCTTTATAGTGTACAACCAATTCATCTTTGTAGGCATTCTTTTGGCAGAAGGTCATGAGCCTTTGCTCAAGGGAGAAGCCCAACCCATTGTTTCGAATAGAAAAATCATCATTCAACTCAGAAATTCTATCAACCAATACATCGGTAGGAACCTTTTTTCTAAGGTTTTCATTAAAAGCTACATGATCAGGAGATCACAACCGCATTATGTATTCTTGATTAAATAAGATAGCCTCTATGGGAGGTCGACCAGCATCTACCCCGTAATGAGCAAAGATTTCTTTGGCCTCTTTCATGATAAATCTAAATTCATGAGCCAAAAAGATAGTGAAAGGATCGATATGGTTGACTAGAGGGGGGG
>LR738711.1:263350615-263416152 GCA_902687465.1 Secale cereale | reverse complement strand
TTTTTAGCTTTTCTTAACCACTTTAAAATAAACTTCAAAGTAAGTTGTCTAGATATGCTACTAAGATGACAACTAATCAAAAGTAAAGATAACAACTACACAAGCAAGCTATAGGAGATAAACAAGTAATGCTTGCACAAGTAAAGGTAAGAAATAACCACAAGAGGAACCGGTGTAGACGAGGATGTGTTGCCGAAGTTCCTTCCCTTTGAGGGGGAGTACGTCTCCGTTGGAGCGGTGTGGAGGCACAATGCTCCCCAAGAAGCCACTAGGGCCACCGTATTCTCCTCACGCCCTCACACGATGCAAGGTGTCGTGATTCCACTAGTGGTGCCCTTGAAGGCGGCAACCGAACCTTTACAAACAAGGTTGGGGCTATCTCCACAACTTGGAGGCTCCCAACGAAACCACGAAGCTTCACCACAATGGAATATGGCTTCGAGGTGACCTCAACCGTCTAGGGTGCTCAAAAACCCAAGAGTAACAAGATCTGCAAGGGATTAGTGGGGGGAATCAAATATCTCTTGGTGGAAGTGTAGATCGATGCCTTCTCAAGCAATCCCGAGCAAATCAACAAGTTTGATTGGCTAGGGAGAGAGATCAGGCGAAAATGGAGCTTTGGAGCAACAATGGAGTATGAGGGGGAAGAGGTAAGTCTTCTTGGAGAAGAAGACCCCCTATATATAGTGGGAGAGCAAATCCAACCGTTATTCACGTTTTCTGCCCGCAGAGAGCGGTAGTACCGCACGTAAGTTGCGGTACTACCGCTTTGGGTGCGGTACTACCGCTAGGCAAAAACAAACGTGCCGAGGACAACCACGGATGAAATAAATTACATCCGTGGCTACATCCGCAGAAATACGGTAGTAGCAAAACACGACGCGGTACTACCGCTTGGAGCAAGCGGTACTACCGCATAGGATGCGGAAGTAAAAAATTACTTCCGCACCTACTTCCACACTTGGTACAGTGCCGGGCTAGATACACGGTACTACCGTTCTGGAGCCGCGGTATTACCGCTGGTGCGGTACTACCGTGTCTTCAGGCGGTATTACCGTGTGGCTGTGCGGTACTACCACTTATGGAGCGGTACTACCACTTATGGAGCGGTACTACCGCTTGCCAGGCAGATGTTAGTTAAGAAGCCATGGTTTGCATATACGATAAGAAACGGTTGGAACTCCAGAGAAGCAAGGGAAAGGTGGTGTGAGAGTAAGATGTGTACGTGTTGATTCCACCCAAACCTTTCCGAAACAGACCCCCTCTTAATAGTACGGTTTTTCTATTACTCAAAGCCACCGACAGGGAGCAAAAAGAAAACACTATCTTCCATCGAATCCGAGGGGCAAGCAATCGTCTTGTGCCTAAGTGAGATATACCTATTGGAGCTTAGAGCACACGATTAGTCCGCAAAAGCATTGTCATCAATCACCAAAACTACTTAGGGAGAAATATGCCCTTACAATCTCCCCCTTTTTGATGGATTGATGACAATACGGGATTTGCACAGGGATAAAATAAGAGAGTATGCAATCCTAAACACTAGAATATAGGTGAGCTCCCCCTAGATGTGTGCCTACACGAGAGAGTGCTTTGGACTGCACAACACACATACTAGGTTCAATGCTCCCCCTATATTCTACACATGATATACTCCTTATATAAAAACTCAGCACATAATCAAGGGAAAGTAAACTAACTGCTCACGATATAATAATAAAGACATAACAACGAGTTTAACGATAGAGAAGCATATGTCTTACACCATACGATAGTCTCACGCACACGACACAAAAGCACACAAATAAACAGAGTTCGACCAACGAAAAAGAAACGACCGGCACAAGACGAAAATCACTCTCTCTCCCCCTTTGGCATCGAGACACCGCAAAGGGGAAAGAGGACACAAAGAAGGGTGGCAGCCCCGGCGGAGGATCTCAGTCATCGTACTCGCCATCGGACTCCTGCTGCTCCTCCTGATGCTCCTCGTCAGACTCAGACCACTTGTACCCCTGACGGGCCATCCAAACTGCCTCAGGGGTGATGTTGTCCTCGGATCCGTGGGACACGTTCTCACCGAAGATCTCCATGATCCTCTTGTCACGCTGGCGAGACTCCTTGTGAGTGACATGAGCCCTGTACTGACCTTGAGCTTGCATGCAGAAAAGTGCCTTCATCTTCTTCTTCAGCTTTTTAGACCAAGAGGGCTCAGAGGAGGAAGGAGCAAATCTTCCAGTGCCTTCCTCATCGGCCTCCTCCACAGGCTCTTCATCAGTGCCCATCTGAGCCGCAGCAGCTTGCACACAAGTGGTAGTGTTGGCCCATGGAGTCTTGATGCGAAGACGAATGGGATCATGACGGATACAGTCGGCCTCAAACTCCTCATCAGGGTACAGCTTCTCCCAAGTCTTGGAGATGAGCAGAAACAGGAACGGACCATAGATGGGTACCTTGCAAGTGTAGATCGCAAAGCGGAGCTCGCACCACATGATATGGGATATGTCAAGTGGTGGAGACTGCGCCGTGCGAGCTGCTTCACACATCAGCAGCATGTCAACCAGGTATGCATGGATCTTGTCCTTGTCCCCAATGCGAGGAAACAAAGTGTTGCAAAAGATCCGATGCATGATGTCCAAAAATGGGTTCAACAGCCATGTCTTCTTGCCACTTGCAAGAGTCTTCTCCACATAGAATGGCAGCAGCTTGTCTTTGTTGGCAGATTCTGGATTGGCATGAGGCCGAGCTCCAACTGGGTTGTGGAGTCCCTCGTCAGCAATCTGTAAAAGATCCATGAAGTCCTTCCAAGATGCAGTCATCTTGTGACCATTGGTCATCCAAGTCATTAGGCGATCTTCCTTGGTGTGGAAGTGGACTGACACATAAAACTGAGCAATGATCTCTGGATCAAAATCATGCTGAAAGGTCATGAAGTGCTCAAGCCCAAACTGCTCGACCAGATCCAGAGCCTCGGCAAAGTAGGCCCGGTTGGTGTCCCTCCGCATGTGGGCCACGTCCACCCAATGAGCATCCACGTATAGGTTGGTCTTGCTTTTGAGCACCTCTATGTAGATGCGATACCGCTGCTTAGTCCAGAAAAGCTCATCTCCATGAAACTGAGCACGGGGTTCTCCATAAGGGTTGTGCTTCCTCCGTGCCATGAACTCATTAGATGGCATTTCTTCCATAGTCATAGAGGATTCTTTTTGCTTGTTGGCGGCGGTCTTGAACTTACGCTGGGGATTGGAGCCCTCTGGCACATCACTGGGGTTGCGCAGACGCTTGGACCCGATGTCGCGCACTGGATTGGTACGACGAGCATCGGAACCGGAGCCACCACCTAAGACACAAACACAAGAACGCGATGAAAGCACAAAGAGAATCAATGCAAAAGCCTCAAAAAGCACAAGAAACGAGTAGAAAGGGAAATATGTATGTGCTACGAAGGAACTATGCCACAAGCGGTAGTACTGCCTGACAATCGCGGAAGTAAAAAATTAGTACCGCTTAGTGAGCGGTAGTACCGCTTGATGGATGCGGTAGTACCGCACACTCTGCGGTAGTAAAAGTTTACGTCCGTGATCAGAGACGGAAGTAAAAAACTAGTACTGCTTACGGAGCGGTAGTACCGCGTTGTGGTTGCGGTAGTACCGCTCGTATGCAGTAGTAATATTTTACTTCCGCTTCAGAGCGGTAGTACCGCGGAGGATAGCGGTAGTACCGCCTGGGTCAGATCTGACGAACGGATCTAGACCAGATCGAGCGGTAGTACCGCGGTTCGCCAGCGGTAGTACCGCTTGGATCAGATCTGAGAAGAAAAGAACTGAACACGACCGCGTAGATCGAACAACGGTACTACGGCTGATCATAGTAACTTGGTAGCAACATACATACTAGCATTTCTAGAGCAAAAGCACTCTCCTACATCCTAATCTTCCATGGATAAGAACATGAAGAACGCAAGAACTCTAAGCATCTCCCCTAACCCTAAAACAACAACAAGGCAACAAGAAGAGGGGAAAAGGGGAGAAACCTTCATCCATGGCAAGAGGGCGAGGTGGGGAGCGATCCCACCGGTCGGAATGCAAGGAGAGTGGCCGAGGGAGGAGATCCGGCGAGGTCCTCCGCGGCGTTCTTGAGAGGGAGAGAGAGAGACGGCGTGGGGGTTAGGAGATGAATGGGTATGGGGGAGTTGGAACTTCCCCTGCCCGCTTATAACCCCCACCCATTCGAATATGTGTGGTAGTACCGCTGTCATCGCGGTAGTACCGCTTGGGCGGAAGTACCGCACGCTAAGCGGTAGTACCGCTCTACCAGCGGCAGTAAATAAATACTACCATGCTGGACTTGCGGTAGTACCGTAACCTCCTTTGCGGTAGTACCGTGTCTGCGCACGGTAGTACCGCTTCTCCAAGAACTTGCACGTTTTGACGAGGCTTTTAGCAAAGAAGAGAAGAAAAACAAAAGGACGCACAAGCGAGGCAAAAGCGCAACTCTACAGAGGAGGGCGGTGGCCTAGGCCACCTATGTTTGAGTTCTTTGGTATGGCACCGCAAGGAACTATCCTTGGGCCCATGACCAATACTCGTCTTGAAGCACTTATACCAACTATGTATGGCAAATGACAAAGACTTGATCAATTTATGCATAATGGGGGAGGAATGGTTCATTGAGAGAACAATACTCCCCCTATGTCCATGCCTACATCTAGACAAGATAACAATATTGAGTGTGATGAGTGTGTGCAAAGACTCAAGCCACATTGCTCAAATCGATGATATTTAGCTCATGCCTTAACTCGCTAAATCTTGCTTCATCCAACGGCTTCGTGAAGATATCTGCAAGGTTATCATGAGTGTTGACATAGTGAAGCTCGATCTCTCCCTGCCTTATGTGATCTAGGATGAAGTGATACCGAATCTCTATATGCTTTGTCTTGAAGTGTTGCACCGGATTGAGAGAAATCTTGATGGCACTTTCATTGTCACACCAAAGAGGCACTTTGTCACAAGTGACACCGTAATCCTTTAAAGTTTGCCTCATCCATAAGAGTTGAGCACAACAACTGCCAGCAGCCACATACTCTGCTTCGATGGACGAGAGAGACACACAACTTTGCTTTTCGGAAGACCAACTAACAAGAGAGGAACCAAGAAATTGGCACCCTCCAGAAGTGGACTTCCTATCCACTTTGTCTCCCGCCCAATCAGAATCAGAGAAACCTACAAGGTTGAAGTTTGCTCCTCTCGGGTACCATAAGCCAAAGTTTGGGGTATGAGCCAAATATCGAAAGATTCGCTTGACAGCCACAAAGTGACTCTCCTTAGGTGAGGCTTGAAACCGTGCACAAATTCCTACACTCAACGTAATATCCGGTCTAGATGCACAAAGGTAAAGCAAGGAACCGATCATAGAGCGATATACCATTTGATCCACCGCTTTACCATTGGGATCAATGTCAAGTTGGCATTTGGTTGGCATTGGAGTAGTAGCCGGCTTGACATCACTTAGATTGAACCTCTTGAGCATGTCTTGAGTATACTTGGATTGTTTGATGAAGATGCCTTCTCTTCTTTGTTTGATCTCAAACCCAAGGAAATACTTCAACTCTCCCATCATGGACATCTCAAAATGTGTGGTCATGAGTGCGGCAAACTCATCATTGAAAGCTTTGTTAGGAGAACCAAAGATAATATCATCAACATATAGTTGGCATACAAACAACTCCCCTTTGACCTTCTTAGTAAAAAGAGTGGGGTCGATTTTCCCAATTTCAAACCCACGATCTTGTAACAACTCGGTACGATGCTCATACCACGCACGTGGGGCTTGTTTAAGGCCATAGAGTGCCTTATCGAGTTGGTACACGTGATTGGGTAGCTTAGGATCCTCAAACCCCGGGGGTTGTTTAACATACACCAACTCATTAATAGTTCCATTAAGAAATGCACATTTCACATCCATTTGTTGCAATTTAAAGTTATGATGGGAAGCATAGGCAAGCAACAAACGAATGGATTCAAGACGAGCAATGGGGGCAAAGGTTTCACCGTAGTCGATACCCTCGACTTGGGAGTAGCCTGGAGCCACCAGACGCGCCTTGTTGCGGATGACAATGCCATGAGCATCTTGTTTGTTCTTAAAGATCCACTTGGTTCCAATGACATTATGGTTCTCCTTTGGTCTTGGCACCAGACGCCACACCTTGTTGCGCTCAAAGTTATGGAGTTCTTCATGCATGGCATTGAGCCAATCAGGGTCTTCGAGCGCCTCATAAACCTTCTGAGGTTCAACACAGGAGACAAAAGCTTGATGAGCACAATAGTTTGCTAATTGTCTATGAGTGCTTACCCCCCTTTTGATGCTTCCTAGAATGTTCTCCATGTGATGTTTGTTGGAAGCAAGCCTGGAGGCAACTTTTGCAGCACGACGCTCTAATTGCTCTTCAAGAGTTAACTGAGGAGCATTGAGTTGATCATCTTGAGCGTCGTCAGGAGCTAGATCTTGATCTTGAGCTTCCTCTTGATCTTGATCTTGCTCGGAGGACAGAACTTGGCCTTGTGCATCATTTGGTGGCTCTCCACCATCTTGTGATTGATCTTGCACTTGGCCTTGTTCGTCAGGTTGAGGGCCTTCACTTTGTTCTTTGGAAGCGTGTGGGTCTTGGGTTGGTGATGGTTCCACTTGAGTGGAACATTGTCCTTCTCCTTCGGCCACAAGGGGTTCCTCAATGGGTAGGATATATCCAACACCCATTCTTCTTATGGCTTGAGGAGGAATTTCATCACCTACATCACAAGTACCACTTTGCTCCACTTGGGAGCCATTATTTTCATCAAACTCTACGTTACTCGTCTCCTCAATGAGTCCATTGGACTTGTTGAGGATACGGTAAGCATGAGAGTTTGTAGCATAACCAACAAATATGCCCTCGTGAGCTCTAGATTCAAATTTAGACAAGCGGACACCTTTCTTGAGAATGAAACACTTACACCCGAATACCCGGAAGTACTTGAGATTGGGCTTGTTACCGGTAAGTATCTCATACGGAGTTTTGTTCAAGCCTTTGCGGAGATAGAGCCGATTTGATGCATGCCAAGCGGTGTTGATGTTTCGGCCCAAAAGTTGTATGGAGATTTGAATTCCGCCATCATGGTTCTTGCCGCATCCATCAGAGTTCGGTTCTTTCTCTCCGCTACACCGTTTTGTTGAGGGGTATATGGGGCTGCATATTGATGTTTGATCCCCTCATCACTGAGAAACTCATCCAAGGTGTAGTTCTTGAACTCGGTGCCGTTGTCACTTCTGATCATCAAAATCTTTGCTTCATGTTGTCGTTGAGCTTCATTTGCAAAGTTGATGATGGTTTGTTGGGTCTCACTCTTCTTCTTGAAGAAGTATACCCAGGTGTATCTTGAGTAATCATCCACAATCACCAAGCAGTACTTTCTACCCCCAAGACTATCAAAAGATGGAGGCCCAAAGAGGTCCATGTGAAGGAGCTCTAGGGGTCTCTTTGAATAGATGATAGTCGTGGGAGGGTGAGCCGTCTCATGTAACTTTCCTTCAATGCAAGCCCTGCAAGCACGATCTTTGGCAAAGCTAACATTTGTTAGTCCACAGACATGGTCCCCCTTGAGAAGACTTTGCAAAGATCTCATATTGACGTGGGCCAAACGGCGATGCCAAAGCCATCCCACATCAACTTTAGCCATTAAGCATGTCGCGACCTTAGTGGGTTGCTTCGAGAAGTTAACCACATAAAGGCCGTTCTCGACATGCCCAACATAGGCTACTTTAAGAGTCTTGCTCCACAAGAGGGCCACGGTATCAATATCAAAGAATGTAGCAAAGCCCATGAGTGCAAGTTGGCGAACAGAAAGTAAATTGTATGCAAGGGACTCAACAAGCATGACTTTCTCGATCGTGAGATCATGAGAGACAACAACCTTGCCAAGCCCCAATACCTTAGAAGATGAAGCATCACCCCATTCGACGTTGGTGGCCATAGATGAACCTAGATGCACGTCCACCACCAAGTCTTTGCTTCCGGTCATATGATTTGTGGCTCCGCTATCGAGCAACCATGATCCCCCACCTGAAGCAAACTCCTACAAGAGATCAATGCTTGGATTTAGGTACCCATTTGGTAATGGGTCCTTTGAGGTTAGTAACAAGGGTCTTAGGAACCCAAATAGACCATTCAATGTACTCATAAGAAGAACCAACAAATTTAGCAAACACATGACCATCACTAGCATGACATAAAACATATGAAGGATTAAAGTCGCCGGCCATGTTTGATGGTATGGTGGAGTTTTTCTTGACACCACCACTTTTCACCATTTTCTTCTTCTTTGATGTGCCCTCTCCTTCTTTCACAGAAGATTGTCGGAGAGGGGGTGGTTGCTTGGTCTTGTCATTCTTCGTCTTCTTGGGCTTAGGAACAAACCCAATTCCTTCCTTTGCCACAACCTCCTTTTGATTGCTCAAAAGGTTGTTGAGGTTCTTCTCACCTTGTATGCATGTCACAAGGCCTTTCTCAAGTTGCTTCTTCAACTCGGCATTCTCTTCAACAAGATGCACATGCTTGCAACACGGGTTAGTAGCATTTGCATTATCAATTAATACCATGCGAGGAAAGATAGCCTTTTCCTTGGTTAGCGAAACTTGGAGTTGATCATGAGACTCCTTGAGAGTAGCATGCATACCTTTCAAGGCCTTGTGAGCCTTGTCAAGTATGTCAAACTCCTCTTTGAGTTTAGCATGGTCAACCTCAAGTTTTGCCTTATCGGAATTAAGCACACGAGAGACAACTAAAGCATGATCAAGATCTTTCTTTAATTTAGCATGACCATCGTTGTGTGACTCCTCAAGAGCCAAACGAAGACCACGCTCTTCCTCCAGGGCGTTAGAGAGATCCGATATCTCATCGGCATAGTCTCGACTATGTCCTTCCATTTTAGTAATGGTTTCCTCGTGAGCCTCGATTATGTCGTTGGCCTCACCGAGTTATTCCAAGAGAGCAACAAAATGCTTCTTGGGTTTGCCCTTCAGATTTTTCATGAACAACTCAAATTCATTCTCTCCCTCCTTAGCACCCTCACTCTCATCAATACAATTCGTCAATGAAGGATTATAAGAGATAGTAGTATTGATGTTTGGGGTTACCTTGTTGGTGGCCTTGGCCATGAGACACTTGGCGGTGATGTTCTCATTTGGTGAGTCGAAGAGAGATGAGTGCGGAGTAGTAGCAATTGCAATTGTGGCCATGGTGACCATCTCATCATCTTCATCATTATCATCATCCTTAACATATTCTTCTTGGTCCACCAACCCTTTAGGAGGAGTCTTCTTGTTGAAGTTGTTCTTGTTGGGATAGGACTTTGACTTGTCCTTCCAGATAAGCTTGCCTCCAAAGTCTTCTCTCTTCTCATATGGGCAATCTGCAACGAAGTGGCTTACATTGCCACAGTTGAAGCATGTCCTTACTCGTTGCTTGCCCTTGTTTCCACTTGAGTTGTTCCTGTTGAAGTTGGGTCTTGTGTTCTTCATGCCCCAGAATTGCCTTGAAGCAAGAGCCATGTGATCATGATAGGCATATTTGGTGTCCTCGGGGCTACACTCATCATCATCTTCCACCTCCTCTTCTTCCACACAAGCCTTGGCCTTCAGGGCAAGATTAGGCTTCTTTGATCGTTGAGCTCTTAAGACCGCATTGTCGGCGGTCATGTCCAAGATCCTCATGGCAACGAACTCATACAACACTTCATGAGATGACAAGTGGTGGAAATCCGGTCTCTGACGAATGACAAAGGACATGGCCTTATGATAGGGCATCATGGCCTTGAGGAACTTGCGCTTGATCCAGTTGTCATCCGTGTTCTTACTGCCATGATCTCGAAGAGAGACCGCAAGGGTGGTTAATCTCCGATAAAGTTCACGAGGATCTTCTTCTTCGATCATAGCAAACTCATCGGCTTCATCTTGCACAACTCCATAGTTAGAGCGTTGAATGTTAGTGCTTCCCTTGTACATAGTGCCAACATGCTCCCAAGCTTCCTTGGCCACAGTGAAGGGTCGAAGATGTGCAATGTCTTCTGGAGGAATAGCATTATGAAGAATGCAAAGAGCGGACTCGTTGAAGTAATGATCCGCGGTTTCTCTTGGAGTCATGTTGTCGGGATCATGCGGATAAAAACCTTGCTCAATGATTCTCCAAAAATTAGTAGAACAATGATTTATATGACGTTTGAAGCGAAACACCCAAGTAGCAAAATCAGAATTTTTTATAAACTAGGGAGGTGGCCCAACGGAATTTAAATGCGGTGTAGGAACGGGTCCTCCATAATGAGTAGGAGGAGCGGAGTGGGCAAAGATTCCACTCCCATTCTTAGTAACAGGGGCTTGTTCACTACTAGCTTCTCCCTTGTCGGGATTAGCCTCCGACACGTTAGTAGCGGGACGAACCACTTCCAACGGTGCGGTGGATACTTTAAGCCCCTCAAGCAAATCTTTAAACATGCCTTTGACCTTGCTCGCTAGTGACTCTTTCAATGTGGTCAAGGCCACATTGAACTCCTCACGAGTGACCGAGGCTCCCCCATCTGACGTAGGCAAGGACGGAGTCCCACCGGAATGGTCCTCCGTCTCGACTACGTTGTCACCCATACTCTTTGGACGGTAAAGTCCTTAAAAAGATACGAGGCTCTGATACCAATTGAAAGGATCGATATGGTTGACTAGAGGGGGGGTGAATAGGCAACTAACAATTTTTAGCTTTTCTTAACCACTTTAAAATAAACTTCAAAGTAAGTTGTCTAGATATGCTACTAAGATGACAACTAATCGAAAGTAAAGATAACAACTACACAAGCAAGCTATAGGAGATAAACAAGTAATGCTTGCACAAGTAAAGGTAAGAAATAACCACAAGAGGAACCGGTGGAGACGAGGATGTGTTGCCGAAGTTCCTTCCCTTTGAGGGGAAGTACGTCTCCGTTGGAGCGCTGTGGAGGCACAATGCTCCCCAAGAAGCCACTAGGGCCACCGTATTCTCCTCACGCCCTCACACGATGCAAGGTGCCGTGATTCCACTAGTGGTGCCCTTGAAGGCGGCAACCGAAACTTTATAAACAAGTTTGGGGCTATCTCCACAACTTGGAGGCTCCCAACGAAGCCACGAAGCTTCACCACAATGGAATATGGCTTCGAGGTGACCTCACCCGTCTAGGGTGCTCGGACACCCAAGAGTAACAAGATCCGCAAGGGATTAGTGGGGGGAATCAAATATCTCTTGGTGGAAGTGTAGATCGATGCCTTCTCAAGCAATCCTGAGCAAATCAACAAGTTTGATTGGCTAGGGGGAGAGATCGGGCGAAAATGGAGCTTTGGAGCAACAATGGAGTATGAGGGGGAAGAGGTAAGTCTTCTTGGAGAAGAAGACCCCCTATATATAGTGGGAGAGCAAATCCAACCGTTATTCACGTTTTCTGCCCGCAGAGAGCGGTAGTACCGCACGTAAGTTGCGGTACTACCGCTTGCCAAGCGGTACTACCGCTCTGGGTGCGGTACTACCGCTAGGCAAAAACAAACATGCCGAGGACAACCACGGATGAGATAAATTACATCCGTGGCTACATCCGCAGAAATACGGTAGTAGCAAAACACGACGCGGTACTACCGCTTGGAGCAAGCGGTACTACCGCATAGGATGCGGAAGTAAAAAATTACTTCCGCACCTACTTCCACACTTGGTACAGTGCCGGGCCAGATACACGGTACTACCGTTCTGGAGCCGCGGTACTACCGCTGGTGCGGTACTACCGTGTCTTCAGGCGGTACTACCGTGTGGCTGTGCGGTACTACCGCTTGCCAGGCAGATGTTAGTTAAGAAGCCATGGTTTGCATATACGATAAGAAACGGTTGGAACTCCAGAGAAGCAATGGAAAGGTGGTGTGAGAGTAAGATGTGTACATGTTGATTCCACCCAAACCTTTCCGAAACGGACCCCCTCTTAATAGTACGGTTTTCCTATTACTCAAAGCCACCGACAGGGAGCAAAAAGAAAACACCGTCTTCCATCGAATCCGAGGGGCAAGCAATCGTCTTGTGCCTAAGTGAGATATACCTGTAGGATCTTAGAGCACACGATTAGTCCGCAAAAGCATTGTCATCAATCACCAAAACTACTTAGGGAGAAATATGCCCTTACAGATAGTAGCTGCACGCTTAACAGAAGAATGCTCAATATTGGAAAACTCGAAAAAGATTCTCTTAATACAGGGATGCATATGGATAAATTGCCTTTCAATTTCAACTAAAAGCATAGATATAGCATCCGCAAGGCTACTAGTTCTGTGAAGAATAGAGCCACCCATAGTGGGCAAAGCACCGGCACAAGTAAAGAAGTCTTAAAGAATTCCTTTTCCAATGATATTACCACTACCAACACAGAACTTCTTAATATGTAAAGTGGTAGTTTCATTCAGGGGGTCAACATAGACGCTGCCCTCAACATTACTACCCTTCTCGATAAAATCTTCCCCCATCTCAGACATGAGGGCAAGCGAACAATATACACACGGCAAAAAGAAGGGCAAATAAAACAGCAAGGGTGAAGTGGGGGAGAGGAAAACGAGAGGCAAAAAAAGTAATGCGAAGGATAAGGGTTTGTGATAGGTACTTGGTTTATGACTTTTGCGTAAGCCTCCCCGGCAACGGTGCTAGAAATTCTTCTTGCTACTTCTCGAGCTTGCGTTGTATTCCCTCGAAGAGGAAAGGGTGATGCAGCACATGAAGGAAATATGCCCTAGAGGCAATAATAAAGTTATTATTTATTTCCTTATATCATGATAAATGTTTATTATTCATGCTAGAATTGTATTAACCGTAAACTTAGTACATGTGTGAAAACATAGACAAAACAGAGTGTCCCTAGTATGCCTCTACTAGACTAGCTCATTGATCAAAGATGCTTATGTTTCATAACCATAGACATGAGTTGTCATTTGATCAACGGGATCATATCATTAGGAGAATGATGTGATGGACTAGACCCATCCGTTAGCTTAGCACTATGATCGTTTAGTTTTACTGCTATTGCTTTCTTCATGACTTATACATGTTCCTATCACTATGAGATTATGCAACTCCCGAATACCGGAGGAACACCTTGTGTGCTATGAAACATCACAACGTAACTGGGTGATTATAAAGATGCTCTACATGTGTTTCCAAAGGTGTTCGTGGTGTTGGCATAGATCAAGAATAGGATTTGTCACTCCGAGTGTCGGAGAGGTATCTTTGGGCCCTCTTGGTAATGCACATCATAATAAGCCTTTTAAGCAAATGACTAATGAGTTAGTCACGAGATGATGTATTACGGAACGAGTAAAGAGACTTTCCGGTAATGAGATTGAACTATGTATTGAGATACCGACGATCGAATCTCGGGCAAGTAACATACTGATGACAAAGGGAACAACGTATGTTGTTATGCGGTTTGACCGATAAAGATCTTCGTAGAATATGTAGAAGCAAATATGGGCATCCAGGTTCCGCTATTGGTTATTGACCGGAGATTAGTCTCGGTCATGTCTACATAGTTCTCGAACACGTAGGGTCCGCATGCTTAACGTTTGATGACGATCGATATTATGAGTTTATGAGTTTTGATGTACCGAAGGTAGTTCGGAGGCCCGGATGAGATCGGGGACATGATGAGGAGTCTCGAAATGGTCGAGACGTAAAGATCGATATATTGGATGACTATATTCGGACATTGGAAAGGTTCCGAGTGATTTGGGTATTTTTCGGAGTACCGGAGAGTTACGGGAATTCGCCGCGGAGTATATGGGCCTTATTGGGCTTTAGGGGAAAGAGAGAGAGAGGAGGCTACGCGCCCCCCAATGCTTAGTCCGAATTGGACTAGTGGGAGGTGCTGCGCCCCTTCCTTCCTTCTCTTCTCTTTTCCCTTTCCTTCTCTCCTACTCCTACTACTTGGAAGGGCTCCTAGTTCTACTAGGAAAGGGGGAATCCTACTCCCGATGGGAGTAGGACCCCCCTAGGGCGTGCCATAGAGAGGGCCGGCCCCTCCCCTCCCCTCCTCCTTTATATACGGGGGTAGAGGCACCCCATAGAGACACAAGTTGATCAGTTGATCTCTCCCAACCGTGTGCGGTGCCCCTCTCCACAGAAACACACCTCGGTCATATCGTTGAAGTGCTTAGGCGAAGCCCTACGCCGGCAGCTTCATCATCTCCATCACCACATCGTCGTGCTGACGAAACTCTCCCGCGAAGTTCTACTTGATCAAGAGCTCGTGGGACGTCATCAAGCTGAACGTGTGCTGAACACGGAGATGCCGTACGTTCGGTGCTTGATCGGTTAGATCGCGAAGAAGTTCGACTACATCAACCGCGTCACTAGATGCTTCCGCTTTCGGTCTACGAGGGTACATAGACACACTCTCCCCTCTCGTTGCTATGCATCTAGTAGATAGATCTTGCGTGATTGTAGGAAATTTTTGAAATAGTATGTTACCCTACAGTGGCATCATGAGCCAGGTTTATGCGTAGATGATATGCACGAGTAGAACACAAGTGAGTTGTGCACGATACTAGTCATACTGCTTACCAGCATGTCATACTTTGATTCGGCGGTATTGTTGGATGAAGCGGCCCGGACCGACATTACGCGTACGCTTACGCGAGACTGGTTCTACCGACGTGCTTCGCACACAGGTGGCTGGCGGGTGTCAGTTTCTCCAACTTTAGTTGAATCAAGTGTGGCTACGCCCGGTCCTTGTGAAGGTTAAAACAACACATACTTGACGAAATATCGTTGTGGTTTTGTATGCGTAGGTAAGAATGGTTCCTGCTAAGCCCGTAGCAGCCACGTAAAACTTGCAACAACAAAGTAGAGGACGTCTAACTTGTTTTGCAGGGCATGCTGTGATGTGATATGGTCAAGACAGGATAAGTGATACGTTATTATATGAGATGATCATGTTTTGTAAAGTTATCGGCAACTAGAAGGAGCCATATGGTTGTCGCTTGATTGTATGAAATGCAATCGCCATGTAATTACTTTACTTTATCACTAAGCGGTAGCGATAGTCTTGGAAGCAATAGTTGGTGAGACGACAACGATGCTACGATGGAGATCAAGGTGTAACGCCAGTGACGATGGTGATCATGACGATGCCTTGGAGATGGAGATCAAAGGCACAAGATGATGATGGCCATATCATATCACTTATATTGATTGCATGTGATGTTTATCTTTTATGCATCTTATTTTTCTTAGATCGACGGTAGCATTATAAGATGATATCTCACTAAATTTCAAGGTATAAGTGTTCTCCCTGAGTATGCACCGTTGCGAAAGTTCGTCGTGCCGAGACACCACGTGATGATCGGGTGTGATAAGCTCTACGTTCACATACAACGGGTGTAAGCCAGTTTTGCACACGCAGAATACTCGGGTTAAACTTGACGAGCCTAGCATATGCAGAGATGACCTCGGAACACTGGAGATCGAAAGGTCGAGCGTGAATCATATAGTAGATATGATCAACATAAGATGTTCACCATTGAAAACTACTCCATCTTACGTGATGATCGGACATGGTTTAGTTGATATGGATCACGTGATCACTTAGATGATTAGATAGAAGTCTATCTAAGTGGGGGTTCTTAAGTAATATGATTAATTGAACTTTAATTTATCATGAACTTAGTCGAGGTAGTATTAGCATATCTATGTTGTAGATCAATAGCTCACGATGTAGCACCCCGTTTGTTTTGTATGTTCCTAGAGAAAACTAAGTTGAAAGATGTTAGTAGCAATGATGCGTACTTGTTCCGTGATCTGAGTATTTTCCTCATTGCTGCATAGAAGAATTATGTCATTGGTGCACCGCTAGGTGACATATCTATTGCAGGAGCAGATGTAGACGTTATGAACGTTTGACAAGCTCGGTATGATGACTACTTGATAGTTTAGTGCGCCATGCTTTACGGCTTATAACCGGGACTTCAAAAACGTTTTGAACGCCATGGAGCATATGAGATGTTCCAAGAGTTGAAATTAGTATTTCATACTCATGCCCGTGTCGAGAGGTGTAAGACCTCTAACAGTACTTTGCCTACAAGATGGAGGAGAATAGCTCAACCAGTGAGCATGTGCTCAGATTGTCTGGGTACTACAATTACTTGAATCAAGTGGGAGTTAATCTTCCAAATAAGATAGTAATTGACAAAGTTCTCTAGTCACTATCACGAAAGTAATTCCCGAGCTCTTCGCGATGCTGAAATCGGTGAAAGTAGAAATCAAGAAAGAGCATCAAGTGTTGATGGTTAACAAGACCACTTGTTTCAAGTAAAGGGCAAAGGGATAGAAAGGGAACTTCAAGAAGAATGACAAGCAAGTTGTCACTCCCGTGAAGAAACCCAAAGCTAAACTCAAGCCTGAAACTAAGTGCTTCTACTGCAAAGGAAATGGTCACTGGATGTGGAACTGCCCTAGATACTTGGCGAATAAAAAGGATGGCAAAGTGAACAAAGGTATATTTGATATACAGATTATTGATGTGTATTTTACTAGTGTTCATAGCAACCCCTGTGTATTTGATACCAGTTCAGTTGCTAAAATTAGTAACTCGAAACGAGAGTTGCAGAATGAACAGAGACTAGTTAAAGGTGAAGTGACGATGTGTGTTGGAAGTGGTTCCAACATTGATATGGTTATCATCGCACACTCCCTATACTTTCGGGATTAGTGTAGAACCTAAATAAATGTTATTTGGCATTTGCATTGAGCATGAATATGATTTGATTATGTTTGTTGCAATACGGTTATTCATTTAAAGCCACATAATAATTGTTATTCTGTTTACATGAATAAAGCCTTCGATGGTCATACACCCAATGAAAATAGTTTGTTGGATCTCGATCGTAGTGATACACATATTCATAATATTGAAGCCAAAATATGCAAGGTTAATAATGATAGTGCAACTTATTTGTGGCACTTCCGTTTAGGTCATATTGATGTAAAGCGCATGAAGAAACTCCATAGTGATGGACTTTTGCAATCACTTGATTATGAATCACTTGGTGCTTGCGAACCATGCCTCATGGGCAAGATGACTAAAACTACGTTCTCCAGAATAATGGAGCGAGCAAAAAATTTGTTGGAAATCATACATACTGATGTATGTGGACCGATGAGTGTTGAAACTCGCGGCGGGTATCGTTACTTTCTGACCTTCAGTGATGATTTGAGCATATATGGGTATATCTACTTGATGAAGCACAAGTCTGAAACCTTTGAAAAGTTCAAAGAATTTCAGAGTGAAGTAGAGAATCATCGTAACAAGAAAAATAAAGTTTCTACGATTTGATCGTGGAGGTGAATATTTGAGTTATGAGTTTGGTCTTCATTTGAAACAATGTGGAATAGTTTCACAACTCACACCACCCGGAACACCACAGCATAATGGTGTGTCCGAACGTTGTAACCGCACTTTATTAGATATGGTGCGATCTATGATGTTTCTTACCGATTTACCACTATCGTTTTGGGTTATGCATTATAGACAGCTGCATTCACGTTAAATAGGGCACCATCTAAATCTGTTGAGACGACGCCTTATGAACTGTAGTTTGGCAAGAAACCAAAGTTGTCGTTTCTTAAAGTTTGGGGCTTCGATGCTTATGTGAAAAAGCTTCAACCTGATAAGCTCGAACCCAAGTCGGAGAAATGTGTCTTCATAGGATACCCAAAGGAGACTGTTGGGTACATCTTCTATCACAGATCCAAAGGCAAGATATTCGTTGCTAAGAATGGATCCTTTCTAGAGAAGGAGTTTCTCTCGAAAGAAGTGAGTGGGAGGAAAGTGGAACTTGATGAGGTAATTGTACCTTCTCCCGAATTGGAAAGTAGTACATCACATAAACTGGTTGCAGTGATTCCTACACCAATTAGTGAGGAAGCTAATGATGATGATCATGAAACTTCGGATCAAGTTTCTACTGAACTTCGTAGGTAAACCAAAGTATGTTCTGCACCAGAGTAGTACGGCAACCCAGTTCTGGAAGTCATGTTACTTGACCATGATGAACCTACAAACTATGAGGAAGCGATGATGAGCCCAGATTCCGCAAAATGGCTTAAGGCCATGAAATCTAAGATGGGATCCATGTATGAGAACAAAGTGTGGACTTTGGTTGACTTGCCCGATGATCAGCAACCATCGAAAATAAATGGATCATCAAGAGGAAGACCACCGCTGACGGTAATGTTACTGTTTACAAAGCTCGACTTGTTGCAAAAGGGTTTTGACAAGTTCAAGGAGTAGACTACGATGAGACTTTCTCACCCGTAGCGATGCTTAAATCTGTCCGAATCATGTTAGCAATTGCTGCGTTTTATGATTATGAAATATGGCAAATGGATGTCAAAACTGCATTCCTGAATGGATATCTTACAGAAGAGTTGTTTATGATGCAACCAGAAGGTTTTGTCAATCCTAAAGGTGCTAACAAAGTGTGCAAGCTCCAGTGATCCATCTATGGACTGGTGCAAGCACCTCGGAGTTGGAATATACGCTTTGATGAGGTGATCAAAGCATATGGTTTTATACAGACTTTTGGAGAAGCCTGTATTTACAAGAAAGTGAGTGGGAGCACTACATCCTTTTCTGATAAGTATATGTGAATGACATATTATTGATCGAAAATGATGTAGAATTTTCTGGAAAGCATAAAGGAGTGTTTGAAAGGAGTTTTTTCAAAGAAAGACCTCGATGAAGCTGCTTACATATTGAGCATCAAGATCTATAGAGATAGATCGAGACGCTTGATAAGTTTTTTCAATGAGTACATACCTTGACAAGTTTTGAAGTAGTTCAACATGGATCAGTCAGAGAAGGAGTTCTTGCCTGAGTTCTAAGGTATGAAGTTGAGTAAGACTCAAAACCCGACCTCGACAAAATATAGAGAAAGAATGAAAGTCATTCCCTATGCCTCAGCCATAGGTTCTATAAAGTATGCCATGTTGTGTACCAAACATGTTGTGTACCTTACCATGAGTTTGGCAAGGAGGTACAAAAGTGATCCAGGAGTAGATCACTGGACATCGGTCAAAATTATCCTTAGTTACTGAATGACTATGGAAATGTTTCTTGATTATGGAGGTGATACAGAGTTTGTAGTAAAGAGTTACACCGATGCAAGCTTTACACTAATCCAGATGACTCTAAGTATTAATCTGGATGCATATTGGAAGTGGGAGCAATTAGCTAGAGTAGCTCCATGCAGAGCATTGTAGACATAGAAATTTGCGAAATACATACATACCTGAATGTGTCAGACCCGTTGACTAAACTTCTCTCACAAGCAAAACATGATCACACCTTACTACTCTTGGGTGTTAATCACATAGCGATGTGAACTAGATTATTGACTGTAGTAAACCCTTTGGGTATAGGTCACATGGCGATGTGAACTATGGGTGTTATTCACATAACAATGTGAACAATCGGTATTAAAACACATGGAGATGTGAACTAGATTATTGACTCTAGTTGTCAGGCCCAAGATGCGATTCTATCCCGATCACGTGACACTTACGTGATTGGGGCACAACCGCATTTCGGGCGCTTAGCAAGATGGATATCATTACATCGTACCATTACATACATACATGGGGGATACAACAATACATACAAGTCACATGAATACAACAATATCAATACAAGTATCCGACTACGGATACAAACAAGAAAAGAACAAAGACATCCATCTGCTATCCCAGGCTGCCGACCCGGAACCTAACCCAAGACTGAAGAAGAAGAACTCCAACAAAAGAACAACACTCTCACGTCAAGACATTGAAACCTGCACCTGCAACTGTTGTTGTAGTATCTGTGAGCCACGAGGACTCAGCAATCCCATAACCATGGGCAACAGGACTATCAAAGCTTAATAGGTAGGAAGAGGTAAAGTGGTGAGGTTGCAGCAGCGGCTAAGCAATATATGGTGGCTAACTTACGAGTACAAGAATAAGATGAGCATCTATGCAAACGGTCGCAAATAGTAGTGATCGCTAAAGATCCTGAACTACATACGAGTCAAACATAACCCCACCGTGTTCTCTTCTCAAAGTGAAAAGAGACCGCCACGGTTACTCACACAGTTGTGTGTTTTACTTCGGATCCTCTGTCAAGTTTTCTACAACCGGACATTAACAAATTCCAATCTGCCACATAACCGCGGGCACGGCTTTCGAAAGATCATAACCCTGCAGGGGTGTCCCAACTTAGCCCATCACAAGCTCTCACGATTAGCTGAAGTGATAAATATAATATCATCACCCCTTATCTTAGGGAAATCCGATCAGGCTCGGCATCCTGGTGCACAAGACATTTCGACAATGGTAAAACAAGTCCAGCAAGACCTCCCGGCGTGCCGCCACCCTCATACTAGCCGCGCGTATCTCGTCTCAGGCCACAACCGGACGGGCGATGCTACAGGTAAAACCAAACCTCGAGTTTCCCCGTGGTGGCCCCGCAGGACCCCCGTTTGGGACCAACACCATCATCACTGGCCCCCCTGTTATGTAGAATTAAGAACCCGGGGACATGACCCCCTATGCAATTAATTAATTAATTAAGTTGTTATATGAGCAAAATAAAACCAATGTTGGGCCTTGCTGGAGGAGTTTTATTCAAAGTCGAACTGTCAAGGGGTCCCCATATACCCATCGTGTAAGGAACGCAAAATCAAGGAACATAATGCCGGTTTATCGGCGCCTAAGATGGCATGAGTGGAACAAAACACTGAGCAAAAGGCCAAGCCTTCCAGCCATGCCCAGTATATAGGTGTGTTAATAATAATAATAGATATTGTGATATTCCAACAACAAGTTCCCTCCTGGAACGAACTTCATCTTCACCTGCAACTAACAACGCTATAAGAGGGGCTGAGCAAGCGGGTAACATCGCCAAACAATGGTTTTGCTAGGAAGGTTTCAACGGTTAGAGGTTTCATGGCAACAAGGAGAGGCTGACAAAAATGATGGGTAGCGCGACATGTAACGATAGCATCGAGACACTAAGCATGGCAATGATAGTAAAGGTATCCAAGGGTATGGCCATCTTGCCTGAGATCCTGCAAGGAAGAAGAACGGTTCCGTGAAGAAGACGGTGAAGAAGCCTTGAAGAAGAACCACGGGTAGACGACTGAATCCTCACGAACGCAACGGAACAAGCACTAACGAGAAGAAGCAAGCAATACGGTAAACAAACCACTCAAGAACATAACAATATGCTCAACCAAGTATGATGCCAAACAAGTCTACTTATGATGCACAACAAGACTACACAGAAAGCAAAACATGGCAAGGTAGGAAGCACAGAAAACATCACAGGAAACATGGCAATGTGCTTAAGCAAGTATGATGCAAACAAGTCTATATAGGAAGCACAACAAGTCTATACAGGAAGCATTACATGGCAAGGTAGGAAGCACAGAAAACAACACAAGTCCATATGATGCAATACATGGCAAGGTATGATGCATGACAAATCTATACAGGAAGCACAACAAGTCTATACAGGAAGCATAACAAGTCTATACAGGAAGCATAACATGGCAAGGTAGGAAGCATAGAAAACAACACAAGTTTATATGATGCAATACATGGCAAGCTATGATGCATGACAAATCTATACAGGAAACACAACAAGTATATACAGGAAGCATTACATGGCAAGGTAGGAAACATAACTTGACAAGGTAGGAAGCACAACATGGCAACGGTGCAAGATGCACCCAAACATCAACCAAACTCACTCCAAACATGTTAACAACATGTTATTATGATTCTACTTGCAAAATCACTCAAGTTTCATATAAGAATCACCCCAAACGGAGCAACGGGCTAAAAGATACACATGAAACAAGATATATCAACAAGCTGACATTAACAGCCACATAGCAACTTTGGAGCATGATAAATATAAGCTACAACACTCAAACATGCTGATAAGAAGCATGAACATGAAGTAGACATATCCTACAGCAAAAAACTCCATTGGAGCATCTCCATAGGAGGCATGGATCAATAGCAACAAGCTACAACATTTTGATCATGACACTAAAAACCTGACAACAATATTTTATAGCAACTTGGTAGCAAGAATTAAATATGCTACAGCCACCCAAAAGAGCATGTGAGAGCATGAATGGATAGCCAACAACATATACAACAAGGAATCATCAATAGTCACCCCAAAACTATCATGGATTTGCCTAGAACAACAAGCAAACATGGCATCTGGAAATTACAGATTCCAGACTTAGTGAAATATCACTAAGTGTTAAAACAGTAACAGCAACATGGCATGTTTGTGAGCAAGTTTAAGTCACCTCAAAGCATAACATGGCAAGTGGTTTGCACCACAACAAAGTACACATGAAGGGGAATCCAAAACATATAAGCATGCAACAAGGCGAAAACCACATCAATAGCAACGAGCTCCTCAACTAGGGCATCTCGTAACAAGTTTAACAACCTATGTGACGCCCGAGACCGACGTCCCAGAAGATTCCAGAAGCTTCCCGAAGATTCCAGATGTTCCGGGTTGCCCGTGTGTTTCTTTTGAGCTTGTGTTATTTATTTTGCATGCATCATGTCATCATGTCATTTTAATTTTGCATCTCAACCTAAATAAATCGTGTGGACCTTCGGTCCATTTAAATCGAGGGAGGAATGACTTCTCTTTATAACATATCCTCCAAATAGTATGGAGCTATATTAAAATATTCCATTTGTTGGAATTCACCATAACACACTTGCATAATCTCCCCATGTCTTTTCACTTCGAGTTTCACCTTCAAAACCTTGTCTAAAATTCCTTCCGTTTTTTTTCGAGACTCCTCCTAAAATCTAGACTCCTTTTAAACTCCTTGAGGCAAGCTATTTATTTAGTTTGCACTTCCCGTTTGTTGGAAATATTTTTGTGAGGTTGGAGTTATTCCGTAAAGCCTTACAAAAATGTCCATCATTTTATCCTTGTTCTTTGACCTTCTTTTATTTTTTTTATTTTTGCTCCTTCTCTTTTGCTTCTGCTAAGGGAGATAAAAAAAAGGCAGCAGCCCAGGCCCTCCATCCTACCGCGGCCCAGGCCTCCCCTAGGCTCATCCGCGCTGGCCCATTCCTCGGCCTGCTCTTAACCGGCCCATCTTGGCCCTTTTCCCGACCGAACCCTAGCGCACGTCCCTCCCAGCGCTCGCACTCGCTCCCTCGTCCCCCCCAAGCCGCCGCCACTTTCCCTCGCTCTCTCTCTGCCCGTTTCCTTCCTCGCTCGACCAACCCAGCACCCGATGCCCCGATCTCCCGATTCTTCCCTTGTTCCAGGAGCCGGGGCCTTCTCCCTCTCCCTCTCCGCTCCTTCCGCTCGTACGCCGCCCCCCATCGCAGTCCCCATCTCGCGAACCCTCGACCTCTCTTCGGTCTCCAGCAGCCGCGCCAGGGGAGCTGCCCTCTCGAGCCCGAAGCCCCTCGTCCTCCCGTGCTCGC
The DNA here is from genome assembly GCA_902687465.1 of Secale cereale. Lineage (NCBI taxonomy): Eukaryota > Viridiplantae > Streptophyta > Magnoliopsida > Poales > Poaceae > Secale > Secale cereale. Next base: position 263,392,565 of record LR738711.1, on the reverse strand, counting down.
GGGAGTCCAGCAGCCGTCGCGCGCCCGTCTCCATCGCAAGGCAAGAGGACCGAGCGCTCCTCCCTCCTTCCTAGCGCGCGGCCAGGAGCCCAGGTTCCGCGCCCGGCCTCGTTCTGTCCGCGGCATGGCCGCCTCCCGGAGCCCGGCGCCGCCCCGACGCAGGAGCCCCGCGCCGCCGAGCCTCCATGGCGCCTCGCTCTCGCCCCAGCGCACGCCTTCCCTCGCGCGGACGCCGCCCTTCCGTCGCTCGTCCAGGGCGCCAGCTCGCCGTGCTGCCTCTGCCTCGTCGGCCCTCCCTCCAGGCTGGCCAGGCTCCGCCCTTCGTCGCCCCGCGAGCGGCCGCCTCGTCCCAGCTCGCCAAGACCGGAGGATGCGGCTCCCTTCTCCAGCTCAGAGCGCCTTGGAGCTCTCCCGCGGGCAGGAGTCTTCCTGCCTCCTTCGTCCCGAGCCCCGCGTCCGGCTACCGGATCCCGCAGCGCCGTGCTGCCCTTTTGTTTAGCTCTTGTAGTTTTGTTTTGTTGGTGTTGTGTTTTGTTTTTTTTTGTTTTGTGTGCTTTGTGCTGTAATTTTTTGACAGATGACCCGTGTATGACTACCGGCGACCCGACCAAGTACCTCTTCACGTGATGTTGAACGGCTACGAGTTCGGGAACGACTACATGAACGAGTACCCCTACCGATGCGACAAGTACCACTACTTCCACTACCGTCGCAAACGGGAACCCCCAAGTACCACTACGAACGCCGACGCGACAAGTACCCCGACATCGACGACCCGAACGACTACCGTCGCCGTGTACCGCTACCGTCGCCCGGAAACGAGGAATTCGCCAAGTACCACGACACCCCGTGAACAACTACTTCCCTCTACGGAACGACTTCTTCCTCGTCGGCCGCGAGAACGACTCCTTCCTCTACGAACTCGAACCGTCCCGAAACAATTGTTTCGAAGGTATAACCCCGAGACGTGACCCGTGCATGCTTGCTTGTGTTGTATGAAATGCTTCCCTCGTGTGCTTCGTGCCCGTTCCACCTTTGTCATGTTCCTCGGTTGCCTCGTCGCCGACTCGTGGGAACCCGGTAACGGGATCGCCCCACCTTTCATCTCGTTTGACTCACCCACGCCATCTTACCTTTCGCATCGGACTCTCAACGAGATACCGGTACCGATATGTTGCGTGGCATCATTTTCGGATCGTTGCCGTGGCACTTTTCCCTTTCACCACGGTGACAAATGCTTCTTGTCTCTTTTAAGTCAACCTTTTATTAAAACTTGCATAAACTTGATCATGTCATCCGCATCATGTTAACAACACTAAATGCTTAATTGTTGTTTGCTTATAATTATTAAACATGCTCATGGGGATTTTCCGGAGATGTTGTTGTTATTTTTTTCCGGCCTCATTTAAAATGTCTAGATAGTATAGTTTCTTTATGCTTCACCTCTTGCCATGTTAAAAACATTTAAACTTGCCTTGTTAATAATGAGAGTCAACTAAATAATTAATATGTGGTGTTTCGTCAATATGCAACTCGTTGCATATTGATCTCCACTTAACTTGTAGTTTTGTTTGTGCACTTTGCCATGCCATGCATAATTAAACCGGACATGCATCATGCTTGCTTGTGCATCGTATGCCATGTTGATGCTTGTGTGTTTACCGTGTTGTTTTCTTCTTTCCGGTTGTTTCTCTAGTTAGCTTCGGTTTCGTTCCGGAGTTGTGAGGATTCGCTCGACTGTTGCTCCGTCTTCTTCTTGGATCCGTTCTTCTCCTTTGTGGAATCCCAGGCAAGATGACCGAACCCGGATACCATTACTATCTTTGCCTATTGCTAGAGTATCGCTCTATAGTTTTGCCTCGATGCCCATGTTCTTCTTGTCAGCCTCCTACTTGTAACCAATTGCCATGTTTAACCACCCTACCTACGCAAACCGTTGCTTGGCTAAGTACGCTTCGCTCAACCCTCTTATAGCATTGCTAGTTGCAGGTGAAGATTGAAGATGCTTGCTTCATGTTGAAGTTTGGTTGGGTTATATCACACTATATAAATGCTTAAAAATGAAATCATCTATATACTGGCGGGGTGGAAGGCTAAGCCTTTTGCTTGGTGTTTTGTTCCACTCATGCCGTTAGGAACCGTATAAACCGGTGTTATGTTCCTTGATTATGCGTTCCTAACACGGTTGGGGTGTATGGGACCCCCTTGATAAACCGCTAAGTGCTAAGTCTTTTCCAGCAAGTCCCAACATTTGGTACTATTTGCCTCATAATAACAACTTATTTAATTAATTAAATTTGCATAGGGGGTCGCGTCCCCGAGGATTCTTAATTCTACATAGCAGGGGGGGCCAGTGCTGATGGCGTTGGTCCCAAACGGGGAGTCTGCAGGGCTGCCTTGGGGCAACCCGAGGTATCTGGTATACCTGTAGAATCGCCCATCCGGTCGTGTCCTGAGACCTAGATACGCGCGGCTACTATCAGGGTGTCGACACGCCGGGAGGATTTGCTGGATTAGCCTTACCTTAGTTCGGTTTAACTTGAGCACGGGATTCCGAGAATACTCGGGCCTTCCCAACTATGGAGTTGCGACTCCGCGGATCGTGGGCTTGTAATGGGTCAAGTTGGAACACCCCTGCAGGGTTTGAACTTTCGAAAGCCGTGCCCGCGGTTATGTGGCAGATGGGAGCTTGTTAATTCCGGTTGTAGATAACTTGACACAATGATCCAATACACTACCAGCGTGTGTACCGTGACTGTCAATTTCCGAATAGGGATTCGGGAGTTGAACACGGTGGGGTTATGTTTGACCGGCTTTAGTTAGGATCACTTCGTGATCATCTTTCGACCGATGCTCTTCTCTTCTCGCTCTCTTTTGCGTAAGTTAGTGCTAGTTGCTGCTGCAGACTCTTGTTTGTTCCTTCACCTCTCGTTCTTTCTTCAGCCTTGTCCTCACCCAAGGCTTAAATAGTCTTGTTACCCGGGAACGGGATTGCTGAGTCCTCTGTGGCTCACAGTTACTTCACCACACCAGATGCAGGTTCAGCCGAGTTTGATGCAGGAGCTGGTTCAGTTCTTCACCCGGGAGTCCGACGAAGCTTGTGGCCGTTGGCTTGTGACGGTTTCGATGTTCAGTAGTGGTTTCTACTAGGATTCGATCCTGACCTGTGGCTTTTGTTGTTTTGGTATCTTTCTTTTGGTTCTTCACCCGTAGTCGGGTTGTGATGTTCTGAATGATGATTGCTTATGTAATGTATTGTGTGACGTGGCGAGTGTAAGCCAACTATCTCCTTTTGCATTTTTAATCCCTCTTTTACATGAGTCGTGCAAAGATACCAAACTTGAGATCATTCTAGGATGGATTTATGCCTTTAAGTCGTGCCTCGACACGTAGGAGGTATAACTCCATCCTGGGCATTACAAGTTGGTATTCAGAGCCTTCTCCGACCTAGAAGCCCCCACTGATTGATCGAATCGTTGACGGTTGAGTCTAGGCACACACTGAAAACATTTTGAGTCCTATATTATATCGGAGAGTAGGATTTCTGTTTGCTTCTCATTTCTTTTCTCTCTGGTGAGGACTCCTGACGATTACTCTTTTCTCTTCTACTTTCAAAAATTGCACCAAATTTTTTTTTAGGATCCCGCGAGTATTCTGGGATTGTTTCGATGTTCTTGTGACAATGATATTGTTCTCGATGCCTCCTGTTACCGAGGAGTTGAGCTTCGGGGTATCATTGACACAAGCATATCGCGACAGTACTAAATACTTAAGACGGCCGACATCAAAAATCTCTCCTATACGGCCAGTGGCAAGATAACCCCGACATCACCCAGTACTGGGGAGGTAGTTCGAGAGTATTGCCATAGCTTGTTATAGTGGATGCTTTTCGAAGGTCCGAGGTACACAGTTTCCGAGAACGACTGGTTATGTGTTGAAGGATGGATACACCTGGATGTAGGTTTAGAGTTGATTGCGCGGTGCTTCCCGTGTATCCCCAACACCTGATTGCATAACTGGAAACTTTCGGAAATCTATAGGTGGGTTCATCTAGTAGTTCTAGGCATTCTTCCAACGGATGCTCGATATGAAGTTTGGGGTTTTACATTGAGTGAAGTGGTTTTATGGACTTGTTCTGATCGGGAGTTGCATCTTAAAGGATCCTTGGCTATGCTGATCCGGGGATGACAAAACCCTTTTGTAACACGTTCCATGAGCTTTCAGCACGAAGATGTCGGACGAAACTTCTATCTTGTATTTGTTCTATCTGATCCTTGTTCCTTTTTATTTATCTTTTGTTCTCCCTAGTGGCTTCTCGTCTAGTTGAGGTACCTGCAGAATTCATTCGTTCAATTCTTCGTTCGAATGATATTGTGAAGATCATGTTACTTATCTATCCTTTGTTCTTGTTTTGATTCTGGTATTCGAGTTGCTTCGATGATAAATGTTGATTCCATACCTTTCCTAATCGGTGTTCTCATATTTCTATGAGAGTGCTAGTCCTTCTTAATCATCAAGATGGTCATGTTAAATTCTTTTCAACCGGTGTCCATTTTGTTCATCCCAAGTTGTCTTTGTTTTTCCCTACCCTCCCTCCCTTTTTCTTCTTGGAGTCAGTAATTCTCAGAAGAAGTATCCATTTTATTCATGTGATATTTCTTCATTCTTTTGCTTCAATGTTCTTATCCGGTGTTTTATCATGAAGATGCTCAAGAGCTTCAAGTTCATCATTCTTTTGTTCTCTAATTCTGCCGGTGGATGTAATTCAAGATTTCGGTGTTGATCTTATCCTTTTCCTCATTTCACAATGCTTTCTTATTCCGGTGCACCAAATTAATCATTCTCCTCTTGCTATTCATATCCGGAGTGCTGAAGATTCATAATTCCATTCTTATTCTGTTCAAGCTAGTTTGAGCATTGTTATCTTATTCAAGCCATTTAATTCAACCGGTGCAATATCTCTTAAGCAATCTTTTCAACGGTGATTTCTTTGAGTGGGCCCTAACCCACAGGTCTTTTCCCAGGATCTTACCTGACTCTTCTTTTCCGGAGTATTCTGAAATTCTTTTCATAGTGTGACGTAAGAATGATTCCCATCAGTCACATGCCTTCTCCAAGATCGCTTTCAAATTCTTGTTCATCATTGGTTCAACCTTTTAATTCTTCATTCCGGAGTGCTCAATAATTCTTATGGCATTTCTCGTCTTCATTCTCAACATTTGGAGACCGGAGAAGTGTTTCTCTTAAATCTTGGCCCGTTCTCTCAAGATTTTCATGAATTCTTTTCTTTGTGATCCTCCGAAGGCCATCATTTCAGAATATTTCTCGTTCTCAGTTTTCAACTTCGTCCTCCAAATATTCTTCATTGATGTCTCTTCGTTCGTCTCCATATTCTTACGGTGGTTCTTTCTAGTTTACTCTTCCGTTGTTATCGTGTTAATTAATTTGTTCTTTCACAATCCTACCGGTGGTTCGTTGTATAATTATCCGAGCTTGTGCTAGATCTCTCTTTAATTCTTTCCAACGAGAATAAGTAGTATGCCAAATCCTTGGTTGTCATCAATTTAAATTGGTGAAGGAGATGCATTACATAATTCTTATTCTTATTCCTTCAAGTTGTTTTAATCTCTGTTTTCCGGAGCTTGTTCATCATATCATATTCTCGGTTCTAAGTTGTTCATCTTGTTTTCCGGAGTTCCATGTTATTTCAATTATATCATTTCAAGCTCAATCTAATTCATCGCAGGCCTTGAGTCTTATTCTTTTCTTCTTTCACTTCCATGCTTTCTTTACCGGAGTTCTTCATGGTGATTCATCATGTTTTAATTCATCCTCGAAGGCTTCATCAAGATTTTTGTTGGAGCTCAAGCATTCTTCATCATACTTCCTAATTGCAATTCTTTCTACCTTGTCTTTTCAGGTGGTGTTATGTCATTCTTGATAATTTTCCTTCATGTTTCATGATTCATAAGTTGTCAACAATGAGATATTTAAACCCATCATTGTCCTTGTTCAGGATATCTTTCCAACCCTTCAATTTATTCGTTGGAGTTATCTTGGGTTGTTTTTCACCTAAAGCTTTTCCCTAAGGTTTTTGCTATTATGGTGCTTATAAATGACCCAAGTTCTTCTTTTATCATTCCGGTGAAATAAGTTTTTCGTCTCCTTGTTGATCTCAATCCAATTAAATGTTTCCGTTAGTGGCTGGTTGTCAACTCTTAATTTTGAGATGTTTTCCATAAGCCCACATGAGCTTATTCTTTTCGTTGTTGATTTTTCCAACAACTCCGTTCAACCCTTCTTCGTAAGGATGCTCTTTCAATTCATTTGCCGGAGAAGTTGTCTTTTCTTCTCCATTCTTTTCTTTCGTTGATCTATATGCTATTCTTTCATTCCGGAGGTATTGTTATATTGCTCTCTCGTGACCATCATCTTGTCATATCTATATCATGTTCTTTCATTGTTTATCTATTTAACCGGAGTGTTGTATTCTTCTTTCTAGTTCTCTCATCTTATCAAGTTTTGCCTCACTCTTCAACCGGAGTGCTGTCTGAGTCTTTCTTACCCCTTGTGCCATTCTTTTAATGTTCCGGAGGCTGTGTGTTGTTGTTTTCATCAAGTATCATCTCAACTTGGCTAGTTCTTGCTAATTCCTTCCATTTTCAGACGGAGTGCTGTCCGAATTCTGTCATTCTTTTCCTTGGCCATACCATTGCGGTTTCATATTCTTTTGGTTCCTAAGCTCTTGCTTCATGTCTTTCAACCTACAAGGTTCTGGTTATGTTCCTTGGTCATCTTTTCTAACGGAGTTTTCATCGTCGTTCATCTCCGTTGCATTCTTTCTTTCAACTTGTTTAACCTCTCAAGGTTCTTTGGTTTCACTCGTCTGTCAAAGAAGCAACTTTGTTTTACCTCTTCCTCTTCCGTTTTTACCCGGTGATATCTCTAGGATCTCGGGTCGAGATCCTCTGTTAGTGTGGGAGAGTTGTGACGCCCGAGACCGACGTCCTAGAAGATTCCAGAAGTTTCCCGAAGATTCCAGATGTTCCGGGTTGCCCGTGTGTTTCTTTTGAGCTTGTGTTATTTATTTTGCATGCATCATGTCATCATGTCATTTTAATTTTGCATCTCAACCTAAATAAATCGTGTGGACCTTCGGTCCATTTAAATCGAGGGAGGAATGACTTCTCTTTATAACATATCCTCCAAATAGTATGGAGCTATATTAAAATATTCCATTTGTTGGAATTCACCATAACACACTTGCATAATCTCCCCATGTCTTTTCACTTCGAGTTTCACCTTCAAAACCTTGTCTAAAATTCCATCCGTTTTTTTTCGAGACTCCTCCTAAAATCTAGACTCCTTTTAAACTCCTTGAGGCAAGCTATTTATTTAGTTTGCACTTCCCGTTTGTTGGAAATATTTTTGTGAGGTTGGAGTTATTCCGTAAAGCCTTACAAAAATGTCCATCATTTTATCCTTGTTCTTTGACCTTCTTTTATTTTTTTTATTTTTGCTCCTTCTCTTTTGCTTCTGCTAAGGGAGATAAAAAAAAGGCAGCAGCCCAGGCCCTCCATCCTACCGCGGCCCAGGCCTCCCCTAGGCTCATCCGCGCTGGCCCAGTCCTCGGCCTGCTCTTAACCGGCCCATCTTGGCCCTTTTCCCGACCGAACCCTAGCGCACGTCCCTCCCAGCGCTCGCACTCGCTCCCTCGTCCCCCCAAGCCTCCGCCACTTTCCCTCGCTCTCTCTCTGCCCGTTTCCTTCCTCGCTCGACCAACCCAGCACCCGATGCCCCAATCTCCCGATTCTTCCCTTGTTCCAGGAGCCGGGGCCTTCTCCCTCTCCCTCTCCGCTCCTTCCGCTCGTACGCCGCCCCCCATCGCAGTCCCCATCTCGCGAACCCTCGACCTCTCTTCGGTCTCCAGCAGCCGCGCCAGGGGAGCTGCCCTCTCGAGCCCGAAGCCCCTCGTCCTCCCGTGCTCGCGGGAGTCCAGCAGCCGTCGCGCGCCCGTCTCCATCGCAAGGCAAGAGGACCGAGCGCTCCTCCCTCCTTCCTAGCGCGCGGCCAGGAGCCCAGGTTCCGCGCCCGGCCTCGTTCTGTCCGCGGCATGGCCGCCTCCCGGAGCCCGGCGCCGCCCCGACGCAGGAGCCCCGCGCCGCCGAGCCTCCATGGCGCCTCGCTCTCGCCCCAGCGCACGCCTTCCCTCGCGCGGACGCCGCCCTTCCGTCGCTCGTCCAGGGCGCCAGCTCGCCGTGCTGCCTCTGCCTCGTCGGCCCTCCCTCCAGGCTGGCCAGGCTCCGCCCTTCGTCGCCCCGCGAGCGGCCGCCTCGTCCCAGCTCGCCAAGACCGGAGGATGCGGCTCCCTTCTCCAGCTCAGAGCGCCTTGGAGCTCTCCCGCGGGCAGGAGTCTTCCTGCCTCCTTCGTCCCGAGCCCCGCGTCCGGCTACCGGATCCCGCAGCGCCGTGCTGCCCTTTTGTTTAGCTCTTGTAGTTTTGTTTTGTTGGTGTTGTGTTTTGTTTTTTTTTTGTTTTGTGTGCTTTGTGCTGTAATTTTTTGACAGATGACCCGTGTATGACTACCGGCGACCCGACCAAGTACCTCTTCACGTGATGTTGAACGGCTACGAGTTCGGGAACGACTACATGAACGAGTACCCCTACCGATGCGACAAGTACCACTACTTCCACTACCTTCGCAAACGGGAACCCCCAAGTACCACTACGAACGCCGACGCGACAAGTACCCCGACATCGACGACCCGAACGACTACCGTCGCCGTGTACCGCTACCGTCGCCCGGAAACGAGGAATTTGCCAAGTACCACGACACCCCGTGAACAACTACTTCCCTCTACGGAACGACTTCTTCCTCGTCGGCCGCGAGAACGACTCCTTCCTCTACGAACTCGAACCGTCCCGAAACAATTGTTTCGAAGGTATAACCCTGAGACGTGACCCGTGCATGCTTGCTTGTGTTGTATGAAATGCTTCCCTCGTGTGCTTCGTGCCCGTTCCACCTTTGTCATGTTCCTCGGTTGCCTCGTCGCCGACTCGTGGGAACCCGGTAACGGGATCGCCCCACCTTTCATCTCGTTTGACTCACCCACGCCATCTTACCTTTCGCATCGGACTCTCAACGAGATACCGGTACCGATATGTTGCGTGGCATCATTTTCGGATCGTTGCCGTGGCACTTTTCCCTTTCACCACGGTGACAAATGCTTCTTGTCTCTTTTAAGTCAACCTTTTATTAAAACTTGCATAAACTTGATCATGTCATCCGCATCATGTTAACAACACTAAATGCTTAATTGTTGTTTGCTTATAATTATTAAACATGCTCATGGGGATTTTCCGGAGATGTTGTTGTTATTTTTTTCCGGCCTCATTTAAAATGTCTAGATAGTATAGTTTCTTTATGCTTCACCTCTTGCCATGTTAAAAACATTTAAACTTGCCTTGTTAATAATGAGAGTCAACTAAATAATTAATATGTGGTGTTTCGTCAATATGCAACTCGTTGCATATTGATCTCCACTTAACTTGTAGTTTTGTTTGTGCACTTTGCCATGCCATGCATAATTAAACCGGACATGCATCATGCTTGCTTGTGCATCGTATGCCATGTTGATGCTTGTGTGTTTACCGTGTTGTTTTCTTCTTTCCGGTTGTTTCTCTTGTTAGCTTCGGTTTCGTTCCGGAGTTGTGAGGATTCGCTCGACTGTTGCTCCGTCTTCTTCTTGGATCCGTTCTTCTCCTTTGTGGAATCCCAGGCAAGATGACCGAACCTGGATACCATTACTATCTTTGCCTATTGCTAGAGTATCGCTCTATAGTTTTGCCTCGATGCCCATGTTCTTCTTGTCAGCCTCCTACTTGTAACCAATTGCCATGTTTAACCACCCTACCTACGCAAACCGTTGCTTGGCTAAGTACGCTTCGCTCAGCCCTCTTATAGCATTGCTAGTTGCAGGTGAAGATTGAAGATGCTTGCTTCATGTTGAAGTTTGGTTGGGTTATATCACACTATATAAATGCTTAAAAATGAAATCATCTATATACTGGCGGGGTGGAAGGCTAAGCCTTTTGCTTGGTGTTTTGTTCCACTCATGCCGTTAGGAACCGTATAAACCGGTGTTATGTTCCTTGATTATGCGTTCCTAACACGGTTGGGGTGTATGGGACCCCCTTGATAAACCGCTAAGTGCTAAGTCTTTTCCAGCAAGTCCCAACATTTGGTACTATTTGCCTCATAATAACAACTTATTTAATTAATTAAATTTGCCTAGGGGGTCGCGTCCCCGAGGATTCTTAATTCTACATAGCAGGGGGGGGGCCAGTGCTGATGGCGTTGGTCCCAAACGGGGAGTCTGCAGGGCCGCCTTGGGGCAACCCGAGGTATCTGGTATACCTGTAGAATCGCCCATCCGGTCGTGTCCTGAGACCTAGATACGCGCGGCTACTATCAGGGTGTCGACACGCCGGGAGGATTTGCTGGATTAGCCTTACCTTAGTTCGGTTTAACTTGAGCACGGGATTCCGAGAATACTCGGGCCTTCCCAACTATGGAGTTGCGACTCCGCGGATCGTGGGCTTGTAATGGGTCAAGTTGGAACACCCCTGCAGGGTTTGAACTTTCAAAAGCCGTGCCCGCGGTTATGTGGCAGATGGGAGCTTGTTAATTCCGGTTGTAGATAACTTGACACAATGATCCAATACACTACCAGCGTGTGTACCGTGACTGTCAATTTCCGAATAGGGATTCGGGAGTTGAACACGGTGGGGTTATGTTTGACCGGCTTTAGTTAGGATCACTTCGTGATCATCTTTCGACCGATGCTCTTCTCTTCTCGCTCTCTTTTGCGTAAGTTAGTGCTAGTTGCTGCTGCAGACTCTTGTTTGTTCCTTCACCTCTCGTTCTTTCTTCAGCCTTGTCCTCACCCAAGGCTTAAATAGTCTTGTTACCCGGGAACGGGATTGCTGAGTCCTCTGTGGCTCACAGTTACTTCACCACACCAGATGCAGGTTCAGCCGAGTTTGATGCAGGAGCTGGTTCAGTTCTTCACCCGGGAGTCCGACGAAGCTTGTGGCCGTTGGCTTGTGACGGTTTCGATGTTCAGTAGTGGTTTCTACTAGGATTCGATCCTGACCTGTGGCTTTTGTTGTTTTGGTATCTTTCTTTTGGTTCTTCACCCGTAGTCGGGTTGTGATGTTCTGAATGATGATTGCTTATGTAATGTATTGTGTGAAGTGGCGAGTGTAAGCCAACTATCTCCTCTTGCATTTTTAATCCCTCTTTTACATGAGTCGTGCAAAGATACCAAACTTGAGATCATTCTAGGATGGATTTATGCCTTTAAGTCGTGCCTCGACACGTAGGAGGTATAACTCCATCCTGGGCATTGCAACCTAACAGCCACAAGCACTTTTGCAACATAGATAAACATGGCAATATGAATTCTATCATGCAAGCTAAAGCAACCAACATGTAGAGCATCTCATGATCAACATTTTGACATATCATTTGCATCATTTGGATAAACATGCACCAAGTTATCATATCACAAACATGGCATGAAAATAACAAGTAGCAGCAGTTTATAACAAGTAGCACTCTTGCAGCAGATATTTAAGCATCTAGATGGACTCAAAAAATGCATGACACAATGGAACAAAGTGTAGAGCATATCTCCACGATCATTTTGACATATCATTCACTCAATTTGGATAAGCACACAAAAGATATCATCATGCAAAGATGCAACATAGATGCTGACAGAATAAAAGACTTAGCAGAAATTTACACAAGGAAAAAAAACAAACGGGCGCTAGATTATTATACGGTGCACTGGGCGACGGATTTGGTGGCTCACCATTGGGCCAAACCCAAGTGAAGGAGGCAGGCCCGAGTGGCTGGAGCAGCTGGACCAGCGGGGTGGATCTGGGCCTAGGCCTCGGCCTGGCGGCAAGGCCTCGCGGTGTCTGCAGCCCATGAGGCGCTGGGCGGTCGAGGAGGTCGACCCGGTCGAGGCCAGCGCCCACGACGGGAAGGGCGCCGGCGGCCATGGCTCGTACGGCGGCGGGGAAGGGACCGGACGGCGAGGCCGGCGCCGGACGAGGAGGAGGGCGGCGGACTTGTCCCCTGCGCACCGGATCTGAGGTCGGGGCGGCCGGCTGGGGCGGTTCGGCAACGGCGGCGGCAGAAGAGGTCCGGGCGGCGGCGAGCAAAGTCCGGCGGGGCGGTGACTCGAAGGACGGTGGCCGGCGGCGGTCGAGCACTCCAGCGAGGCGGCGACGCCTGGCGACGGGAGCAAGGAGGCGGGGCTCGGGCGCCTGCGGGCTGGCGGCGGTGGCGCTTCGGGCGGGATCCGGGCCCGGGCGGGCCGGATCTGGGCTTCCGCGGGCCCGCGCGGTGGGGGAAGAAGGTGGCGGCTGCGGCGGAAGCACGGCGCGGCGAGGGTGGAAGCACGGCGCGGCGAGGGTGGAAGCACGGCGCGGCGACGGTGGAAGCACTGGGCGGCGGCAGTGGAAGCACTGCGCGGAATTTGAGGAGGGAGGTAGGGGAAGGCCAAAAATGGACTAGGGGGAGTCCATTTATAGCAGGAGGGCTAGGGTTTAGAGTTTGGAGGGGTTTTGGACCATTCCGGAGCCATCGGATCGCGATCCAACGGCAACGGAGCGAAGGGGGAGTTAGAAAGGCCTAGGTGGGCTGTGTAGAGTAGTTGGGCTGAGGTGAGAGGAGAGGGAGAGAGGCCCACGGGGGTTTTCGCCGCTATATATATCCGTTGGGCTATCAAACGGACTCCAAATGCGATGAAATTTGGCAGGCGGTCTGTCTACACTATAATAAGACCACACGCCAAGTTTCACCCCATTCCGAGAACATTTTTCGGCCACTCACAAAATAAATATTCGGAGACACCGCGGGCGCGTGTGAGTGTGTCTGGGCTCAGAACGGACAACGGAAAGGACGAGGGAGCTCGGACGGATGCAAGTTTCGAAAACTTGCTGATGCAACACACAAGATGACATGGCAAGATGCAACACGCAAGCAGATGACATGGCAGAGGCAACGAATAACTGACTGACACCTGGCGCACCGGTCTCGGGGTGTCACAACACTCCCCTACTAACAAGAGATCTCGTCCCGATATCTTAGGAACGAGACGGGAGGAAAAAGGAAGAACAAAGTTCTTCGAAGACAAAAGAGTGAAAGCAAGTAACCTTGAGAGGTTGAACAACGGAAAGAAGGGATAACAACGGAGATGAACGAGATTGAAAGCTCCGGTAAAATGTGCAACAAGGCATAAGAAGAGAACCAAGAGGATAAGGATATGAAGCACGGGTTGAAGGAATAAGAATGAATTCGAAACCACTCCGGTTAAAAGAGATAGAAAAGGAATCTCCACGAAGGAATTCGGGCAGCACTCCGACTGAAAACTGAAAGAAAAGCACACCGATTGAACATGGATGGAAAGGAACAAGAACCTGAGACAATGAAACGAAAACATGACGTGATTAACAACACAATGCCCCCGGAAGAATTGAAATGATGGAATGAGAAGAAGGGGAACAAGATGACAACTTCCATCACGAATGGATTGAAAGAACATCTTCAAGAGAAAGTCTTGAACGGAGTTGTTGAGAAAAACAACCACAAAAGAATAAGGTTGTCGTGGACTTATGTAAACATCTCAAAGCTTGAGGTGAATTACCGCCGCAACGAAAAGAAGGATTATCTGAGAATGAAGAATTGCAAAACTCCACTTCAAAAGAATACGGAGAATTATTTGCACTCGAGAAGCAAAAGAATAAGAATGCTTGAGCTTTGAGCCAAAAGAATTTGATGAACACTAGAAGAATGAATTAAATGATGAAGAACCACCATGAAGAACTCCGGTAACGAAAGGATGATGAAGTATAAAAGAAAGAATAAGAATAAAGCCTTGCAATGATTTAGACGAGAGTCAGATGAGAAGGCCGAGAAAATTTGAACTCCGGAAAAAATAAAAGCCGAAAGGACTTGGAACTAGAATTTATCCATCAAGAAAAAAGTCCGAAGGAAGGGATTAAATCGAATTCACAAAGAAGAATAAGAATTATGTTATGCTTATCATCCACCAATTAAATTGATGAGAAGCAATGCAATCGCATACTACTTATTCTCGTTGAAAAAGATTAAAGAGAGATATAACTTGAACTCGGGAAAATCTTCATGAAACACCGGTAGGATTGGAATAAAATGAATGGATCGATAAGATAGCACCAGAAAAGAACTGTTGAGCGAATCACCGTAAAAATTGAAACCTAATTAGGAAAAATGAACGAACCACCGGGAAGAATTAATCAAGTGATGAAAAAGAACAAACCACCGAGAAGAATTACAATCGAGTGAAGAACGAGAATGACCACCGTAAGGAATGAGATTGAACAATGCAAGAGGACAAGCCACCGTGAAGAATTGAGATTGAGTGAACACAAGAGAATGAATCTCCGAGAAGAATAAAGCACTTGAGGACAATTAGAATGACGAGAACGAAGAGATTTTGAACTGATTAAAGAATACTTGAACGAAGCACCGGAAAGAATGTGAGACGAACGAAGAGGCATCGATGAAGAATATTTGGAGGACGAAGTTGAAAACTGAGGATGAAGAAATCTTCTGAAATTATGGCCTTCGGAGGAACACAATGAAAAAGAATTCATGACAATACTCCATATGAACGCAATGAGGAAAAAGGTTGAACCACTGATGAAAAGAATTTGGAAACGTTCTTCGAAAGGCACGTGACTGATGTAATACATACTTACGTCACACTTTGAAAAGAATTTCGGAACACTCCGGGAAATAAAAGAGTCAGGTAAGATCCTGGAAAAGACCTGTGGGTTAGGGCCCATCGAAGAGAAAACCACCGTTGAAAAGGATTGGAAGGAGATGATGCACCGGAACAATTGAAAAACCCGAATGAGGTGACAACCTCGAATTAATTGGAACACAGACAACTCTCTTGAGAATGACTTCGGAACTCCGGAATGATTAAATGGAGAGAGGTAAATGAGCAAAGTGAAGCAATTGAGCCGAGGAAAAGAATATGAACAACACCGAATACTTGAGTTGAATCCACCGGAAAATAATAAGAGGTGAAGAATATCCAACGAGAGAAGAACTCATCGGAGAAGAAAAGAGAAGAATGATGGCGGGCTAGACGAGAATTCACCGGTTGACATAACTGAGTAAAGAATGCAAAGGATTCACACGAGTAGGAAGGATACTCTATTACGGACTCTGGCTCCGAGAAGAAAAAGGGTGGGCGGGTGGGAAAAGAAAAGACCACAACGGACGGGGAAACAAGATCAGTTCAAAAGAACTGAGGTTGAACTTGCAAAGAAGAAGAGGGTTGAAACACTTGACGAGAGATACACCAGATGAAAGAACTAACAACGCAATGAACGAAAACTATCCACGTGATCCTAAAAAAAAATTGAAGGGGAAGAGGCGTAATTCAAAACACCTACGTCAAGATTCCTCACCAGAGTGACGAAGGGGCAGGGGAGTAAAAAGAATTCCTACTCTCCGATAACTAGACTCCGAAAAAAATTTCTGCTAGACTCAACAACGGCCAAACTACGATCACTCAAGGGGGCTCCTATGGTCGGTCGAGGCTCTGATACCAACTTGTCAGGCCCAAGATGCGATTCTATCCCGATCACGTGACACTTACGTGATTGGGGCACAACCGCATTTCGGGCGCTTAGCAAGATGGATATCATTACATCGTACCATTACACACATACATGGGGGATACAACAATACATACAAGTCACATGAATACAACAATATCAATACAAGTATCCCACTACGGATACAAACAAGAAAAGCACAAAGACATCCATCTGCTATCCCAGGCTGTCGACCCGGAACCTAACCCAAGACTGAAGAAGAAGAACTCCAACAAAAGAACAACGCTCTCACGTCAAGACATCGGAAACCTGCACCTGCAACTGTTGTTGTAGTATCTGTGAGCCACGAGGACTCAGCAATCCCATAACCATGGGTAACAAGACTATTAAAGCTTAATAGGTAGGAAGAGGTAAAGTGGTGAGGTTGCAGCAGCGGCTAAGCAATATATGGTGGCTAACTTACGAGTACAAGAATAAGATGAGCATCTACGCAAACGGTCGCAAATAGTAGTGATCGCTAAAGATCCTGAACTACATACGAGTCAAACATAACCCCACCGTGTTCTCTTCTCAAAGTGAAAAGAGACCGTCACGGTTACTCACACAGTTGTGTGTTTTACTTTGGATCCTCTGTCAAGTTTTCTACAACCGGACATTAACAAATTCCAATCTGCCACATAACCGCGGGCACGGCTTTCGAAAGATCATAACCCTGCAGGGGTGTCCCAACTTAGCCCATCACAAGCTCTCACGATTAGCTGAAGTGATAAATATAATATCATCACCCCTTATCTTAGGGAAATCCGATCAGGCTCGGCATCCCGGTGCACAAGACATTTCGACAATGGTAAAACAAGTCCAGCAAGACCTCCCGGCGTGCCGACACCCTGATAGTAGCCGCGCGTATCTCGTCTCAGGCCACAACCGGATGGGCGATGCTACAGGTAAAACCAAACCTCGAGTTTCCCCGTGGTGGCCCCGCAGGACCCCCGTTTGGGACCAACACCATCATCACTGCCCCCCTGTTATGTAGAATTAAGAACCCGGGGACATCACCCCCTATGCAATTAATTAATTAATTGAGTTGTTATATGAGCAAAATAAAACCAATGTTGGGCCTTGCTGGAGGAGTTTTATTCAAAGTCGAACTGTCAAGGGGTCCCCATATACCCATCGTGTAAGGAACGCAAAATGAAGGAACATAATGCCGGTTTATCGGCGCCTAAGGTGGCATGAGTGGAACAAAACACCGAGCAAAAGGCCAAGCCTTCCAGCCATGCCCAGTATATAGGTGTGTTAATAATAATAATAATAGATATTGTGATATTCCAACAATAAGTTCCCTCATGGAACGAACTTCATCTTGACCTGCAACTAACAACGCTATAAGAGGGGCTGAGCAAGCGGGTAACATAGCCAAACAATGGTTTTGCTAGGAAGGTTTCAACGGTTAGAGGTTTCATGGCAACAAGAAGAGGCTGACAAAAATGATGGGTAGCGCGACATGTAACGATAGCATCGAGACACTAAGCATGGAAATGATAGTAAAGGTATCCAAGGGTATGGTCATCTTGCCTGAGATCCTGCAAGGAAGAAGAACGGTTCCGTGAAGAAGACGGGGAAGAAGCCTTGAAGAAGAACCTCGGGTAGACGATCGAATCCTCACGAACGCAACAGAACAAGCACTAACGAGAAGAAGCAAGCAATACGGTAAACAAACCACTCAAGAACATAACAATATGCTCAACCAAGTATGATGCAAAACAAGTCTACTTATGATGCACAACAAGTATACACAGGAAGCAAAACATGGCAAGACAGGAAGCACAGAAAACATCACAGGAAACATGGGAATGTGCTTAAGCAAGTATGATGCAAACAAGTCTATATAGGAAGCACAACAAGTCGATACAGGAAGCATTACATGGCAAGGTAGGAAGCACAGAAAAACAACACAAGTCTATATGATGCAATACATGGCAAGGTATGATGCATGACAAATCTATACAGGAAGCACAACAAGTCTACACAGGAAGCATAACAAGTCTATACAGGAAGCATAACATGGCAAGGTAGGAAGCATAGAAAACAACACAAGTTTATATGATGCAATACATGGCAAGATATGATGCATGACAAATCTATACAGGAAGCACAACAAGTATATACAGGAAGCATTACATGGCAAGGTAGGAAACATAACTTGACAAGGTAGGAAGCACAACATGGCAACGGTGCAAGATGCACCCAAACATCAACCAAGCTCACTCCAAACATGTTAACAAGATGTTATTATGATTCTACATACAAAATCACTCAAGTTTCATATAAGAATCACCCAAACGGAGCAACGGGCTAAAAGATACACATGAAACAAGATATATCAACAAGCTAAAATTAACAGCCACATAGCAACTTTGGAGCATGATAAATATAAGCTACAGCACTCAAACATGGTTATAAGAAGCATTAACATGAAGTAGACATATCCTACAGCAAACAACTCCATTGGAGCATCTCCATAGGAGGCATGGATCAATAGCAACAAGCTACAACATTTTGATCATGACACTAAAAACCTGACAGCAATATTTTATAGCAACTTGGGAGCAAGAATTAAATATGCTACAACCACCCAAAAGAGCATGTGAGAGCATGAATGGATAGCCAACAACATATACAACAAGGAATCATCAATAGTCACCCGAAAACTATCATGGATTTGCCTAGAACAACAAGCAAACATGGCATCTGGAAATTACAGATTCCAGACTTAGTGAAATATCACTAAGTGTTAAAACAGTAACAGCAACATGGCATGTTTGTGAGCAAGTTTAAGTCACATCAAAGCATAACATGGCAAGTGGTTTGCACCACAGCAAAGTACACATGAAGGGGAATCCAAAACATATAAGCATGCAACAAGGGGACAACCACATCAATAGCAACGAGCTCCTCAACTAGGCATCTCGTAACAAGTTTAACAACCTAACAGCCACAAGCACTTTTGCAACATAGATAAACATGGCAATATGAATTCTATCATGCAAGCTAAAGCAACCAACATGTAGAGCATCTCATGATCAACATTTTGACATATCATTTGCATCATTTGGATAAACATGCACCAAGTTATCATATCACAAACATGGCATGAAAATAACAAGTAGCAGCAGTTTATAACAAGTAGCACTATTGCAACAGATATTTAAGCATCTAGATGGACTCAAACATGCATGACACAATGGAACAAAGTGTAGAGCATATCTCCACGATCATTTTGACATATCATTCACTCAATTTGGATAAGCACACAAAAAGATATCATCATGCAAAGATGCAACATAGATGCTGACAGAATAAAAGACTTAGAAGAAATTTACACAAGGGAAAAAAACAAACGGGCACTAGATTATTATACGGTGCACTGGGCGACGGATTTGGTGGCTCACCATTGGGCCAAACCCAAGTGAAGGAGGCAGGCCCGAGTGGCTGGAGTAGCTGGACCTGCGGGGTGGATCTGGGCCTGGGCCTCGGCCTGGCGGCTGGGCCTCGCAGTGTCTGCAGCCCACGAGGCGCTGGGCGGTCGAGGAGGTCGACCCGGTCGAGGTCAGCGCCCACGGCGGGAAGGGCGCCGGCGGCCATGGCGCGTACGGCGGCGGGGAAGGGACCGGACGGCGAGGCCGGCGTCGGACGAGGAGGAGGGCGGCGGACCTGGCCCCTGCGCACCGGATCTGAGGTCGGGGCGGCCGGCTGGGGCGGATCGGCAACGGCGGCGGCAGAAGAGGTCCGGGCGGCGGCGAGCAAAGTCCGGCGGGGCGGCGGCTCGAAGGACGGTGGCCGGCGGCGGTCGAGCACTCCGGCGAGGCGGCGGCGGCTGGCGACGGGAGCAATGAGGCGGGGCTCGGGCGCCTGTGGGCTGGCGGCGGTGACGCTTTGGGCGGGATCCGGGCCCGGGCGGGCCGGATCTGGGCTTCCGCGGGCCCGTGCGGTGGGGGAAGTAGGTGGCGGCTGCGGCGGAAGCACGGCGCGGCGAGGGTGGAAGCACGGCGTGGCGACGGTGGAAGCACTGGGCGGCGGCGGTGGAAGCACTGCGCGGAATTTGAGGAGGGAGGTAGGGGAAGGCCAAAAATGGACTAGGGGGAGTCCATTTATAGCAGGAGGGCTAGGGTTTGGAGTTTGGAGGGGTTTTGGACCATTCCGGAGCCATCGGATCGCGATCCAAAGGCAAAGGAGCGAAGGGAGAGTTAGAAAGGCCTAGGTGGGCTGTGTAGAGTAGTTGGGCTGAGGTGAGAGGAGAGGGAGAGAGGCCCGCGGGGGTTTTCGGAGACCGAAAACGTCCGACGAATTAACCGGCGACTAGTGCCGCTATATATATCCGTTGGGCTATCAAACGGACTCCGAATGCGATGAAATTTGGCAGGCGGTCTGTCTACACTATAATAAGACCACACGCCAAGTTTCACCCCATTCCGAGAACATTTTTCGGCCACTCACAAAATAAATATTCGGAGACACCGCGGGCGCGTGTGAGTGTGTCTGGGCTCATAATGGACAACGGAAAGGACGAGGGAACTCGGACGGATGCAAGTTTCGAAAACATGCTGATGCAACACACAAGATGACATGGCAAGATGCAACACACAAGCAGATGACATGACAGAGGCAACGAATAACTGACTGACACCTGGCGCACCGGTCTCGGGGTGTCACACTAGTGCAAGTGGGAGACTGAAAGAAATATGCCCTAGAGGCAATAATAAAGTTATTATTTATTTCCTTATATCATGATAAATGTTTATTATTCATGCTAGAATTGTATTAACCGGAAACTTAGTACATGTGTGAATACATAGACAAAACATAGTGTCCCTAGTATGCCTCTACTAGACTAGCTCATTGATCAAAGATGGTTATGTTTCCTAACCATAGACATGAGTTGTCACTTGATCAACGGGATCATATCATTAGGAGAATGATGTGATGGACTAGACCCATCCGTTAGCTTAGCACTATGATCGTTTAGTTTTACTGCTATTGCTTTCTTCATGACTTATACATGTTCCTATGACTATGAGATTATGCAACGCCCGAATATCGGAGGAACACCTTGTGTGCTATCAAACGGTCACAACATAACTAGGTGATTATAAAGATGCTCTACAGGTGTCTCCGAAGGTGTTCGTGGTGTTGGCATAGATCAAGAATAGGATTTGTCACTCCGAGTGTCGGAGAGGTATCTCTAGGCCCTCTCGGTAATGCACATCATAATAAGCCTTGCAAGCAAATGACTAATGAGTTAGTCACAAGATGATGTATTACAGAACGAGTAAAGAGCCTTTCCAGTAACGAGATTGAACAAGGTATTGAGATACCGATGATCGAATCTCTGGCAAGTAACATACCGATGACAAAGGGAACGACGTATGTTGTTATGCGGTTTGACCGATAAAGATCTTCGTAGAATATGTAGGAGCCAATATGAGCATCCAGGTTCCACTATTGGTTATTGACCAGAGATGAGCCTCGGTCATGTCTACATAGTTCTCGAACCCGTAGGGTCCGCACGCTTAACGTTTGATGATGATCGGTATTATGAGTTTTTTTGAGTTTTGATGACCGAAGGTAGTTCGGAGTCCCGGATGAGATCGGGGACATGACGAGGAGTCTCGAAATGGTCGAGACATAAAGATCGATATATTGTGTGACTATATTAGGACATCGGAAAGGTTCCGAGTGATTCGGGTATTTTTCGGAGTACCGGAGAGTTACGGGAATTCGCCGGGGAGTTTATGGGCCTTATTGGGCTTTAGGGGAAAGAGAGAGAGGAGGCTGCGCCCCCCCCCCCCCAAATTCTTAGTACGAATTGGACTAGGGGGAGGGGATGCGCCACCTCCTTCCTTCTCTTCTCTTTTCCCTTTCCTTCTCTCCTACTCCTACTACTTGGCAGGGCTCCTAGTTCTACTAGGAAAGGGGGAATCCTACTCCCGATGGGAGTAGGACTCCCCTAGGGCGCGCCATAGAGAGGGACGACCCCTCCCCTCCCCTCCTCCTTTATATACGGGGGTAGAGGCACCCCATAGAGACACAAGTTGATCAGTTGATCTCTCCCAACCGTGTGCGGTGCCCCTCTCCACAGAAACACACCTCGGTCATATCGTTGCAGTGCTTAGGCGAGGCCCTGCGCCAGTAGCTTCATCATCTCCATCACCACGTCGTCGTGCTGATGAAACTCTCCCGCGAAGTTCTAATGGATCAAGAGCTCGTGGGACGTCATCAAGCTGAACGTGTGCTGAATGCGGAGGTGCCGTAAGTTCGGTGCTTGATCGGTTGGATCGCGAAGAAGTTCCACTACATCAACCGCGTCACTAGACGCTTCCACTTTCGGTCTTCGAGGGTATGTAGACACACTCTCCCCTCTCATTGCTATACATCTGGTAGATAGATCTTGCTTGATCGTAAGAAATTTTTGAAATACTATGTTACCCTACAGCACAGTAGCGTAAGTATTTCCCTCAGTTTTTGAGAACCAAGGTATCAATCCAGTAGGAGACCACGTGCGAGTCCCTCGCACCTGCACAAACAAATAAGAACTTCGCAGCCAACGTGATAAGGGGTTGTCAATCCCTTTACGGTCACTTACGAAAGTGAGATCTGATAGATATGATAGTTTGATATTTTTGGTATTTTTGGATATAAAATCAGAAAGTAAAAGCGGAAAAGTAAAGTAGATTGTAGATTGATATGTTGAGAATAAACCCGGGGGCCATAGGTTTCTCTAGTGGCTTCTCTCATGGTAGCGGTATTCTACGGCGGGTAAACAAATTACTATCGAGCAATTGATAGAAAAGCGAATAATTATGAGACTATCTAGGCATGATCATTATACATAGGCATCACGTCCAAAAAAAGTAGACCGAAACAATTCTACATCTACTACTATTACTCCACACATCGACCGCTATCCATCATGCATCTAGAGTATTAAGTTCATAAGAACAGAGTAACGCCTTAAGCAAGATGACATGATGTAGAGGGATAAACTCAAATAACATGATATAAACCCCATCTTTTTATCCTTGATGACAACAATATAGTACGTGCCTTGCTGCCCCTACTGTCACTGGGAAAGGACACCGCAAGAATGAACCCAAAGCCAAGAACTTCTCCCATTGCAAGAACTATAGATCTAGTAGGCCAAACCAAACCAATAAATCGAAGAGACTTGCAAGGATATTATAATCATACATAAAGAGTTCAGAAAAGAACCAAATATTTCTCATAGATAATCTTGATCATAAACCCACGATTCATCGGGTCTCGACAAACACACCGCAAAAAAAGATTACATCGAATAGATCTCCTCGAAGACCGAGGAGAACTTGGCATTGAGATCCAAAGAGAGAGAAGAAGCCATCTAGATACTAGCTATGGACCCGAAGGTCTGTGGTAAACTACTCACAACTCATGGTGAGGCGATGATGATGATGTAGAAGCACTCCGTGGTAGATCCGTCCTCCGGCGGAGCTCCGGAACAGGCCCCAAGATGGGATCTCATGGGAACAGAAGGTTGCGGCGGTGGAACTAGGGTTTTCTCTGTTGTCCTGATGGTTTCGGGGTACGTACGTATATTTAGGAGGAAGGAGGGCACCGGGGGCCAGACATGGGGCCCACGAGGTAGGGGGGCACGCCCTATAGGGGGGCGCCCCCCACCCTCGTGGACGCCACGTGTGCCCTACTCCGTGGTTCTCAAGTCTCTCGTGCGTATTTTGCTCCAAAAATATCTCTCCCGAAGTTTTATTCTGTTTGGACTCCGTTTGATATTCCTTTTCTGTAAAACCCTGAAATATGCAAAAAACAACAATTTGGACTGGGCCTTTGGGTTAATAGGTTAGTCCCAAAAATAATATAAAAGTGTATAACAAAGCCCATTAAACATCCAAAACATCATAAATAATAGCATGGAACAATCAAAAATTATAGATACATTGTAGACATTTCACGCGCCCAGGTTGGTTGTGCCCACCTGGTGGCCTCGCTGACCCTGTCTCCGATGCTATAAATTCACAGTTTCGGAGAGAAACAATTATCGCGTTTCACGAGATGGAGCCGCCGCCGTCTCCCATTCTTCACCGGGAGGCCAGATCCGGAGTCCGTTTGGGGCTCTAGAGAGGGAAATCTTCGATCTTCGTCATCACCAACCCTTCTCCATCGCCAATTCCATGATGCTCCCCACCGGGAGTGAGTAATTCCTTCATAGGCTCGCTGGTCGGTGAGGGAGTTGGATGAGATTCATCATGTACTCGAGTTAGTTTTGGTAGGGCTTGATCCCTAGTATCCATTATGTTCTAAGCTTGATGTTGCTATGACTTCTCCACGCTTAATGCTTGTCACTTTGGGCCCGGGTGCCATGATTTCAGATCTGAACCGTTTATGCTATCACCATTATATCTATGTTCTAGATCCGATCTTGCAAGTTATAGTCACCTATTACGTGTTATGATCCGTAAACCCCGGAGCGACAGTATTCGGGATACTTTCCCGTGATGACCGTAGTTTGAGGAGTTCATGTATTCACTATGTGCTAATGCTTTGTTCCGGTTCTCTATTAAAAGGAGGCCTTAATATCCCGTAGTTTCCTTATGGACCCTGCTGCCATGGAAGGGTAGGGAAAAAGATGTCATGCAAGTTCTTTCCATAAGCATGTATGACTATTTACGAAATACATGCCTAAATTATGTTTTTGAACTCGAGCTAGTGCCATATCGCCTAGGTTATGATTGTTATATGATGAATATCATCCAAAAAATTCACCGATCCAATGCCTATGAATTTTCCGTGTATTGTTTCTGCTAAGTTACTATTGCTATTGTTGCTGTCACAACTACTAAATAATCATTGCTATCATTGTTACCGTTACTATTACTACTACTATCAATACTATCATATTACTTTGTTATTGATTATCTTGCTGTAGATAATTAATATCTAGGTGTGGTTCAATTGACAACTCGACTGCTAATACTTGCAAATATTCTTTGTGCCCCCTTGTGTCAAATCTATAAATTTTGGTTGAATACTCTAACCTCGAAAATTGTTGTGATCCCATATACTTGTGGGTTATCATTGATCGCCACGTCGAAAATATGGACATCCCCTACCCTACGGGCACGCTTAAACAAAATGAACTGTGCACGATACTAATACTTTCCATGAAAATTTAAGAACTTGGCTAACATCATTTGAGTAACATATATATAGTGGTTACACTATTCGGTAAAAGGAGGATCTTCGTAACACGGTTTTGACAACCATATGGTCCATATCTACATACTTAACATAGTAACAACTAGCACATTTTAAGAGGCTGAGGGCCAACAACCATATGGTCCATGTCTACATACTTAACATAGTAACAACTAGCATATTTTAAGAGCCTGAGTGCCAACAACCACAACTACTGCTGGAAGCAGCTTAATCACGGCGACTCGGCATCTCGTCAATGAAAAGGAAGAACCCTCATGTGCCTTGGTAGAGCATGAGTGGAACAGTGTCTCCAATTTTACAATATGGATGCATTGCCACTAAAAGCGAGAACTTGTTAATTTGAATGGTTCCATTTCTGCGGGAATTGTAGTACCTTGCAATCACTTTGGCGTTATTAGCAGGCACAAGTGTAATTCGACCACGCCGAGAAATCGATTCAGGAGCAGCTGCAACGGGCAATTTCTGTTGAAATGTAGAATAAAAACCAATTGTAAGATATCGTTGAAGATATATATAGTTTATGAATATCAACATAAAAATAAGACTTTGTACCAACGTTTTGTGCACACAATTGGTCGTGTTCAATGTGTGCACCATAGGTATAATTAATCTCATCCTAAATCCAACATTCATACGTTGTGCTATCTCTATCAGATTATCAACAAATTTTATGACATGCTTCAAGTCTTTCCAGTGAAATTTGGTACCTGAGTAACACACAAATCTTTAACTATGCATCCAACATATCCTGCTTAAAGGTGGAAAGATATTATTTATTCAAAACATGGCAGAAGAATATATAGTGTGCATAAATTGGTAAATATAATTTGTTACTGCCTAGGAACATAGTCAGAAAATGAAATCACAATTGGTTGCTTAAATATTGATCAGTTAGTCAGAACAAATACCCCGATTTGGCTAAGTAATAGGCCAGCAAGGAGAAAGTTGAAAGAACACTAACCTTGATGAGACTTTGATCGGCTAATGACGTTGGGGAAGTAAACATCCATGTTAATTAGACTAGCATGTGGTGCACGCACTGGAATTTTATTGCCAGTTTTCAGTTCATAAAACTTAGAATTTTTTCTCCAAAGGTCCGCATCAAAATAGGAGTGATCATCTTTATCAAGTTTTACGCTAACTCTCATTGTAAATCCATGATGCATTGTCAATATGACACCCATGGAGCCATCAACAAAGTAAAGCCCAAGATTTACTTCTACTCGTGTTCTTGCAAAGCAAGGGATGTACGGCTGAAAATTAAAATTAAGATCGTAAATTAGATATATTGAAATAACTGAGCAAGATGAAAATATGGGAGTAACTGATAGAAGTGAACAATATATAACTGAAAGAAAAGTACGAAAATATATATTTAAAAATAGAAAGTGTAACAAAGATTTGATGCAAATATGAGAGTTACTGAATGAACAATACATCATTAATTTCTTAATATAGGGGGAAAATAGGCTTCGACGTCTAGGCTGCATGTGGCACCGTACCTTTTATCCAAATGTAGCCATAGATGGTATATGTTCACAAATTTAGGCCATGTCGACTATGGTAGGGTGAGATTGAACATACCGAGCGCTCCCTAAATTCATCCGGAATGGTGAGATAGAACTTCGTTTCCGACTGGCCGCGACCACACTTGCCCGATTTGTGCTCGCACTATGGACACATGAATGAAAACCCTCGAATCAGCTAGAAGAAAAATGAATCCACATCGATTTATGCCAGTTGATTAACAGCAATAGACGGACTGCGATAAGAGATGCGTGGATATTTCGCTAAATTTATTACCTTCTCCATGAGAAAAATCGCTAGGCCAGTCCCGCAGAAAACCCCAATCGACTAGAGTCTAGAATGTCGGTGCAAGTCGGTGCATATAGGCAGCGGTAAGTGATATGTCTCCATCGTATCTACTTTTACAAACTCTTTTACCCTTGTTTTGGACTCTAATTTTCATGATTTGAATGGAACTAAGCCGGACTGACACTGTTTTCAGTAGAATTGCCTTGGTGTTATTTTTTGTGCAGAAATAAAAGTTCTCGGAATGACCTGAAACTTCACGGAGAATATTTTCAGAATATATAAAAAAATATTGACGGGTATAAATACTAGAGGGGGCCCACACCCTGGCCACAAGGGTGGGGGCGCCCCCCCTAGGGTGCGCCCCCTACCTTGTGGGCCCCCTGGAGCTCCACCAACGTTAACTCTAACTCAATATAATCTCTTTCGGGGAGAAAAAAAATCAGAGAGAAGATCCCATAGCGTTTTATGATACGGAGCCGCCGCCACCTCCTTTTCTTCACCGAGAGACCTGATCTGGAGTCCGTTCGGGGCTCTGGAGAGTGGAGATCGTCGCCGTCGTCATCGCCAACCATCCTCCATCACTAATTTCATGATGCTCACCGTCGTGCGTGAGTAATCCGATCGTAGGCTTGCTGGATGGTGATGGGTTGGATGAGATTTATCATGTAATCGAGTTACTTTTGTTAGGGTTTGAACCCTAGTATCCACTATGTTCTGATATTGATGTTGCTATGACTTTGCTATGCTTAATTCTTGTCACTAGGGCCCGAGTGCCATGATTTCAGATTTGAACCTATTATGTTTTCATGAATATATTTGTGTTCTTGATCCTATGTTGCAAGTCAATAGTCACCTACTATGTGTTATGAACCGGCAACCCCATAGTGACAATAGCCGGGACACTTCCCGAGGATGACCATAGTTTGAGGACTTCATGTATTCACTAAGTGCTAATGATTTGGTCCCGTACTCTATTAAAAGGAGACCTTAATATCCCTTAGTTTCCATTAGGACCCCGCTACCATGGGAGGGTAGGACAAAAGATATCATGCAAGTTCTTTTCCATAAGCACGTATGACTATATTCGGAATACATGCCTACATTACATTGATGAATTGGAGCTAGTTCCATTTCACCCTACGTTATAACTGCTACATGATGAATATTATCCGACACCTATCATTGCCGATCCATTGCCTACGAGTTCGTTCCATATTGATACTTGCTTTGTTACTTTTGTTACTGATGCTGTCACCATCACTACAAAACTGCTACTGTTACTTTTATCACTTGTCGTGGATTTGTCACGGCAGATGTCCTAGGATAAGGACTTAGTTGCGAGGCCAACGCATCTATGTGGTAGCTTGGGAGGGGTTGAGCGGAATCGAGAGACGCAACACAAGACAAGGATTTAGACAGCTTCGGGCCCCGGGAAACATCATCCGGTAATAGCCCTACATGCTGTTTGAGGTTAAATCTCATTATGACCCTCATGGAATGGCCGGTCAACCGGCTCTCCTTTAGTTGTGTCTAGCCCTAAAGAATATGGCGCCTCCAACTTGTGAGGACTTCCCCTCTTTGGGGAGCCCCGCCCCTCCTTATATATGTTGAAGGGGCGGTTTACATGACTAGTTCTAGTTAGATTAGGACTACTCTATTACAAGTGGAGTCCTAGTCATACTTCCTTTGTAGGAGAATATTCCTTATGTCTTCCTCTTAAACCGGCCCACCATATTATGAACCGGCCTTCTGGGCCTTGGGCCTCGTCATCCGTTCGCCGCCAGCCGGGTTACCAGTGAGTGATATTATTCAGGCAGGTTGCTTGTAAACCGTCTGGTTAGGACGGATCGCCAATGAATCACCAAGTGTAAACCGGGTCTCAAGTAAACCGCCAAGTCCGGCCAGGTCATATTTCCGGCCGGTTCATACCGCGGGGTATATCCCCGAAATTAGCCCCCAATTTAATTTGGATTTATCCATGTTAAACTTCACCCTTCCTGCATACATAAACACGAGAACAAATTTGATAGGTTGTGCTCCGGGTTAAAATATTTTCCTGAACCGGCACCTGATCATCCTTATATCCTTGTCATTTCCTCCTTGATATGTATCCATGATCTCATAAAAAATCTTCTTAGCAGATATTTTCAAACATTACCAATGCAAAAAACCCAAGCACTTCTTCTGAAAACTCCGGGTCAATAGACCAGCTTCATAATCAATTTGCTTGCAGAAGATATTTTGTAAATAAAGAATCCATTTGAATCGGCCTTCAATGCTTTGACTTGGCAAAATATTGGTCTTCAACTATTCAATTGATATCTAGCCAGCTTGAAGATGTAGAACTTGTCGGTTTATGATTGCCAAAATTGTCGGGTTATAAAAACTGATAATTCCGGGTCATGACTGTTTATAGACGCCGGGTTATGATTGCTGCCAACACCGGGTCACACAATTAATCTTCATGATTTGCCCAAAACTGAGAATTTGAAGATGTTCCTCCTTTATATGATATTACCTGTAGCCCCCAAGTCTTAAGAGGAGAACATAGTGATAGCTTAAGACTTGTTTCAATATAAATGTTGCAACCTTGAAGAAATCCAGATTGTTCATCCCAGTCACTAGTAAAAACTGAATATTCCACATATGTAGCCCCCAAGTGCCGGGTTGTCATGATTGCAGCAACCTGGGACTTGTATTTGCCTGATGCTCAAAACTTCAACCAGTGTAGCCCCCAAGGGCCGGGTCATTATGCAATAATGAGCAGGGACTTTGTATATACTTCATTGAAAATAACAATATATAATGTAATTCCCATCATGGGGTTTGAACTCACGTCCACAAGGTTAAGAGCTTTGTGCTTTACTAACTGAGCAGTGGACCCTTCAATATAATGGATTAATACTTGTGTACCTTGATTTGTTGACGGGAGCAATTGGTAGCCCCCAAGGGCCGGCTCATTATGATGTGATGAGTCGGGTCTTCAATAAAGGTGATCAAACAATGATTTTGCATTAGCCCCCAAGTGCCATCGTGCATACTGGCAGTGACATGGGACTTGCATATTTGATGTAATCTCAATTTAAATAATGTAGCCCCCAAGTGCCGGGTTGTAAGCCTGCAGCGACCCGAGACTATTCCTTTGTAGAATAAATCATACCATTGATAAAATAATATCCATTGCGTGGAAGCGACTTAAAAAACCTCAATCATAATATTGGTTATTGACAACCATAATAAAAATCTAGCCATGTTGGCTATTAAAGATTTGAATAATATCACCCGGTTTGAAAACCGGTTTCAGTAATATTTGATCACACTGTTGGTTCTATCAAGCCAGTGTTGTAAAGGTGATAACCCAAAATTTGAGCACTTGTACTTATCATAGATTGCCGGTTTATAAATAAAACCTGGTCGGGTTAATAAACACCGGTCATTATCTTATCTCATGCTGGCGACATATAGTCAAAAGCCAGGCAGGTTTAATAACCATCAGTCATTATCTGTAAATAGCCCAGTTGTATGAGATTGCTTCAGTTGGCAACTTCATAATTATTTCTTGCTTATAATGCCTTTGACGGTTTATTCCACCTGTTTCTGCATAAAATAATGTTCAAAGTGTCCTGGCGGTTTATCGCCGAACGGGTCATAATGCCCAAGCACATGATCTAAGTTGATAACTTGAACTGTGCATAAAGTATAAGTATGTATCATACATGTGACTATGTGTATCACAATAAACCTTAATCTGGCAGAAACCATTCAAGGTGTAAGTGCTGATGACTCCCTTGATTATTTGTCGCCTCGTCATGAAGGCCGAACCGGGTTACAATGAACGCCGGTTTAACTGTAAACTAGTGCTGGTGTTCATGACCCACACTATAGCTCTGTAAATACAGATGTAGTGACAACTTTGTAGTTATCCAGTCTTGAATCAATGGACTTGGTTGAAAACCCAATGACCTTGAAGATAAAGATTTGAGAAAACATAAAAAATGAAGTTTTTGGGCAAATAAGACCATGTAGTCGAGGCTTTTTACGAGCTGCTAGGCTCCAAATTCGAGGCTTTTTATGAGCTGCCAGGCTACTGTCATTAACCATTCTAGCAAAGCCTGTTAAGATGATCCGCAATATTTAACCAAATCATCAATGTCAACAGCTACCCAATGTTCAAAATCTCATAAAGATTTTGGCTTGGGTAATCACTTGATGATCGTCAATTTAACGTGACCAAGTTCAGGGTCCCGAAGGATTGACTTGTGATACATTCGACGGGTCATACCAGGTTTACCTGGACGGCGCGATTTACTTGATGCAGGCAGGTTAATCCGGGGTTTTAGGTGTATACACTGGGCTTCCAAGCCGTGTTCACTACAAGAGTCTTCAACTCGCCGATGAGCTTGCATCAGGAGCCCCTAGGTAGCGTGTGAGCATTGCTCGTCGGGGCATATGTTTGAGTCGTGCTAGGAATCAAACCCTTTTTTGCCCGTTCATCATCATGTGGAAATTGCCGAAGCAACCAGAGCAGTGCTCTTATGATGGGCTTCATATGGCCGCCGGTTTAAGAGGCCATGGAAAACTTCCTTACCCGCGAAAGCCCCCATGTGATTCTTTTTTGTACATAAAGGACGGCTGATTCCTTGATTTTATCAAGGGTGCCAGTTTAAGAGACATGAAAAACTTCCTTGCCCACAGAAGCCCCCATGTGATACTCTTATGAACGCCGGGCAGGACGTTGCCAGCGCGTGCTTCGTACCCATGGTATAAACCATGTTTATAATCAATAAATGTCCTGCATAAAATATACGGATCCAAGTAACTGTTTTCTTGATAAAAACAATATATACCAAGAAAATATATTTAGATGGATATCACCTGATGTATTTGGACCTTATGATCCTCATCGGCGTCTGTTAGTCAAACCGACATGTTGAGTAGGTCAGACCGCAGGGCGGACAGTAAAACGACCACAACATCAGAGGCAGCACAGACACATAAGTCGGCCGCAGTGTTGTAAGCTGGCGCAGATGAGTAAGTTGTCCTTCGTGTTGTAAACCGGTGTGGATGCGTGAACTGGTCGTCCGTTCATCAGGTAATGTGACACGGAGGAAAACGCTGTTGTAGAACGTTGCCAGTGCGTGCTTTATACCCGCAGTATAACAATAATTTTACCTGTACATAAAAACACCAATAGGGCAGTGTAATGGTACTCAGAGGAATTAAAATGTCCTGATAAAATATATAGGAGAGATAACATCTGATTTGCTCGAACAACAGATGGGTCGGCCGGCGCCGACGGGCTAGTTGGCCTCCTCGTTGTAAGCCGGCGCGGTTGCGAAAGACGGCCACGGCGTTGTAAACCGACGCGGTCGCGAGAGACGGCTACGGTGTTGTAAACCGGCGTGGTCGCAAGAGACGGCCACATCGTTGTAAGCCGGCGCGGGAGTCCGTTGAGTAATGACGACCACTTGACCCAAATGATGTTGGCGTGCTTCCATCTCCGCGGTATAATATCACTTTGTAATGAATAATTCTCCTGGTATTTGTCGGAGGCCAACCCAGCTGTGATAACAAAGCGACCATAAAAATCAGCCGGTAGGTACAGTTAGCCGCGGCATCGCAAACGGTGCCGACGAGCAAGTTGTCCTCCGCATTGTAATCCGGCGCGGATGCATGAACCGGTCGCGAGAGCGGACAGGCGAATCGTCCGTGGCGTTGTAGAGCGGCGCGGACGGGTGAGTCGTGCCATATTTTTGTAAATTGGGCCGTAAAGCGACGATTTGCACATATATTCATCATGGCATGGTCATCACTCTCGCAGTGAACAATTGCCCTGCATAAACAATATTGCACACCAAGGCAAAGATCAACTGTTTTTTGACAAAAATAATATGTGCTAATAAAACAAACTTGAATGGACATCACCTGAATGCTAGATGATCTTTGTGTGGTTCATAAATGAACTTATATATATGGAGGCCCAGCAATGGCGTGGATGGGCATATCTCTAGTGCCAATAACAATAGATGAATCCGAGCTTTTGAACCGAAACTTTTTGATAGTCCGGCCGGAACTTTTTGATAATCCAGAACTTTTGAACCGGAAGCTCTTAATAACCCGGCCGGAACTTTTTGAGCCGGAACTTTTTGAATCCAGAACTTTTGAACCGGAACCTCTTGATAACCCGTCTGGAACTTTTTTTTTGAGCTGGAACTTCTAGACCTGGAACTTTTTGATAATCCGGCCGGAACTTTTGATAATCCGGAATTTATTGAGCCGGAACCTTTCCGTAACCTAAGTCGGAACCCTTTAGCGACTCGGATGGAACCTTTTATTGGTTTGGCTGGAACTTTTCGTCAAGTCGGTTGGAACTTTTTGCCGATTTAGACGGAACCTTTCGTCGAGGCGGTCGGAACTCTTTGGCGATTCAGACGGAACTTTTCGTCGAGGCGGTCAGAACTATTTGGCGATTCAGACGGAACCTTTCGTCGAGGCGGTCGGAACTTTTCAATGATCCGGCCAGTACTTTCCGTCGAGCCGTCCGGAACTTCTTCAATAAACTGAGCGGAGCTTCTTCATCCCTGAGATAGCGCCCTCCAAGAACTTAACACCACCGTGCGCGGGCCCCACGGTGGGCGCCAACTGTCGTGTATTTGTCACGGCAGATATCCTAGGATAAGGACTTCGTCGTGAGTCCAACGCATCTATGTGGTAGCTTGAGAGGGGTTGAGCGGAATCAAGAGACGCAATGCAAGACAAGGATTTAGACAGCTTCGGGCCCCGGGAAACATCATCGGATAATAGCCCTACATGCTGTTTGAGGCTAAATCTCATTATGACCCTCATGGAATCGCCGGTCAACCGGCTCTCCTTTAGTTGTGTCTAGCCCTAAAGAATATGGCGCCTCCAACTTGTGAGGACTTCACCTCTTTGGGGAGCCCCGCCCCTCCTTATATATGTTGAAGGGGCGGTTTACATGACTAGTCCTAGTTAGATTAGGACTACTCTATTACAAGTGGAGTCCTAGTCTTGCTTCCTTTGTAGGAGAATATTCCTTATGTCTTCCTCTTAAACCGGCCCACCATGATATGAACCGGCCTTCTGGGCCTTGGGCCTCGTCATCCGTCCGCCGCCAGCCGTGTTACCAGTGAGTGATATTATTCAGGCAGGTTGCTTGTAAACCGTCTGTTTGGACGGATCGCCAGTGAATCACCAAGTGTAAACCGGGTCTCAAGTAAACCGCCAAGTTCGGTCGGGTCATATTTCCAGCCGGTTCATACCGCGGGGTATATCCCCGACACCACTGTTACCGTTACTTCCATATTACTTTGCTACTAAATACTTTGCTACAGATATTAAGTTTTCCAGGTGTGGCTGAATTGACAACTCAGCTGCTAATACTTGACAATATTCTTTGGCTCCCCTTGTGTCAAATCAATAAATTTGGGTTGAATACTCTACCCTCGAAAATTATTGCAATCTCCTATACTTATGGGTTATCAGTAAGCGGTAAGTGCAAAATCCCGTGCTGTTTGGAGCGCGACCTTTGCCCGCCGACAATATCAGTCGTGCTTAGGGTGGCCGCCGCGATAGAAGTTGATGATGTGCAAAGTATTGGAGGATTCCGCGGCGAGTGGGTGGGGACAAAGTTGGCAGGGGGCAGGGTTTTATTTTTTTCCTTTTGCATGTGTGGGTGAACACGCATGATTTGCAGAGGCGACGGAGATGAATCGTGTGCGATAATAAATCAAGGAGATTGAAGGGAAATCCAAATTTACTTCCTAGTTTGTCATTCAATTTTTTCTATCATGGACATACCCCCTGCAATGCAGCGTGTTCAAATTTGGCATTTTTTGGGCTCATTTACCATATATAGGGGATTATGTGCATTTTCTAGGCATTAATGCACATAATCCAAATTCGATCAATCTGTGCATGAAAAGGTGCACAAGAACGGTCCGGAAAACCATGCTCGTGCTATTTAGTAAATTCTCATGTCTTTTAAAAGGAATGGGCGGAGATTTCGTGGGAATGTGTGGCAATGGTCAACCACAAACACGTCGTTTATTGGTTTCTCAACTATAGAAAATGAAATACATGCTTCAAAAACATGATGCCCGGCATGGTGCCATGGTATGGCCTCGTCGTGCCCTGGTAAAAATTTGATAAGGTTTGGCTTATGTCGTCATGCACAACCTTCATAAATTGAACCATCACCGAGAAATTTTCACCAAGATTGAAGGGGAATCCAAATTTCCATCCTAGTTTGTCGTTCAGTTTTTTTCAACGATCAACATACCCCCTCCAATGCAACGTGTTCAAATTTGCATTTTTTCGGGCTCATTTACCATATTTAGGGGATTATGTGCATTTCTAGGCATTAATGCACATAATTCAAATTCGAACAACTAGTGCATGAAAAGGTGCATAATAACGGTTTGGAAAACCATGCTCGTGCTATTTAGTAAATTCTCATGCCTTTTACAAGAAAAGGGCAGAAATTTCAAGGAAATGTGTGGCAATAGTCAACCACAGACGCATCATTTATTGGTTTTTCAACTATAGAAAAATGAAATACATGTTTGAAAAATGACGCCTGGCATGCTGCCATGGTATGGCCTCACTGTGCCCTGGTAAAAATTTGAGAAGGTTTGGCTTATGTCGTCATGCACACCTTTCATAAATTGAACCATCACTCAGGAAGTTTCATGGTTTCGAGGGGGAAATCACCAAGATTGAAGGGGAATCCAAATTTCCTTCGTCCTTTGTCCATGAGTTTTTTTTCTACAATGAACATACACCCAGCAAATCATCGTGTTCAAATTTGGCACTTTTATGTGCATTTTCTAGGCATTAATGCACATAATTCAAATTCAAACAACCAGTGCATGAAAAGGTGCACAACAACGGTCTGTAAAACCATGCTCGTGCTATTTAGTAAATTCGCATGCCTTTTACAAGGAATGGGTAGAGATTTTGATGAAATGTGTGGCAATAATTAACCACAAATGTTTGTTTATTGGTTTTTTCAACTATAATGAAATGAAATAAATGCTTGAAAAACATGACGCCTGGCATGGTGCCATGGTATGGCCTCACCATTCGCTGGTCAAAAATTGAGATGGTTTAGCTTATGTCGTCATGCACGCCCTTCATAAATCGACCTAACACCGAGGAAGTTCCATGGTTTCGAGAGGGAAATCACGAAGGTTGAAGGGGAATCCAAATTTCCTTCGTTCTTTATCCTTGAGTTTTTTTCTACGATGAACATACACCCTGTAAATCACTGTGTTCAAATTTGGCACTTTTCCGGGCTCATTTACCATATTTAGGGGATTATGTGCATTTTCTAGGCATTTAGCGCATATAAATCCAATCCAGCTACAGTTGCATGGGTGTGATTTGAGGGACGTGGATTTCTGTTCGATCGCGACGCGTCCTATGGTGCACACGCGCGACCCGCATGGCTGGGGTTCCAGACAATCATAACGCAACACATAATATACTCAGCACACACTGTTCCCAGAGGTGACGAAGATGAACCGTGTGCGTTAATGAATGAACAATTGTATTGAAGATCAAAGAGAGAGAAGAAGCCATCTAGGTACTAGCTATGGACCCGTAGGTCTGTTGTAAATTACTCACGCGTCATCGGAAGGGCGGCAAGGTTGATGTAGAAGCCCTCCGTGATCGAATCCCCCTCTGGTAGAGTACCGAAAAAGGCCCCCAGATGGGATCTCATGGGAACAGAGACCTGTGGTGGTGGAAAAATATTTTCGTGGATGATTCTAGGGTTGCTGGAATATTTTTGTATTTAAAGGCCAAAGAAGGGGGTCAGGAGGTCTCCGAGGGGGCCACAAGCCCTAGGGGCACCCCCTAGGGCGCGCCTCCCCGGCTTGTCGTTGCCTCGAGGACTCTCAGACTTGGACTCCAAGTCCTACGTGCGTCTTTGATACGTCTCCAACTTATATATAATTTTTTATTGTTCCATGCTATTGTATTATCCATCTAGGATGTTTTATGGGCTTTATTATATACTTTTATATGATTTTTGGGACTAACCTATTAACCTAGAGCCCAGTGCCAGTTTCTGTTTTTGTTTTTTCCTTGTTTTTGAGTTTTACGGAAAAGGAATATCAAACGGAGTCCAATTGACATGCCAATTTTTGATGATTTTTTCTGGACCTAAAGAAGCCCCCGAAGTAAAAGAGTTGGGCCAGGAGAGCCACGGGCTGCCCACGAGGATGGGTGGCGTGCCCTGGGCAGGTGGTGGCGCCGCCCTATCTCGTGGACGGCCCGGAGGGCCCCCTGACTTGTGCCCTACGCCAAAAAATCCTGTCAATACTGAAACCTTCGGAAATTAACCTAGATCGGGAGTTCCGCCGCTGAAAGCCTTTATAGCCACCAAAAACCAATCTAGACTCCGTTCCGGCACCCTGCCGGAAGGGGGAACCCTCACCGGTGGCTATCTTCATCATCCCGACACTCTCCATGACGAGGAGGGAGTAGTCCACCCTCAGGGCTGAGGGTATGTGCCAGTAGCTATGTGTTTGATCTCTCTCTCTCTCTCTCTCTCTCTCTCTCTCTCTCTCTCTCTCTCTCTCTCTCGTGTTCTTGAGATGGCATGATCTTGATGTATCGCGAGCTTTGCTATTTTAGTTGGATCTTATGATGCTTCTCCCCCTCTACTCTCTTGTAATGGATTGAGTTTTCCCTTTGAAGTTATCTTATCGGATTGAGTCTTTAGGGATTTGAGAACACTTGATGTATGTCTTGCATGTGTTTATCTGTGGTGACAATGGGATATCATGTGAATCACTTGATGTATGTTTTGGTGATGAACTTGTGGGTTCCGTGACATTGGGAATCTATGCATAGGTGTTGGCACACGTTTTCGTCTTGACTCTCCCGTAGAAACTTTGGGGCACTCTTTGAAGTTCTATGTGTTGGTTGAATAGATGTTTCTGAGATTGTGTGATGCATATCGTATAATCATGCCCACGGATACTTGAGGTGACAATGGAGTATCTAGGTGACATTAGGGTTTTGATTGATTTGTGTCTTAAGGTGTTATTCTAGTACGAACTCTATAATAGATTGAGCGGTACTACAGACTCTTGAATAGATCGATCAGAAAGAATAACTTTGAGGTGGTTTCGTACCCTACCATAATCTCTTCGTTTGTTCTCCGCTATTAGTTACTTTGGAGTGACTCTTTGTTGCATGTTGAGGGCTAGTAATATGATCCAATTATGTTATCCTTGTTGAGAGAACTTGCACTAGTGAAAGTATGAACCCTAGGACTTGTCTACTATCATTGCAACACCGTTTATGCTCACGTTTACCAGTTGCTACCTTGCTGTTTTTATATTTTCTTATTACAAAAACCTATATCTACCATCCATATTGCACTTGTATCACCATCTCTTCGCCGAACTAGTGCACCTGTACAATTTACCATTGTATTGGGTGTGTTGGGGACACAAGATACTCTTTGTTATTTGGTTGCAGGGTTGTTTGAGAGAGACCATCTTCATCCTACGCCTCCCACGGATTGATAAACCTTAGGTCATCCACTTGAGGGAAATTTGCTACTGTCCTACAAACCTCTGCACTTGGAGGCCCAACAACGTCTACAAGAAGAAGGTTGTGTAGTAGACATCACGCTCTTTTCTGGCGTCGTTGCCGGGGACGTGAGTGCTTGAAGGTATATCTTTAGATCTTGTAATCGAATCTTTTAGTTTCTTGTTTTATCACTAGTTTAGTTTATAAAAGAAAACTACAAAAAATGGAATTAAGGTTACGTCATATGCTTCATCTTTTTAACATATTTCATGAAAATTATGGGAAGGAAAATTGTGCTCAAGTACTAGAAGAAGAATTACATTGAATGCTTGGCATAAAATATGTGAATGATGAGCATGATTGCTATGTCGTTAGTATGAATTCTTTGAATACCCATGATGCTAATGATATGCAAAGCCACAAGCTTGGGGAAGCTATGTTTGATGAAGATGATATTTTTAGTCCCCCAAGTTTTGATGAGCAAATTTATTATGATGAAAGCATGCCTCCTATTTATGATGATTATATTGATGAAAGTGGATTTGGAGAGGTCGTGACTTTATTTAGTGACGTATCCACTATTTCGGAAGAGGTTCCAATTGATTATGAGAACAAAGTTGCTATCTATGATGATTATTGTGATGACTTGTATGCTATTAAGAATAATGATAACCATGAAACTTGTCATCATGATTTTAGTTTTCAATTGGATTATGCTTCACATGATAGTTATTTTGTTGAATTTGCTCCTCCCACTACTATGAATGAGAAGAATTTTGCTTATGATGGGAGTAGTAAAATTTCTATGCAAGTAGATCATGAAAAGAATGCTTTATGTGCTGGTTATATTGTTGAATTCATTCATGATGCTACTGAAAATTATTATGAGAGAGTATCATATGCTTGTAGGAATTGCAATAATATCAAGTTTCCTCTCTATGTGCTTAAAGTTTTGAAGCTATGCTTGTTTTCCCTTCCTATGCTAGTTGATTATCGTTCCCATAAGTTGTTTGCTCACAAAATCCATATGCATAGGAAGTGGGTTAGGCTTAAATGTGCTAGTCACACTCTTCATGATGCTCTCTCTATGTTTCAATTCTTATCTTTTATGCGAGCATCATTGAAATCATCATGCCTAGCTAGGGGCGTTAAACGATAGCGCTTGTTGGGAGGCAACCCAACTTTATTTTAGTTTCTTTGTTTTTTCTTCTGTTTAGGAATAAATATTGCATCTAGCTTCTGTTTAGATGTGGTTTTGTGTTTTGTTTAGTGTTTGTGCCAAGTAGAACCTTTGGGAAGACTTGTGTGAAGTTTATATGATCTTGCTGTGAAAAAACAGAATCGTTAGCGCTCGCTAGAATGGTCATCAGATTTTACTGGAGCATGCTACTTAGTTGATTATTTTTGCAGATGATTAATAGACAAATTCCTCACGTTTACCAATTTAGTTTGATTTTTTTTGGAGTTGCAGAAGTATGTGAAACCTGCAGATTACTACAGATTGTTCTGTTTTTGACAGATTCTGTTTTTCGTGTGTTGTTTGCTTATTTCAATGCATCTATGAGTAGTATTGGGAAGTATGAACCATAGAGAAGTTGGAATACAGTAGGTTTAACAGCAATATAAACAAAGAATGAATTCATTGAAGTACCTTTGAGTAGTGGTTTGCTTTCTTATACTAATGGAGCTCACGAGACTTTTTGTCTAAGTTTTGTGTTGAGAAGTTTTCAAGTTTTGAGTATTGCTTTGATGGACTATGGAACAAGGAGTAGCATTGGGTGTGTTGGGGAAACAAGAGACTCTTTGTTATTTGGTTGCATGGTTGTTTGAGAGAGATCATCTTCATCCTACGCCTCCCACGGATTGATAAACCTTAGGTCATCCACATGAGGGAAATTTGCTACTGTCCTACAAACCTCTGCACTTGGAGGCCCAACAACGTCTACAAGAAGAACGTTGTGTAGTAGACATCAGTCTTCTGGTCCAAGAAAAATTATCGCAAAAGTTTTATTCCGTTTGGACTCCGTTTGATATTCCTTTTCTGGGAAACTTAAAAACATGGGAAAAAACACAGAAACCGGCACTGGGCTCTAGGTTAATAAGTTAGTCCCAAAAATAATATAAACTAGCATAGTAATGCATATAAAACATTCAAAGTTGATAATATAATAGCATGGAACAATAAAAAATTATAGATATGTTGGAGACGTATCAAGCATCCCCAAGCTTAATTCCTCCTCGTCCTCGAGTAGGTAAATGATAAAAACATAATTTTTGATGTGGAATGCTACCTAACATATTTAGCAATGTATTTCTTCTTTATTTGGCATGAATGTTCAGATCCATATGACTCAAAACAAAAGTTTATAAATATCAAAACAATAATACTTGAAGCATACTAGAAAGCAAATTATGAAGCTTCAAAAATAACATGGCTAAAGAAAGTTATCCCTACAAAATCATATAGTCTTGTTATCCCCCCTCATCTCAACACAAAGTATAAATCATGCCCACCCTGGTGTCAGCCAAGCAATTATTTCATACTTTTTAATGTGCTTTAACTTTTTCAACTCTTCACGCAATACATGAGCGTGAGCCATGGACATAGCACTATGGAAGGAGTAGAAGGTGGTAGTAGACAAAAGTAGGGAGAAAGTCTCACATCAACTAGGCAAATCAATGGACTATGGAGATGTCCATCAATCGTTATCGATGTGAGTGAGTAGGGATTGCCATGTAACGGATGCACTAGAGCTATAAGTGTATGAAAAACTCAAAAGAAAACTAAGTGGATGCGCAGCCAACTTGCTTGCTCATGAAGACCTAGGGCATTTGAGGAAGCCCATCATTGGAATATGCAAGCCAAGTTCTATAATAAAAAATTCACACTAGTAATATATGAAAGTGACAACATAGGAGACTCTCTATCATGAAGAACATGATGCTACTTTGAAGCACAAGTGTGGAAAAGGATAGTAACATTGTCCCTTCTCTCTTTTTCTCTCATTTTTAGGCTCCTTTTTTTGGAGACCCTTTTCTCTTTTTTTGGGGATTCTTTTGGCCTATTTTTTCATAACCTCACATGGGACAATGTTCTAATGATGATGATCATCTCACTTTTAATTACTTACAACTCGATATTACAACTCGATACTAGAACAAAATATGACTCTATATGAATGCCTCCGACGGTGTACCGGGATGTGCAATGATCTAGCATAGCAATGACATCAAAAAACGTACAAGCCATGAAAACATCATGCTA
Organism: Secale cereale; assembly: GCA_902687465.1. NCBI lineage: Eukaryota > Viridiplantae > Streptophyta > Magnoliopsida > Poales > Poaceae > Secale > Secale cereale. The sequence continues at coordinate 263,350,966 of LR738711.1, read as the reverse complement.
GCTATCTTACAATCATGCAAAGCAATATAACAATGATGTTGCGTGCCATAATAAATGGAACGGTGAAGTTACATGGCAATATATCTCAGAATGGCTATGGAAATGCCATAATAGGTTGATATGGTGGCTGTTTTGAGGAAGGGTATAAGGTGGTTTGATGCACCAGCAAAATTTGTGCGGTACTAGAGTGGCTAGCAATGGTGGAAGGGTAAGAGTGTGTATAATCCATGGACTCAACATTAGTCATAAAGAACTCACATACTTATTGCAAAAAGTTTATTAGCCCTCGAAGCAAAGTACTACTACGCATGCTCCTAGGGGAGAGGTTGGTAGGATTCAACCATCGCCCCC
>LR738711.1:263311075-263350535 GCA_902687465.1 Secale cereale | reverse complement strand
TTTGACACAAAGATAGACATTCAAGAATAAATCGCGCTCCAACTTCATCACATAACTAGAAGACCGTATGTGCATGCTACGGGAATCACAAACCTTAACATAAGTATTTCTTTAACCACACAATTTACTACTAGCATGACTATAATATCACCATCTTAATATCTCAAAACAATTGTAAGGAATCAAACTTGTCATAAATTCAATGCTCTTTATGATAGTTTTTATTATACCCTATTTGAATGCCTATCATATTAGGACTAAATTGATAACCCAAGCAAATTACCATGATGTTTATTGACTCTCCAAATAATATAAGTGAAGCATGAGAGTTCTTCAATTTTTTTAAAATAAACATCATCGCCATGCTCAAAAAGATATAAGTGAAGCACTAGAGCAACTACATAGCTCAAAAGATATAAGTGAAGCAGAAAGAGTATTCTAATAAATTCATGATTAATGGGTGACCCTCTCGAAAGGTGTGTATAGAAAGGATGATTGTGGCAAACTAAAAGCAAAGACTCAAATCATACAAGACGCTCCAAGCAAAACACATATCATGTGGTGAATAAAAATATAGCCTCAAGTAAATTTACCGATGGATTGAAGACGAAAGAGGGGGTCCCATTCGAGGCATCCCCAAGCTTAGATGCTTGCTTGTCCTTGAATATTACCTTGGGGTGCCTTGGGCATCCCTAAGCTTAGGCTCTTGCCACTCCTTATTCCATAGTCCATCCAATCTTTACCCTAAACTTGAAAACTTCACAACACAAAACTCAACAGAAAACTCGTGAGATCTGTTAGTAAAACAAATTCAATCCTTACTTTTACGTACTGTTGTGAACTCATTCTTATTTTATATTGGTGTAATATATACTGTATTCCAACTTTTCCATGGTTCATACGCCCCAATATTAACCATATAGATGCATCAAAATAAGCAAACAACACAAAGAATACATAATCTGTCAAAAACAGAACAATCTGTAAAGATGCAAATTGATTTGAAACTTCCACATATCTAAAAATTCTAAAAAAATTAGGGCAACATGGGCAATTTGTAGATCAGAAACTTGTAAAAAATACATAAATTTTCACGTTCTAGGAACCAGAAACAATTCTGAAACTGGACGCAAACGTTTCTGTTTTCCAGAAAAAAAACAATCTACTATCTTCCAAATCATCCCAAAGGAATTACTTGGCACAAACACTGAATTAAAACATGAAAACACATCTAACTAGAGGCTAGATGATAGATTTATTCAAGAACAACAAGAAAAAAGTAAAAACCAAAATAAAATTGGGTTACCTCCCAACAAGCGCTATTGTTTAACGCCCCTAGCTAGGCATAGAGATTTCAATGATGCTCACATGAAAGACAAGAGTTGAAACACAAAGAGAGCATCATAAAACACATGACAAACACATCTAAGTCTAACATACTTCATATGCATATGCATTTTATAAGCAAACAAATTATCAAGGCAAGCAATATCTAGCATGTGCAAGGAAAAGGAATAAAACTTTGACAATCTAAGTATAAAGAGAGGTAATTTAGTAACATGAAGATTTCTACAACAATATTTCCCTCTCTCATAATAATTGCACCTAGGATCATATTCAAACTCAATAATATAGCTATCACAGAACGTATTCTCTACATGATCCATATGCATGAAAAGTTGACACTCTTTCAAAATAGTGGGATTAACATAGAACAAAGTCATTGCTTCTCCCAACCCACTTTTATCAAAAAATTCATAAGTTTGATCAATATCCAAAGTAGTGAGATCAAAAGTTGACATTCTTTCAAACCCACTTTCAATAGTATGACAAACATTATTACCAATCTCATATTCATCATGGGGTTTAAATAAATTTTCAAGATCGTAAGAAGCATCACCCCAATCATTATCATTGCAACAACTAGTGGGCATAGCAAAATAAGCATCCCCAAGCTTGGGGTTTTGCATATCATTCGCATAGTTAACATTCATATAATTTATAATAACATCGTTGCAATCATGCTTTTGATTCAAGGAACTATCAAGTGTGGGTGCAATAGTAATATTTTCATGTTTAACATAAGGAACTATAGCAAGTTCATCTCCATAAGCATTATTAATACCGGCATCATGGCCATAAGAATAGCAAGCATCTGTCGGTGTACAAAAGTAGGGGCGCTCCTTTGTACCCCTTACTTGTGCACAGACAGTCAGAGCCACGCCTGCGGCCACACATAACAAGGCGGAGGAGGGAAGCCAGAGACACAAGGCTACCAGAGCAACGCCAAGACGGTGGCACAAGAAGGCCAAGCAAGAAGACAGGCTTCCCCTGGCAAGAACCCTTGCAGGGACAACTCACTCAACGCCTCCGTTACAGCCACCCTTGAGCCTAGGAGCTCCATCATCATCAACAATGTTGGAACTAAGGCTCGGGAAGCGCCTACATGATGGCATGCAGATCTTTGTAAAGACAAGGGTCCATGACTCCTAAGATGAGAACCAGAAGACAAGGCGATCACAAGGCTCCTTGCCGAGGATGCCCACGAGGCCCCGACAAGGCTCCTCGCCGAAGACACCCCGAAGCCCGGCAAGCCTCTTGCCGAGGACGCTCACAGAAGCACCGGCAAGCCTCTTGCCGAGGACGCTCACAGAGGCCCCGACAAGCCTCTTGCCGAGGACGCTTGATACGTCCATTTTGCATCATGCTTATGTGTTGATATTTATTGGATTATGGGTTGTTATTACACGTTATGTCACAATACTTATGCCTTTTCTCTCTTATTTTACAAGGTTTACATGAAGAGGGAGAATGCCGGCAGCTGGAATTCTAGGCTGGAAAAGAAGCAAACTCTGGAAACCTATTCTGCACAACTCAAAAAGCCCCGAAACTTCACAGGACATCGTTTCTGAAAACATAAAAAATATCTGGCAGAAGAACACCACCAGGGGGGCCACCAGCTGTCCACGAGGGTGGGGGCGCTCCCCCCCCCTCTTTGGGCACGCCCCCTGCCTCATGGGCCCCCCGATGGCCCCCCGATGCCCATCTTCTCCTATATGAGGTGTTTTGACCTGGAAAACTCATAAGGAGGCTTTCGGGACTAGACGCCGTCGTCTCGAGGCGGAACCTTGGTGGAAACCAATCTAGGGCTCCGACAGAGCTGTTCTGCCGGGGATACTTCCCTCGGGGAGGGGGAAATCGTCACCGCCGTCATCACCAACAACTCTCCCATCTTGGGGAGGGCTATCTTCATCAACATCTTCACCAGCACCATCTCCTCTCAAACCCTAGTTCATCTCTTGTATCCAATCTTTGTACCCAAACCTCAGATTGGTACCCTAGGTTGCTAGTAGTGTTGATTACTCCTTGTAGTTGATGCTAGTTGCTTTATTTGGTAGAAGATCATATGTTCAGGTCCATTATGCATATTAATACCCCTCTGATCATGAACAATATTATGTCTTGTGATTAGTTACTTTTGTTCCTCGGGACATGGGAGAAGTCTTGCTATAAGTAGTCATGTGAATTTGGTATTCGTTTGATATTTTGATGAGATGTATGTTGTCTCTCCTCTAGTGGTGTCATGTGAACGTCGACTACATGACACTTCACTATTATTTGGGCCTATAGGAAGGCATTGGGAAGTAATAAGTAGATGATGGGTTGCTAGAGTGACAGAAGCTTAAACTCTAGTTTATGCGTTGCTTCGTAAGGGGCTGATTTGGATCCACTTGTTTCATGCTATGGTTAGGTTTACCTTAATACTTCTTTTGTAGTTGTGGATGCTTGCAATAGAGGTTAATCATAAGTGGGAGGCTTTTCCAAGTGAGGACAGCACACAAGCACCGGTCCACCCACATACCAAGTTATCAAAGTACCGAACACGAATCAGATGATCGTGATGAAAACTAGCTTGGCGATAATTCCCATGTGTCCTCGGGAGCGCATTCCTTCATATAAGAGTTTGTTCAGGCTTGTCCTTTGCTACAAAAAGGATTGGGCCACCTTGCTGCACCTTATTTACTTTTACCTTTTGTCACTTGCTACCAATTACCTTATCACAAAACTATCTGTTACCTATAATTTCAGTGCCTGCAGACAATACCTTACTGAAAACTGCCTATCATTTCCTTCTGCTCCTCGTTGGATTCGATACTCTTACTTATCGAAAGGACTACGATAGATACCCTACACTTGTGGGTCATCAAGACTCTTTTCTGGCGCCGTTGCCGGGGAGTGAAGCGCCTTTGGTAAGTGGAATTTGGTAAGGAAAAATTTATATTGTGTGCTGAAATTTATTGACACTTGTTACTATGGCTCATAATCCTTTGAGGGGCTTGGTCAGGGTATCTTCACCCCGACCAGAAGAGCAAAGAGTTGCTCCTCAACCTATTGCACCTATTTTTTGGGGAACGTAGCAGAATTCAAAAAAATTCCTACGCTTCACCAAGATCAATCTAAGGAGTCATCTAGCAACGAGCATAATGGAGTGCATCTACATACCCTTTGTAGATCGCGAGCGGAAGCGTTCGAAGGAACGTGGATGAAGTAGTCGTACTCTTCGTGATCCTCGTCACCGATGATCCCAGCGTCGAACGGACGGCACCTCCGCGTTCAACACACGTACGGTACAGCGATGTCTCCGGCTTCTTGATCCAGCAAGGGGGAGGAGAGGTTGACGGATATCCAGCAGCACGACGGCGTGGTGGTGGATGCAACAGGAAAACCTGCAGGGCTTCGCCGACGCCCTGCAAGAGGAGACGGAAGTGTGACGGGAGGGGGAGAGGCTCCAGAGGCTTGGGTGCGGCTGCCCTCCCCCCCCACTATATATAGGGGCCAGGGGGGCGCCGGCCCTAGGGAGATCAGATCTCCAGGGGGCGGCGGCCAGGGGGGAAGACTTGCCCCCCAAGGCATAGGGGGCCCCCCTCCCCCTAGGGTTTCAACCCTAGGCGCATGGAGGGGGGGCCATGTGGTGCGCCAGCCCACCAAGGGCTGGCCCCTTCCCCTTTGCGGCCTATGGGACCCACCGGGATGGGTGGCCCCACCCGGTGGACCCCCGGGACCCCTCCGGTGGTCCCGGGACACTCCCGGTGACCCCCGGAATTCACCCGATGGCCGAAACTAGACTTCCTATATATCATTCTTTACCTCCGGACCATTCCGGAAGTCCTCGTGACGTCCGGGATCTCATCCGGGACTCTGAACAACATTCGGGTTTCCATGTGCATGTATCTCTACAACCCTAGCGTCACCGAACCTTAAGTGTGTAGACCCTACGGGTTCGGGAGACACGCATACATGACCGAGACGACTCTCCGGTCAATAACCAACAGCGGGATCTGGATACCCATGTTGGTTCCCACGTGTTCCTCGATGATCTCATCGGATGAACCACTGTGTCTAGGATTCACTCAATCCCGTATGTTATTCCCTTTGTCCATCGGTACGGTACTTGCCCGAGATTCGATCGTCGGTATGCCCGATACCTTGTTCAATCTCGTCATGGCAAGTCTCTTTACTCGTTCTGTAATCCATCATCTCGTGACTAACTCCTTAGTCACTTTGAGCTCATTATGATGATGTATTACCGAGAGGGCCCAGAGGTACCTCTCCGTCATACGGAGTGACAATATCCCAGTCTCGGTTCGTACCAACTCAACAGACACTTTCGGAGATACCCATTGCGTACCTTTATAGCCACCCAGTTACGTTGTGACGTTTGGCACACCCAAAGTATTCCTACAGTATCCGGGAGTTGCACAACCTCATGGTCTAAGGAATAAATACTTGACACCGGAAAAGCTTATGCATTACGAACTATACGATCTCGTGCTAGGTTCAGGATTGGGTCTTGTCCATCACATCATTCTCCTAATGATGTGATCCCGTTATCAATGACATCCAATGTCCATGGTCAGGAAACCGTGACCATCTGTTGATCAACGAGCTAGTAACTAGAGGCTTACCAGGGACATGTTGTGGTCTATGTATTCACACATGTATCGCTGTTTCCGTACAATACAATTCAAGCATGAATAACATACAATTATCATGAACAAGGAAATAATAATAATACTTTTATTATTGCCTCTAGGGCATATTTCCAACAGTCTCCCACTTGCACTAGAGTCAATAATCTAGTTACATTGTGATGAATCGAACACCCATAGAGTTCTGGTGTTGATCATGTTTTGCCCGTGGAAGAGGTTTAGTCAACGGGTCTGCAACATTCAGATCCGTATGCACTTCACAAATATCTATGTCTCCATCTTGAACATAATTCCGGATGGAGTTGAAACGGCGCTTGATGTGCTTGGTCTTCTTGTGAAACCTGGGCTCCTTGGTAATGGCAATAGATCTAGTGTTGTCACAGAAGAGAGTCATCGGGCTTGACGCACTTGGAATGACTCCTAGGTCGGTGATGAACTCCTTCATCCAGACTCCTTCTTGTGCTGCTTTGCAAGCAGCTATGTACTCCGCTTCACATGTAGAATGCGCCACGACGCTCTGCCTGCAACTGCACCAGCTGACTGCTCCACCATTCAAAATATACACGTATCCGGTTTGTGACTTTGAGTCATCCAGATCTGTGTCAAAGCTAGCATCGATGTAACCCTTTACGACGAGCTCTTCGTCACCTCCATAGACGAGAAACATATCCTTAGTCCTTTTCAGGTACTTCAGGATGTTCTTGACCGTTGTCCAGTGTTCCATACCGGGATCACTTTGGTACCTCCCTACCAAACTTATGGCAAGGTTCACATCAGGTCTCGTACACAGCATGGCATACATGATAGAACCTATGGCTGAGGCATAGGGAATGACACTCATCTTTTCTCTATCTTCTGCCGTGGTAGGGGACTGAGCCTTGCTCAATCTCATACCTTGCAAAACAGGCAAGAACCCCTTCTTGGACTGATCCATATTGAACTTCTTCAATATCTTGTCAAGGTATGTGCTTTGTGAAAGACCAATGAGGCGTCTTGATCTATCTCTATAGATTTTGATGCCTAATATGTAAGCAGCTTTTGTCCTTCATTGAAAAACTCTTATTCAGTTAGGCCTTTATGCTCTCCAAGAATTCTATATCATTTCCCATCAGCAATATGTCATCCACATATAATATGAGAAATGCTACAGAGCTCCCACTCACTTTCTTGTAGATACAGGCTTCTCCCCAAGTCTGTATAAAGCCAAACGCTTTGATCACATCATTAAAGCGAATATTCCAACTCCGAGATGCTTGCACCAGCCCGTAAATCGAGCGCTGGAGCTTGCATACCTTGTTAGCATTCTCTGGATCGACAAAACCTTCCGGCTGCATCATATACAGCTCTTCCCTGAGGAAGCCATTAAGGAATGCCATTTTGACGTCCATTTGCCATATCCCATAATCATAGAATGCGGCAATTGCTAACATGATTCGGACGGACTTTAGCATCGCTACGGGAGAGAAAGTGGCGTCGTAGTCAATCCCTTGAACTTGTCGATAACCCTTAGCGACAAGCCGAGCCTTATATATGGTCACATTACCATCCGCGTCTGTCTTCTTCTTAAATATCCATTTATTTTCTATGGCGTGCCTATCATCGGGCAAGTCCACCAAAGTCCATACTTTGTTTTCATACATGGATTCTATCTCGGATTTCATGGCTCCAAGCCATTTATTGGAATCCGGGCCCGCCATCGCTTCTTCATAGTTCGAAGGTTCACCGTTGTCTAACAACATGATTTCCATGACAGGGTTGCCTTACCACTCTGGTGCGGAACGTGTCCTCGTGGACCTTCGAAGTTCAGTAGTAACTTGATCTGTATCTTCATGATCATCATCATTAACTTCCTCCCTTGTCGGTGCAGGCACCTCAGGAACAATTTCCTGTGCTGCGCTACTTTCCGGTTCGGAAGGGGTGACTGTCACCTCATCAAGTTCTACTTTCCTCCCATTCACTTCTTTTGAGAGAAACTCTTTTTCCAGAAAGGATCCATTCTTGGCAACAAAGACTTTGCCTTCGGATCTGTGGTAGAAGGTGTACCCAATCGTTTCCTTTGGGTATCCTATGAAGACGCATTTTTTCGATTTGGGTTCGAGCTTCTCAGGTTGAAGTTTCTTAACATAAGCATCGCAACCCCAAACTTTTAGAAACGACAACTTAGGTTTCTTGCCAAACCAAAGTTCATACGGTGTCGTCTCAACGGATTTCGACGGAGCCCTATTTAAAGTGAATGCGGCAGTCTCTAAAGCATAACCCCAAAAGTATAGCGGTAAGTCGGTGAGAGACATCATAGATCGCAGCATGTCCAACAGAGTACGATTTCGATGTTCGGACACACCGTTACGCTGAGGTGTTCCGGGCGGTGTCAATTGTGAAACAATTCCACAGTTCCTAAGGTGCGTGCCAAATTCATGACTTAAATATTCACCCCCACGATCCGATCGCAAGAACTTTATTTTTCTGTCACGTTGATTCTCAAGCTCATTCTGAAATTCCTTGAGCTTTTCAAAGGTCTCAGACTTGTGCTTCATCAAGTAGATATACCCATATCTACTCAAGTCATCTGTGAGGGTGAGAACATAACGATAGCCTCCGCGAGCCTCAACACTCATTGGACCGCACACATCGGTATGTATGATTTCCAATAAGCTGGTTGCTCGCTCCATTGTTCCAGAGAACGGAGTCTTGGTCATCTTGCCCAAGAGGCATGGTTCGCACGTGTCAAATGATTCATAATCAAGAGACTCCAGAAGTCCATCAGCATGAAGCTTCTTCATACGTTTGACACCAATATGACCAAGGCGGCAATGCCACAAGTATGTGGGACTATCATTGTCAACTTTACATCATTTGGCATTCACACTATGAACATGTGTATCATCACGATCGAGATTCATCAAAAATAAACCATTGACCAGCGAGGCATGACCATAAAACATATCTCTCAAATAAATAGAACAACCATTATTCTCGGATTTAAATGAGTAGCCATCTCGCATCAAATGAGATCCAGATACAATGTTCATGCTCAAAGCTGGTACTAAATAACAATTATTAAGGTTTAAAACAAATCCCGAGGGTAGATGTAGAGGCAGCGTGCCGACGGCGGTCACATCGACCTTGGAACCATTCCCGACACGCATCGTCACCTCGTCCTTCGCCAGTCTCCGCTTATTCCGCAGCTCCTGCTTTGAGTTACAAATATGAGCAACTGCACCGGTATCAAATACCCAGGAGCTACTACGAGCGCTGGTAAGGTACACATCAATAACATGTATATCACATATACCTTTGACGTTGCCGGCCTTTTTGTCCGCTAAGTATTTGGGGCAGTTCTGCTTCCAGCGACCCGTTCCCTTGCAATAAAAGCACTCAGTCTCAGGCTTGGGTCCATACTTTGGCTTCTTCTCGGTAACTGGCTTACCGGGCGCGGCAACTCCCTTGCCGTCCTTATTGAAGTTCTTCTTACCCTTGCCCTTCTTGAACTTAGTGGTTTTATTGACCATCAACACTTGATGCTCCTTCTTGATCTCCACCTCCGCTGATTTCAGCATTGAATACACCTCGGGAATGGACTTCTCCATCCCCTGCATATTGAAGTTCAACACGAAGCTCTTGTTGCTAGGTGGGAGCGACTGGAGGATTCTGTCAACGACCGCTTCGTCTGGGAGATTCATTCCCAACTGAGACAAGTGGTTGTGCAACCCAGAAATCTTGAGTATGTGCTCACTGACAGAACTGTTTTCCTCCATCTTACAGCTGTAGAATGCGTTGGAGACATCATATCTCTCAACTCGGGCATGAGCCTGGAAAACCATTTTCAGCTCTTGGAACATCTCATATGCCCCGTGGAGCTCAAAATGCTTTTGGAGCCCCGATTCTAAGCTGTAGAGCATGCCGCACTGAACCAGAGAGTCATCATCACAATGCGACTGCCAAGCGTTCATAACATCTTGGTTTGCCGGGGCGGGAGCGTCACCTAGCGGTGCTTCTAGGACATAAGTTTTCTTGGCAGCTATGAGGATGATCCTCAGGTTACGGACCCAGTCTGTATAGTTGCTACCATCGTCTTTCAGCTTGGATTTCTCTAGGAACGCGTTGAAGTTGAGGGTGACATGAGCATGGGCCATTTGATCTATAAGACATATTGTAAAGAATTTAGACTAAGTTCATGATAATTAAGTTCATCTAAATCAAATTTTAATGAACTCCCACTCAGATTGACATCTCTCCAGTCTTCTAAGTGATACATGATCCGAATCGACTACCCCCTGTCCGATCATCACGTGAGACGGACTAGTCATCAACGGTGAACATCTTCATGTTGATCGTATCTTCTATACGACTCATGTTCGACCTTTCGGTCTTCCGTATTCCGAGGCCATGTCTGTACATGCTAGGCTCGTCAAGTGAACCCTAAGTGTATTGTGTGTGTAAATCTGGCTTACACCTGTTGTATGCGAACGTTAGAGCGTATCACACCCGATCATCACGTGGTGCTTCGGAACAACGATCCTTAGCAACGGTGCACAGTTAGGGGGAACACAATTCTTGAAATTTTAGTGAGAGATCATCTTATTTACTACCGTCGTTCTAAGTAAACAAGATGCATAAACATGATAAACATCACATGCAATCAAATAAAGTGACATGATATGGCCAATATCATCTTGCTCCTTCGATTTCCATCTTCGGGGCACCATGATCATCTTCGTCACCGGCTCGACACCATGATATCCATCATCATGATCTCCATCATCGTGTCTTCATGAAGTCGTCACGCCAACTATTACTTCTACTACTATGGCTAACGTTTAGCAATAAATTAAAGTAATTACATGGCGTTATTCAGTGACACGCAGGACATACAATAATTAAGACAACTCCTATGGCTCCTGCCGGTTCTCAATTTCATCGACATGCAAATCGTGATTCCCTATTACAAGAATATGATCAATCTCATACATCACATATATCATTCATCACATCTTCTTGGCCATACCACATCACATAGCACATGCTGCAAGAACAAGTTAGACGACCTCTAATTGTTGCTGCAAGTTTTTACGTGGCTTCTATAGGTTTTCTAGCAAGAACGTTTCTTACCTATGCCAAAACCACAACGTGATTTTTCAATTTCTATTTACCCTTCATAAGGACCCTGTTCATCGAATCCGATCGACTAAAGTGGGAGAGACAGACACCCGCCAGCCACCTTATGTATCTAGTGCATGTCTGTCGGTGGAACCGGTCTCACATTAGCATACGTGTAAGGTCGGTCCGGGCCGCTTCATCCCACGATGCCGCCGAATCAAGATTGGACTAGTAACGGCAAGAAAATTGAGCAAACTCAACGCCCACAACTTGTTTGTGTTCTACTCGTGCAAGATGCTACGCAAAGACCTAGCTCAGATGCCACTGTTGGGGAACGTAGCAGAATTCAAAAAATTTCCTACGCTTCACCAAGATCAATCGAAGGAGTCATCTAGCAACGAGCATAATGGAGTGCATCTACATACCCTTTGTAGATCATGAGCGGAAGCGTTCGAAGGAACGTGGATGAAGTAGTCGTACTCTTCGTGATCCTCGTCACCGATGATCCCAGCGCCGAACGGACGGCACCTCCGCGTTCAACACACGTATGGTACAGCGACGCCTCCTCCTTCTTGATCCATCAAGGGGGGAGGAGAGGTTGACGGAGATCCAGCAGCACGACGGCGTGGTGGTGGATGCAACAGGAAAACCTGCAGGGCTTCGCTGGCGCCCTGCGAAAGGAGATGGAAGTGTGACGGGAGGGGGAGAGGCGCCAGAGGCTTGGGTGTGGCTGCCCTCTCCCCCCTACTATATATAGGGGCCAGGGGGGCGCCGGCCCTAGGGAGATGAGATCTCCAGGGGGCGGCGGCCAGTGGGGAAGACTTGCCCCCCAAGGCATAGGTGGCGCCCCCTCCCCCCTAGGGTTTCAACCCTAGGCGCATGGAGGGGGGGCTCATGAGGTGCGCCAGCCCACCAGGGGCTGGCCCCTTCCCCTTTGCGGCATGTGGGACCCACCGGGATGGGTGGCCCCACCCGGTGGACCCCCGGGACCCCTCCGGTGGTCCCGGGACACTCCCGGTGACCCTCGGAATTCACCCGATGGCCGAAACTGGACTTCCTATATATCATTCTTTACCTCCGGACCATTCCGGAACTCCTCGTGATGTTCGGGATCTCATCCGGGACTCCAAACAACATTCGGGTTTCCATGTGCATGTATCTCTATAACCCTAGCGTCATCGAACCTTAAGTGTGTAGACCCTACGGGTTCGGGAGACACGCAGACATGACCGAGACGACTCTCCGGTCAATAACCAACAGCGGGATCTGGATACCCATGTTGGTTCCCACGTGTTCCTCGATGATCTCATCGGATGAACCACTGGTCTAGGATTCACTCAATCCCGTATGTTATTCCCTTTGTCCATCGGTACGGTACTTGCCCGAGATTCGATTGTCGGTATGCCCGATACCTTGTTCAATCTCGTCATGGCAAGTCTCTTTACTCGTTCTGTAATCCATCATCCCGTGACTAACTCCTTAGTCACTTTGAGCTCATTGTGATGATGTATTACCGAGAGGGCCCAAAGGTACCTCTCCGTCATACGGAGTGACAATATCCCAGTCTCGGTTTGTACCAACTCAACAGACACTTTCGGAGATACCCGTTGCGTACCTTTATAGCCACCCAGTTACGTTGTGACGTTTGGCACACCCAAAGTATTCCTACGGTATCCGGGAGTTGCACAACCTCATGGTCTAAGGAATAAATACTTGACACCGGAAAAGCTTATGCATTACGAACTATACGATCTCGTGCTAGGCTCAGGATTGGGTCTTGTCCATCACATCATTCTCCTAATGATGTGATCCCGTTATCAATGACATCCAATGTCCATGGTCAGGAAACCATGACCATCTGTTGATCAACGAGCTAGTAACTAGAGGCTTACCAGGGACATGTTGTGGTCTATGTATTCACACATGTATCGTTGTTTCCGTACAATACAATTCAAGCATGAATAACAGACAATTATCATGAACAAGGAAATAATAATAATACTTTTATTATTGCCTCTAGGGCATATTTCCAACACTATTGAAAATGTTTGCTTTGAAATTCCTTCGGGTATGATAGAGAAAGTGCTTGATAATCCTTTTACAGGAGACGGAACACTGCATCCCGACTTACACCTAATCTATGTGGATGAAGTTTGTGGATTATTTAAGCTTGCTGGTATGCCCGAGGATGTTACCAAGAAGAAGGTCTTCCCTTTATCTTTGAAGGGAGATGCATTGACATGGTTTAGGCTATGTGATGATATTGGATCATGGAACTATAATCGTCTGAAGTTGGAATTTCATCAGAAGTTCTACCCCATGCACCAGGTACATCGTGATCATAATTATATCTATAATTTTTGGCCTCGCGAAGGAGAAAGCATTGCCCAAGCTTGGGGGACGGTTAAGTCAATGTTATATTCATGCCCCAATCATGAGCTCTCGAGTGAAATGATTATTCAAAAAAATTATGCTTGGCTTTCTCTCGATAATCACTCCATGCTCGATACTTCTTGTTCTGGCTCTTTTATGATGAAGACTATTGAATTCAAATGGGATTTACTGGAAAGAATTAAATGCAACTCTGAAGATTGGGATCTCGATGAAGGTAAGGAGTCAGGTATGACCCCTAAGTTTGATTGTGTTAAAGCTTTTATGGATACTGGTGTTTTTCGTGAGTTTAGCACTAAATATGGACTTGACTCTAAGATAGTAGCTTCATTCTGTGAATCATTTCCTACTCATGTTGATCTTCCCAAGGAGAAGTGGTTTAAATACCATCCTCCCATTGAAGTAAAAGTAGTTGAACCTGTTAAAGTTGAAGAAAAGACTATCACTTATAATGTTGATCCTATTGTTCCTACTGCTTATATTGAGAAACCACCTTTCCCTGTTAGAATAAAGGATCATGCTAAAGCTTCAAATGTAGTTCGTAAGAGTAATACTAGAACACCTACACCCTCTGAGCAAATTAAAGTTGAACCTAGTGTTGCTATGGTTAAAGATCTCTTGGTAGAAGATTTAGATGGACATGTTATTTACCTCCAAGAGGAATCTGCTAGACTAGCCAAACCCGATGCTAGGAATAAACATAGACCTATTGTAGGCTTGCCTGTTATCTTGTTAAAATAGGAGATCATTGCTATCATGGTTTATGTGACGTAGGTGCTAGTGCAAGTATAATACCTCATTCCCTATATCAAGAAATTATGCATGATATTGCACCTGTTGAGTTAGAAGGGATTGATGTTACTATTAAGCTTACTAATAGATAAACTATTTCACCAGTTGGGATTGTTAGAGATGTTGAAGTTTTGTGTGGGGAAGTTAAATACCCTGCTGATTTTCTTATTCTTAGTTCCCCACAAGATGACTTTTGTCCCATTATATTTGGTAGACCCTTCATGAATACAGTTAATGCTAAGATAGACTGCGTGAAAGACATCTTTACTATTGGCTTAGGGGATATGTCTCATGATTTTAACTTTGCTAAATTTCGTAGACAACCCCTTGATAAAGAATTACCTAGTAAGGATGAAATTATTGGTCTTGCTTCTATTGATGTGCCTCCTACTGATCCTTTAGAACAATATTTGCTAGACCGTGAAAATGATATGCATATGAATGAGAGAAGGGAAATAGATGAAATATTCTTTAATCAGGGACCCGTATTGAAAAAAAACTTGCCTATTAAAATCCTAGGGGATCCTCCTCCACCCAAGGGTGATCCCATGTTTGAACTTAAACCTTTACCTGATAATCTTAAGTATGTTTATCTTGATGAAAAAAAGATATATCTTGTTATTATTAGTGCTAACCTTTCAGAGCAGGAAGAGGAAACATTATTGAAAACTCTGAAGAAGCACTATGCTGCTATTGGATATACTCTGGATGATCTTAAGGGCATCAGTCCCACTTTACGTCAACACAAGATAAAATTGGAAGAAAACGCTAAACCGGTTATTGATCATCAACGGCGGTTAAATCCTAAGATGAAAGAAGTGGTAAGGAAGGAAATTCTAAAGCTTCTAGAGGCAGGTATTACCTATCCAATTGCTGATAGCCAGTGGGTAAGTCCTGTCCATTGTGTCCCTAAGAAGGGAGGTATAACTGTTGTTCCTAATGATAAAGATGAATTGATCCCGCAGAGAATTGTTACAGGTTATAGGATGGTAATTGACTTCAGCAAATTAAATAAAGCTACTAAGAAAGATCATTACCCCTTGCCTTTTATTGATAAAATTCTAGAAAGGTTATCCAAACATACTCATTTCTGTTTTTTAGATGGTTATTCTGGTTTCTCTCAAATACCTGTGTCAAAAGGGGATCAAGAAAAGACCACTTTTACTTGTCCTTTTGGTACCTTTGCTTATAGACGTATGCCTTTTGGTTTATGTAATGCACCTGCTACCTTTCAAAAATGCATGATGGCTATATTCTCTGATTTTTGTGAAAAGATTGTTGAGGTTTTCATGGATGATTTCTCTGTTTACGGAACTTCTTTTGATGATTGCTTAAGCAACCTTGATCGAGTTTTGCAGAGATGTGAAGACACTAACCTTGTCTTGAATTGGGAGAAGTGCCACTTTATGGTTAATGAAGGCATTGTCTTGGGATATAAAATTTCTGAAAGAGGTATTGAAGTTGACAAAGCTGAAGTTGATGCTATTTAAAAGATGACGTGCCCCAAGGAAATCAAAGGTATACGAAGTTTCCTTGGTCATGCCGGGTTTTATAGGAGGTTCATAAAGGACTTCTCCAAAATCTCTAGGCCTCTGACTAATCCTTTTGTCTTTGATGACGATTGTCTAGAAGCATTTGAAATACTTAAGAAAGCATTGATCTCTGCACCTATTGTCTAGCCTCCTAGCTGGAATTTACCTTTTGAGATTATGTGCGATGCCAATGATTATGATGTAGGTGCTGTTCTAGGACAAAGAGTTGATAAGAAATTGTATATTATCCAATATGCTAGCAAAACTCTACACAGTGCCCGGAGAAATTATGCTACTACTGAGAAAGATTTTTTAGCAGTTGTAATTGCTTGTGATAAGTTTAGACCCTATATTGTTGATTCTAGAGTAACTATTCACACTAATCATGCTGCTATCAAATACCTTATGGAAAAGAAAGATGCTAAACCTAGACTTATTAGATGGGTTCTCTTGCTGCAAGAATTTGACTTGCATATTATTGATAGAAAGGGAGCTGAGAACCCCGTAGCAGATAACTTGTCTAGGCTAGAGAATATACTTGATGACCCACAACCTATTGATGATAGCTTTCTTGATTAACAATTAGCTGTCATAAATACTTCTCGTACTACTCCATGGTATGCTGATTATGCTAATTATATTGTTGCTAAGTTTATACCTCCTAGCTTCACATACCAGCAAAAGAAAAAGTTTTTCTACGATTTGAGACATTACTTTTGGGATGATCCACACCTTTATAAAGAAGGAGTAGATGGTATTATTAGACGTTGTGTACCTGAGCATGAACAGGAACAAATCCTACGCAAGTGCCACTCCGAAGCTTATGGAGGACACCATGCTGGAGATAGAACTGCACATAAGGTATTGCAATCTGGTTTTTATTGGCCTACTCTCTTCAAGGATGCCCGTAAGTTTGTCTTATCTTGCGATGAATGTCAAAGAATTGGTAATATCAGTAGACGTCAAGAAATGCCTATGAATTATTCACTTGTTATTGAACCATTTGATGTTTGGGGCTTTGATAATATGGGACCTTTTCCTTCCTCTAATGGGTATACACATATTCTAGCTGCTGTTGATTACGTTACTAAGTGGGTAGAACGTATTCCAACTAGTAGTGCTGATCATAACACCTCTATTAAGATGCTTAGAGAAGTTATTTTTCCGAGGTTTGGAGTCCCTAGATACCTAATGACTGATGGTGTTTCACACTTTATTCATGGTGCTTTCCGTAAAATGCTTGCTAAGTATGATGTAAATCATAGAATTGCATCCCCTTATCACCCACAGACTAGTGGTCAAGTAGAACTAAGTAATAGAGAGTTGAAATTAATTTTGCAAAAGACGGTTAATAGGTCTAGAAAGAATTGGCCCAAGAAACTTGATGATGCACTATGGGCCTATAGAACTGCATACACAAATCCTATGGGTTTGTCTCCATATAAGATGGTATATGGAAAGGCTTGTCACTTACCTCTTGAGCTAGAACATAAGGCATATTCGGCTATTAAAGAGCTCAACTATGATTTCAAACTTGCCGGTGAGAAGAGGTTATTTGACATTAGCTCTCTTAATGAATGGAGGACACATGCCTATGAGAATGCCAAGCTGTTGAAGGAAAAAGTTAAGAGATGTCATGACAAAAGGATACAAAAGAGTGAGTTTAACGTAGGTGAGTATGTCTTGCTATACAATTCTCGTTTAAGATTTTTTGCAGGAAAACTTCTCTCTAAGTGGGAAGGCCCTTATGTTATCGAGGAGGTCTATCATTCCGGTGCCATAAAAATCAACAACTTCGAAGGCACAAATCCGAAGGTGGTGAATGGTCAAAGAATCAAACATTATATCTCAGGTAATCCTATAAATGTTGAAACCAATGTTATTGAAACGGTAACACTGGAGGAATACATAAGGGACACTTTCCAGAACGATTCAGACTCCGAAAAGGAAGAGGTACGTGGTACGGTAAGTAAGCCGACTCCAAAACAGTTCTAAAGGCAATTTTTCACCGTTTTGGAATATTTAGAAAAATAGAAAAATAAGTGGCAGTCCGGAAGAGACACGAGGCATCCACGAGGGTGGAGGGCGCGCCCTCCTCTATGGGTGCGCCGCCCCTGCCTCGTGGGCACCTCGTGTGCCTCCCGGACTCTGATTTCTTGTATGTTACTCCTTTTGGTCGGTAAAAATTATATATACTCTCGAAGGTTTTGACCTATGTATCACGCAAAAATCCTCTGTTCTTGTTTCGAGCTATTTTCTGCTAGGGTTGACGAAGCCATGCATCATGTCGTCTCCCTCCTCCAACAACGAAGGCAATGAGGCTTGGCTAATGAAGATAGATCTGAAGAGGGAAAGACCCGAGGAAATTTGAAGGAGTATATAGCTGCACTCAAGGGTATTATCCGCAAGTTGGAAGATCTCCTACGCTCGATATATGATGATCCGGCGTCACTACTTTCAACTCCATCATCACCACCCCCGACGAAGGAGACATAATCATATGGGTATGGGCACTCCCCTTGGCTACTTCCAAGCTTGGGGGAGTGACCCCGGTATCGTATCACCATCACTCCTACCTTTACCATTTTCCTTAGTTCGATCCTTTTGGTAGTATCATGATCTAGTAGAATAAAGTTAGCATGATCTAGTTGTGAGCTTTTGCCTTATGATCTTTACCCTTTGTAATCGAGTCCGTGAGGTATATAATAAAGATTAGTGTTGAGTCAAGGGCTTGATTTCCTCACTTTGGTCATGATAGAAATAAAGAAAACATAAAAATATCCAAGAGATCATATTGATCTTATGGGAAGTGTAGCGACCACGATCCGAATGGACCGAAGTCTCTGTGTTTTAGTGTCATCCCTGGATCGGTAATGCTGACACACACAGTACTTGAAGGATTTATAACAGAGTGGCAATCACACACTTATTACATCGAATGTCTCAGAAGAGAACTTATTACAAAAGTCTATGGCTTAAGGCCATCTAACAAAATAATAGCGGAAGGCTTGGAAGATAAGTGAGTCCATCAACTCCAATGACATAGCTGAGTGCATGACAAACGACCTAGAACATCTTACTCCTCATCTGAAAAGTATGCAACGTAACATTTTGCAGCCAGAAACGGGTCAGCACATGGAATATGCTGGCAAGATAACACAGTAGATGCAAGTAACAGAATAAAGGCTACACTATATGCATATTTGGCTGGTGGAGGCTCTAAGGCTATAGTTTTTGCGTAAAGCCAATTTTTCCCTACAATAATGGAATAAATTTTATTTTAACTATCGTGGTAGTTGAAACATCACTGAGAACGTACCTCCAACTCAATCCCAATTAAAGTAATCATTTACCCAAAAAATAACTTTAGAGTGATGAGATCAACCAATAATTCAAGTACCAGATACTCAAGTTTGTCCAAAACCGGGGACACGGCTAATCATGATCAGTTTGTACACTATGTAGAGGTTTGTGCACTTTTCCCCACAAGACTCGATCTCCTCCGTTGGATTTCTCGCACTGCATGGTGTTTGAGAAACGGATGACCGAGACACAGTCTTTCAGAACCATTTACTCTTTACCCCGGGTGGACCAGTACACCTACTTTCCCCTACATCTGCTAGTCCACCACTGAAAAAAGCTCACACAACTTACTCATACTATGCCAGAGCCCATAATGGCATTGTGGCTGCACACAGAAGTTTCTAGCATGAATAGTTTTATGATCCCTTTGAGCCTGGGTGGCATTCCATCGGACAATCACACGATACCCCGGGATTTCCTAGGACAACACTGGATTCTCCAGGTGCCCTGCAACCAATCCACCCAGATGAGTATTCAAGTAGCCACCTTAAGTTGAACCATTAATTAACACTCACATCTGTCATGGATTTCACTCAAACCCAAACCACGTCTACGAGCCTAGCTTGATAACCTAAGCATAACGTAGAAGTAACTCCCAAGGGTTTGAATAAATAATGCAGGTAATAGGTTCTACCTCAATCTACTTCCTAGTCCCACAAGTTATGATATCCTACTCATGCAATGTGTGAGGGTTTGATCTAATGCATAAAAACTGGGTAATAAAGGGGTATGATCAAAGTGTTACTTGCCTTGCTGACGATTCGCAAAACCTAGAGACTCGTAGTAGCACGCTTCACAGTCCGGGTATTCTATCGCAAGCAAACAATAGCATACATAAGAAATCAAGCAAAGATGCACAAACAGAACTCCAAATAAGAAGATCTGACCGGAAAGTTCAACTTAAGAACTCCGGTTTGCAAAAAGAATCAAATCAAATGGGGCAACGAAACTCAAACTGCGAAAGAAACAAGATCCGTTTACTAGATTGATCTAGGGTCTAATTTTACAGTAACAAAACCTTGTTCAAGTTGGTTAAACGAAAAGAGGGCGTCGATACGAAGATCTGGGATTTTGAATCACCTGATTCCGACTCTCGAGCGAAAAAAAAACGAAAAACAAGATCAGGGCAGCAATCGCGATCGAAATAATCGCGGATAAAAACCCCGAAAAAGAAAACTGACGAACAGTCTAACGAACGAACGTTCGCTGTCTGTAACTAACGGGCGGACAGCGTTCGTTAAAACGAACGTACGGACGAACGTCCGCGAGGAAACTAAACCGAAAAAAAGCAAACTGATCTGAAAAAATAACAGATCTAGGGTTCCGAAAGAAAAACCGATCGGTTTAAAAAAACGACGGCGGCTACCTCGTGGAACAAGACGACGACGGCGGCGGTCTCCGGCGAAGGCGGCTCCGGCGGCGCGGGGCGGCGGGGCTGCGGCGGCGGGACGGCGGTGGCGCGGGCGGCGGCAGGCGGCGGCGGGCGGCGGGTGGCGCGGGCGGCTAGGGTTTGCGGGACGGGGCGGCGACTTGGTCTGGAGGGGCGACGGCGACTCGGGCTTTAAAGGCCCGACTAGGCAGAGTCCTAGTCGGTTACAGCCCAAGGTCGGTTCACTTTTTTTAAACGAGTCCAGACGCACGAAAACTAAAGAAAGAAATACTAAACAGACTCGAAAAATTCCGAAATAAATTTTCACCGTCCTCTAATAATATTTAGGACAAAGTGAACATTTTTCCCGGACCTAAATGTAATTTTTTTAAAATGTGTATTTTTCCTATGCAAATAAAATCGCAATAAATCCGAATAAATATCAAAAGTGATTTTAACATTTTTCCTCCAATATTTCTGTTATTTTGGAGAAGTCATATTATCTCCGCTCATATATTTTATTTAGAAATATTTTTAGGTGAGAAAAATAATTAAAACCAACGCTATCCTCGTACCGGTATTTGAGAAAACTCAAATACGAAAACGGCTGAATTCCCAACACTCTCCGTAGGTCCTTGAGTTGCTTAGAATCTTCGAGGATCGCCACACACAAAATGCAAAGAAATAGGCAATGCAGTATGATCTATGTATAACATTCCAAATTGAAAATTTGGGATGTTACAAACCTACCCCCCTTAGAATGAATCTCGCCCTCGAGATTCGGCTTGGCTAGAGAACAGGTGTGGGTGGTCCTTGCGTAGATCATCTTCTCGTTCCCAGGTGCCTTCTTCCTCGGTGTGGTGACTCTATTGAACTTTGCAAAACTTGATAACCTTACTGCGGGTGACTCTACTCGAAAATTCGAGAATCTTGATGGGCTTCTCCTCGTAGGTCAGATCATTATCCAACTGAATTGCCTCCAGAGGTATTGTGTCTCTTAAAGGAATATCGGCCATCTCTGCATGACACTTCTTTAGCTGAGAAACGTGAAACACATCGTGCACTCCTGACAATCCTTAGGGTAACTCCAACTTATAGGCAACCTCTCCTATCCGTTCCAAAACGCGGTAAGGTCCCACAAATCTCGGGGCTAATTTTCCCTTAACTCCGAAACGTTTAACTCCTCGCAGAGGCGATACTCTTAAGTACGCTCTATCTCCAATTTCATAGGCTACTTCCTTGCGCTTCGAGTCTGCAAAACTGTTCTGCATGGACTGAGCTACCTTCAGTCTATCTCGGATCAGTTTGACCTTCTTTTCAGACTCTTTGATCAAGTCTGGTCCAAACAAGTGACGGTCTCCAACTTCATCCCACATTAACGGCGTTCGGCATCTCCTTCCATACAATGCTTCAAACTATTGTTGTATGAGAACTGGCCTGGTAACTGTTGTTGTATGAGAACTCAGCGTAGGGAAAATTGTCATCCCAACTAGATCCATAATCTAGCACACAGGCTCTCAACATATCCTCCAGAATCTGATTGACT
Organism: Secale cereale; assembly: GCA_902687465.1. Taxonomy (NCBI): domain Eukaryota; kingdom Viridiplantae; phylum Streptophyta; class Magnoliopsida; order Poales; family Poaceae; genus Secale; species Secale cereale. Next base: position 263,328,455 of record LR738711.1, on the reverse strand, counting down.
CTCTCGGTCTGTCCATCTGTGTGCGGGTGAAACGCTGTACTAAATTCCAGCCTTGTTCCCAAAGTTTGGTGGAGCTGATGCCAAAACTTTGAGGTAAACTGTGTTCCTCTATCTGATACAATGGTCCTCGGAACTCCGTGCGGACATACGATCCTGGTCATGTATATCTTGGCCAACTTCGCACTGGTATATGTGGTTTTCACGGGGATAAAGTGGGCTACTTCGGTCAAGCGATCCACTACTACCCAGATTGAGTCATATCCTGATTTGGTCCTGGGCAATCCGGTGATAAAGTCCATGCCAAGCTTCTCCCACTTCCATTCGGGTATCGGCATAGGCTGTAGCAATCCTGCTGGCTTCTGATGCTCCACCTTCACTCTCTGGCATACATCACATACTGCTACATATTCGGCAATATCCTTCTTCATTCCCGTCCACCAGAAATGCTCCTTCAAATCCAAATACATCTTAGTGTTTCCGGGGTGTATCGAATACGACGAATCATGTGCTTCCTGCAGTATTAACTTCCCGATCTCCGGGTCGTTGGGCACATAGATTCGATCCTCAAACCACAAGGTGTTGTGTTCGTCCTCACGAAATCCCTTGGCTTTTCCTTCACTCATCCTCTCCTTTATCTCGGCAATCTCCTTGTCCTCCTTCTAGGCTTCACTTATCTTTCCCAGCAATGTTGACTGAACCTCCAATGTTGCGACGAAACCTCTAGAAACTATCTCCAAACGAAGCTCCCTGAGATCTTCTGCTAACTCATGTGGCAATCCCCCCTTTACTAGGGTATTTGCATAACTCTGCCGGCTCAAAGCGTCTGCAACGACATTGGCCTTTCCTGGGTGATAGTGTAGCTTCATATTGTAATCCTTTATAAGCTCCAACCATCTCCTTTGGCTGAGGTTCAGCTCCTTCTGAGTGAAAATGTACTTCAAACTCTTGTGATCCGTGTACACATCACAACGATTTCCAATAAGGAAATGTCTCCAAGTTTTAAGAGCGTGCACCACAGCTGCTAACTCCAAATCATGCGTCGCATAGTTCAAGTCGTGCGGTCGCCGTTGACGAGATGCATAAGAAACAACTCTTCCGTCATGCATGATTACTCCTCCAAGTCCTAAGCGTGAAGCATCGCAGTACACTTGGAAATCCTTGCGTATATCTGGCAAGATCAGCACTGGGGCTGTCGTCAACGGTTTCTTCAACTCCTGGAAATTTTCTTCGCACTCTTCAGTCCAATGGAACTTTGTCTCCTTCTTCAACAAGGTCATCATTGGCTTTTCAATCTTGGAGAAATTTTCTATGAATCTACGGTAATATCCTGCTAGTCCAAGAAAACTGTGGATCTCTCCAATGAAGTGGGTGCCAACCACTCAGTGCCTGCCTGCACTTTGACGGGGTCCACTGCTATACCTTCTCCTGATATAACATGCCCTAAAAATCCGACTTCCTTCAACCAAAACTCGCATTTACTAAACTTGGCATACAACTGATGTTCTCTGAGCTTCTCCAGTACCAAACGCAAATGCTCCGCGTGTTCCTCTTCGTTCTACGAGTACACCAAGATATCATCGATGAATACCACGACAAACTTATCCAAGAACTCCATGAACACCTTATTCATCATACTCATGATATAGGCAGGGGTGTTAGTCAATCCAAATGACATAACTGTATACTCATACAGTCCATACCGTGTGGTGAAGGCTATCTTAGGTATATCCTTCTCTCGGATCTTCAACTGGTGGTATCCAGATCGTAGATCGATCTTGGAGAATACTTTCGCTCCCTGGAGTTGGTCGAACAAATCATTGATCATCGGCAGTGGGTACTTATTCTTAATAGTCACTTCATTCATTGCTCGATAATCAACGACCATTCTCAAAGATCCATCCTTCTTCTCGACCAAAAGCCCTGGGGCTCCCCAAGATGATGAACTCTGGCCGATAAATCATTTCTCCAATAACTCCTTAATTTGCTTCTTCATCTCTTCCAGATCGTTCGCTGGCATCCGATATGGTCTCTTCGATATTGGTCCGGTGCCAAGCAATAGCTCTATCAAAAACTCAATATCCCTATCCGGTGGCATGCCGGGTAGCTCCTTTGGAAAAACATCCGGATAATCCTTTACTACAGGCACTTCCTCCTGAACAACTCCCGTGAGAGAATGTACTTGTCTCCTTATAGGCGAATGCCTAGATACATACTTGATCCTTTTTCCCTCCGGGGTGGTAAGCAAAATAGACTTGCTGGCACAATCGATGTTCCCTCCATACATCGATGGCCAATCCATACCTAGTATCACATCCAATCCTTGTGACTCCAAAACTATCAAGTCTGAGGGGAAAACATGACGTCCTATGACCAATGGCATCTGAAAACATCCTTGATGTGCCATATACTCCGCTCCTGGAGAACTTACTAACATGGGGGTGTTAAGGACTTGGGTGGGCAACTTATGTCTATTTACAAATCCCCTTGAAATGTATGAATGCGATGCATCAGTATCGAAAAGAACTACTGCGGTAATTGTTCGCACACAAACACGTCACCGTGTACCCTCGACGCCGGGGGTAATGCACCGCAGCTCACGTCGAAGGAGACCCGTCCGGAAGCGCGGTACGCACGCAATCCGGCGGGCACTTTTGTAGACCCGAAACCCCACACGCCCGGGAGGGACCCCGTCAGGGCGCGCGGCGGCTATGGGCTGCCCTAGGTCGACCTGATCGCCCCTAGAGCCTCGAGGTTCGCCGCCCTGCAACAAGAAGAACGATCGAAGAACGAGGAAGAAGAAGAACTAGGGTTAAGGAGAAAAGATAAAAGATAAAAAGTGGTAGATGAATTGTTCGATTGTGTGTTGTTCAATCGGCCGTCACCCCTTAGGTATATAAGAGGCGGCTGGACTTGCCGTGCAAGGAAAAGGCTTGGATTCACGTCCAAAACCCTAGCCAAATTCGGATTGGTTTTATCCAAACTTTCCAAAACTGTTCGGTTTAAACTGGCTGTACCTTGCGGGTAATTCTTGAGGTGGTAAACGACCTCGGATGGAAAATAGCCCAAAAGCAATCTTGACCGTTTCGACGATACGAACAACTTTCATGTTGAACGTTTTTCGATTTGAAGCCATCTTCTACGCCAAAATGGTCACGCAATACAGGATGTTATTCGCGCTACCCATCAGACACGTGGCTGGTGGGGCGCGCCACTTATGGCTCTATGACAGGGCTGTGTTCGGATGGCTGTAACTTTTGCATACGAACTCGGATTGGGACGATTTTTATATAAAAATCGACCGTTTCAACGAGACGCACAACTTTCATGTTGAAACTTTTTCCATTTGAAATCATATTAATTGGGTTTCAAGCCATTCTTTAATCTGGTGTCATCATGAGCATCTCTGAACTTGTCATAACTTTTGCATCCGGACTCCGTTTTAGACCACTTTCATATCCATCGTGATCTTCTCAAAGAAAGCCATCTCATAATAACTTCCAATCATAAGTTTGAAGTAATCTTGACATAGATTAAAGCAACTTTTACGATTGTGCCACTTTTGAGCGTCAACACATGCCCCCCTGTTTTTCGGTAAAGCAAGCGTGCCGAAAAATAATTTGTACCATGTTGGTTCTAAGGACGATGTCAACACCCTATCGGCCATTTATATGCTTAGGACGATAATTATATATCGGCCATTATTGTTCTTGAACCCTTGATGCAAACTTGGGCAAAACCTTCTCAACTTCGTTAACAAACCGATGATAAAGTTCCATAGATATGTATCTCAAGGTCATCCTCCGGACCATATTTTTCCCCCTTTTGCTAGGATTTTGTAGATAATCAATAAACTCTCTCCAATACTTAGTATCACCTGCATCAAAATTCATTAGTGGCCGAAGCTGTGAACTTCGGTTCGGCCTTACCTATGTTGACGAGACGAAGCATCGGCTTTTGAGAGAAATGCAATACACCATGATTAACGTAGTAGCCGGATGCTTGCTGTGCCAACTCTTTTGAATTGTCATGTCTAAATATAAGAACAATTTTAAAGCAACCCAAGGTAAATTTTGCATCTAGACATACCTCAAGATAAACTATAAGTGATTCGTCAAAACATTGATAACCATTGGATATTTGTTGCACTACTCATAATGAATCACCGAAAGCCTCAAGATGTATATCACCTTGTCTCGCTCTCCATTCGAACTAAGGACGATGCTAGAATACTACACCGGCCATGCATTGACATATTCTTAGGACGATAGATAAATATCAGCCATTACCATGTAAACTTCATTTAAAGCACATATAGCCGAAACAAATAAATGAAATGACAAACTAAGTATTTCGGCCCTTTGTATCAGCAACAAACTTGTAACTAATCAAATGTATAGTGACTTGGTAATACCCTTTCATGATGTAAGAAATTATATGGCATCCATGGATTAAAATAAGCTCATTGAGGGTTACCAATCATACCTGATGACGAATTCCATGACATGGGCGTTAATGGCATAGTTGAAGAATATGGATAATGTGTAGACCGAAGATGCTGAAACCTTCGGCTTCGTCCTTCATAGTTTTCACTCTTTTCCTTCTTCACCTTTGCCGCACTTCTTGTAATGGAAGCTTGCACATAATTCTTATTTTGATCACTTCCTTTGAGAACCCATGCCATGTTTCTTTTTTCAAGTTCTTGTGCACTAAGTTTTTGTAATTTCTTCTTTTGCCAATATGATAAGCCGAGTGGGCACCCCGGCTGCGATTTTGTCTTGGCCAATGGCAATCCTTTTTTTGGCCTTGTGCACTCTCAACTTCTTTTCTTCAGATTTGGCACTTTGACTCTCAATAATTGGTTGCTTCATCTCATTGTCTTTAGTAGCCAATGTCAACACTTTAATTGGCTCTTTTTCATTTGAGATCAAATCTGAAGTTGCAATCTTACGACCATCTCTTTTAACACGGTAAACTTGCTTGACCACCTCTTTCTTCTTCCTTGAGCTCCGGACTGATTCCTTATGATTGAAACGGTCTTTAACATGTGATTGTTCAAATGTTGATCTTCTCGGAGCTGCATAATATTGGTGAGATGGTCTAAAATAAGATGGAGAATGCGCCCTTGTATCATACCTGTCCCATGATGGATATGGATCTACTTGAGCATAGGGAGGCATCCACGGCATTGGCATTGGCGGCCCAAAATAAGGATATGAATATGTTGCATAAGAATTGTCACTTTGCCAATACCGATCCTCATACTTGCGCCTTGGGGGTGATCTTGATTTCTTTGTATGATTTGGCCGATAAGCATTCTTCTCTTCACTCTTCTTTTGATACTTATCCAATAGTTCAGCGAAAGTGATTTTTGATCTCTTACACTTGCGCTTATTTTGGCCTTTGCTTTCTTTTGGTTTGCTTTCATCGATCATTGAATTTGCTTTTTGCCCCCTAGTCCTTGGCGTCTCCGTTGTAGCTTCGATGGAATTCTCGCCCTCAAGATTATGTTCATTATGCTCTTCAACAACTTCTTTACTTGAAAGCTTGATCCCATCACCTGCAGTTTTTATCTTCTCTTTAAATGGATCGGCTTGAAGCAGCCGATGCAAAAACTTTCTGCCATCGGGACCAATCGGAATAGACTGGTCATCTCTTGGTGTTTCAGCAAATTTCAATCGTCCTTTTTCAATGGCCGATTTAACTATTTGACGAAACATATTGCAATCCTCAAAATTATGTTTGAACGAATGATGCAACCTACAATACATTCGTCCTTGAATTGATTGATTGACATGGTGATCAAGAATTCTTATGTAATTATTTTTCAGCAACAAATCAAATATTTGATCACACATGCTTGAATTGAAGGTAAACTTTTTATTCTCTAGCCGATCTTGCTGTTTGAATGGCTTTGGAGATAAGCAAACGAATGGTTCAGATTTGTAGTCTCCCCATTCGGCTATGCATTGTTTTTTCCACTCTATCTCCGATGTCTTTGGATAAGATATTATATTAGCATCAGTTTTCTCAATATAATTCAACCTTGGCTTTAAATTTCTGAAACGAAGATATTTAGAACATACATGTCTCAGTTGAGACCAAGTGCAAGCCAAGTACGAAATAAGCAAAGCTACCCAACTAGATATGAACTTTACATAAAGCAACGGGGAAAGCTTTGGCTGTAACAATAAGTCAATATCGGTCTTTATAAATGGCGTAATGGGTTGACCGATATGTTCCATAACAAGTTTATTGCTAACAAGTAAATTACCCTTCTTCATTGGTCTTTCAAAATTACTTATGAGAATATTTCTTATAGATGCATCAATAATGAAGTCACGACCAAATCTGAAAATAGGTAAATTACTCTCTATGCATACCTCTTCAAATATGTTGGGAGAACATGATCATGGTGACAGTTGAAGAACATCTTGCTCCATCTTTGGATGGCTCCCCAACACCTTTTCATCATCTTTTTCTTGATTCCGTGCATCATTGCTTTGAAGATCCATGTCAGCTGAACTTTGTTCGGCTACTTGTTCTTGTCCTTGAGGCTTGTCAATTTCTATGGCACGGAACTCACAGGGCAGGAAGTAGGTTACATTGACTTCGGAAAAATCAAGTATGACTGTTTTGCTATGCTTTCCATGCCCTTTCTCAATAATGCTTGCCTCTTTGGATTTTATGGACTCAGAATATATACTACTTGATTCGGCTCTTCTAATAACCGAATTTTCTTTGTTACCTGAATCAACAACTTTATCTTTTTGAATTTGCAAGGCTTCTCGCTCTCGTCTAAGTTTAGCCCACATCTCAGCTTGGCGAGCTTTAAACTTTTTCATCTCAATTTCCATCCACTCGTCATGAGATTGCCCCCCAATACTTTGAGACTCTTTCGGCAATGAGGTGCCGAAACTTTGCGATTGTTTAGGTGGTATACTGGATGATACAACACTGGGCAACTGCATCATTTGCACAACTCTAGCTTTTACAGCAGCAAAATCATGCGGCTTCCCACCTTCTATTAGTTCTTGGCGAATAGAGTTGCACAAATCCCAAGAGAATGTAAGATTGTTCTCAATTACCCAGTCTGGATATGGTTGCCCCCCAATGCTTTTAGACTCTTTCGGCAATGAGATGTTGCCGAAATTATGTAATTGTGTAGGGGGGACATGATATGCCACGGTAGTAGGTGAAGGCATTTGTGCTCCTGCAGAAGTTTCACTTATTCGGCCATGACCATTAAGGTGCGGAGCCGAATTATGGACATCAACAGTTGCGTATGGTGCCAAAAAACTAGTAGCATGAGGTGTAGCATATGATGATTGATGGTAATTGGCCGGATAACTAGTAGTAGCATGGCCAATTCCCCTATCCACCAGCATGTTTGGATTAACATGTTGCAAATTAGTTGCCGATGAATAAAAAGATAAAACACTATGTTGCATGCCATTGAAAGATCCTACATGGGGTGTTTCAACTTGATTAACCGAACTCATCATGTTGTTCATCGGCATATGGATTTGTGGGGTTGCCGATGCATGGGATTTGGGATACATATGTTGCATGTTGCTAAAATTATATGAAGTAGAATCATGAAGATTTTGTTGCATCGGCCCTTGCACATAATTAGATGCATGATTGATAAAGCTAGGGCTAGCCGATACATTATGCTCATTAGATGATCTAGCAATAACATATGCATTATTTGCATCTACATATGTGAATTGGGTATTCATATTACCTTTGTAGATTGCAAACCCTAGATGACGATCTCTTCGTAGCAAGAACGGGCCGGAAACCGTTCAAAGCTTCGTCCCCAGCGGAGTCGCCAAAAAGTGTGTTCGCACACAAACACGTCACCGTGTACCCTCGACGCCGGGGGTGATGCACCGCAGCTCACGTCGAAGGAGACCCGTCCGGAAGCGCGGTACGCAGGCAATCCGGCGGGCGCTTTTGTAGACCCGAAACCCCACACGCCCGGGAGGGACCCCGTCAGGGCGCGCGGCGGCTATGGGCTGCCCTAGGTCGACCTGATCGCCCCTAGAGCCTCGAGGTTCGCCGCCCTGCAACAAGAAGAACGACGAAGAACGAGGAAGAAGAAGAACTAGGGTTAAGGAGAAAAGATAAAAGATAAAAAGTGGTACATGAATTGTTCGATTGTGTGTTGTTCAATCGGCCGTCACCCCTTAGGTATATAAGAGGCGGCTGGACTTGCCGTGCAAGGAAAAGGCTTGGATTCACGTCCAAAACCCTAGCCAAATTCGGATTGGTTTTATCCAAACTTTCCAAAATTGTTCGGTTTAAACTGGCTGTACCTTGCGGGTAATTCTTGAGGTGGTAAACGACCTCGGATGGAAAAGAGCCCAAAAGCAATCTTGACCGTTTCGACGATACGAACAACTTTCATGTTGAACATTTTTCGATTTGAAGCCATATTCTAGGCCAAAATGATCACGCAATACAGGATGTTATTCGCGCTACCCATCAGACACGTGGCTGGTGGGGCGCGCCACTTATGGCTCTGTGACAAGGCTGTGTTCGGATGGCTGTAACTTTTGCATACGAACTCGGATTGGGACGATTTTTATATCAAAATCGACCGCTTCAACGAGACGCACAACTTTCATGTTGGAACTTTTTCCATTTGAAGTCATCTTAATTGGGTTTCAAGCCTTTCTTTAATCTGGTGTCATCATGAGCATCTCCGAACTTGTCATAACTTTTGCATCCGGACTCCGTTTTAGACCACTTTCATATCCATCTTGATCTTCTCAAAGAAAGCCATCTCATGATGACTTCCAATCATAAGTTTGAAATAATCTTGACATAGATTAAAGCAACTTTTACGATTGTGCCACTTTTGAGCGTCAACAGTAATTGACTTAACCAAAAACTTATCGATCACTGCATTTGGTTGCTCTTCAACCTCCTCCATGGTCACGTGGTTCACTTGTCCTTTGTTGAACGGGTTGGGCTTCTTCCCGGCGCTTCCATCGCTGTTCCCATTCTTAGCTTCAGGGCACTCCGTGGCATAGTGTCCATTCTTCCCGCACTTGAAACAAGTAACGTGACTCAAATCCCTCTTGGCGGGTGTGGATGGAGTAGAGCGGTTCTGATTATTAGTGGATCCATTCCCATTCCCATTCTTGGAGCCATTGTGGTTGTGAGAACTTCCTCCAGTGTGGGTGTGGCTTCCATGATTATGGGTGTATCCTCCCGAATTCAGGGTGAATCGGGGTTTCTGCTGGGCTCCAGAACTATTCCTTCCTTGTCCATACTTCCTCTTGCGGCTCTCAATCTGCTGCTGCTTCCCTTAAATCATAAGAGCCTTATCTACCAACTCCTGGTAGTTGTTGAAGGTTGCCATCATCAACTGTACGCTCATCTCATCATTTAGCCATTCCATAAACCTCTCCTGCTTAGGCGGCATCTGTGGCCACATCATCTGGGGCATAATGAGATAGGGTACTAAACTCATCTACGTACTGAGCCACAGTACGATTTCCTTGGCGCAAATTGTGAAACTCCCGCTTCTTCATGCTCATAGCTCCAGCTGAGACATGGGCAGTGCGAAAAGCTTGCTGAAACTGCTCCCAAGTGACATTGGCTATAGGGAAAGTGGATGTGTAATTCTCCCACCATGCTGCTGCTGGTCCAGACAACTAATGTGCGGCAAATCGCACCTTCTCAGCATCCGCGCAATTGGCGGTGGTCAAATCCCTTCCAATTTTGCGCAGCCAGTCGTCAGCAACTATTGGTTCAATGCTGCTAGCACACACCGATGGTTGCAACCTTAAGAAACATGTTAGGTTTTCCACGGGTGGTGGTGGTGGAGGGTTGTTGTTGTTGTTCTGGTTGTTCTGGGTGTTCTGGACAAGAAGTTGCATCAAAGTGTTCTGCTGTTGGATCAACTGAGTGAGCTCAGGGGGAAACTGAAATCCGGGCTCACGTTTGGAGGCATCTGATGGGTGTAGAGGGAAGAGATTAGAATAGAAATGAGGTCTAAGGAAAAATCACTACCCCTATGCACATGAGACAAACACAATCATATCACACCAATCAATTTTCAAACAAGGGCTTACAAAGATCTAACTAACGTTACAAAAGTGCTCTAAAAACTACTTGGTGGGGGAAAACTACTAGTCATGGGGTGGTCATCTAGAAATTTTGATCGGCGGAAGATTCCATGATGTCTGCTCCAGCTTCATCTTCGTAGTCTTCGTCATCACTATCATCGGGGTCTGAGTCCGTGTCGTCAATGATGATGTAATCTTCAGAACAGATCTCCTTGGGTTCTTCTTCCTCTTCTTCTCCTCCTGGTGGTGGATCTCCCATGAATACTCCTAGCTTCCTCGTCAAAGCAACATTCTTCTCCACAAGTATCAACATCTCCTCCTTGTATCCGTCACGTCTAGACTTGAGTTCCTCTTCTAGCTCCAAGTTCCTGGTTAGTGCCTTCTTCAAATCTATCATCCCTGCGCACATCTGGTGCTCCTGTCGACGAATGTGCTGGTTTAACTCCTGGATGAACGCTGCAATGGACCTGTCCTTCCGGGTGCTGATCATGTCCCAATGCTCATCTCGGCGTCCACAAATCTGGTAGATAGTGTCCTTCATCTCCTGCTTGTAGACTTCTCCGATCCTTCCCATAGTAATGTGGGCTGCCATACTCTTGCCTAGGCTCCAGGTTGGTGCATCAAAGAGAACTCTATTGGCTCAGTGGATGGTGCGAAGGTTCTCCCGGGAATTTGAACTTGAATGCTCCATCGCTCCTCTTCTGGTAGAGTGGCGGTGTAGGTCCCGGTAAAGCTTGGTATTCCTATGTTCAGGTACCTAGTGACTTCCTTCAAGTGTCGTCCAAAAGGTGTGTCTTCATCTGGTTGAGTGAACATGTTTCTTGGATCCACCATCCTAAAGAAGTAGAATTTGGAGAGGAGTCACAAATGAGTAGAGAAGAGTGACCTAGGGTTTATCTTAGGGGTCGTGTCCTACATTCATCGTGTGCTCTAATACCATCTTGTAGCGACCATGATCCGAATGGACCAAAGTCTCTGTGTTTCAGTGTCATCCCTGGATCGGTAATGCTGACACACACAATATTTGAAGGATTTATAACAGAGTGGCAATCACACACTTATTACATCGAATGTCTCAGAAGAGAACTTATTACAAAAGTCTATGGCTTAAGGCCGTCTAACAAAATAACAGCGGAAGGCTTGGAAGATAAGTGAGTCCATCAACTCCAACGGCATAGCAGAGTGCATGACAAGCGACCTAGAACGTCTTACTCCTCGTCTGAAAAGTCTGCAACGTAACATGTTGCAGCCTGAAACGGGTCAGCACATGGAATATGCTGGCAAGATAACACAGTAGATGCAAGTAACAGAATAAAGGCTACACTATATGCATATTTGGCTGGTGGAGGCTCTAAGGCTATAGTTTTTGCGTAAAGCCAATTTTTCCCTACAACAATGGAATAAATTTTATTTTAACTATCATGGTAGTTGAAACATCATTGAGAAGGTACCTCCAACTCAATCCCAATTAAAGTAATCATTTACCCAACAAATTAACTTTAGAGTGATGAGATCAACCAATAATTCAAGTACCAGATACTCAAGTTTGTCCATAACTGGGGACACGGCTGATCATGATTAGTTTGTACACTACAGAGGTTTGTGCACTTTTCCCCACAAGACTCGATCTCCTCCATTGGATTTGTCGCACTGCATGGTGTTTGAGAAACGGATGACCGAGACACAGTCTTTCAAAAGCATTTACTCTTTACCCCGGGTGGACCGGTACACCTACTTTCCCCTACATCTACTAGTCCACCACTGAAAAAAGCTCACACAGCTTACTCATAGTATGCCAGAGCCCATAATGGCATTGTGGCTGCACACGGAAGTTTCTAGCATGAATAGTTTTATGATCCCATTGAGCCTGGGTGGCATTCCATAGGACAATCACACGATACCCCGGGATTTCCGAGGACAACACTGGATTCTCCAGGTGCCCTACAACCAATCCACCCAGATGTGCATTCAAGTAGCCGCCTTAAGTTGAACCATTAATTAACACTCACATATGTCATTGATTTCACTCAAACCCAAACCACGTCTACGAGCATAGCTTGATAACCTACGCATAACGTAAAAGTAACTCCCAAGGGTTTGAATAAATAATGCAGGTAATAGGTTCTACCTCAATCTACTTCCCAGTCCCACAAGTTAAGAGATCCTACTCATGCAATGTGTGAGGGTTTGATTTAATGCATAAAAACTGGGTAATAAAGGGGTATGATCAAAGTGTTACTTGCCTTGCTGACGATTCGCAAAACCTAGAGACTCGTAGTAGCACGCTTCATAGTCCGGATATTCTATCGCAAGCAAACAATAGCATACATAAGCAATCAAGCAAAGATGCACAAACAGAACTCCAAATAAGAAGATCTAACCAGAAAGTTCAACTTAAGAACTCCGGTTTGCAAAAAGAATCAAATCAGACGGGGCAACGAAACTTAAACTGCGAAAGAAACAAGATTTGTTTACTAGATTGATCTAGGGTCAAATTTTACAGTAACAAAATCTTGTTCAAGTTGGTTAAACGGAAAGAGGGCGTCGAGACGAAGATCTGGGATTTTGAATCACCTGATTCCGACTCTCGTGCGAAAAGAAAAATGAAAAACAAGATGAGGGCAGAAATCGCGATCGAAATAATCGCGGATAAAAACCCCGAAAAAGAAAACTGCCGAACAGGCTAACGGAAAAAAACGAACGTTCGCTGTCTGTAACTAACGGGTGGACAGCGTTCGTTAAAACAAACGCACGGACGAACGTCCGCGAAGTAACTAAACCGAAAAAAACCGAACCGATCTGAAAAAAATAACAGATCTAGGGTTCCGAAAGAAAAACCGACGGCGCCTACCTCGTGGAACAAGACGACGGCGGCGGTTGTCTCCGGCGACGACGGGTCCGGCGGTGCGGGGCGGCGGCTGCGGGACAGCGGCTGCAGGACGGCGGCGGCGCGGCAGCGGCGGCGGGCGGCACGGGCGGCGACTGGCGGCGCGGCGGCGCCGGCGGGCGGCTAGGGTTTGCTGGACGGGGTGGCGACTTGGGCTGGAGGGGCGGCGGTAACTCGGGCTTTAATGGCCCAACTAGGCAGAGTCCTAGTCGGTTACGGCCCAAGGTCGGTTCACTTTTTTTTTAAACGAGTCCAGACGCACAAAAACTAAAGAAAGAAATACTAAACGGACTCCAAAAATTCTGAAATAAATTTTCACCGTCCTCTAATAATATTTAGGACAAATTGAACATTTTTCCCGGACCTAAATGCAATTTTGAAAAACGCGTATTTTCCTATGCAAATAAAATCGCAAATAAATCCGAATAAATACCAAAAGTGATTTTAAAATTTTTACTCCAATATTTCTGTTATTTTGGAGAAGTTATATTATCTCCGCTCATATATTTTATTTAGAAATATTTTTAGGAGAGAAAAATAATTAAAACCAACGCTATCCTCGTACCGGTATTTGAGAAAACTCAAATACGAAAACGGCAGAATTCCCAACTCTCTCCGTAGGTCCTTGAGTTGCTTAGAATCTTCGAGGATCGCCACACACAAAATGCAAAGAAATAGGCAATGCAGTATGATCTATGTATAACATTCCAAATTGAAAATTTGGGATGTTACAGGAAGTAATGACATCACATATGAAGAGTATGATGAATAAAAGTTGTTGGGAGTTGACAAACATAGTTTTGGTCATCGTTGCAATTAATATGAAGTAATAAATAAAGAGAGGCTTCACATACAAATATACTATCTTGGACATCTTTTATGATTTTGAGCACTCATTAAAATATGACATGCTAAAGAGTTGATGTTGGACAAGGAAGACAACATAATGGGTTATGTTTTCTTATATCTGAAATAAAGTATATTTTCATGGATCATCCAACATGTTGAGCTTGCCTTTCCCCCTCATTCTAGCCAAAACTCCTCACACCAAGTAGAGATACTACTTGTGCTTCCATACATCCTTAAACCCAGTTTTGCCATGAGAGTCCACCATGCCTACCTATGGATTGAGAAAGATCCTTCCAAGTAAGTTGTCATGTTGCAAACTCGCTAAAATATGTATGATTTATTAGTGTGGAGGAAATAAGCTTTATACGATCTTGTGATATGGAGTAATAAAAGCGACGAACTGCATAATAAAGGTCCTTATCACAAGTGGCAATATAAAGTGATGTTCTTCTGTGCTAAGACTTTGTGCATCCAACCATAAAAGCACATGACAACCTCTGCTTCCCTCTGCGGAGGGCCTATCTTTTATCTTTGCCTTATAAGAGTCAAGGTGGAAATCACCTTTCCTTTTTACATTTTATCCTTTGGCAAGCACACTGTGTTGGAAAGATCCTGATATATATATACCCACTTGGATGTAAGTTTTCATGGTATATTACTGTTGACATTACCCTTGAGGTGAAAGGTTGGGAGGCAACACCATAAGCCCCTAGCTTTCCCTGTGTCCGATTAAAACTCCATAACCATAAGTATTGCGTGAGTGTGAGCAATTGTGAAAGGTTGTATGATAGTTGAGTATGCAGGCTTGCTGAAAAGCTCTTATATTGACTCTTTCCGAACTTATGATAAATTGCAATTGCTTCAATGACCGAGATCATAGTTTGTTGGTATTCAATGAAGTTTATGATTCATGCTTGATATTGTGAATGAATTGTTACTTTAGCATAAGAATCATACGACAATATATACATATGTTTCTGTTATGAGAATGATCATGATGCCCTCATGTCCGTATTTTATTTTTATCGACACCTCTATCTCTAAACATGTGGACATATTTTTTGATATCAGCTTTCGCTTGAGGACAAGCGAGGTCTAAGCTTGGGGGAGTTGATACATCCATTTTGCATCATGCTTATATGTTGATATTTATTGCATTATGGGTTGTTATTACACGTTATGTCACAATACTTATGCCTTTTCTCTCTTATTTTACAAGGTTTACATGAAGAGGGAGAATGTCGGGAGCTAGAATTCTGGGCTGGAAAAGAAGCAAACTCTGGAAACCTATTCTGCACAACTCAAAAAACCCCGAAACTTCACAGGACACCGCTTCCGAAAATATAAAAAATATCTGGCGGAAGAAGATCACCAGGGGGGGCACCAGCTGTCCACGAGGGTGGGGGGCGCGCCCCCCTCTCTGGGCGTGCCCCTGCCTCGTGGGCCCCCTGATGCCCATCTTCTCCTATATGAGGTGTTTTGACCTGTAAAAAATGATAAGGAGGCTTTCGGGACCAGCCGCCGCCGTATCGAGGCGGAACCTTGGCGGAAACCAATCTAGGGCTCCGGCAGAGCTGTTCTGTCGGGGATACTTCCCTCCGGGAGGGGAAAATCGTCACCGCTGTCATCACCAACAACTCTCCCATCTTGGGGAGGGCTATCTTCATCAACATCTTCACCAGCACCATCTCCTCTCAAACCCTAGTTCATCTCTTGTATCCAATCTTTGTACCAAAACCTCAAATTGGTACCTGTAGGTTGCTAGTAGTGTTGATTACTCCTTGTAGTTGATGCTAGTTGGTTTATTTGGTGGAAGATCATATGTTCAGATCCATTATGCATATTAATACACCTCTGATCATGAATAATATTATGGCTTGTGAGTAGTTACATTTGTTCCTGAGGACATGGGAGAAGTCTTGCTATTAGTAGTCATGTGAATTTGGTATTCGTTCGATATTTGGATGAGATGTATGTTGTCTCTCCCCTAGTGGTGTCATGTGAACGTCGACTACATGACACTTCACCATTATTTGGGCCTAGAAGAAGGCATTGGGAAGTAATAAGTAGATGATGGGTTGCTAGAGTGACAGAAGCTTAAACCCTAGTTTATGCGTTGCTTTGTAAGGAGCTGATTTGGATCCACTTGTTTCATGCTATGGTTAGGTTTACCTTAATACTTCTTTTGTAGTTGCGGATACTTACAATAGAGGTTAATCATAAGTGGGAGGCTTGTCCAAGTAAGGAAAGCACCCAAGCACCGGTCCACCCACATACCAAGTTATCAAAGTACCGAACGCGAATCAGATGATCGTGATGAAAACTAGCTTGACGATAATTCCCATGTGTCCTCGGGAGCGCTTTCCTTCATATAAGAGTTTCTTCAGCCTTGTCCTTTGCTACAAAAAGGATTGGGCCACCTTGCTGCACCTTATTTACTTTTACCTTTTGTCACTTGCTACCAATTACCTTATCACAAAACTATCTGTTACCTATAATTTCAGTGCTTGCAGACAATACCTTACTGAAAACTGCCTATCATTTCCTTCTGCTCCTCGTTGGGTTCGACATTCTTACTTATCGAAAGGACTATGATAGATCCCCTACACTGGTGGGACATCAACGCTCACGGAGGCCCTAGCAAGACCCTTGCCGAGAACAGACGCGGGACCGCGGCAAGCCCTTGCCGCCCCATTGTCACCCCAGCTCGGCGGCCGACCCACTAGCCCATGCAAGAATCCACGTGGCAGCATGTGGTTCCCAATCCAGCTAGTCAAGCACCTGCGTGGTAGTATGAAGATACTCGTGAAGACCCTACCACCACGCCGTCTCAGCTGCCTGCCCCGCTGGCCTGGACGCGCGTCGCAACCAGACGGAGCGGCAATGGATGGGATGGGCCTCGTTCCTGTCCCCGATAAAGCAAGTGGACACCTAAGTAGCGCATTTAATGCGTCTTGTCCCATAATGGCATGAGATAAGCCCGTGCACTGTATACCTTTCCATCTCCTGTGTGCCGCTGTGGTAGCCCCTTTTGACTATAAAAGGAGGCCCGAGGCATACTGGAGGAGGATTTGGATCTTTTGGACTAGGCATGCACCGTAGCTAGTTCGAGAACTCAAGGACACTCAAATACACACCAAAGCAGGACTAGGGCATTACGCATTCTCGCGGCCTGAACCTGGGTAAACGATCCTTGTACTGACTCTTAGACCCGCTCTTTGCACAACCTCGCACCCGCCAACCATAGAAGGGATTCCAGTGATCGCATAGGTGTCGTCTCCACCAACATCTTTGGTGCGCTAGGTAGAGGGCGCAGTTGTGAAAATCTGGTCTTGCAGTTAGTTTAGCAGTTCTTCATCGCCATGGCTCCTAAGAAGAAGATGATCACGACGATCAGTTCATCTGGAGCCGAACGGCCCATGCCGGTGCGGGCTGGCGACAAGGTGGTCGCGGATGGAAGCCGAGGCACGACCCACGAAGACCCACGTCGCTCCAGCAGCCGAAGCCTGGCGAGCGGCGTCGTTCGTGCATGAGACGACGAGCCGCACGCCACCAAGTCCAAAGG
>LR738711.1:263269034-263311013 GCA_902687465.1 Secale cereale | reverse complement strand
CCCCCCCCCCCCCCCCCGCAGGCGGCGCGGGGCCCTCCAAGAGCGGCGTCTTACCACATACGGGCGGTGCGGCGACTTCCAAGACGCACACGGCGGCACCCACAACGTGCTACTCCCAGGTCGTGCACGATGAGCAGCGTCGCCACACTGATGACCCCGGGCGCCGCCGCGGAAAGAGCCCTGCGCATCAGTCGCGGGATGTAGAAGACCAACATGCTCACCGAGGCACTGGTGAAAAAGGCGTACAGCTACAGGGCCATGATAGAGATCCTTCTAACATGGTTAGAAGTCGGAGCGTGTCACGGTCCACAAAGCTTTCGGCGCCACCCACACCGGCGGAGGCCTTAGCGCGCGTAGTTGCTCCTCGACTTCCCTCCTGCTGCAGAGAAGCTCGACAAGTGGAGAGCCACCATCCGGAGCCTCGTCGCCGTCGCCAACAAAGACGAGCCGTGGCCAGTGGAGCCCCCAGGCCGACGCTCTGTCGAGCCACCGCACGCCAGTGGTGGAAGGACCAGAGGTGCCGCTGTCATGGTGCATTCTCCTCCTCCTCGCCAGCTACCACGAGCACCGGTCCGTCGGGACGACGCTTGTGATAACATATCCATAGCGTTGTCCGACCCGCGGACCCACCGCGATCACCGCCAAGTTCTTCGGGAGCGTGCCCATGAAGACGCTCGCACTACCATCGAGCGCCGGTGCGAGGCACGCCACCAGTCAGACAGGCGGGCAGGGCCCACTACGGACCACCCAGCACCGGGAGGCTCTGGAGGCTTACCTTATGAGGTAGGTTGTCCAGCCTTTACCCATGAGCTACGGCGGTTCCAGTGGCCCACTCACCGCACATTCAAGCCTGACATCGGCGAGAAGTATAATGGTAAGACTCACCCGTCAGAGTTCCTCGGCATCTACAGCATCGCGATGCAGGCTGCCGGAGCATGTGATGACAAGGTGCTTGCCAATTACTTCCCGTTGGCGCTTAAACCCAACGTCATGTCATGGTTGATGCACTTGTCGGTAGATTCTATTTCTTCCTGGTCGGATCTGTGCCATGAGTTTGTTGGCGCCTTTACGGGAGGCCACCAGGCTCATGGCCAGGCAAGCGATTTGCATGTCATCCCCCAGAAAGAAGGTGAAAGCATGTGCAAGTACATATAGATATTCAGCCGAGTGCAGTACAACATCCCAGATGCTCATCCCGCCGCCATCATCAGCGCATTCCATCAGAATGTGTGCAACCGCAAGATGCGCAGAGAGCTGGCGATGAATAAGGTCAAAGATGTGGCCGAACTCTATGTTTTGGCTGACAGATGCGCTAGGCCAAAGAGGGAAGGAAGTACCCCGGCGAAGACGCCAGTGTGGAAACCGATTCCTCCGACGAAGACGTCGTCGCCCCGGCGAAGAAGGGCCGACGCCGCAACAGGAAACGCAAGGGCAAGGCTATGCTCGCCGTTGAGGGATCCGACGACGTCGGCGCTGCCAAGAAAACCAAGGCAGACGACCCCGGCAAGGAAGTTGCCGGATGTGTCGCCTGCCGGGCCTTGGAGGCTGCCGACAAGCCAGGAAGCTCCGACAAGCAATACTGCAAGATCCAACGCACCAAGGGCCATGACCTCCAGAACTGCCGACAAGTCGAGTAGCTCGTAGAGAAACAGAAAGCCGAATATGAAAGGCGGGATAAGGAGAAGGGCCAGGATGGTGCTGAGGGATCCGGCAAGAAACGTGGCGGCCAGCCTGGCCGTCGTGGCAAGGATAACCAACAAGAAAGGCCCGCCCGGGGCCGCGACAAGAAGCGAGAAGATGATGATCGTGGTGAGGACGACGAGTCCGGCGAGCAAGAGTTCTAGAAAGCCACAGAGGCCATGTGTGTCGATGGTGGTGCCTCCGTGCACACCTCTCACCGCCAGCTCAAGCAGTGGGCGCGTGAGTTCACGGTAGCGGAACCATCGTTCGATGCCCAGAAGCCGCTGAAGTGGCCCAGCACTCCTATCATCTTTGACATCGAGGATCACCCTGATCGCACAACTGCGATCAGGTGTTTGCCATTGTTGGTTTCACCAACAATACGCAACCTCAAGGTGACAAAAATGCTGGTTGATGGCAGGGCCGGTCTGAACTTGATCTCGCTCGTTGTGATCAAAAGGCTGCAAATTCCTGATGGAGACCTCGAAGAGATGGGCACGTTTCAAGGGGTCAACCCAGGAAGGCGTCAGCCCAAGGGTAAAGTCACACTGCCCGTGACATTCGGAGGTGAACTGAACTACAGGACGGAGACGGTTGTTTTTTATGTTGCCGAGATCCCCTTGCCTTACAACGGGATCCTCAACCGCCCAGCGTTGGCCAAGTTCATGGCAGCATCACATTACGCCTACAACACACTAAAGATGCCTCGGCCGATGTCCATCATCACCGTCCCCTCCGATAAGAAGGATGCGCTGATCTGCGCTGATCAGCTTTACCGGGAGGCAGTTGCAGCAACTGCCGCCAAAGCACTTGCTCTTTCCACTGAAGCCCCAGGAGGAGAGAAGACCGGTAGGACCTCTCGCACCCACCCCGGCAAGCGCACCTCTTTGGAGTGCAGCGCTTCCGTCGAGGACGTGCCGAAAAGCTCCACTGGCAAGGACAAGAAATCTAGAGCTGCACCACCAAAGACCAAGAAGGTGTCCTTTAAGGAGGATGGCGCGGGAGGAGCTTTCACCATAAGCTCCGCCCTCGACATCAAATAGGAAGACGCGCTCATCACCTTCCTGCGGGCGAATGTCGACGTGTTTGCATGGCAAGCATCCGACATCCCCGACGTTCCCAGGGAGGTGAGTGAGCACCATCTTATTGTCTGCCCTCAAGCACGGCCCGTCAAGAAGAAGGTCAGGAAGAAAGATCTGGAACGACAAGAGTTCATCAGAGAGGAAACCAGGAAGTTAGAGGCGGCATGCTTGGTAAGAGGGGAACTCCATCCAACGTGGTTGGCCAATCCAGTCGTGGTGCGCAAGGCAAATGGGAAGTGGAGACTGTGTATTGATTGCACAGATATCAATAAGGCCTGCCCAAAGGACCGATTCCCGTTGCCACGCATTGACTAGATTGTAGACTCCACGGTCAGGTGTGACCTGCTATCATTTCTTGACGCATACTCAGGGTACCATCAAATCTTCATGACAAGAGAAGATGAAGAGAAGACAGCATTCATCACCCCATGTGGTACGTATTGTTTCATATGAATGCCTTTCGGGTTGAAGAGTGCTGGCTCAACATTTGCAAGAGCAGTCCAAATTGGTTTTGAGCCTCGGCTACATAGAAACATGGAAGCATATATGGATGATATAGTGGTCAAAACCAAGGACAAAGCAATGCTCGTACAAGATTTGGAAGAGACATTTGGGAATTTGCGCAAGATCAACCTCAAGCTGAACCCTGAGAATTGTGTCTTCGGCGTTCTGTCCGGCAAGCTCCTCGGTTTCTTCGTGTCACAGCGTGGAATTGAGGCGAATCCAGACAAGATCAAGGCCATCGAGCAGATTGAAGTGCCCAGGCGGATCAAGGATGTGCGCCGGCTTGCTGGCTGCGTTGCCGCCATGAGCAGGTTCATCTCCAAATCTGCTGAGCGCGCCCTTCCCTTTTTCAAAATCTTGAAAAAGGCGGGCCCAATGGAGTGGACCCCAGAAGCCGAAGCAGCACTACAGGATTTGAAGAAGTACCTCTCCTCTACGCCAATACTGGTCGTGCCAAACCACAAGAGCCATTGCTGCTGTATCTAGCAGCGACGAATCAAGTGGTCAGTGCTGCACTAGTAGCCCAGAGAGAGGTCAATACGGAAGCAATAGCAATGACAGAACCTGATGCCACTGGGACCGAAGCGACGCAACCAAATGAAGTAGTGCAGAAGAAGAAGATGATGCAGCACCTGATTTACTTTGTCAGCTCCCTCTTGCAGGGGGCTGGGTCGAGGTACTCCGGTGTGCATAAATTGCTCTTCGGCCTCCTTATGGCCTCGAGGAAGCCGCGTCATTACTTCCAAGCACATGAAATTATCGTCGTCACCCGCCTCCCGTTGCAGCAGATATTGCATAACCCAGATGTAACTGGGAGGATTGTGGAATGGGCCTTGGAACTGTCGAGCTTTGGTTTGAAGTTTGAAAGCACTTCGACGATTCAGAGTAGAGTCTTGGCGAAGTTCGTTGCAGAATGGACCTCGATGCCCGATGAGGAGATCCAGGCGACCACTCTCCCCGGTAAGGAAACGAGTTGCAACTGTGCTATGTACTTTGATGGAGCCTTCTCGCTGCAAGGCGCCGGTGCTGGTGTACTGCTCGTTGCGCCCATCGGAGAGCGCCTCAAGTATGTGGTCCAGATGCACTTCCCCAGGGAGATGTCGACGAACAACACTGCCGAGTATAAGGGGCTACTTGTTGGTCTTAGGATCGCGGCAGACCTCGGAATCAAGAAGCTCATCATTAGAGGTGATTCGCAGCTTGCCGTCAAGCAAGTTAACAAAGATTACCAGAGCCCGTTGATGGAGGCCTACATAGATGAAGTAAGGAAGCTAGAGGAGCGTTTTGACGGTATACAAGCAGAGCATGTTCCCCGAGCGGAGAACGAGATTGCCGACTACTTATCAAAGCGTGTCGCCCTCAAACTGCCTGTGGAACCAGGTACCTTTGTGCTTCGATTAACTTAGCCATCCGTCGAACCATCGACAGAGCAGAACAAGCGAAGGAAATCAGGCACCGACAAGTACTTTCCTGTCGAGCCCCCAGGGGTCACCGGCAAGGATGTTGCCGGGGACGCTGAGCCTGCCGTAGGGCAACAGACTCCGGCAGGGCGTCAAGCCCTGACCTTGGATACAATTGCTCCTGTGGCAGAGGGGGTGCCTTTGGTCCTTGCCGTCGAGCCCCAGGCTCCAGCATGGGCACATCATATCGTCCAATTTCTCCAAACCGGGGAGCTTCCTGAGGAGCAGGAAGAAGCGGAGAAAGTAGCCTGTCGGTCTACCATGTACCAGTTCGTCGATGACGTCTTGTACAGAATGAGGCCGAACGGTGTGAAATTGAAGTGCATTCCCCGGGAGGAAGGACTGGAGCTGTTGGCGGAGATACACGGAGGCATATGTGGCTCCCACATAGGGTCAAGGGCCCTTGCCAACAAGGCATTCCAGCAAGGTTTCTTCTGGCCCACTGCCCTCCAGGATGCGATGGCACTAGTAACCAAGTGTGAAGCATGTTAGTTCCATTCAAAGAAGCTTCATCAACCAGCTCAAGCTCTCCAAACAATCCCTCTTTCCTGGCCATTCTCGGTTTGGGGGCTCGACATACTGGGCCCTTTTCCCCGTGCAGTCGGGGGCTTTGAGTACTTGTACATTGCAATCGACAAGTTCACAAAGTGGCCAGAGGTGGAAGCAGTGAGAAAGGTCACAGCACAATCAGCCGTCAAGTTCTTCAGGGGCCTAGTCTGCCGTTTTGGTGTACCAAATAGAGTCATCACCGACAACGGCACGCAGTTCACAAGCCACACCTTCATGCAATATATTCAAGACCTCGGCAACAAGGTCTGTTTCGCTTATGTTGCGCATCCTCGAAGCAACGGCCAGGCAGAGAGGGCAAATGATGAAGTACTGCGAGGCCTGATAACCCACAAGTGTAGGGGATCCCAACAGTTTTCGAGGGTAAAGTATTCAACCCAAATTAATTGATTGGACACAAGGGGAGCCAAAGAATACTCTTAAGTATTAGTAGCTGAGTTGTCAATTCAACCACACCTGGAAACTTAGTATCTGCAGCAAGGTAGTTTATTAGCAAAGTAATATGGAGATAGCGGTAACAGCAATAAAAGTAACGATAGTGTTTTTATAGTTTTTGTAACAGTAGCAACGGAAAAGTAAATAAGCAACAAGCAATATGTGAAAAGCTCGTTGGCATTGGATCGGTGATGGGGAATTATGTCGGATGCAATTTATCATGTAAAAGTTATAACCTAGGGTGACACAGAACTAGCTCCAGTTCATCAATGTAATGTAGGCATGTATTCCGAATATAGTCATACGTGCTTATGGAAAAGAACTTGCATGACATATTTTGTCCTACCCTCCCGTGGCAGCGGGGTCCTAGTAGAAACTAAGGGATATTAAGGCCTCCTTTTAATAGAGTACCCGACCAAGCATTAACACATAGTGAATACATGAACTCCTCAAACTACGATCATCACCGCGAGTGGTCCCGATTATTGTCACTTCGGGGTTGCCGAATCATAACACATAGTAGGTGACTATAGACTTGCAAGATAGGATCAAGAACACACATATATTCATGAAAACATAATAGGTTCAGATCTGAAATCATGGCACTCGGGCCCTAGTGACAAGCATTAAGCATAGCAAAGTCATATCAACATCAATCTCAGAACATAGTGGATACTACGGATCAAACCCTAATAAAACTAACTCAATTACATGGTAAATCTCATCCA
Organism: Secale cereale; assembly: GCA_902687465.1. Lineage (NCBI taxonomy): Eukaryota > Viridiplantae > Streptophyta > Magnoliopsida > Poales > Poaceae > Secale > Secale cereale. Next base: position 263,304,557 of record LR738711.1, on the reverse strand, counting down.
ACCCATCACCGTCCAGCAAGCCTACGGTGGGATTACTCACGCACGGCGGTGAGCATCATGGAATTGGTGATGGAGGAAGGTTGATGATGACGATGGCGACGATCTCCACTCTCCGGAGCCCCGAAGGGACTCCAGATCAGCCCTCCCGAGAGAGATTAGGGCTTGGCGGCGGCTCCGTATCGTAAAACGCGATAATTCTTCCTCTCTGATTTTTTTCTCCCCGAAAGTGAATATATGGAGTCCGGGGGTATGTCGGTGGAGCATCACGAGGCCCACGAGGCAGGGGGCGCGCCCCCCACCCTCGTGGACAAGGTGTGGGCCCCCTGACGTAGATCTTTCCGCAGATATTTTCTATATTTTACAAGATAATTCTCCGTGGATTTTTAGGTCATTCCGAGAGCTTTTTATTTTTGCACAAAAACAACACCATGGGAATTTTGCTGAAAACAGCGTCAGTCCGGGTTAGTTCCATTCAAATCATGCAAGTTAGAGTCCAAAACAAGGGCAAAAGTGTTTGGAAAAGTAGATGCGTTGGAGACGTATCAACTCCCCCAAGCTTAAACCTTTGCTTGTCCTCAAGCAATTCAGTTGATAAACTGAAAGTGATAAAGAAAAACTTTGACAAACTCTGTTTGCTCTTGTTTTTATAAATATGTAAAGCCAGCATTCAAGTTTTCAGCAAAGATCATGAACTAACCACATCCACAATGACTTTTAGGTCTCATGTCTACTCATATCAATGGCAAAATCAACTAGCGAGCAATAATAATAAACCTCGGATGACAACTCTTTCTCAAAACAATCATGATATGATATAACAAGATGGTATCTCGCTAGCCCTTTCTGAGACCGCAAAACATAAATGCAGAGCACCTTTAAAGATCAAGGATTTACTAGACATTGTAATTCATGGTAAAAGAGATCCAGTCATGATCATACTGAATGCAAATTAATAGTAATACATGCAAATGACAGAGGTGCTCTCCTACTAGTGCTCTTTTATAAGAGGATGATGACTCAGCATAAAAGTAAATAGATAGGCCCTTCGCAGAGGGAAGCAGGGATTTGTAGAGGTGACTGAGCTCGATTTTTTAAATAGAAATGAATAACATTTTGAGCGGTATACTCTCATTGCCAACATAGCAACCAAGAATTTCGGTATCTTCCATGCTACGCACATTATAGGCGGTTCCCAAACATAATGGTAAAGTTTATACTCCCCCAACCACCAACAAGCACACTCCACGGCTGGTCCGAAACAACGGGTACCGTCCAAATCAACAACAGCCCTGGGGGATTTTTGTTTAATTATTATGATTTTGAGCATGGAACCGGGCATCCCGGTTACCAGCCATTTTCTCATGAATGATGACTGGAGTCCACTCATCGTGAGAATAACCCACCTAGCATGGAAGATATAGACAACGCTAGTTGATACATGAGTTGTTCCAGCATACAGAATAGAATTTCATTTGAAGTATTAGACTTTGGCACATACAAATTTACTTGGAACGGCGGGTAAATACCGCATATAGGAAGGTATGGTGGACTCATAGGAATAACTTTGGGGTTTATGGAAGTGGATGCACAAGCAGTATTCCCTCTTAGTACAGGTGAAGGCTAGAAAGAGACTGGGAAGCGACCAGCTAGAGAGGGACGACGGTCATGAACATGCACTAAAATTAATCAACAATGAATGCAAGCATGAGTAGGATATAAATCAACATGAACATAAATATCGTGGAGGCTATGTTGATTTGTTTCAACTACATGCGTGAACATGTGCCAAGTCAGACCACTTGAATCGTTCAAAGGAGGATACCACCCCATCATACCACATCACAACCATTTTAATATCATGTTGGCACGCAAGATAGACCATTATAAACTCTCAGCTAATTAAGCATGGCATAAGCAGCTATGATCTCTAATTGTCATTGCAAGCATGTTTCATTCATAACGAGCTGAATCAGGAACGATGAACTATCATATTTACAAAAACAAGAGAGGTCGAGTTCATACCAACTTTTCTCATCTCAATCAATTCATCATATATCATCCTTATTGCCTTTCACTCGCACGACCGAACTGTGTGGATAATAATAATAGTGCACGTGCATTGGACTAAGCTGGAATCTGCGAGCATTTAATACAAGAGAGAAAAAAGGTAATATGGCTCAAGGTTAAATCAACAATAAAACTTATGAGAGCCACTAAGCATTTTCAATCATGGTCTTCTACTCTTAATCCCCAAAGAAAAGAAACTATTTACACGGGAAAGCTCCCAACAAGCAAAAGAAGAACGAGAAATCTTTTTAGGTTTTCTTTTAATTACTACTACTACAAGCAAGGAAAGTAAACTAGATAGAAGCTACAACTAATATTTTTTGTTTTTCTTAAGGTTTTTCTAACACACAAGAAAAAGACTAAAGAAAAAGAATTGAAACTAAGCATGGATGGTACAATGAAAGAGTGTGAGCACCGACAACTAGAATAAGTGTGTGAACATGAATGTAAAGTCTGTGAGAAACATATACTCCCCCAAGCTTAGGCTTTTGGCCTAATTTGGTCTATGGCCACGGATCAAAGCTACTCCCTCCAGTGTACTGAGATGTGTCCTCTCGGTGCCACTGGTTGGCAACGTCATCCAGATCCCACCCATAAACAGACTGTCGGTAGGGATCAAGTGGTGGCTCCAGCTCAGGCTTTGAAGCTCGTGTCTGGCTCTGGTACTTGTAGAAGGCATCTGACGTAACGAGATATATGCTTGAAAACAGATCAAACAGAGATGGTGCAGGCAAGGTAACAATCTCACAATATTTTTCATCAGACCTCAATTTATAATTAAGCAACCTCTCCTTGTCTTTAACAATAAAATCATGTGTTATCATGCTCTTATAATCTAGATAAACAGGGGCAAGCAATTTTTCTTCCTTCTCATGATGCCTAATAGGTATTCTAAAATGTTCAGCAAGGCGAGAAGCAAAGATGCCTCCAAAGACGGGGCCCTTTGAGCGGTTCAAACTCAGTCGTTTAGCAAAGACGGCACCCAAGCTGAAAGTTGTGTCTCGAAACAAAGCATGGCGCAAAATGACAATATCAGGGGCACTAAGATTCCCACTATTCCCATGAACAATTAAACATCTACTAGCAAATAAAGCAAAGTAGCGTAGAACAGGAAAATGTATACTAGTAATTCTTGCCCCTGAGACTTGTCTAGTTTCCCCTATAGCTATCATGTCAATAAACCCTTCAACGTCTTCACGACGTGGTTCATCAAGTCTACCTTCAAAGGGTATCTTGCATACTTCACAAAACTCAAAGAGTGACATCTCCTTAACCTCATCATATAATCGAAACTCCATTGAAGGTGGTGTTTTCTTAGCATGAAAATGAAAATTTTGCGTGAAAATATTAGTAAGTAAGAGATATTGTTCACGCTGGTCATGGAGGAAGTCGGTGAGGCCTGCATTGTTTGCCAAATAATAAAAGTCTTCGTAAATCCCGGCGGCTCTCATGAATTCATTAGAAGGCCATTCACACAGCGAACTTCCGCCATGCGAGGAAGATTATATTTGGGATTCTTATTTTCTTCCTTCTTCTTAACCTCTGAACTTTTACTGGAGGAGCCCCTCAACAACCTCTTTATCATTTTCCTCCTCTAAAAATTTTTGAAATTTTTAGTAACTCAAAGTAAAAGTTAACCAAACTCAACAAGATTGATAGCAACAATTCCTACAGGTGCCTATAGACTATATCATGCATTAGAACTACTAGGGACCAAAGAAATTTGACATGCAAGCTCAAGAACAAGGTCACCACAGCAGCAAAATTTGCAATAATTAAAGCACTAGAACAAAAACTAATTGGACCAATAGAGGAGTCACATACCAAGGAACAATCTCCTCAAACAGTTTGGTGAATGGTGCTTTGAGCAAGGAGATCGAAAATGGTAGCAAGATGAGCTAGAACTCATGTTTGAGCTGGGTAGTGATTTTTGTTGGGAGGAAGAAGAAGGGTATGGGTGCAGGAATAATTGGAGGGGGGCCACGTGGGGCCCGCGAGGCAGGGGGCGCGCCCTGTGAGGGTGGGTGCGACCTGGACTCTCGTGGCCAGGTGCTGGCTCCCCTCGTTGTGCTTTCTGTGCCATATATTCTCAAATATTCTAGAAAAAATCATATTTAATTTTCAGGGCATTTGGAGAACTTTTATTTTCGGGGTATTTTTTATTGCACGGTTAAGTCTAGAAACAGACAGAAAATACTAATTTTGCTTTATTTATCCTAATTAACAGAAAGTAAAAGGGGGATACAGAAGGTTGTGCCATCTAGATTCACCTATCTCATGCTCATCAAAAGGAATCCACTAACAAGGTTGATCAGGTCTTGTTAATAAACTCTTTCCGAATAACATGAAACCGGAGAATTTTCGAACAACACTAGGTTACCTCAATGGGAATATGTATGTCCCCAACAATAAGAATATCATATGTCTTCTTGACAGTAGGGAGAGGAAATTCAAAACCTCCAATAGTAATAGTTGATATTGTTCCAATAGAATTGATACTATGGACCTGAGGTTGTTTCCTCGGAAAGTGTACCGTATGCTCATTACCATTGACATGAAAAGTGACATTGCCTTTGTTGCAATCAATAACAGCCCCTGCAGTATTCAAAAAGGGTCTACCAAGGATAATAGACATACTATCGTCCTCGGGAATATCAATTATAACAAAGTCCGTTAGAATAGTAACATTTGCAACCACAACAGGCACATCCTCACAAATACCGACAGGTATATCAATTGATTTATCAACCATTTGCAAAGATATTTCAGTAGGTGTCAACTTACTCAAGTCAAGTCTACGATATAAAGAGAGAGGCATAACACTAACTCCGGCTCCAAGATCACATAAAGCAGTTTTAACATAGTTTCCTTTGATGGAGCAAGGTATAGTAGGTACTCCTGGATCTCCTAGTTTCTTAGGTATTCCACCTTTAAAAGTGTAATTGGCAAGCATGGTGGAAATTTCTACTTCAGGTATCTTTCTTTTGTTGGTAATAATATCTTTCATATACTTAGCATAAGGATTTGTTTTGAGCATATCAGTCAAACACATACGCAAAAAGATAGGTCTAATCATTTCAGCAAAGCGCTCAAAATCCTCATCATCCTTTTTCTTGGATGGTTTAGGAGGAAAGGGCATGGGTTTTTGAACCCATGGTTCTCTTTCCCTACCGTGCTTCCTATCAACAAAGTCTCTCTTATCATATCGTTGATTCTTTGATTGTGGGTTATCAAGATCAATAGCAGGTTCAATTTCTACATCATTATCATTGCTAGGTTGAGCATCATCATTAACATTATCACTAGCTTCATGTTCATTACCAGATTGTGTCTCAGCATCAGAAATAGATATGTCATTGGGATTCTCAGGTGTGTCAGCTATAGGTTCACTAGAAGCATGCAAAGTCCTACCATTTTTCTTTTTCTTCTTCTTAGAAGAACTAGGTGCATCTAAGTTGGTTCTCTGAGAGTCTTGCTCAATTCTCTTAGGGTGGCCTTCAAGATACAGAGGTTCCTAAGTCATTCTGCCACCTCTAGTCACAACTCTAATGGCATTATCATTATTCTTACTATTTAATTCATTGAGCAAATCATTCTGAGCCTTAAGTACTTGCTCTACTTGAGTGGTAACCATAGAAGCATGTTTACTAATGAGTTTCAGTTCACCTTTAACTCTAGAAATATAATCACTCAAGCGTTCAATCATATAAGCACTATGTTGCAATTGTCTACCAACATAAGCATTGAAGTTTTCTTGTTTCACAATGAAATTGTCAAATTCATCTAAGCATTGGCTAGCAGACTTATAACGAGGAATATCACCTTCATCAAATCTATAAAGAGGAGTTACCTTTTCTACCTGTGTCAGGTTATCAAGACCATGTATTTCTTCAATAGGTGGTAAATTCTTAACATCTTCAGCTTTAATACCTTTTTCTTTCATAGATTTCTTTGCCTCTTCGATATCTTCAGGACTGAGAAATAGAACACCTCTTTTCTTCGGAGTTGGCTTAGGGGCTGGTTCAGGAAGTGTCCAATTATTTTCATTGGCTAGCATATTATTCAATAGTAATTCAGCTAGATCAACTGTTCTTTCCCTGAAAACACAACCATCTCCAGGACTGAGAAATAGAACACCTCTTTTCTTCGGAGTTGGCTTAGGGGCTGGTTCAGGAAGTGTCCAATTATTTTCATTGGCTAGCATATTATTCAATAGTAATTCAGCTAGATCAACTGTTCTTTCCCTGAAAACACAACCAACACAACTATCCAGGTGGTCTCTGGAAGCATCGGTTAGTCCATTATAAAAGACATCAAGTATATCGTTCCTCTGAAGAGGATGATCAGGCAAAGCATTAAGTAATTGGAGAAGCCTCCCCCAAGCTTGTGGGAGACTCTCTTCTTCAATTTGCACAAAGTTATAAATTTCCTGTAAGGCAGCTTGTTTCTTATGAGCGGGAAAATATTTAGCAGAGAAGTAATACATCATATCATCGGGACTACGCACACAACCAGGATCAAGAGAATTGAACCAAGTCTTAGCATCACCCTTTAACAAGAAAGGAAATAGCTTAAGGATATAGTAATAACGAATCTTTTCATCGTTGGTAAACAGGGTGGCTAGATCATTCAACTTAGTAAGATGTGCCACAACAGTTTCAGACTCATAGCCATGGAAAGGATTAGATTCAACCAAAGTAATTAACTCAGGATCAACCGAGAAATCGTAATCCTTATCAGTAACAAAGATAGGAGAAGTAGCAAAAGCAGGGTCATGTTTCATTCTAGCATTCAAGAACTTTTCTTTCAGCTTAGCTAATAATTTCTTAAGATCATATACATCATTGCAAGCAAGAAAGTCTCTAGCGGTTTCTTCATCCATCACATAACCCTCAGGAACAACAGGCAATTCATATCTAGGGGGAGAAGCTTCATCATCACTTTCATAAATATTATCAGTTTCAATATTTGCATTCTCCCTAACCTTAGCAATTTGTTCATCAAGAAATTCACCTAGTGGCATAGTATTATCAGGCATAGAAGTAGTTTCATCATACATAGCAGAAGTGGCATCATCAAGAACATACGACATATCAGATTCAATAGCAGGAGTAGGTGTCGCAAATTTACCCATAACAGATGGTGAATCAAGTGCAGAGCTAGATGGCAGTTCCTTACCTCCCCTCGTAGTTGAGGGATAGATCTTGGTTTTTGAGTCCTTCAAATTCTTCATAGTGATCAACAGATATAAATCCCAAGTGACTTAAAGAATAGAGCTATGCTCCCCGGCAACGGCGCCGGAAAATAGTCTTGATAACCCACAAGTGTAGGGGATCGCAACAGTTTTCGAGGGTAAAGTATTCAACCCAAATTTATTGATTCGACACAAGGGGAGCCAAAGAATACTATTAAGTATTAGCAGCTGAGTTGTCAATTCAACCACACCTGGAAACTTAGTATCTGCGGCAAGGTAGTTTAGTAGCAAAGTAATATGGAGATAGCGGCAATAGTAATAAAATTAACGATAGTGTTTTTGTAGTTTTTGTAACAGTAGCAACGGAAAGGTAAATAAGAAACAAGCAATAAATGAAAAGCTCGTAGGCATTGGATCGGTGATGGGGAATTATGTCGGATGCAATTCATCATGTAAAAGTTATAACCTAGGGTGACACAGAACTAGCTCCAGTTCATCAATGTAAAGTAGGCATGTATTCCGAATATAGTCATATGTGCTTATGGAAAAGAACTTGCATGACATATTTTGGCCTACCATCCCGTGGCAGCGGGGTCCTAGTGGAAACTAAGGGATATTAAGGCCTCCTTTTAATAGAGTACCGGACCAAAGCATTAACACATAGTGAATACATGAACTCCTCAACTATGGTCATCACCGGGAGTGGTCCCGATTATTGTCACTTCGGGGTTGCCGGATCATAACACATAGTAGGTGACTATAGACTTGCAAGATAGGATCAAGAACACACATATATTCATGAAAACATAATAGGTTCAGATCTGAAATCATGGCACTCGGGCCCTAGTGACAAGCATTAAGCATAGCAAAGTCATAGCAACATCAATCTCAGAACATAGTGGATACTAGGGATCAAACCCTAACAAAACTAATTCAATTACATGGTAAATCTCATCCAACCCATCATCGTCTAGCAAGCGTACGACAGGATTACCCACGCACGGCGGTGAGCATCATGGAATTGGTGATGGAGGAAGGTTGATGATGACGATGGCGACGATCTCCACTCTCCGAAGCCCAGAACGGACTCCAGATCAGCCCTCCCGAGAGAGATTAGGGCTTGGCGGCGGCTCCGTATCGTAAAACGCGATAATTCTTCCTCTCTGGTTTTTTTCTCCCCGGAAGTGAATACATGGAGCCCGGGGGTACGTCGGTGGAGCATCAGGGGGCCCACGGGGCAGGGGGCGCGCCCAGGGGAGGGGGCACGCCCCCCACCCTCGTGGACAGGGTGTGGGCCCCCTGACGTAGATCTTTCCGCAGATATTTTTATATTTTCCAAAATAATTCTCCGTGGATTTTCAAGTCATTCCAAGAACTTTTTATTTCTGCACAAAAACAACACCATGGCAATTATGCTGGAAACAGCGTCAGTCCGGGTTAGTTCCATTCAAATCATGCAAGTTAGAGTCCAAAACAAGGGCAAAAGTGTTTGGAAAAGTAGATACGTTGGAGCCCTATCAAGGCCTCCAGACAAGAACTTTTGACAGACTACACAAGTGCGGAAGGCGCTGGATTGATGAATTATCCGCGGTTCTTTGGTCAATCAGAATGATACCAAATCGAGCCACCGGCTAGACACCCTTCTCCCTCGTTTACGGGGCGGAAGCAGTTCTCCCCACTGAACTCACATTCGGGTTACCCCGAGTGCTCGCTTATGATGAGCTTGAGCAAGAGCAGCTGCGGCAGGATGACGCAACACTCCTTGAGGAAGATCTTCTTCGGGCGGCTGTGCACGCAGCGTGCTACCAGCAAGCCTTGTGTCGCTATCATAGCCGCAAGCTTCATGCCCGAAGCTTTGAGGAAGGCGACCTTGTTCTTCGGCACGTTCAGTCGGCCAAGAATTCCAACAAGTTGACGCCAAAGTGGGAAGGCCCTTATCGAGTAATACGAGTCACCAGGCCTGGCGCAGTCCGCCTGGAGACCGAAGATGGTATTCCAGTGAGCAACTCCTGGAACATCGAACATCTTCACAAGTTTTACCCATAAGGCGCGGTTGCCGGGCTCCCGGGCAAGCCACCCTTTTGTACAAGCCTTGCCGGCAAGGCATGTAACCCTTCGTACAAAGCCAGGCGCAGACCCTGAGCATAAATAAATGAAGAGCTGGCGCCCTAAGGTTTTAGCGTGCATGCTAGGTTGAGTCTCTTTCTCTCTTAGGGTTGATAGTGCATGACGGCGACTAACCCCTAGCATAGAGGTTGAGTAGGCGTCTCTCTGTTCCTTTCCATCCTCTTTTGTTCACAGGATGCATGGACATTTCTGCTGAGTTGTTTGGGAGAAAGGGGACAGGCCGACGCTCCAACCCCGGCAAACTAAAGTTGCAGGGGGCTGCGAATCCAAGGGTCCGACCACGGCAAGGCAAGGTTGCCGAGGGCTACAAGATCAGATAAGTCTTTCATCCCCCACTCCTTACTTCCGTATGAGACTTGAACGTACGAGACTCCGCTCGCTCTCGTAGCATCATGCTCCCTTTTTCCCTACGTCCAACAAACTTTGTTTTGGACCAGAACTCGGTAGTAGTGTGATGGGAAAGGAGCAGACGGAGGGCTTAATCCTACTCTACTCCCACTTTCACCAAGGGCGTGAATGTGGTCGAGCTATAGATAAGGAAGATGGTAAGGCTTGTTGCCGGGGTACGATGTTTATCTTAAGATAACAAGGATTTATTCCTTGGTGTGGCCCCTGCCCACGCACAAAAGGAACCCGACAAACACCCTTCTCTCCATTGATACGTTGTAAACAAGTACAATTCGTACGAAATGCATACATGAGCAAGGGGATTACAAGATTTAAATCTTACAAAGGCCCGAAGCCCTAAAAACTGAAAAGAGATAAGATGCCCGTAATCCCTTTCTTGTCCCTCTCCTCAAGAAATGGAACAAGATGGCGAAAGGGCAAAGGGAGCAGCTAGGCGAAGCGCGAGCAGCGGAAGGCACCAAGAGAACATCCCGGTGGCCGTCCCGAAGAAGGCTGGTGATGATGGCGCCGGGAGAAGAGTCGAAAGATGAGGCAGCGGGCTGGCAACACGCGATTTGACACCCGCGTACTCCGACATGACGACCGCCGCCCACCTTCTTCGTCTTCTCCGGCCTCCCAACGCCAGCCACCCAAGGAGGCGACCCAGAGAAGTTCGAGGGGCTGGCGATGCAGATGATGGTGCTGTCGACATCGCCCAGGGACGGTATGTCCGACGCCTAGTCAGACCCATCATCCTCCCGCCTGCTACCCTCATCGTCGTTGTCGCTGTCCTCCCCATCACTATCGCTCAGGGAGGAGTTTTCATCATCGGTCAAGCTCTCCGCACAACACCCTAGCCTGTGTCCCGAGCGCCCGAAGACCTTGACGGAGAGCAGACTGCTCTCCACTAACTTGAAGCAGAGAATGTGCCCCTTTGTCAAGCAGTGGGCACAGGTGAAGGTCTTCCACCCCCGACGGAGAAGCATTACATGAGAGGTGGGGAACTTGGTGTTCACCCACATGGCGCCATTGCAACACCCCTCCATGTGAAGCCTCAACCTCGATGGTTGGTTGACCTCCAACACCCTCGCGAACGCTTCAGGAAGACGAAGGCGACTGCGTAGCGGTTCGCGCAGTTGCAAGATGAACTCCATCGCCATGTCCCCGACATGGCCGCGTGGTGAGGCAGGAGGAGACGGCGGAGGAGATGGAGATGGAGATGATGACGACGACGGTGTCCCTCGACTTCGCCCTCCTCTGCCTCGACCACCTCGCCGACCGCGACCCCAGCCGGCGCCTCTACCTCTAGCATGGCCCTCGTCTTGGGCATCCGGATTTTCATTGACCACCACCGCCCTCTGACGAGAGGAAGACCTGGTCGCCTCTGCAGGGGCACGGCCACGGCCATGCCCTCTCGGCATAACTTGGGAAGGGAAGAGATCGGCCTGGAAGAGGATGAGTGAACTGGGGGGAAAACTGTCCCTCTCCCCCTTCTATATAGAAGGGCGACCGCCTGGATCAACCAGTCCAAACGCCGGAGACGCAAGGAAACAAGACCGACCCGCTCCTCCAATCAGCGGCGCCCGACCCCCGCCCCGGCGTTAAAAGCCCGTACCCTCTGTGCCCGCCGCCTGCCCTCCCCGATGCATGAGGGGCACGTGGCGGGCGGGTCGGGGTTCAGATGGCACATGGTATGATCGTTTCACACCCCGTGATCGTGGGGCGACCCGAGTCCAGTTAGTAAATGAGCCACGCCCCCGCAACTTCCTCTATTTTTATGAGGAGAACGCGAACCGCCTCTTTACTATTCAAAACCACGAGCTAACGCAAGCATGCTGCAATCACCCCACGCACGATCCCCACGTCATGCGCAGATCATGGGGAAGCGCAACCACCGGAGGAGTTACTGCAGTAAAAAGGATCCAACCCCGCTGCCCACACACCGTTCTGTGCCTAGCCCAACAACGCGTCACGCTTATGTATGGCCCAGGCCCGGGGGCTCCTGTCGGTGTACAAAAGTAGGGGTGCTCCTTTGTACCACCTTACTTGTGCACGGGCAGTCAGAGCCACGCCTGCGGCCACACATAACAAGGTAGAGGAGGGAAGCCAGAGACACAAGGCTACCAGAGCAACGCCAAGATGGTGGCACAAGAAGGCCAAGCAAGAAGACAGGCTTCCCCCGGCAAGAACCCTTGCAGGGACAACTCACTCAACGCCTCCGTTATAGCCACCCTTGAGCCTAGGAGCTCCAGCATCATCAACAATGTTGGAACTAAGGCTCGGGAAGCACCTAAGCGATGGCATGCAGGCATGTAGATCTTTGTAAAGACAAGGGTCCATGACTCCTAAGATGAGAACCAGAAGACAAGGAAATCACAAGGCTCCTTGCCGAGGATGCCCACGAGGCCCCGACAAGGCTCCTCGCCGAAGACACCCCGAAGCCCCGGCAAGCCTCTTGCCGAGGACGCTCACAGAAGCCCCGGCAAGCTTCTTTCCGAGGACACTCACAGAGGCCCCGGCAAGCCTCTTGCCCAGGACGCTCACAGAGGCCTCAGCAAGACTCTTGCCGGGAACAGACGCAAGACTGCGGCAAGCCCTTGCCGCCACATCGTCGCCCCAGCTCGGCGGTCGACCCACTAGCCCAGGCAAGAATCCACGTGGCAGCACGTGGTTCCCAATCCAGCTTGTCAAGCACCTACGTGGTGGCATGCAGATCTTCGTGAAGACCCTACCACCACGCCATCTCAGCTACCTGCCCCGCTGGCCTGGATGCGCGTCGCAACCAGACGGAGCGGCAGCAGACGGCCGGGCCTCATTCCCATCCTCGAGAAAGCAAGTGGACACCTAAGTAGCGCATTTAATGTGTCTTGTCCCGTAATGGCATGAGATAAGCTTGTGCACTGTATATCTTTCCACCTCATGTGTGCCACTGTGGCAGCCCCTTTTGACTATAAAAGGAGGCCCGAGGCATACTGGAGGAGGATTCGAATCTTTTGGACTAGGCATGCACCGTAGCTAGTTCAAGAACTCAAGAACACTCAAATACACACCAAAGCAGGACTAGGGTATTACACATTCTCGCGGCCCGAACCTGGGTAAACGATCCTTGTACTGACTCTTAGACCCGCTCTTTGCACAACCTCGTGCCCGCCAACCGTAGAAGGGATTCCAGTGATCCCATAGGTGTCGTCTCCACCGACAGCATCTCGTTCATCAACAGGGGATAATTAAATCAAATCAATGGAATCATAATTATCTAGAGATTCATGCATATCATTATTTTCTTCAAAAGCATCGGACATTCTCTCAATAAATTCTTTAACACAGGCATTATGAGCACAATTTTCATAGCAATACTTAAGTATGTCAAAACTTTCAGATTTGTAGAGAGTAATATCATACTTTTCAATCAAAGAAGCAACTTCACGAGCACCCTTAAAAGCAAAAAAATCTTCAATTTGTTCCATGGCATAATAACTATAAACACCATTTTCATAAGAAGATATGATTTCATTATCATTAAACTCACATAGGTAGGGAAGGTGTTTTTTAGGGTTCCTAGAGCAACAAGTAAAATCATAAAGTTCACAAAGATTCCAAGCATAGCATAGCAAACAATTTATTTGATTCCATAAGAGTTTCCCTTTTTCAGAACAAACGATGGCGCACAAATGAGCATGCTCTTTTAATGATTTTCCCTCAACTAAACTAGTTAGGGTTTCAGTACGAGCACAAATGAATCGAAGATGATCCAGGTAGAAAACTTTGAGGTGATCTATATCAATAGATTTTCAGCAACCAGAGATGCAAGCAAAATATAAGGCACATGGCAACACAACCAAATATAGAAATCGAAAAAGCGAACGGAAAGAAGGCAAATAAAAAGGCAAATATTTTTGTGTTTTTCTGTAAACGTTTTAGAAGTGGGGGAGATGAAAACGAGAGGCAAATGGCAAATGATGTAAGTGCAAGAGAAGAGAGTTTATGACAAGTACTTGGTAGGCTTGATGTAGAACTCTGAAAGTGCAACTATCCCCGGGTGGTTTTGGTAATTACTAACAACATATAGCTCATTAAACTTATGCTATTTCAAGATTAATATTTCAGGAAAGTTCAATGATTGACGTGACATGGACTAGGAATGTGGACCCCTCAAAATGCTAAGGACAAAGGAATTGCTCAAGCTCAAGACTCTACATTTCTCCATTTTAGTGATCCAAGATCACATTGAGTCCATAGGAAAGCCAATACTATTAAAAGGGGATGAGGTGTTGGTTAATGGGTTGCTTGCTCAAAATGCTTAGTGATATACTCCAAACCCTCAACCACTTTCTCACATCCAAAAATGTCCCAAACCAAAAGTCAAACTTGGCCCCACCGAAAAGATCTATCCGGCGCCACCGAGTTCATTTGACATAGCCACTGCCACTAAACCCTAATCATTTTGGTCTCACCAAAAGTGTCGTGGAATTAACACGTCAGATGTCCGGTTTAGCGGACTTAGTCGTGAGGCCGCGCATCTATGTAGTAGCTTGAGATGGGTTGAGCGGAATCGAGAGACGCGATGCAAGACACAGATTTAGACAGCTTCGGGCCCCGGAAAACATCATCCAGTAATAACCCCACATGCTGTTTGAGGCTAGATCTCATTATGATCCTCGTGGTGTCGCCGGTAAACCGGCTCTTGGTGTCTAACCCTAGAAACTTGTCTAAACTTCTCCTCTAACTTGTAACTTGTCTAACTTGTCTAAACTTGTGGCTTGTCTAAAAACCTGTCCCTCTTTGGGGAGCCCTGCCCCTCCTTATATATGTTGAAGGGGCGGGTTACATGACTAGTCCTAGTAGGACTAGGATTGATCTATTACAAGGAGTCCTAGTCTTGTTTCCTTTATATGAGAATATTCCTTGCGCTTTATTCATAAACCGGCCCACTATTAATATGAACCGGGCTTCTGGGCCTTGGGCCTTGTCATCCATGATCCGCCTGCCGGGTCACCAGTAACTTGCCAAATATAAACCGTCTTAAGTAGAATGCCAAGTCCGGCCGGGTCATAATTCCGGCCGGTTCATACCGCGGGGGTATATCCCCGACATTAGCCCCCAAGTTTAGCTTGGATGTGTCCATGGTAAACTTATGCTCCAAAACAAACACAAGAACAAATTTGATAAGTTGTGCTCCGGGTTAAGAATTCTTGAAAACCGGCACCTGGTCATCTTTAAGTCCTTGTCCTTCCTTCTTCTAGAAAATCCGGGTCAACAGACCAACTTCATATTCAACTTGCTTGCATAAGAAATATAGTAAATAAAGAATCCATTTGAATCGGCCTTCCAATGTTCTGACTTGACAAAAATATTGATCTTCAAATATTCCATTGATATCCAACCGGTTTGGAGATGTAGAACTTGCCGGTTTATGATTGCCAAAATTGCCGGGTCACATAATTAATCTGATTTGCCAGAACTGAAAATTTGAAGATGTTCCTCCTTTATATGCATATTACTTGTAGCCCCCAAGTGCCGGGTCATTATGTAATAATGAGCAGGGACTTTGTATAAACTTCATTGAAAATAGCCTTGTATAATCTTGAAGAAATCCGGATTGTACATCCCAATCACTATGAAACTGAATATACCATATCACGTAGCCCCCAAGTGCCGGGTCATTATGCAATAATGAGCAGGGACTTTGAAAATATGATCATGTGAACTTGAACAGCCATATGTAGCCCCCAAGTGTCGGGTCATTATGCAATAATGAGAAGGGACTTTGTAGATATAATCATTGAAAATAACACTATATAATGTAACTTCCATCGTGTGGTTTGAATCCACGTCCACAAGGTTAAGAGCTTTGTGCTTTACCAACTGAGCAGTGGACCTTTCAATATAATGGATGAATACTTGTGTACCTTGAATTGTTGACAGGAGCGATTGGTAGCCCCCAAGTTCCGGTTTAGCTACATTTAGAAGGTGAACCGGTACTTCCAGATGAAGCAAATGATCTTTCCATTAGCCCCCAAGTGTCAAGTAGACAACTTGCTTGTGTGCTTGAGACTTTTGTCTTTGAATTGCTGCTGTTTACTGCTTCAACTGCCCATTAGCCCCCAAGTGTCATGGTGCATGCTTGCAGCGACATGGGACTTGTGTATTTGATGTAAACTTAATTTGAATAATGTAGCCCCCAAGTGCCGGGTTGTAAGCCTGTAGCAACTCGGGACTATTCCTTTGTAAAATAAATCATTTCCATTGATGAAATAATATCCATTGCGCCTTAAAGCGACTTTGAAGATCTCAATCATAATATTGATAACCATAATAGGAATCTAGCCATGTTTGGCCATTGAAGAATATAATACGGTTTGAAGACCGGTTCCAATGATGTTTGATCACAATCGGGCCGGGTTAATAAACACCGGTCATTATTTTGTCTCATGCTGGCGACTTATAGTCAAAACCAGGCCGGTTTAATAAACACCGGTCATTATAACTGATCATATACTGCCAAATATATATTTGAAAATAAAATACTTCATACCTGCGATCAAAATATGCTTGATATTCTTAATCCGGCGGAACTTGCAATTTTCTGAGGGAGTCTTTGATAGATCCAATAATAATTACGGGCTTGATAACAGACACGGGTTCATCTTGTTCTGAAAAACTTTGTTCAGAAATTTGTGGCTTGTTGCCTGATAGATGATCCGGGTTATAATGAACACCGGTTTATTCATGCTGGTATTCATGATCCAGACTTTTCAATTTATAGATATGTGGTCAGCTTCTGTAGCTGTTCCACTCCGGTTTAAAGGGTTATAAAACACAAAACACCAAAAATACGCAAATTTTGCAAATAAGACCATGTAGTCGAGGCTTTTTAAGAGCTGCCAGGCTCAAAGCAAGGTTCAGCCAATCAATGGGACGTGGTTTGTCCAACACTCCCAAGGGGCCTAGCCAATCACTGAACGTGGCATTATCCAACTTTTCAGGGGGGCAAAAGAATCGTAAATAGAAATTGAGCCAATCAATGGGACGTGGTTTGTCCAACACTCCCAAGGGGCCTAGCCAATCACTGAACGTGGCATTACCCAACTTTTCAGGGGGCCGATAGAATTATGAAACTGGTCCGATCACTGGGAGTGGGCGATACCACTCCCAGAGGGCCTCCAGGGTTCCTCCTGAACCAGTGGGTCAATTTAAACCAATCACTGAACGTGGATTTATCCAATTTTTTAGAGGGTCTCCAGGGTTCCTCCTGAACCGGTGGGTAAATTCAAACCAATCACTGAACGTGGATTTATCCAACTTTTCAGAGGGTCTCCAGGGTTCCTCCTGAACCGGTGGGTAATTTATGAAGCCTCCTCTCTTCGAACCGGATATGATCTCATGTTTTTTAGAGAGTTCTATTGCTTCTATGTATATTCTGCAAAATCAGATAGACTGATCAAAGCATCTTATTTTCTTAATGAAAAATGATATATAATAAGAGAAATAATATTGTAGATGGATATCACCTGAGTAAATTTGAACCGGTCTGTTGAATAGATCGGATCCCGGGTGGACAATAAAACGACCGCAATATCAGAGGCGGCTCAGATAGTTAAACCGGTAGTGGGGTTGTAAACCGGTGGAAATGAGCAATTTGTCCTCCGCGTTATAAACCGGTGCAGATGTTTGAATGATTTGCTTGAAGAATAGATGGACCGGCCGGCGCGGACGCGAGAGACGGTCGCGTCGTTGTAAACCGGTGCTGTCGCACGAGACGGCCACGGCGTTGTAAACCGGCGTGGATGTCCGTTGAGCGATGACGACCACTTGTGCAGAATGATGTTGGCGTGCCTCTGTCTTCCACGCTATAATACCGCTTTGTCATGAATAATTTTTCTGCATATAAAATATAGCAGGGCGAGGTATTTTTGCTCGGATGAATTAATATGTATTAAAAATAAACAGGATAGATGTCACCTGGTATTTTTCATTGTATGCCGGTGTATGTGTCCGTTGAATGGCACCTTGCAGCTGGATACTTAGGCCACTTCTGACGTGTTGTTGTAAACCGGACTGTAGGAACGGCGGGCTGCGCGTGCATCCACCAGGTCTCCCGTTGCGGACAGATATTGGCGCAATCTTCAGCGGGTGAGCTCACCGTTTGTCGCGTGATAAATTCCCAACTGGTAGTTTTGCTCGCGTGCTGGTCGGGTAAACAGATGCCAGTTTTGTTCTGGTTCTTTGTACTTCACGTATGGCCATCCATTAGGCCTAGTGTTTGTCAAACCTTGATATCTATGCCAATAAACAATGTGGTGGAATTATTCTTCCCTTCCCGTCTCCCATGCATGTGCTTGATCGAAGTGCTCTTTTTTTTTTCTTATTCCAACTGTGTCCATCAGCTAACTCAAAAGCAAACACACGCGGGCCACGAGCGATTTGTCGGCTCGAAAGTGAGGGCACACGGCCCACTTGGCGGTGATTACGCGGAGGCAGCGGCTCGCTGGGACGCACAGCAGATGCCGGCGTGGTGGCTTGAGGCATAGCTGAGGACGGGCGTGGCTACCCAGCAGTCCATCCCGGGCGTGGTGGAGATGACTCACGCCGGTCGCGAGGTGATTCGGTTGGAGGAGTCCGGGGCCAGCGGCGACGGCTCGGAGACGGACCTTGCTTCGGCCAACGAATTCCCTTGACATTCCGGTCGATCGATTACTTTCCCGGAATTACACGGAGCCCCCAGGGAAGGAAACAGCCGAGGAGATGCAGGGCGGTGTCCCGGGCCATCGAGGGCGGACAGGGGACAGCTCGCCGGTGACCCAAGGATGGATCGGAGAACTCTTAAAGGCGAGGGCGCAGCAGTAGCCTGCATCTACGGCGACTCATGGCCACGGACGATGCGACCTGGAATCCGTGCATTAGAAACACAGTCATACGGGGGCGGCTTGAGGTAGACTCCGCTCGGAAACGAGAGGAGGTCGCGGCGGCTTTTGAGGACAAGGCCGACTCGGAGGCCACGGCGGCTTTGGAGGACGAGGCCGACTCGGAGGCGACCGCCGGCGGCTCAATCCAGAAGTGACAGCGATTCCTTGAACTAGTGAGGACGAGGCCGATTCGTAGGATAGACCGGCGTCGGTGAGACGGACCAGCAAAACGAGGCTGCAGCAGCTAACCGGGCGGAAAAAAGGCACATGGAGTCGGCGGCTTCTTGGCCGTGCAGAGCTGGCGACGCAACGAGTCACGGCGGAGTGGCGAGCCCTGGCGGCGGCTCAGCTACGGCATCTCAGGAGCGAACCCGTTGCAAGTTGAGGCAACTGTAGATATAATGTGCTGGCGATGATTGTTTGTAGTACTGTCTCCTCATGCTGATGGACCGATGGATGTATTGTTTGTCTTCACATCCAGAAGCAGCAGTACTAGTTTTTCCCATAAAGAAATTAGCACCATAGTACGAGCTGGTGCCATCTGGACTCAAAGCAAGATAACGGTGCCCGGGTCACAAAAACCTTGATCACCTCGGCGATTTGACGTTTCACGTGGGTACGGATGCCATCTCTTTTATACGCGCTGCCTCCCCTGTATAACACGGCAAGCAAACAATAAAATACTCCGAGTGAATCTCGCTTTTGCCGGATCGCACGGTCGCTCTGGCCGAAAACAACTTCCGTCGAACCGGCGGATTAAATCACTTTCGGCGGCACGCACGGAACGCCAGTTTCTTCCGATCTCAAACCTCATACTGCCTGCTCCAAAATCAATCATGGTCATAAACCAATAGTTTTATCGGCTCTTTCTTCATCTGATGAATTCGCAAGCTTTCTCCATCCCTGAAGAGATCCCTCCAAGAACTCAACACCACCGTGCGCAGGCCCCACGGTGGGCGCCAACTGTCGTGGAATTAACACGTCAGATGTCCGGTTTAGCGGACTTAGTTGTGAGGCCGCGCATCTATGTAGTTGCTTGAGATGGGTTGAGCGGAATCGAGAGACGCGATGCAAGACACAGATTTAGACAGCTTCGGGCCCCGGAAAACATCATCTGGTAATAACCCTACGTGTTGTTTGAGGCTAGATCTCATTATGATCCTCGTGGTGTCGCCGGTAAACCGGCTCTTGGTGTCTAACCCTAGAAACTTGTCTAAACTTCTCCTCTAACTTGTAACTTGTCTAACTTGTCTAAACTTGTGGCTTGTCTAAAAACATGTCCCTCTTTGGGGAGCCCTGCCCCTCCTTATATATGTTGAAGGGGCGGGTTACATGACTAGTCCTAGTAGGACTAGGATTGATCTATTACAAGGAGTCCTAGTCTTGTTTCCTTTATATGAGAATATTCCTTGCGCTTTATTCATAAACCGGCCCATTATTAATATGAACCGGCCTTCTGGGCCTTGGGCCTTGTCATCCATGATCCGCCTGCCGGGTCACCAGTAACTTGCCAAATATAAACCGTCTTAAGTAGAATGCCAAGTCCGGCCGGGTCATAATTCCGGCCGGTTCATACTGCGGGGGTATATCCCCGACAAAAAGGGATCTTTGTCTCACCAAGATGGGATTGCAAACTCTCTGTTTCCCTTCGTAACATTTCGGTTTCACTGAGATGAGCGATCGGTCCCACCGAGTTCGCAATGCAAAGTCTATGTTGCCTCTTCGTAACATTTCGGTCTCACCGAAATGAGCGAATCGGTCCCACCGAGTTTACCTGACCAACTCTCTTTGTGCTCATTACCAAAATCGGTCTCACCGAGTTTGTGTAATTGGTCTCACCGAGATTACGTTATGCCCTAACCCTAAAGAAATCGGTCCCACTGAGTTGATCTTATCGGTCCCACCGAAATTCCTAACGGTCACATTATGAACTAAATCGGTCTGACCAAGTTCTTTTAATCGGTCCCACCGAGTTTGGTAAATTGTGTGTAACGGTTAGATTTTGTGTGGAGGCTATATATACCCCTCCACCCACTCTTCAATCATGGAGAGAGCCATCAGAACATACCTACACTTCCATCATTCATGTTCTAAGAGAGAACCACCTACTCAAGTGTTGAGATCAAGATATTCCATTCCTACCATATGAATCTTGTTCTCTAGCCTTCCCCAAGTTGCTTTCCACTCAAATCCTTCTTCCACCATATCCAAATTTGTGAGGATCTGTTTGAGTATTGGGGAGACTATCATTTGAAGCATTTGAGCAAGGAGTTCATCATCAACACACCGTCTATTACCTTTTGGAGAGTGGTGTCTCCTAGATTGGTTAGGTGTCACTTGGGAGCCTCCAAAAAGATTGTGGAGTTGAACCAAGGAGTTTGTAAGGGCAAGGAGATCGCCTACTTTGTGAAGATCTACCCCTAGTGAGGCAAGTCCTTCGTGGGTGATGGCCATGGTGGGATAGACAAGGTTGCTTCTTCATGGACCCTTCATGGGTGGAGCCCTCCGTGGACTCGCGCAGCCGTTACCCTTCATGGGTTGAAGTCTCCATCAACTTGGATGTACGATAGCACCACCTATCGGAACCAAGAAAAAAAACATAGTTGTCTTCACTTGCATTAGCTCCCTCCAAACTCCTCCCTTTACCTTCATATGCAATTGTTTTACTTTTTGCTGCTACACTCTTAGAATTGCATGTGTAGGTTGATTGCTTGACTTGTGCTAAGTTGCTAAAATCTGCCAAGAACTAAAATTGGGAAAAGGCTAGATTTTTATTTAGTCAAGTTGTAATGCCCAGGATGGAACTATACCTCCTACGTGTCGAGGCACGACTTAAAGGCATAAGTCCATCCTAGAATGATCTCAAGTTTGGTAATCTTTGCACATCTCATGTAAAAGAGGGGATTGTAAACATAAAATAGTTGGCTTACACTCGCCACGTCACACAAATACAATACATGTCTCAAACATCATACATTAAGAATATCACAACCCTCTAAGGGCAAAATCCAAATGTCAAGATACCAAACTTAAATAAAACCACAGGTCGGATCGAATCCTAGTAGAAGTCTCCACTACTGATCATCCGGATAACGAACATAGTATCGACTACGCTCCTCGTCGTACTCCCAGTCTAGCTCGGTGCCATCACCTGGATAGCTCGCAGCTGGACCTGCATCTGGTGTGGTGAAGTAACTGTGAGCCACAGAGGACTCAGCAATCCCGTTCCCGTGTAACAAGACTATTTAAGCCTTGGGAGAGGATAAGGCTGAAGAAAAGAATAAGTGTCTGCAGCAGCAACTAGCAACTAGCTTACGTGAGAGAGTGCGAGAAGAGAAGGCCTCGGACGAGAAGTGATCACGAAGTGATCCTAGCTACAACACGTCAAACATAACCCACCGTGTTCAACTCCCGAATCCCTATTCGGAAATTGACAGTCACGGTACACACGCTGGTAGTGTATTAAAACATTGTGTCAAGTTATCTACAACCGGATATTAACAAGCTCCCATCTGCCACATAACCGCGGGCACGGCTTTCGAAAGTTCATAACCCTGCAGGGGTGTTCCAACTTGACCCATTACAAGCCCACGATCCGTGGAGTCGCAACTCCAAAGTGGGAAGACCCGAGTATTCTCGGAATCCCGTGCTCAAGATACTCCGAACTAAGGTAAGGCTAATCCAGCAAATCCTCCCGGCGTGCCGACACCCTGATAGTAGCCGCGCGTATCTCGTCTCAGGCCACGACCGGATGAGACGTCCTACAGGTGTATGCCAGATACCTCGGGTTGCCCCAAGGCGGCCCTGCAGAACCCCCAGTTCGGACCAACACTCATGTGGAGCACTGGCCCGGGGTTGTTGATTAAGAAAGAGGGTTAATTACTCCCTATGCAAGTTTAGTTTGTTATTAGGCAAATAGTACCAATGTTGGGACTTGCTGGAAAAGACTTAGCACTTAGAGGTTTATCGAGGGGGTCCCATACACCCCAACCGTGTTAGGAACGCATAATCAAGGAACATAACACCGGTTTATACGGTTCCTAACGGCATGAGTGGAACAAATCACCAAGCAAAAGGCTTAGCCTTCCACCCTTGCCAATATATAGATGATTTCACTTTAAGCATTTATATAGTGTGATATAACCCAACAAAACTTCAACATGAAGCAAGCATCTTCAATCTTCACCTGCAACTAGCAATGCTATAAGAAGGCTGAGCGAAGCGTACTTAGCCAAGCAACGGTTTGCATAGGTAGGGTGTTTAAACATGGTAATGGTTACAAGTAGGAGGCTGACAAGAAAGACATGGGCATCGAGGCAAAACTATAGAGCGGAACTACTAGCAATAGGCAAAGATAGTAATGTTATCGGGGTTCGGTCATCTTGCCTGAAGAGAAGTCGTTCGGATCGTAAGAAGGGTCCTCATGCTCAACCTCGTTGGTAACCTCGTGCTCGTACCTGTACTCGGTCTCAGCTTCCGGCTCTAAACAATACAATCACACAAGGCACGAATCAACAAGATGCAATGCGCACACCAAAATGATGGATGCATGATGGATGCACTAAGGATGCACACGGAGCACGGAAAATAGCACTCAAGAAAAACACCTCAAAACATGATAACAATAGGATATTATGAATCTACACAGAAAATCAATCAAGTTTCATATAAGACTCGCTGAAATCGGAGCTACGGGCTAAAAGTTATGCCTGAAACAAGAAATGAGCGAAAGCTGAAAATTACAGCAACATAGCAACTTCGGAGCACAAAATAATTAAGCTACAGCACTCAAACAACATGGCAAAGAGCATGAACATAAACTATACTTATCCTACAGCAATTAAGTCCAAAGGTGCACCCCCAAAGGAGCCACGGATCAATAGCAATAAGCTTTGACATATTGAACTTGACAATAAAATTCTGGCAGCAGAATTTTATTGAAACTTTGGAGCAAAAGATAAACATGCTACAGCCACTTAAATAAGCATGTGAGAACAAGAATGGAAATCCAACAATATATACTACAAGGAACAATCAAGATCCACTCCAAAACTATCATGGTTTGTCTTAGAGCAGCAAGCAAACATGGCATCGGAACGTTACAGATTTCAGACTTAGTGAAAAAACCACTAAGTCCTAAAACAGCAGTTTCATCATGGCATCTAAACGAGCAAGTTTAAGTCACCTCGAAACTAAACATGGCAAGTGGTAAGCACCTCATCCAAGTACACATGATGGTGATCCCGAAACATACAAGCATGCATCATGGAGATAAACACAACGATAGCAACGAGCTCAACAAGATGGCATTTCATAACAAGTGAAATAACATCACAGCCACATGGCACTTTGCAACGATGATAAACATGGCAAGAATAAATCTATCATGCAACCTAACACAAGCAACATGTAGAGCATGGCAAGACGAACACGTGGACATGTCATTTGCATCATTCGGACAAACGAGCTAAAAGTTATCACATGGCAAAGATGGCATAAAAACATCACATAGCAGCAATTATACCGGGATGCACTCTTGCAACGGGAAAACAAACATCTAGATGACTTCTAACATGCATGACACAAAAAGATAAAACGTAGTGCTAATCACCACGAACGTCTGGACATGCTATTTGCGCGAAACAGACATCCACACAAAAAGTTATAGGAGTTATCAGAATGCATCAGACAATTAAACACAGGGACTTAGAGGACTAAAAGAGGCAACCTCTCAGATCTGAGAAATCGGGCCGGAGGAGCTGGATCTGGCCCGGTGGCTGCGCAGAGGCGAACTGGCGGCTGGGCGCTCGGGCGGCCTCGGTCGACCTAGCGGCGGCGGCCCGCGGAGGCGGCGGCCACCTGGCGGCTTGACTGGCGACCGGGTGGAGGCGAGGGAGGTCGGCTGGGCTCCGGCCCAGCTGAGGAAGGGCGCGGGAGGCGAGCGCGCGGCCTGGAGGGGCGGCTCGGCCCAGCCGTGCGGTGGAGGTGGAGTGCGGCGCGGCTGGCGATCGGCGCTGGAGCGGTGGCGTGGGCCGGCCCGCGCGATGAGGCGAGCGCCCGGCGCGGTGAGGCGAGCGCCCGGCGCGGTGAGGCGAGCGCCCGGAGCCTGGCGGAGGGAGAGGCACGGCCCGCTGAGGAGAGGAGTGGGCCGACGGAGTCCTGGCCCGAGGGAGAGGCCGGTGATGTGGTCCAGCGCCTCGGGTCCTCGGTGGCTGGGCGACGATGGGCCAGATCGGCGTTGACCTGCGGGAGCGATCTGATCTGGCGAGGTGGCTTCGATCGAGAGGAAAAACTGCGGCGGCTCGGCGGATCGAAGGAACCGGTCGGCTGCGGCTGGCTGCTTCGAAGGAAGGGCTGGATATGCCAAGTGGAAGAGGGGGGATGGCCAGATCTGAGGAAAAAATGAGGGGGGGAGAGAGTGGAGAAGAAGCTAGGGATGCCTAAAATAAACCCTAGGGGTCTATAAATATCAGATCTGCTAGGGTTAGGGTTTTTGGGGGTGTTAGGAGCCCTCCGATCGCGATCCGACGGATCCGATCGCGGGGGAAGTTTAGATGGCCTAGGGGATGTTAGTGGGCTGCTGTGAGGGTGTTTTTGGGCCACAAGTGGAGGCGTTTTGGACCCACACGAATAACCGTTGGGATAGCAAACGAAATCCAAACGCGACGAGATTTGACAGGCGTGTTACACACACCAAAGCAACAACACATGACAAGTCTCGCGCCACACCGGTAACGTTACACGGCCAAACAACAAAGTAGGTCTACGGGACGCCGCGGACTCGTGAGGGAGCTTCGGAACGCGAAACGGACAACGGGAAGGAACGCGCGGAACCGGATGCAACCGACAACACAAATGCAATGCGATGCACATGTCTACATGATATGAATGAATGCCACACACGCACACAACAAAACGACGAAAACCCAAAAGACAAAGAACCCTAAATGGAATAGATGAAGCCGGAGATATATTATAAACCCATAAGGGAAAGTATTACATCCGGGGCATTACAAACTCTCCTCTACTACAAAAAGATCTCGTCCCGAGATCTAGGACTGGAAAAAGGAAGGGTACTCGGAACGAAGATGTTCTTCTCGTTCCCACGTAGCCTCTCGGTCGGTGTGATGTGACCACTTGACTTTCAAGAATTTGATGGACTTGTTGCGGGTCTTGCGTTCGGTTTCTTCGAGAATAGCAACGGGATGCTCTCGGTAAGACAGGTCTTGTTGAAGATCAATCTCTTCAAACGGAATCATGCGCTCAGGTGCCTTGAAGCATTTGCGAAGTTGAGACACATGGAACACATCATGAACATTGGCGAAGTTGGAAGGGAGCTCAAGTTGATAGGCTAGGTCGCCTCTTTTGCCAAGAATCTTAAAATGCCCGACGTATCTAGGAGCAAGCTTTCCTTTGATACCGAATCTTTGGGTGCCTTTCATCGGAGACACACGGAGATAAACATGATCATCAATGTTGAATGCCAAATCACGATGCTTGCCGTCATAGTAACTCTTCTGACGCGACTGAGCGGCCTTGAGATTCTCACGTATGACTTTGCACATTTCTTTGGCTTCTGAGATCAAGTCATTGCCAAGAAGTTGACGTTCGCCTGTTTCAGACCAGTTGAGAGGGGTACGGCACTTTCTGCAATAGAGTATTTCAAATGGAGCTTTGCCGGCACTTGCTTGAAAGCAGTTGTTGTAAGAGAACTCGGAAAATGGAAGGCAGTCTTCCCATTTCATGCCAAAAGAGATGACACAGGCTGTGAGCATATCTTCTAGAATCTGATTCACACGTTCGACTTGACCACTAGTCTGAGGGTGAAATGCAGTGTTGAACCTGATCTTAGTGCCCATGGCGGACTGAAAGGAGTCCCAGAACTTGGATGTGAACAAACTTCCACGATCTGAGGATATAACTTGAGGAATGCCATGTAAAGACACAATTCTGGAAGTGTACAACTCTGCCAATTGAGCTGCATTGATGGATTCTTTGACTGGCAGGAAGTGAGCGACTTTGGTAAGCTTGTCGATCACCACGAAGATAGAATCATTTCCTCGCTTGGATTTAGGAAAACCAGTGACGAAGTCCATTTCAATGTGGTCGAACTTCCACTCAGGAATAGGAAGAGGTTGAAGAAGACCGGCTGGACGTTGATGTTCTGCTTTCACTCTTCTGCAAACATCACATTCATTCACGAATTGGGCAATCTCCCTTTTCATTTGTGTCCACCAGTAAGATTGCTTGAGATCTTGGTACATCTTGGAACTGCCAGGATGAATGGAAAGGAGAGAATCATGTGCTTCTTCCATTATGAGCTTCCGGAGATCACCTTTGGGAACAACGAGTCTGTCCTCGAAGAAGAAGGTATCTCTCTCATCAACACGGAAGCACTTGTATTTCGGAATGCCCTTAGCAATAGCATGTTTCACCTTCTTCACCATGGTATCACTGAGTTGGGCCTCACGGACTTGATCTTCCAAGGTAGGAGCAATTTGAAGATTTGCAAGAAAACCCTGCGGAACAACTTGAAGGTTGAGCTTCCTGAAAGCTTCACAAAGCTCAGGCTGGTACGGATTGATAAGAAGGCTGTTGCAATATGCCTTTCTGCTCAAAGCAACTGCAATCACATTTGCCTTGCCAGGAGTGTATTCAATGCTGGGATCATACTCTTGGATCATTTCAACCCAACGAGTCTGACGGAGGTTCAGATGCGGCTGTGTGAAGATGTACTTCAAGCTCTTGTGATCAGTGAAGATGTCGACCTTTCTGCCCAACAACAGATGTCTCCACGTAATCAAAGCATGTACCACAGCTGCTAGCTCGAGATCATGTGTGGGATAGTTCTTCTCACTTGGCTTGAGCTGACGAGAAGTGTATGCCACAATTCTCTTATCTTGCATAAGCACACCACCAAGACCTTGAAGAGAAGCATCACAGAATACTTCATAGGGCTTGGACTCATCTGGAGGAGTCAGAACTGGAGCAGAGACAAGCTTTTCTTTGAGAGTTTTGAATGCCACTTCACACTCTGGAGACCAAAAGTATTTGACATTCTTCTGAAGCAAGTTGGAAAGAGGCTTGGCAATCTTGGAGAAGTTCTCAACGAACCTTCTGCAATAGCTGGCAAGACCCAGAAAACTGCGGAGTTGCTTGACGTTCTGAGGAGCCTCCCAGTTGACAATTGCTTCAACTTTCTCGGGATTAACCGCAATACCGTCAGCTGAGATGATGTGGCCCAGGTACAAAACCTTATCGAGCCAAAACTCGCACTTGGAGAACTTGGCATAGAACTGATGCTCTCGGAGTCGATCAAGAACCATACGTAAGTGCTTTTCGTGATCTTCTTCATTCTTGGAAAACACCAGAATATCATCCAGATACACAAGCACAAACTCGCCAGTATATGGGTTGAAGATGTAGTGCATCATCCTCGAAAAGGTAGGAGGAGCATTGGCGAGACCAAAAGACATGACGGTATACTCGTATGAACCGTAGCTCGTTCTGAAGGCCGTCTTGGGAATGTCTTCCTCGCGAATGCGAATTTGGTGATAGCCCATTCGAAGGTCGAGCTTAGAGAACACTTTAGCTCCTTTGAGCTGCTCGAAGAGTTCGTTGATGTTGGGGAGCGGATATTTGTTCTTTATCGTCTTCTTGTTCAATGGCCGGTAATCAACGCAGAGGCGCTCCGTGCCATCTTTCTTCTTGACAAATAAGACACCACAGCCCCAAGGAGACGTACTAGGCCTGATGAGACCCATACTCTCCTGTTTATCAAGCTGCTTCTTCAATTCCTTCAATTCATCCGGAGAGAGCTTGTACGGACGCCGGCATGCTGGCTCAGTACCCGGCTCGAGTTCAATGACAAATTCCACCTGACGGTGTGGAGGCATGCCTGGAAGTTCTTCAGGAAAGACGTCTTGGTATTCGTTCACCACCGGAATTTGAGATATGGCATTAATCTCGCCCTTATCATTGAGAGAGAAAAGCCTGATAGTGTTATCCCTGGAGGCAAAGATAATCACATCTTCATCAGGATGAGTCATCTTGACTTCTTTCTGTGCACAATCAATGTGAGCATCATGCTGAGAAAGCCAATCCATCCCGAGGATGAGGTCGATGTCAGAATTACCAAGAACCACCGGTTTAGCCAGAAAGCGATAATCTCCCATGCGAATAGAAACATCCGGAGCATAGACACTAGAAGTCATAATCCTGCCCGGAGAAACAACTTGCAACTTCTGAGGCAAATTTGAAGTGACAATATTGTGCTTGGATGCAAATGGTTGAGACATGAAAGAGCATGAAGCACCCGAATCAAATAACACTTTAGCTGGAAAAGAGTTAACTGGAAGGTTACCCAAAATGACATCAGAAGAATTATCTGCTTGCGCTGCACTCATCAGATTGACCCTTGCAGCCTTTGGATCATGCTTGACAATAGCTGAACTCACAGGTGGAGGAGGAGGAAGACGCTTCGGATTCGGACATCTGTTGGCATAATGACCCTTCTGGCCACACTTGTTGCACACCACTTCTAAGAGAGGACGGAAATGAGAACCACTGGACTTGGAGCCTTGAGACTGAAACTGGTTCTTCGACTTGTTGTTCGGGTTGGGTGGGTGGGAGAAACCACGTCCACCAGAGTTCTTGTTGCTGTTGGAGTTGTTGGATTTGTTGTAGGGAGCTCGAATCACTGGAGGAGGAGGAAGCCAGAATTTCTGCTGCTTCAAGACCATCTGAGACGATGAGGAAGAGTGAACGGCATCTCGAATTCTCTTTTTAGAAGCCTCCATCTTAAGCTGAGCTGCCTCTTGTTTCAAAGCCATGTTATAGAATTTGTCGAATTCATCGAGCTCGAACAGAGTGAGAGCAAGTTGAAGTTCATCTTTGAGACCTCCACGGAACTGGTAGATTTTGCTCGTGGCATCAAGAATGTCTTGCTTAGCATAGCGGGCGAGGTTTTGGAACTTGACATTATACTGATAGACTGTCATAGAGCCCTGCTTCAGGTTGCAGAATTGCTCACGCACACCCTCGATGACACTTGTAGGAATGTGGTGCGAGCGAAAATCCTTGCGGAAATTCTCCCAAGAGATCACTTGACCTGGCCTGGAGTCTTTGTACTGCTGCCACCAGTCAGCTGCTTGGTCTTTGAGTTGGAAGGCTGCAAACTTCACATAATCATCTTCCTTCACGTTACTGCACTCAAAATGCTTCTTTATGTCGGTTAACCAATCTTCAGCATCAAGAGGGTCGACACAGTAACTGAAAGCTTTTGGATTATTGGTCAAGAACTGGTTGAGAGTAGCATGGTGCTGCTGGTTGAAGAAGTTGCCTTGATTCCCTGGAACACCCTGATTAGCTTGATTAGCTTGCATCTACTGCATCATCTGCATCAACATCTGGGTGTTCTGAGCTGTAGTCTGCATAATCGCTCTCCAAGCCTCAGACGGAGGAGGAGGGGAAGGAGGACGATCTGGGACCTCTTCACCCTCTGGGTTAGCGTTGGGAACCCTTTTCGAAGCCATCCTGAAAGAGATGACCACGAATCAGCAATTGATTGATAGAAGGTATAAGCTGAATCAATGGAATGAATTGCAACAAGTCTTCACAATAATCATTCGAACAATAGGAACGAATGAAATCATTCGAACAAGAGGAACGAATGAAATTCTCAGTTAAATGATAACATCAATCTTTACGAGAAGCCACATAGGGGACAAAAGGTAAAATAAGAAAAACAACAAGGTACGGATGGAAACAAACACAAGATAGGAGCTTCGTTCTAACATCTTTGTGCTGAAAGCATATGAACGCGTTACGAAAAGGTTTTGCAATCCCCGGATTAGCATAGCCAAGGACCCTTTAAGATGCAACTCCCGATTGGAACATCGGTCATAATACCACTTCACTCAATGTAGAACCCCGAACTCGCTAACCTGCATTCGTTGGAAGAATGCCTACGATCTACTGGATAAACCCACCTATAAATTTCCGAAAGATTCCAGTTATGCAATCAGGTGTTGGGGATACACGGGAAGCACCGCGCAATCAACTCTAAACCTACATCCAGGTGTATCCATCCTTCAACACATAACCAGTCTTTCTCGAAAACTGTCTACCTCGGACCTTCGAAAAGCATCCACTATAACAAGCTATGGCAATACTCCCGAACTACCTCCCCAGTACTGGGTGATGTCGGGGTTATCTTGCCACTGGCCGTATAGGAGGGATTTTCGATGTCGG
Source organism: Secale cereale (assembly GCA_902687465.1). Lineage (NCBI taxonomy): Eukaryota > Viridiplantae > Streptophyta > Magnoliopsida > Poales > Poaceae > Secale > Secale cereale. The sequence continues at coordinate 263,273,624 of LR738711.1, read as the reverse complement.
CCGTCTTAAGTATTTAGTACTGCCGCGATATGCTTGTGACGACAATACCCCGAAGCTCAACTCCCCGGGACACTGCCACAACCCCTAATGTCAGGAGGCATCGAGAACAATATTCTCGTCACAAGAACATCGAAACAATCCCAGAATACTCGCGAGATACCTAAAAAAATTGGTGCAATTTTTGAAGATAGAAGAGACAAGAGTAGTCGTCAGGAGTCCTCACCAGAGAGAAAGGGGATGAGAAGCAAAGAAATCCTACTCTCCGATATAATATAGGACTCCAAATATTTTCAGTGTGTGCCTAGACTCGACCGTCAACGATTCGATCAATCAGTGGGGGCTCCTAGGTCGGAGAAGGCTCTGAATACCAACTTGTAATGCCTAGGATGGAACTATACCTCCTACGTGTCGAGGCACGACTTAAAGGCATAAGTCCATCCTAGAATGATCTCAAGTTTGGTAATCTTTGCACATCTCATGTAAAAGAGGGGATTGTAAACATAAAATAGTTGGCTTACACTCGCCACGTCACACAAATACAATACATGTCTAAAACATCATACATTAAGAATATCACAACCCTCTAAGGGCAAAATCCAAATGTCAAGATACCAAACTTAAATAAAACCACAGGTCGGATCGAATCCTAGTAGAAGTCTCCACTACTGATCATCCGGATAACGAACATAGTATCGACTACGCTCCTCGTCGTACTCCCAGTCTAGCTCGGTGCCATCACCTGGATAGCTCACAGCTGGACCTGCATCTGGTGTGGTGAAGTAACTGTGAGCCACAGAGGACTCAGCAATCCCGTTCCCGGGTAACAAGACTATTTAAGCCTTGGGAGAGGATAAGGCTGAAGAAAAGAATAAGTGTCTGCAGCAGCAACTAGCAACTAGCTTACGTGAGAGAGTGCGAGAAGAGAAGGCCTCGGACGAGAAGTGATCACGAAGTGATCCTAGCTACAACACGTCAAACATAACCCACCGTGTTCAACTCACGAATCCCCATTCGGAAATTGACAGTCACGGTACACACGCTGGTAGTGTATTAAAACATTGTGTCAAGTTATCTACAACCGGATATTAACAAGCTCCCATCTGCCACATAACCGTGGGCACGGCTTTCAAAAGTTCATAACCCTGCAGGGGTGTTCCAACTTGACCCATTACAAGCCCACGATCCGCGGAGTCGCAACTCCAAAGTGGGAAGACCCGAGTATTCTCGGAATCCCGTGCTCAAGATACTCCGAACTAAGGTAAGGCTAATCCAGTAAATCCTCCCGGCGTGCCGACACCCTGATAGTAGCCGCGCGTATCTCGTCTCAGGCCACGACCGGATGAGACGTCCTACAGGTGTATGCCAGATACCTCGGGTTGCCCCAAGGCGGCCCTGCAGAACCCCTAGTTCGGACCAACACTCATGTGGAGCACTGGCCCGGGGTTGTTGATTAAGAAAGAGGGTTAATTACTCCCTATGCAAGTTTAGTTTGTTATTAGGCAAATAGTACCAATGTTGGGACTTGCTGGAAAAGACTTAGCACTTAGCGGTTTATCGAGGGGGTCCCATACACCTCAACCGTGTTAGGAACGCATAATCAAGGAACATAACACCGGTTTATACGGTTCCTAACGGCATGAGTGGAACAAATCACCAAGCAAAAGGCTTAGCCTTCCACCCTTGCCAATATATAGATGATTTCATTTTAAGCATTTATATAGTGTGATATAACCCAACAAAACTTCAACATGAAGCAAGCATCTTCAATCTTCACCTGCAACTAGCAATGCTATAAGAAGGCTGAGCGAAGCGTACTTAGCCAAGCAACGTTTTTCATAGGTAGGGTGGTTAAACATGGTAATGGTTACAAGTAGGAGGCTGACAAGAAAGACATGGGCATCGAGGCAAAACTATAGAGCGGAACTACTAGCAATAGGCAAAGATAGTAATGTTATCGGGGTTCGGTCATCTTGCCTGAAGAGAAGTCGTTCGGATCGTAAGAAGGGTCCTCGTGCTCAACCTCGTTGGTAACCTCGTGCTCGTACTCGTACTCGGTCTCAGCTTCCGGCTCTAAACAATACAATCACACAAGGCACGAATCAACAAGATGCAATATGCACACCAAAATGATGGATGCATGATGGATGCACTAAGGATGCACACGGAGCACGGAAAATAGCACTCAAGCAAAACACCTCAAAACATGATAACAATAGGATATTATGAATCTACACAGAAAATCAATCAAGTTTCATATAAGACTCGCTGAAATCGGAGCTACGGGCTAAAAGTTATGCCTGAAACAAGAAATGAGCGAAAGCTGAAAATTACAGCAACATAGCAACTTCGGAGCACAAAATAATTAAGCTACAGCACTCAAACAACATGGCAAAGAGCATGAACATAAACTAGACTTATCCTACAGCAATTAAGTCCAAAGGTGCACCCCCAAAGGAGCCACGGATCAATAGCAATAAGCTTTGACATATTGAACTTGACAATAAAATTCTGGCAGCAGAATTTTATTGAAACTTTGGAGCAAAAGATAAACATGCTACAGCCACTTAAATAAGCATGTGAGAACATGAATGGAAAGCCAACAATATATACTACAAGGAACAATCAAGATCCACTCCAAAACTATCATGGTTTGTCCTAGAGCAGCAAGCAAACATGGCATCGGAACGTTACAGATTTCAGACTTAGTGAAAAAACCACTAAGTCCTAAAACAACAGTTTCATCATGGCATCTAAACGAGCAAGTTTAAGTCACCTCGAAACTAAACATGGCAAGTGGTAAGCACCTCATCCAAGTACACATGATGGTGATCCCGAAACATACAAGCATGCATTATGGAGATAAACACAACGATAGCAGCGAGCTCAACAAGATGGCATTTCATAACAAGTGAAATAACATCACAGCCACATGGCACTTTGCAACGATGATAAACATGGCAAGAATAAATCTATCATGCAACCTAACACAAGCAACATGTAGAGCATGGCAAGACGAACACGTGGACATGTCATTTGCATCATTCGGACAAACGAGCTAAAAGTTATCACATGGCAAAGATGGCATAAAAACATCACATAGCAGCAATTATACCGGGATGCACTCTTGCAACGGGAAAACAAGCATCTAGATGACTTCTAACATGCATGACACAAAAAGATAAAACGTAGTGCTAATCACCACGAACGTCTGGACATGCTATTTGCGCGAAACGGACATCCACACAAAAAGTTATAGGAGTTATAAGAATGCATCAGACAATTAAACACAGGGACTTAGAGGACTAAAAGAGGCAACCTCTCAGATCTGAGAAATCGGGCCGGAGGAGCTGGATCTGGCCCGGTGGCTGCGCAGAGGCGAACTGGCGGCTGGGCGCTCGGGCGGCCTCGGTCGACCTAGCGGCGGCGGCCCGCGGAGGCGGCGGCCACCTGGCGGCTTGACTGGCGACCGGGTGGAGGCGAGGGAGGCCGGCTGGGCTCCGGCCCAGCTGAGGAAGGGCGCGGGAGGCGAGCGCGCGGCCTGGAGGGGCGGCTCGGCCCAGCCGTGCGGTGGAGGTGGAGTGCGGCGCGGCTGGCGGTCGGCGCTGGAGCGGTGGCGTGGGCCGGCCCGCGCGGTGAGGCGAGCGCCCGGCGCGGTGAGGCGAGCGCCCGGAGCCTGGCGGAGGGAGAGGCGCGGCCCGCTGAGGAGAGGAGTGGGCCGACGGAGTCCTGGCCCGAGGGAGAGGCCGGTGATGTGGTCCAGCGCCTCGGGTCCTCGGTGGCTGGGCGACGATGGGCCAGATCGGCGTTGACCTGCGGGAGCGATCTGATCTGGCGATGTGGCTTCGATCGAGAGGAAAAACTGCGGCGGCTCGGTGGATCGAAGGAACCGGTCGGCTGCGGCTGGCTGCTTCGAAGGAAGGGCTGGATCTGCCAAGTGGAAGAAGGGGGATGGCCAGATCTGAGGAAAAAAATGAGGGGGAGAGAGTGGAGAAGAAGCTAGGGATGCCTAAAATAAACCCTAGGGGTCTATAAATATCAGATCTGCTAGGGTTAGGGTTTTTGGGGGTGTTAGGAGCCCTCCGATCGTGATCCGACGGATCCGATCGCGGGGGAAGTTTAGATGGCCTAGGGGATGTTAGTGGGCTACTGTGAGGGTGTTTTTGGGCCACAAGTGGAGGCGCTTTGGACCCACACGAATAACTGTTGGGATAGCAAACGGAGTCCAAACGCGACGAGATTCGACAGGCGGGTTACACACACCAAAGCAACAACACACGACAAGTCTCGCGCCACACCGGTAACGTTACACGGCCAAACAACAAAGTAGGTCTACGGGACGCCACGGACACGTGAGGGAGCTCCGGAACGCGAAACGGACAACGGGAAGGAACACGCGGAACCGGATGCAACCGACAACACAAATGCAATGCGATGCACATGTCTACATGATATGAATGAATGCCACACACGCACACAACAAAACGACGAAAACTCGAAAGATAAAGAACCCGAAATGGAATAGATGAAGCCGGAGATATATTATAAACCCAAAAGGGAAAGTATTACATCCGGGGCATTACACAAGTAGTC
>LR738711.1:263238639-263256149 GCA_902687465.1 Secale cereale | reverse complement strand
AACTTGTGGCATTTTTGCAACAATAGCCCACTTCTCTGCTCCAATTTGTAGAAAGCCCCTTATTATCTTGAAAGCAACCACATCCCTCCCTCACCTCATCAAAAAAACCTGAGAAATATATATATACTCCTATAAAAGACTCAATTGGTGATGGTGGTGTGTCTGCCATCCGTCGTTTCTGACCATTAGATCTACATCTAATGGCTATGAGGTAAGTTGTTGCATTTTTGCAACAATAGCCCACTTCTCTGCTCCAATTTGCATAAAACCCCTTATTATCTTGAAAGCAACCACATCCCACCCTCACCTCATCAAAACAGCCTGAGAAATATATTTTGAGTGAAAAGTACTACCTCTGTTTCTAAATATTTTTCTTTCTAGAGATTTCAATAAGTGACTTCATACGGAGCAAAATGAGTGAATCTACATTTCAAAATATGTCTATATAATTTGTATGTGATAGTCCATTCGAAATCTCTAAAAAGTCAAATATTTAGGAACGGAGGGAGTAATATATTAGGAGTATATCAAAAAAAGTGATTTATTTCAAGTTTGTGAAGAAGTACTACTATTCTACTACTTTGGATCCGTCGCAACGCACATGCACATTGCTAGTAAAAGGAAAAGGCGTGCCGCGTTAGCGTCGCACTCCCCCCCCCCCCACACACACACACACGCTCGGGAATCGGGAGTACTCCACGGCCCGTCCGGCACGACACATAGCTTAGGGAAGGCGTGTTGCCTAGCATTTTCACTTTCATGTGGGACCGCCGTTGAGCAAACCGACTATTGGCAAACCGCACCCTGCCCGCTGCCGGGTTGGAAAACAGAAACGAGGGGAAGATCTAGCTGTAGCACGGAAGCCAAGAAATTTGGTGTCAGATGGGGCTCGTTGATAGAGTAGGAGCATTCCGTACTACTCTACTCCTACTAGTACCACTATACAACTAGTACTACCACTATACAACTAGTAGGTACGTGCACGGCACAGCATCGTAGGAACAAAAAAACGGGAACATCTTGTTTTGGGTGATTTATCTTTTTTTCTGTCAACGTAGTATGAATAATATGATGTGGGGGCACCCATGAAGCTTATGTGGCTTGGTTGCATGGCTACGAAAGGTTAGAGAAAAATAAATAGATAATGTGCTTAGAGTGCACTCCACTAAACAGATATACTTTGGATCCATTGCAAGGGGCCGGCACATCTATATATATACCCCCTATATAGTGTGTGAATGTGACGCCCCGATACCGACGCTCCAGAAGACTTCCATATGTTCCGGGTGCCACCGTGTGTTTCATTTGTGCTTGCTCTATTTATTTTTGCATTGCATCATGTCATCATGCCATCATGTCTTTTTTTTGAAACTCAACTAAATAAATTGCATAGATCGTTTGATCTATTTAAATCGAGGGAAGGATGACTTCTCTTTATAACATATCCTCCTAATAATTATGGAGCTATTATAAAATATTCCATTAACTTTGGGATCACCAAAACACACTTGCAAATATTCCCCATGCCTATTTCACTCCAAGTTTCTACTCCCAAACCTCACCAACAGTTCTTATCCATTTTATCGAGGTTCTTCCAAAAATCTGAACATTTTTGGACACTTCCTAAACCTAGTCCTAGTTCAAACCCATTTAAATAAATTCAAATGAGTTTGAATTCATCTTCAAATCATGCCCATTCCTATTTTTCTTGGATCATGCTCATTTTTATGAGTCCAAGAAAAATAACCCCCATGCCCAAATTCTTCCCTAACCTCTCTTTCTTCTTCCTTATCTCTGTTTTTTTTTTGTTTAGAGAGAGAGAGAGCCACAGCCAGGCCCAGCCGCAGCTGGCCCAACCCCCTCCCCCGCGGCCCACCTAAGGCCCATATGGCAAGGCCTCCTGGCCCAGCCTCTATCTCCCCCTCCAACCCTAGCCCGTCGCCCGATTCCTCGTTCTCCTCTTCTCCCGCAGTGCCGCCACCCATCGCCCTCGATCCCCATCTCCCCCTCATCCTCTCTTCCCGATCCCGTAGCCCCCGAACCCCACCGCCACCTTGCACCAGCGTCTCCTCCTCCCTCCGCACCGTCGCTAGCACACGATGCCCCTCCACTAGATCCCGCGGCCGCGCTGCCGACCCTCGCCTTGCAGCCCTTCGTGCCGCTCACCGAGCTCTGCTCTGCCGCCTCGGGCCCCCTGGCGTGATGCCCGCCGGTGGCCTCGACGCCCATCGCTGCCATCGCACCTCGTCCGTCCCGAGCGCCGTCCTCCTCGACGTCGGCCCCGCCGCCGAGCGCTGCCCCATGTCCTTCCGCGCCATCTGCCGCCAAAGCCCCTGCCTCGTCTCCAGCGCGCCCCAAGCCGCCGGCCGGCCACCGGAGCCTCGCCTCACTGCTCCCTCCGCCGCTCGGTCGGGTCTCCTCCGCCCCGCGCCGACACTAGGTCGCCGCCATTGTTCTTCTGAGTGGGCCCTAACCCACAGGTCTTTTTCCAGGATCTTACCTGACTCTTCTAATTTTGCCGGAGTTATTCTCAAATTCTTTTCAAGTTTGACGTAAGAATGGATCTCTCATCGGTCAAATGTATCCTCCAAGATCGCTTTCATTCATTGATGCTTCAAACTTTATATTTTCATTCTTCCGGAGTATCTCAAATTCTTCATGGTATTTCTCGTCGTTCTTCTCAACAATTGTGAAGACCCAAGAAGAGTTTCTCTTAAATCTTGGCATGTTATCTTGAATATTCGTGGTTCTAGCTTCATGCCATCCTCATTATTGTTCCGATTCTGAGGAATTCTTTTTATACCCATCCGAAGCATTTCATGAATTATTTCCATTGTGATCCTCCGAAGGCCATCATTTCAGAAGATTTCTTCGTTCTTAGTTTGCAACTTCGTCCTCCAACTATTCTTAATTGATGCCTCTTCGTTCGTCTCAATATTCTTACGATGGTTCATTCAAGATTACTCTTTCGTTGTTATCGTATTAAATCATTTGTTCTTTTCATAATCGTACCGGTGAGTTGTTCAAGATTTTTTTCTCAAGTTTGGCTATATCTCTCTCCAATCCTTTTCAAGAGGAAGAAGTAGTAGGCCAAATCTGTTGCTTGTCATCAACTTAATTTGATGAAGGATAAGCATACAGTAAATCTTATTCTTATTTCCTCGAAGTGATTAATCTCTTTTTCCGGAGCTTGTTCATCATATCATATTCTCGGTTCCAAGTTGTTCGTCTTGTTTTCCGGAGCTCCAAGTTATTTCAATTATATCATTTCAAAGCTCCATCTAATCATTACAAGGCTTCAATCTTATTCTTTTCATCCTTCACTTCTCATCCTTTTATTACCGGAGTTCTTCTTGGTGGTGCACCATGATTTAATTCATCCTCGAAGTGTTCTTCAAGATTCTTGTTGGAGCTCAAGCATTCTTCATCATGCATTCCAAATTGCAATCCTTTCTACCTTATCTTTTCAGATGGTGTTATGTCATTCTTGACAATTTGCCTTCGTGCTTCCTGATTCACAAGTTATCAAGAATGAGATATTTAAAACCATCATTCCTCTTTCTTCAGGAGATCCTTTCAACCCCCCATTTTATTTGTTGGAGTTATGTTGGGTTGTGTCTCACCTAAAGCTTTCCCTAAGAATTGTTGCTATTTATGGTGCTTATAAATGACCCAAGTTCTTCTATTATCTTCCCGGTGAAATAAGTTTTTCGTCTCCTTGTTGATCTCAATCCAATCAAATGTTTTCGTCAGTGGCCGATTGTCACCTCATGATTTTGAGATGTTTCCATAAGGCCACAACAAGCTTATTCTTATGTTGTTGATTATTTTCAACAACTCTGTTCAATCCTTCTTCGTAAGGATGATTTTTTTTAATTCATTGGTGGTAGAAGTTATCATTGTCTTCTACTTTCTTTATTCCTAACAATCTAGCTTATATTCTTTCATTTCGGAGGCATTGTGATGTTGCTCTCTCCAAACCATCATCTCTTTTTATCGAGATCATGTTCTTTCCTTGCTTATCCATTCAACCGGAGTGTTGTGTCCTATGTTCAAGTTCTCTCATCTTATCAAGTTTTGCCTCTCTTTTCAACCGGAGTGCTGTCTGAAGCCTTTCTTACCCCTTGTGCCATTCGTTCAATAGTTTCAGAGGCAGTGTGTTGTTGATTTCATCAAGTATCATCCCAACTTGGCAAGTTCATGTTCAATTCCTTCCATTTTTAGTCGGAGTGTTGTCCGATTTATTTTTCATTCTCATTCCTTCTTTGTCTTGTTTTAACCGGAGTGGTCTCAATAACTATCTTGTCTTTCAACCTACAAGGTTCTCGTAATATTCCTTGTTCCTCTAGTCTAACGAAGTGTTTTCAATTTCGTTCATCTCCGTTATTTTTCTTTCATTCAGTTGTTAAACCTATCAGGTTCATTGGTTTCACCAGTTTGTCGAAGAAGCAACTTTGTTTTACCTCTTCCTTTATCCTCTTCTATCCGGTGCCATCTCTAGGATCTCAGGTCGAGATCCTCTGTTAGTGTGGGAGAGTTGTGACGCCCCGAGACCGACGCTCCAGAAGACTTCCATATGTTCCGGGTGTCACCGTGTGTTTCATTTGTGCTTGCTCTATTTATTTTTGCATTGCATCATGTCATCATGCCATCATGTCTTTTTTTGCAACTCAACTAAATAAATTGCATAGATCGTTTGATCTATTTAAATCGAGGGAAGGATGACTTCTCTTTATAACATATCCTCCTAATAATTATGGAGCTATTATAAAATATTCCATTAACTTTGGGATCACCGAAACACACTTGCAAATATTCCCCATGCCTATTTCACTCCAAGTTTCTACTCCCAAACCTCACCAACAGTTCTTATCCATTTTATCGAGGTTCCTCCAAAGATCCGAACATTTTTGGACACTTCCTAAACCAAGTCCTAGTTCAAACCCATTTGAATAAATTCAAATGAGTTTGAATTCATCTTCAAATCATGCCCACTTCTATTTTTCTTGGATCATGCTCATTTTTACGAGTCCAGGAAAAATAACCCCGATGCCCAAATTCTTCCCTAACCTCTCTTTCTTCTTCCTTATCTCTGTTTTTTGTTTTGTTTAGAGAGAGAGAGAGAGAGAGAGAGAGAGAGAGAGACATAGCCAGGCCCAGCCGCAGCTGGCCCAACCCCCTCCCCCTCGGCCCACCTAAGGTCCATCTGGCAAGGTCTCCTGGCCCAACCTCTATCTCCCCCTCCAACCCTAGCTCGTCGCCCGATTCCTTGTTCTCCTCTTCTCCCATAGCGCCGCCACCCATCGCCCTCAATCCCCTTCTCCCCCTCGTCCTCTCTTCCCGATCCCGCAGCCCCCGAACCCCACCGCCACCTTGCGTCCGCGTCTCCTCCTCCCTCCGCACCGTCGCCAGCACACGATGCCCCTCCACCGGATCCCGCGGCCGCGTTGCCGGCCCTCGCCTTGCAGCCCTTCGCGCCGCTCGCCAAGCTCTGCTCTACTGCCTCGGACGCCCTGGCATGATGCCCGCCGGTGGCCTCGACGCCCATCGCCGCCGTCGCACCTCGTCCGTCCCGAGCGCCGTCCTCCTCGACGTCGGCCTCGCCGCCGAGTGCTGCCCCGTCTCCTTCCGCGTCGTCCGCCACCAAAGCCCCTGCCTCGTTTCCAGCGCTCCCCAAGCCGCCGACCAGCCACCGGAGCCTCGCCTCGCTGCTGCCTCCACCGCCCGGCCGGGTCTCCTCCGCCCCACGCCGACCCTAGGTAGCCGCCATCGTCGGATGCCGCCTCCTGCTGTCTTCCTCCGCGCCGGCGAGCACGAGCCACCATGACAGCGTCGAGCCGCCGTGAGCCACCCTTCGGCCTCCCCGTCCTCTGCCTCGTCTCGGCCTCTTCATCCTCGCTGGAGGACGCCACCACTTGCGCCACCAGCCGGAGTTCCTGTTGTCGGCCGTCTCCATGGGTTCGAGGAGCCCCAAGTCGCGCCTCCGTTTTTTTGATTTGTTGATGCCAAAGCCACGGTTACAAGATCCGTGGCCGGATCGCCATGTCCGTGTCAGTTGTTCGCCAAGTACCTCTTTGAAACGTGTACGACTACATGATTACGCGTCAAGTACCTCTACCCATGTCATAGGAATCGCAAGTACCACGACGACCTCGACGCCCCGTGTACAACTACCGTCACCAAGACCCGAGTTTGGCATGTTCGAAGACCCCAAGTACCACGACACAACGACATGAACATCTACGGAAAACCCTGAACGTCTACGTGCATGTACAACTACCGCCGCAACGTGAACGACTACTTCCTCTTCGAAACGTGTACCTCTTCCGTCGAACTCGTTCCATCCCGAATGCATGCTTCGAAGGTATAACCACCGAGACGAACTTCCGAGAACGAATGCATTTTGTATGAGTTGTATCACTTGTTTGCACCATACCCGAATCGTTGCTTGCGATACCCCTCTTTTGCCTTGTCGCCAACCCGTGGGAACCCGGTAACGGGAGCACCCCACCATCTTGCATGACTTGATCATGCCGTCTTTCTTTTGCTCGACATCTCCGCGGGTTGTCGGATCATCAGAATGTTGTTGTGGCACCATTTCCGTTGTCGTCGCCGTGGCACCCTCTCTTTCCACCACAGTGACGAAATACTCCATATCTTGCTCATGACAACTTTTAATAAAAATTGCATAAAACTTGCAAATCCCATCTGCATCATGATAACAACATTAAAATGTTTAAAATTGTTCTTTGCTTTAAGAATTGTTAAATATGACATGGGGATTTTCTGAAATTGTTGTATTATTTCCGGCCTCATTTAAAATGCCTAGATAGCTAGTTTACTTATGCTTCACCTCTTGCCATGTTTAATAAAAAATCATTTAATCTTGTTGGGTTCATAACCGAGAGCAGACTAAATAATTAGATGTGGTGTTTCGTCAATATGCAACTCGTTGCATATTGAGCTCCACTTAATTTGTAGTATTGTTTGTGCACTTTGCCATGCCATGCATATTTGAACCAGACATGCATCATACTTGTTTGTGCAACATGCCATGTTATGCTTGTGTGTTTACCATGTTGTTTTCTTTTTCCGGTATGCTTCTCTCGTTATCTTCGGTTTCGTTCCGGAGTTGTGAGGATTTGTTCGACTACTTCTTGGACTCGTTCTTCTTCCTTACGGGATCCCAGGCAAGATGACCATTCCCAGATATCACTTCTATCTTTGCCTATGCTAGATGTCTTGCTCTTTAGATATTGCCTCGATGCCTATTCCTGTTTGTCATCCCTCCTATTGTTGCCATGAAAAACTCTAACCACCTTCCTAGCAAACCGTTGTTTGGCTAAGTACGCATCGCTCGGCCCCTCTTATAGTGTTGTTAGTTGCAGGTGAAGTTTTGAAGATTGCTCCGTGATGAAGTTGTTGTTGGGATATCACAATATATAATCTGTTAAACCAATTCACCTATATATTGGTAATGGGTGGAAGGCTAAGCCTTTCTGCTTGGTGTTTTGTTCCACTCATGCCACCCTAGGAACCGATAAACCGGTGTTATGTTCCTTGATTTTGCGTTCCTAACACGGTTGGGGTTAATGGGGCCCCCTTGATAATTCACTCTGTTTAAAGCTTTTCCAGCAAGGCCCAACTTTGGTTTTACCATTTGCCTAACAACTAAAACTTGCATAGGGAGTAATTAACCCGAGGACTTAATTTTACAACTCGGGCCAGTGCTCCTCATGAGTGTTGTCCAAACTGGGGGTTCTGCAGGGCCGCCTTGGGGAAACCCGAGGTATCTGGTATAACCTGTAGAATCGCCCATCCGGTCGTGGCCTGAGGCGAGATACGCGCGGCTACTATCAGGGTGTCGGCACGCCGGGAGGTCTTGCTGGATTAGTTTTACCTTTGTCGAAATATCTTGAGCACGGGATTCCGAGAATACTCGGGTCTTCCCACATTGGAGTTGCGACTCCGTGGATCGTGAGCTTGTGATGGGCTAAGTTGGGACACTCCTGCAGGGTTTTGAACTTTTGAAAGCCGTGCCCGTGGTTATGTGGCAGATGGGAATTTGTTAATATCCGGTTGTAGATAACTTGACACCTTATTCATGAATACACTACCTATGTGAGTAACCGTGATGGTCTCTTTCCGACGGGCTTCGGAAAGTGAACACGATGGGGTTATGCATGACCGTGAGTAGCTAGGATCACTTATTGATCATCTTTGGCGACCGTTGGCACTTGTTCTCTTCTTGCTCTAAACTCGTAAGCTAGATGCTTAGTGCTTGCTACACACACTTTTATAGCCTTTCCTCACCTAAAGGCTTTGCTAGTTTTGATACTCAGGAACAGGATTGCTGAGTCCTCTATGGCTCATAGATTCAACACACACCAGTTGCAGATACCGCTGAGAACAATGTAGGAGATGGATCAGAACTTCACTGGGAGTTCGACGAAGAGCGTGGTCGTTACTATGTTTCGTAACCCGACGATCAGTAGTGGTTCCTACTAGGGGCGATTAGGCCTTGTGTTTTTTGGTATCTTTCTTGTTTGGTTTTCGTCCGTAGTCGGACCCTGATGTTCTTTGGATGATGTATGCTATTGTATTCATTGTGTGACGTGGCGAGTGTAAGCCAACTATCATTTTACAATTTCATCCCTGAATTTTACATGAGATGTGCAAAGATACCATACTTGAGATCATTCTAGTATGCGCTTATGTCTTTAAGTCGTGCCTCGACATGTGGGAGACATAGTCGCATACTGGTCATTACAGTGAATAACTTTGAAAGTTGGTCGTTGGATGAAGCCAATCCGATGGTACAAAGATGGCAAATCCGAGCACTACTGGCTGTCGGATACCATATGTACATTCCACCAGATTCTGCCACATGTAGAATCTAGAAGACTCTACATGTAGAAGCATAATGCACAAACCACCAGAATCTCATGCGTGCAATGCACGTGTACCTTACTAGTACGTAGTTGGTAGTAGTAAGAAACAAATTTCGGCTTTGGCACGAGCTCGTACTGCGGAGCAGCACAAGGCATGCCGCAGGAGTTACATTTCCCTCTCGGGGCCCACGGGATTAAACTTCAGTGGCTTAGTGCCCGGCCTATGAGTCAATAAATTGCGGACCTTAAATGCGGCTGGCCCACATGTCATTCTCATGGTGGTGGTGTGGTTCGCGACTCACTAGTTCGAGATGAACCGGCCGGTGGTGGCGTGGTCGTGGCGAGGGTGCCACAGCTAGGCATCGGGGCGTTACGAGGCGTAGATGGCCACACCAGCGGGTACTACCTATAGTACAGAAGTACTCCAGCTGGGGATTGATGCCCGGGACGAAATGTGTCACAACCGCTGGATGAAAATTCGATGGTGCGGGACGTGTGGTGTCATGGGTTCGTGGGGCGTCGTGGGAATCGCGTGTGGTTGTGGTAGAGACTTGATGCTCGCCGCATTTAAGGTGGCCCACATGTCATGCACACAAAGGCAGAGGGGCCGTGCTGCCGAGAGGGGTGAGGCACATGTCGGGGGACGTGGTGCCGTGGGTTGGAGCGGCGTCGTGGGAATCGCGAGTGGCAGTGCATGAAACGTGATGGTCGCCGTAGTTGAACTTCCATGGACAAGCTGTCATGTCTATGGACACATGCATTGCATACCGATCACTGGAACGAGTAGTAGAGAAAGGTAGGCGGATAAATAGTTCCTTATAGTCAAGCGGACCCACACTACTACTTGTTCCAAAGACATGCACACCATCGAAATAGTCCATCTATATAACTATACATAGAGTGGGAATATTTTTTTACAAGAGAGGAAATAGTTCATCCATCCATAATGCCCTGCTGCTGGTGCAGCATCTTCTTCTTCTTCTTCTTCTTCTTCTTCTTCTTCTTCTTCTTCTTCTTCTTCTTCTCATTTTCTATGGGAGATGGCTTCGCAACAAGCTCTCTGGACTTTGCAGCTATCTTGAAACTCACACGGGCATCGAGGGCAGCATATTTTATCTGCTCGTACGTCAAGGGATAATTCTCCCATCCAGATGACCTTAATGCCAGCGTCTCGTCACCCTTCTGAAGATTTGTTCCTAGCACAAAATTTTCTACGTTGAATAGGGATGGTGTTGGTTTATCACAATCTTCTACAGGAATTTTTATTCTGGTTTGTAGGTTAGAGATGCTATTTAAATCAAGGTTGTACGACTCCAACTTCTGTTTGTCCCCTGCGATGGCTGCCCCACAGAAGTATATGTCCTCCTGAGACAAGAAATCGTGAAGCTCACCTGGTATGGAGGGCACGTGTATGATGTGGTACACCAAAGCATCATCTTCGAGGCACAACTGAAGGACGGCGGCGCGTTGGATCTTCCCAGTGGCACGCTCCGTGTACTCTACGTCGAGACCGATGACATTCATCTCCACCTTTTGGAGGGACTTGGATACATTGTTGATCCACTTCCGAACAACCCTTGGGTGGTCGATGGCTGTGGCAAATATGCTCAACGAGCCTTCGACGATGACATGTTGGACGCTAAAAACCTGCATCTCGATCTCTTTCGCCATTTGGAACCGCTGGACCGGAGGGCTATGGTTTGGAGAATTAGGATTAGATGGCTAGTCTAACTGATGAAGATAATTATTTATAGGGGCTTAGGAATTACTCCAGGAGGATGTGAAGAGGTTAAAACAATGTGAATGCAGTGTGGTTTGGATGCAAATGAAGATCAATGAGTAGTAAAGAAGCCAAGGAAAATCGATTCCAGATGGAGAAGTAAATGGTAGAAGTGGCCTGCAGGCAGTTGATTAGACGACTAGGTAGACTAAACGAAAAGGTTACGCGGGTAGGCTGAGGAGTGGGGCATGTCCCAGTTCGTGCCCATCCTTCCAGCGCTACATCTGCCACTGGCTAGTTGAGGTCACTCTTTTGAATCACCGTGGCGAGACATTTATGATTCCTTTTTATTTCTGCACCCCTCCTGACAGGTGAGACCTATGCAAACGAGAATTTGGTTCTGCTCGCAATATGGATGATACCTGGAGGATGAAGTGAACCCAGAGGCATGTTAGCACGGGATTACTACTTATGTTCCTACTACTCCTACTAGTAGTAGTACAACTGTGGTACACTTGATGGTCAAAATACTATTATTCATCCGGTCCTCATAGTGAAGTGACAAGACCCTGCGCCCGAGGTGACACCAGTCCAGGCGGCGTGTCTGGGTTACCAAAGTCAGCCTCATCTTGTGCACTGTGCAGTCACTGTCACCGCCGATGTATAGCATGCCTCGCCTCGTCTCCCGCTCCCCTAGTACCACTCCATCTCCATCTTCGTCTCGCCAGAGATCCTGGGGTCACTCTTCATTATCTCACTGTGCCCCCGCATACCCTTGCCTCGCTCGCCTCCCCCAGTACCACTATTCCCTCGCTAGCCGCTCCAGCACTGACAGCCTTCTCCCCCGTAAATCAAGCCCCCCAAAACCCCACCTTCCAAAGTCCACCATGGCCGAACACGAACCGCGCAGGATCCATATGAGCTGCGATTGGAGCAGTCTCCCCAGTGACGTCCTCGACCTCTGTTGTTCGTGTATGGATATGTTGAGCGCCCTACGGCTGGCTGCATGCTCGAGGGGCATGCACACGGCCATCATCAAAGCGAGGCCAAAGCTTTTCAAGACACCCTGCTTGCTGCTATCTGGTCTTGCAAGATTGGCTCACCATGATACGGAGGCGTACGTGATGCCCCTCGACTTCAATCCGATCTCCATTAGCCAAAACTTCTTTGCAGGTATGTAGTGGGTCGTCGTACATCATTTCCCTCGACTTCGATCCGATCACCGTCACCCGAAACTTCTTGGCAGGTATGTACTGGGTCAGCATGAACTCCCACTAGATGGCTGCCTTCAGAGAAGACGGTAATAAGTTGGTGCTCGTGAACTTCCAGACCTCCCATGAGATTATCCTTCCTCCGTTGGATTATATAGAGTTTTACCATCGCGGTCCTAGTCATCCAGATTACCACGTTAGTTGGACGGACCTTGTTTTGTAGAAGATTGTAATCTTCCAAGTGCCCACACGACATGTGAATTACGTAGACTTCAAGCTAATTGCCTTGTTCGACCGCGGACTCGCCTATCTTTACACCGGTGCCTTCTTTAGCTGGAAGCAACTCAGCTCGCAGTGGATCATCGTCAAAGTTGATACACACTTTTGTGATGCTATTGAACACAATGGCATCGTCTACGTGATCGACAAAGCAGATGGCACGACGTATTGCTGGGACGGCGCGTGTAAGTTGTTTCTGTCTCATGTTAATGATGACGCCATGACACTGTTTGAAATTTTTGTGATGATTAGCATATCCCTGTTTGAGCAGAATTTGAGTAGAACTATGGCAATGTATTAGAGACGCCGTAAATCATCTATATTTGGAATGAGTTAATTCATGCAATTGTGATCATGTCATTATAGCCAATTTGTACCCCTGAATAATCAAACGGTTAGGAATATATGGATATTCTCCTTATTTTACAGTAATCTATATACTACTACTAAATATGAGTGTGTATCAACGGCCATGTTAGTTTCCTCGTTTTCATGATGTAGAAATATGCACCACAATGTTGGTTTCATCTAACCATACATTAGGGAAGTAAATGTGCATATGGAGAACTCTATATTTGGAAGTAGTGAAATCTTGTAATGCTTACCATGTGTACATACCTATATTCGCCCTTTAGCAATCAATGGCTAGAATAATATCCTCACAAAAATTTTGCCCACAGAACACGAGTATATAACAATGCATGGTCTGTTAGTTACCCTGAAGAATTTGTTTGTGAGGACAGAACATGATTCCATAACGTGCATGACATGGTAGTTTCCTGTGAAGAATCGATTGCGAGATAACATGAGTATAACCATGCATGGCACTTCTATATTTTCGAACCCAGTATATGTTTCCCTGTATTTTCCTCCCAGTTCCAACAGGGACATATCAATGCCGTTTCTTGCATTATCCTACTCATACTCTGAACAATGCTGATCTTACATTAACAATGCATGTCCTTTTTGATATGATGCAGTGTCCCTACAGTTACTGCCCTTTGTCATCACACCACCTTTGCCAAAAACAGGGAAGCACAACTGGTTCCTTGCTCAATCAGACGACGGCAAAAGACTGATGATCATTCAGACCCATGAGCCGAAAAAGTTATATTGCAAAACCCCCACTGTATGCAAGCACCATGAAATACGTAAGTATCTGGACAGTGGCTATTACGTCTATGAGTAGGATACCAGCTTGTTGGGGCCTTCAGGATTTTTTAGTTGGAGGCGGGTAAACAGCCTTGGTTCACACTCTGTGTTTCTCGGACTCAATTATCCGATTAACCAGGAGATCACCATTGGCAAGGACCTTGATGGCAGAGAGGCTCTGTTTGCTATGGAAAACTGTGTCTACACGGCGAGCCCTAGGAGTTCGGGAGCAAACTCCCCTGATTGTCAATGATACAGCCTACAGCCAAAAGAAGGTGAGAATGACAAAGGCATCCGGATTAACTTTGATCCTTGGATATCTCAATTACGACAGGCAATGATGTGGTTCAAGCCTTCAGGTTGATAGGTAATTGGGCTGTTGCGTCGAAAGGGTGGAGTACTGGTGTCTCCGGATCATTGGTCGCTGAAGCGGGGCTGCAAATTATGATGGTGTTGGATCATCTCTTCGAATGACTTTGTTGTCTTTGCTGCTAGTTCTAGATGGGTAGTTCTTTATTTTGTTATGGATATTCCTTGTTATTTGGTCATCCTCGTCTATGTCACTCTTACTATGTAATAGGTGGCTCTGTTTAGAATGTCATTCTCGTCTGGATCACGAGAGTCTAAGCACTGCAGATGGGTGCGTTTTGGTGGTGTAGCAAGACTTCTTATGAACTATCATGTCTTGTTGTTTATGTCAGTAGTAGTCACTAGTTAGTGTTTGAATGTTGTATATATCGTTGTTTCGAACTGTTTATTGTCTCGAACTACTGGTGGGCTA
The DNA here is from genome assembly GCA_902687465.1 of Secale cereale. Taxonomy (NCBI): domain Eukaryota; kingdom Viridiplantae; phylum Streptophyta; class Magnoliopsida; order Poales; family Poaceae; genus Secale; species Secale cereale. Next base: position 263,242,115 of record LR738711.1, on the reverse strand, counting down.
AATGAGGGCATCACCATTCTCCAGTGTTCAGAGTGTATCTCCTTTTTTAAAGTTATATAATTTGAGCTCAGTGTCTTTTCGATGATGTACACTTGTTTGGGCCAGTGAGGTGTCGTTGAATATGGGCCGAGTATTAACACAATGCGAAACATGTCAATTATGACTCTCAGGCCGGGCTCTCAAAAGATCCTGAAAAAAGGTCGGGCTCTCCAAAAAAGAATGAATAAGGACTCTTAGGCCGACATGTGGGTGCCATCGGTGTTTTCGTGTGCTTGCACGCAGAGAGCATATTGGCACGTGTTCGAAATTCAAGCTACCTTTTCATCCCCAATCTCCCGCCCCTCCCCCACCTCGGGAATCTCGATTCCTACTCCAGTTCCCCCAAATCCCCCTCCTGTACTCCCTGTACTCAAGCTCACTATCATGTCGCCGGTCAACACGGATCTCCGAGCTAGAGATCCTGAGGTCTGTCCTGCCTTCGGTCGCTGCGTGCTATCGCTCAACAGTGGCATCGCGGCGCTTGACGACCAGTTTGCCAGCAAAGTGCTGATGGTAACCATCAACGGCGACCGGCCTCCCGTCTTGCCGGACGACCTTGTCAAAGCTCTTGGCATTACGCACGCCACCCAAATAAGTGACTTGCTCGTCGAAGTCTATCCGCCACCGGCTGATTTCTTCGTGAGGTTCCGGACAACTTTCGAGTGCAGTCGTGTGTTCGAATCTTCCCGGCGTTTGTTCTGCGATGGCGCGCTGGTGAGCTTTGATCGGTGGCACCCAGGATGGGGCTCGGTGCCCTCTGAGCTTGTATTTTTAACAAAGCTTACCTTCCACGGCATGCCTCGACGTGCTTGGAACAGCAAGTCCATGAATGAGCTTATCAACGACCTTGGAGGTGAGCTCGTAAGTATGTTTGTTCCTCCAGACAGCTGGGCTCTGACGGTTATGGCATGGATGAAGAAGCCGTCCACCATACCGAAGGTGATTGGTGTTGAGATACCGGTGCAGGAACCGGGGTTGTACTATTCGTCGCCACCGAGGCCGCCGCAGACCACATTAGGGATGTACCTGTATCGAGTGTTCGTGCATGTCGAAGAAGTGGTCAATCCATCAATCGAAGTCCTGCCGCCGCCGCCGCTGGTGCCAGGGTCCGTCGACGACGTCCATTATAGGAGTCAACATTATACTTTCCCCATGTTGCTCGAAACGATGGATGGCACATGGCCTACTCCATCGCGCGGCGGAGGCCACTGCTTCTTTGGGAGAAGAGGCGGGGCTGGCTGCCTGGATGTGCTCTAATTTGAGGTAACAACTGAATCTTGTCAGATACTAGTTAAATCCGAGCTATGGGTGTGAAGCACTGACGTGCCAGTACATTTGATTGTGACCTCTTCTAATTTTGTACCTGAACTTTTTTTAGAAAGGGTTGTACGTCAACTTAATGTGCTAGCAGAACTTATTGTGTTGTCTGTCTATTTTCTTTGCACAACTTTCAAGATATTTCCCTGTCATTAATAAAGACGATGAACCGTTATGTACGAGTTCGTTGGTTTCCACATAGCCCTACCCATAGCGATCCACTGCTTCCATCCTGATTGTGCCACCTGCGTGAAATTTTTGTATGCAAGTTCAGTGTGCTATGATGTTCTATATGATTGTGTCAACTATATAAGTTTTTACTGAGCATCAGCAATGCATATGGCTGAAAGATGTATTTACGAGCATCGACCGATGGGTCTCTCTCTCTCTCTCTCTCTCACACACACACACACACACACACACACACACGCACAAGTGGGACTCGTTGAATTATTTCTTTGCTCGTGACAGCTTTTAATTAGGTTCCACTGTAATCTACCCCCTCTGTAAACTAATATAAGAGTGTTTAGAATACTAAAATAGTGATCTAAACACTCTTATATTAGTTTACAGAGGGAGTAACTTTTTTCTTATGTTATTAATTGAGCTCAGTGACTTCAAAAAGTTGTACAAAAGCCGTGTTTGGGCCCTATCCAGCGTCGCTGAATGTGGGCTGAGTAGCCATGTTAGGTTGTACTGTACTACACAAGCCTTTTTTTCAACATCAGCAATGCAACTGGGCCGACAGTTGTACACAATATCCGGGTCAACTTGTCATTCTTCGCCCCGCTGGGCTGCAAACTTTCCTAGGAGGTATGCATTAGGCTTAACAAGAAAATGGACTTTAAGAAACAATAAACGAGATGTAATTATAATAACTGGGCAGTAACTATAAAAAAATGCACCAAACGCATAATTAGTTTAAAAAAATATTATTTTTGGAATTTGAATATTTTAATTTCATTACTTATTACGCGTGCAATATTTCGTTGGATTTTAATGTAATACAACTTTATTTTGAAGTTATATTTAATCTGACTAGAAATTTCGGATAAAAAAATTTGGATCCCATAAAAATGTGGGATTTTTTGTTGAATTCTGTTTTGAGCGGTTGGTTGAAATTATTAATCATTGTCCTAGCTAGAAAATGGGTTGTACTTTTAACAAACTGTAAATGGGCTATAGTAAATTCCATTAGAATTAAAAAATGGGTTGTACATTCTTACAAATCGCAAATGGGCTATATGTTCTCTGCCACACACTTGTGGGCCTTCTAAGTTGACGCGTCCCCTAAAAAAACTAAGTTGACACGTATGCAAGGCTTTGTCAACAACACACGGTTCTGGCAGCTGTGGCCGTTGGATGTCCATCCCATGGATGTCGTGCTTCTTCTACAATCTCGGATATTCTTACTTCAGCCGCCCAAAAAATGATTCCTCCCCCTGACATCTAGGGCCCACCGTTTCGGAGGCTGACCTATGGGCCTGCTAAGTTGACGTATACCAAGGGCTTTGTCAACTTAGTCAATATAAACGATTCTAGCTGCAGTGATCATATGATGTTCATCCAACGGCCGTAGTGCTTCTTCAACCTCTGGTCTTCTTGCTCCAGCCGCCCAAAGCAGCGCCGGTCATGCCGCGTGCTCCTGCCTCCCGTGGCCGGATGTGATGCCGCGGAGGCCTCACTGCCCCCTACTACTCCCACCGCTGGCCAGGCCATCCCTCTACTCACCCACACCCCCTGTTATTCCGCGGCGACGGCAGCCTCACACGGTCACACCGCAGCCGAACAAGTGAACCCTCGTACTCCTCTCTGCGCGGGCTTCCACTGCTGCGTCTTCCCCGGCTCCGTGTCGTCCCCTTCCTAGGTCTCGCCGTCGTCCATCGCCCTGGTGCTCTCGGCGCGGCGTGGTTAACGTGGTCAAGGAACGGCTTCCATCGGACGTGGACTGTATGTGGAGAGGCTGACAGCTGGGTCCACGACAGCAGCAAGGAAGTGCCTCCTTATTACGCGGAAAATAATGATTCCTCCACCTGACAGCAGGGACCCATCGGACGGGCCACCGTACTTCACAAAAAAATGTTTCCCCCTGACTGCTGGAACCCAGCGGACGGGCCACC
>LR738711.1:263206452-263236296 GCA_902687465.1 Secale cereale | reverse complement strand
CCCCCCCCAGCAACGCTCACTGTTCATGTAGAGGCAGCATCGATCGGCTTTAGTTAGCAGCAGTAGCGAAGGAATCGCTTGATCGGGTTCAGTTAACAGCCATCGATCGATCGCTCGGGTTCAGTAACGCGTAGCCTGCAGTGCAATCGCTCGGGTTGAGTTAGAGCCCAACGCCTCGCACCCACGCGCGTGCGTGTACGAGAGAAACGTGCATCGCTCGGCCCTGACCACCCACCGTAACCGGGAACACCCTGATATTTTCCTCGCCCTTGCCTCTACCATGGTTTTTCCGTCATGGACAGCCCAAAGAATGTCATGCAGATGCGTCTCCGGCCCGCCCAGGACGAAAAGCCAATTTTCTGTCATGTTTTTTTGTCATAGAAGTAGGACCCCACCACATCTATGATGATACCGTGTTTTTTCACAATTATTGTCATAGAAGTGTCATAAGTATGACAGAAAAAAGTTTCGTTCGGCCCAAAATGTCACGAGTGTGTCTTTTTTTTTGTAGTGTGAAGAGATGACGGACAGATTCATCATCAAGAAGATCCTAAGAGCCTTGGATGGAAAATATGATACCGTGTGCACATTGATCCAAATGATGCTCAATTACAAAGATCTCAAGCCAACGGAAGTCATTGGAAGAATTGTTGCTCATGAGATGTCACTCAAAGATAAAGAAGAGCTTCACAACAATCCTAGTGGTTCTTACAAAGTCTCATGTGACGCTCCTACATCATCAAGTGAGAAACAAGACTTCAATTAAGAATTGAGCTTAATGGTGAAGAACTTCAACAAGTTCTACAAGAGTAGAAGCAAAGAGAGAAGTTCCAAGTCAAGGTCCTACAATGACAAGAGATCTTCAAGCCGTGATCGGAATTGCTACAATTCTGGAAGATCCGGACACTACTCCAATGAGTGTACGGCTCCCCACAAGAGAAGTAGAATAAAAGATTCACCACCAAGAGAGAGACAGAGTAGAGATGATCATTATGAACGAAGACCTTCTCGGAGAAGCAAAGATTCGGAAAGGAAGGAGAGGTCATCAAGGAGCTATACAAAACGAAGACATCGAGCTCACGTTGGTGAATGGGCATCTGTTCCGACTCCGATAACCACTCCGAGAAAAGCTACTACTCCGACTCCGAAGGTACTCAAGATGAAGGCGTTGCCGGAATTGCTCTCGTGTCAACCAACTCCTATGACATATTTGACTCACCAAATGAAGGAATTGGAAGATGCTTCATGGCTAAAGGCCCTAAGGTATCACACCCCGATTATCTTGATTTCAATAGTGATGAAGATGAATTGCTAGGAGATGATGATTTACTTGTTGGTAGCAATAGTGATGAAACCTTTCATGAAAACTATGATGAAATTGCTATTAATCATGCTAATCTATATAAAACGAATGACAATGATAAGGAGAAGATTGAGCATCTAACTAAAGAACTAAACACTCTTAAGTTAGCTCATGAAACTACCTTGGAAGATCATCGAGAACTTTTAAAGACTCATGAGAAGTTACGCTTTGAAAAGCTCAACCTTGAGCAAGAGCATGAGTTCTTAAAAGCGGTCAATGATGATCTTCGCAAGAAAAGTTCTTCTTACATTGCCAAGCGTTTACTCTTGTCTACCGACATGCCACAAGTAAAATCTAGCAACAAGAACAAGAAAGATTATTCCTCTAGTAGTAACAACAATCATGCTAAATCCAATGATATTGCTTCTAGTAGTTCTCTTGATTCCACTAATGATTCTCTTAGCCAAGTTACACTTGAGCAAGAAAATAGCTTATTGAAGGGAATTATAGAAAAAGGTGTTTACAAGAGCCTTGTCGGGAGTAAGCGATTTGAGGAGATTGTACGCAAGCAAGGAAGACACCGGAAGAATCAAGGTGTTGGTTTTGAACGGAAGTTCAATGCCAATGGAGTTGAGTGGGAGGAAGATCAATACCCCAAGACGAAGTTTGTTCCTCAACAAGAGAAGTATGATCCTACTTCTTTTCAAGGGACACAAGCACAAGATGATCTTCCACCACAAGACCACAAGCTAAAGGGCAAGGTTAAGCTTCAAGAAGAGATTGATGCATTTGAATAAGCTCCTAAGGCATTGGTCAAGTGGCTTCCCAAGACTACATCAAGTTCTACTTCATCAAGTACGACTACAACTCCAAGGATTCCCATCAAGATGGTGTGGATCCCCAAGAAGAAGAACTAGAGAGTTCTTGATGGTGACTCTGCCAACACACTTCACTCATATCATTTTGGCAAGGTCAAGTGCAAACAACTTCCATATCTTGCACTAGTTTAAGGAGTCACGAACCCTCTTGTTGGTAAGACAAGGGACAAGGTAACCTAATGCTTCCATGGACATCATCATGTGTGCAATTCACTCTATGTCTATGGATATCTTTGTTTGTTCCTTGTGGGACTAACCCGTGTAGGTATTGAAAGTGCAACTCACTCCAATGGATTGCTCCAAATGATCTACATCAACATTGAGCATCTACATCTTCAACACCTACATGAAGTCATCATCGACAAAACCCAAGGTTATTTCATCTCTCTTAGGGGGGATATCACATCTAGGGGGAGCTTTACTCTAACAATTGAGCTAAATCAACTCTAATGATGTGAACACAACTTTCTTTATGTAAAAGTGCCCCCACTTGTGCTTAAACGATGAGTATGACCTATGATCAAATGTTATCATTCGACTCCTAAGTCAATATACTCATATATAGATGACCTAGTCATCGCCAATTGCTTGATAGATGCTAGAATGGTTGTGCATGCTTTGCTACATGTTTCATTTGCTACCTTATTATGCGAGCATGTTGAATGCATATTTTTCTCATTCGAGGACATCCATTTGTTGATGTGATTGTTTGGCTCTTTTTCTTTTGCCAAATGGATGGACAAGAATGCCTAAGAACCCCCTCTAGCTATCTATGCTTTTCACGTCTCAAACTCTATTCATGCTACATCACAAAGCTTGATCAAGTCAGATTCGAACCACTCTGTGTGAGGAGCACTCGGAGTCCCCGATTCATCATAGGCTTAAACATCCAAAACCTCTTTGTGCATTTCGGTATGACTGAGTCATCCACTTCGGTTACACAGAGTTCACTAAGTTGATCTAGGTTTTCAATCTCGGTGCAACCGATTTGAACTTTTCGGTCCCACCGAGTTGCAGTAACTACTCGCAGTTTTGCATCTCGGTGCCACCGAGTTGTTCCACTCGGTCACACCGACAGTGTCAGGTTATATATACACACGGGCCAAAATTTGGAAAACTTTCCAAACCCTCCAGCCCGTGCGTGACCTGCTCTGCCTCTTCGGGTCTCCGGATCGTCTCCTCGCCGCCAGCGACCTCCCGCTGCTGGACTTCGCCGCCATCAACGGCAATCTTCGTCGCCGTTGCCGCCGTAGCAAGTTCACCATTGAGTTCGGGTATGAACTTGATTATTTGTGCTATTCCTTAACTCCGATTCTTAGCACATTGCATTGCCATGTTTCTTGCCACGTATGAGATCTTCCTATCCAGCAAAAAACTCCGTAGAAAGTAGTTTTGATTCAAAAAAATTAGGGTTAGGTCTCCGCCGAACTCATCTCGGACCGACCGAGTTGTAGAAATCGGTCCCACCAATTTGGTTTAGGCCATTGCACTTGCTCTTTTCGGTCTGACCGAGAGTTGCCAATCGGTGTGACCGAGTTCAACTCTCTGTGAAACCCTAGCAATATTGGCGCCACCGAACTGTGACTCGGTCTGACCGAGTTCACTAGTTCAGCCTCCAGAATTGCTTCGGTGTCACCGAGTTTAACAAATCGGTAGCTCCGAAATGCTTTCTGTAGAGAACTAAAACTAAGTTTTTCTTGTCATCTGTTTTGCAAAAATTCTGTGCTTTGTGATGCTCATCCACTCTACCTCATCTACATCTATTCATAGGGTCAGCTTTCAGCTTGCAGTGTCAGAGATGTCTAACGGCAGTGACAGTCAGAACAGGTCAGAGGAGCAAGTCAACCTAAGTGAGGGCTCTAGTCCCAATAACTCCAGCTATTATGGGAGCAGCAGAAGCACTTCCAGTGACCTTCCAAAAGCTGCTACCAAGTCATGGAAGAAGAAAACTTCAGACTCCGAGGATGAGGACTTTGTGGCAGATGAGGCCACTTCTAAGAAGAAAGTGCTCAGGAAGGAGTATGGCATGGCTGAGGCGTCTAAGCCAGGTCAGAAAAGAAAGATCCTTGCCAAGAGGATTCCCATGTCAAAGGCCAGAGTCTCTAGTCAAGAGACTATGGTGTTCACACTTGAATCCGGGGATGATGAGTCTAGAGGTACAAAGAAGAGAGCTAGGAAGACAACAGCTAGAGTGATTGGCAAGCCATCCATGAGGAATGATGATCATCATGAGGATGAAGCTGAGGAAGAAGAGGTTGCTGCACCAGCCCCTAAAGCTCAAAAACTTATGGGAGATGTTATCAAGTTTGGGGCTGCTCCTTCTAAGCCCAAGACTGGTCCCAAAGCTGCTCAAGCCACCAAGTCTGGACCCAAGAGGAGCACAAGAAATATTCCTGCTACAGAGAAGAACAAGGCCCCAGTGCCTGAAGTTGCTGAGGAAGCTGAGGCCCAAGTGCTCAGAAAGTGGAAGCCCAAGATCCCTGACCATGACAACACTCACATTGTTGCTGAGGACATGAAGCTGAGGAAGGATGCAGGTCTCAGGTTGTGGAGAAAGACTGATCCATATGCTATAAGGAGAAGGACTGTTGTGGACTGATACGTCTCCAACGTATCTATAATTTTTGATTGTTCCATGCTATTATATTTTCCTTCAAGGATGTTTTATGGGCTTTATTATACACTTTTATGTTATTTTTGGGACTAACCTATTAACCCAGAGCCCAGTGCCAGTTTTCTGTTTTTCTCCTGTTTTAGGGTTTTATAGAAAAGGAATATCAAACGGAGCCCAATTGACCTGAAAATCAATGGAGGTTGTTTTTGGACCTAAAGAAGCCCAGGAAGTGCCGGAGGGGGACGAGAGGACCCACGAGCTGCCCACGAGGGTGGGGGCGTGTGCCCCCCACTAGGGAGTGTGCCCCCCACTAGGGCGCGTGCCCCCCCTCGTGGACAGCACGTAGCCCCCCTTTGCTTGGCCCCAACTCCAACACATCCTATATATACTGAAACCTCCGAAAATTAACCTAGATCGGGAGTTCCGCCGCCGAAAGCCTCTGTAGCCACCAAAAACCAATCTAGACCCCGTTCCGGCACCCTGCCGGAGGGGGGGAACCCTCACCGGTGGCAATCTTCATCATCCCGACGCTCTCCATGACGAGGAGGGAGTAGTCCACCCTCGGGGCTGAGGGTATGTACCAGTAGCTATGTGTTTGATCTCTCTCTCTCTCTCTCTCTCTCTCTCTCTCTCTCTCTCTCTCTCTCTATCTCTCTCTCTCTCTCTCTCGTGTTCCTGAGATGGCATGATCTTGATGTATCGCGAGCTTTGCTATTCTAGTTGGATCTTATAATGCTTCTCCCCCTCTACTCTCTTGTAATGGATTGAGTTTTCCCTTTGAAGTTATCTTATCGGGTTGAGTCTTTAAGGATTTGAGAACACTTGATGTATGTCTTGCACGTGCTTATCTGTGGTGACAATGGGATATCATGTGATCTACTTGATTATGTTTTGGTGATCAACTTGCGGGTTCCGTGACCTTGGGAATCTATGCATAGGCGTTGGCACACGTTTTCTTCTTGACTTTCCGGTAGAAACTTTGGGGCACTCTTTGAAGTTCTATGTGTTGGTTGAATAGATGTTTCTGAGATTGTGTGATGCATGTCGTATAATCATGCCCACGGATACTTGAGGTGACAATGGAGTATCTAGGTGACATTAGGGTTTTGATTGATTTGTTTCTTAAGGTGTTATTCTAGTACGAACTCTATGATAGATTGAACGTTACTACGGACTCTTGAATAGATTGATCAGAAAGAATAACTTTGAGGTGGTTTCATACCCTACCATAATCTCTTCGTTTGTTCTCCGCTATTAGTGACTTTGGAGTGACTCTTTGTTGCATGTTGAGGGCTAGTAATATGATCCAATTATGTTATCCTTGTTGAAAGAACTTGCACTAGTGAAAGTATGAACCCTAGGCCTTGCCTACTATCATTGCAACACCGTTTATGCTCACGTTTACCACTTGCTACCTTGCTGTTTTATATTTTCCTATTACAAAAACCTATATCTACCATCCATATTGCACTTGTATCACCATCTCTTCGCTGAACTAGTGCACCTATACAATTTACCATTGTATTGGGTGTGTCGGGGACACAAGAGACTCTTTGTTATTTGGTTGTAGGGTTGCTTGAGAGAGACCATCTTCATCCTATGCCTCCCACGGATTGATAAACTTTAGGTCATCCACTTGAGGGAAATTTGCTACTGTCCTACAAACCTCTGCACTTGGAGGCCCAACAACATCTACAAGAAGAAGGTTGTGTAGTAGACATCATGGACTACAGGTTTCACACCAAGGAATAACAAGACTTCTATGAGACAGTCCTGCTTGATAAGAAGCCCATTGTGTGTGATATGAGAAGGGTGGACGGGAAATTCATTAATGACAATGCAGACTATTTCCCCAATGTGCATGGAAGCTTCAAAGCTTGTGGAGTTGACAAGTTTGTGGCTCTGAAGTTGACGAACTGGAACGATGAACTCATCATGCAATTCTACTCCACAGCTCACTTCTATCCTGATGGTAGAATTGTATGGATGTCTGAAGGTACAAGGTACCAGTCAACTGTTGATGAGTGGGCCAAGCTGATCAAAGCCCCTGAAGAGCATGAGGATGATCTGTATGTCTATGCCAAGAAGAAGCAAGACCACAACTCCATGGCAAATATGTACAAGGTGATCCCTGATGATGATTTGGAAACACATAAGTTTGGATATGTACATCACTTGCAGTCTGGTCTAGCCACCATCAACACAATCTTGAGGCATACATTGTTGCCTAAATCTGGCGATGCAAAGATGATAAGAGGACATTCAATCAACTTGCTCCATATATTTGATGTTCCTCAGAAGTTCAAAGTCATGAGTCTCATTGTTGAAACAATCAAGAGGACTGCTGCAGATCAGAAGAGATCAGGTGGGTATGCTACACACATCCAGATGCTCATCAACTCTAAGATGGGCATAGACACATACTCATTGGACAGAGAATATCTTCCCTTGGTGCCTGACTTTGAGGACAACACAGTTGTCATGGATGAGAATGAGCCATCTTCCGTGCAAGCACATGAAAGGAGAGAGAAAGCCAAAGCAGAGAAAGCTGCCAAGATGCCAAGTGCAGAAGAAGCATCTCAAATGACTCACAAGTCCAAGCAAGACCAAATGGCATATCTGATTCAAGCAACCATGAGGATTGAGAAGGGCTTGGCTACCCTGACTCAGAATCAGGAGAGCTTGGAGAGGATCATTGAGACTAAGTTCTATGATCTTGATCTAAAGGTGACAGAGATTCAGTCTGCAGTTGAGAAGCTTCAGGAGGAAGCAGAGGAGAGAGGAGGACAGGCTACCACAGATGCATTTCAGCGAGTGCCTCGAGGTCAGAGATTTGTTGCAGTGCCAGTTCCAGATACTAGAGCTAGTACATCAGCATCAGCAGCCACAACTTCAATGCCACCTCCAGCAGCCACTCCACCAGCTCCAGCAGCCACTCCACCAGCTCCAGCTACTTCGTCTGAAGCCTTCGTCCTTGGAGTTCTATCTACACCACCTCCCGAAGACGGAGCCTGAGTGACGCATAGCACTATGCATTTTCAAACTTTTTGGTAACTTGTTGCCAAAGGGGGAGAAATATGTATAGATCATAGGCTTCGAGAGAGAGTTTTTGCCTCTTTGGTCTCTCTTGCTTTTGGTTGAACTTTTTGTGCGTTTGCTTTATACTCTATGCTCGTGTGTGAGATACTTGTGTGATCATGTGATGGATCATATGCTACCTTAATGTTTGCTTGGATGATATTATCTCTATATTCCATATGATCATTCACTTTGCTTGGTGATGAGTGCATGTTTTCAGTTATGTATCATTTTGAGCGCTCCACCAAGATGTATGTGACATGGAAGAGTGATCCATGATCCTAATCGATTGTGCATTAGCATTCAAACACAAATTTCAAATAATGCACAAATTTAGGGGGAGCTCTTGTTTATCACATACTTCTCAAAGCGATGATGTATTTCAATCTTATTCATTTGTCGAAGCTTTGATCTATATGTTGTCATTAATTACCAAAAAGGGGGAGATTGAAAGTGCAACTATCCCCAGGGTGGTTTTGGTAATTACTAACAACATATAGCTCATTGACCTTATGCTATTTCAAGATTAATATTTCAGGAAAGTTCAATGATTGGCATGGCATGGACTAGGAATGTGGACCCCTCAAAATGCTAAGGGCAAAGGATTGGCTCAAGCTCAAGACTCTACATTTCTCCATTTTAGTGATCCAAGATCACATTGAGTCCATAGGAAAGCCAATACTATTAAAAGGGGATGAGGTGTTGCTTAATGGGTTGCTTGCTCAAAATGCTTAGTGATATGCTCCAAACCCTCAACCACTTTCTCACATCCACAAATGTCCCAAACCAAAAGTCAAACTTGGCCCCATCGAAAAGATCTATCCGGCGCCACCGAGTTCATTTGACATAGCCACTGCCACTAAACCCTAATCATTTCGGTCTCACCGAAAGGGATCTCGGTCTCACCGAGATGGGATTGCAAACTCTCTGTTTCCCTTCGTAACATTTCGATTTCACTGAGATGAGCGATTGGTCCCACACAGTTTGCAATGCAAACTCTATGTTGCCTCTTCGTAACATTTCGGTCTCACCGCGAATCGGTCCCACCGAGTTTTCCTGACCAACTCTCTGTGTTCTTGTCAGGCCAAAGATGCGATTCTATCTCGATCACTAGATAAAAACTTGTGATTGAGACACAACCGCATTTCGGGCGCTTAGCAAGATGGATATCATTACATCGTACCATTACATACATACATGGGGGATACAACAATTCATACAAGTCACATGAATACAACAACATCAATACAAGACATCCGACTACGGATGCAAACATGAAAAAGCTCAACGACATCCATCCTACTATCCTAGGCTGCCGACCAGGAACCTAACCCAAGACTGACGAAGCACAAGAAGAAAGAACTCCAACACAAGTACATCGCTCTCACGTCAAGTCATCGGAAACGTGCACGTGCAACTGTTGTTGTAGTAACTGTGAACCACGATGTAACATCCCAAATTTTCAATTTGGAATGTTATACATAGATCATATTTGCATTTCATGTTTTTGCATTTTGTTCGTGGAGTTCCTCGAAAATTCTAAGCAACTCAAGGACCTACGGAGAGAGTTGGGGATTTTACCGTTTTCGTATTTGAGTTCGCTCGAATACCGGTACGAGGACAGTGTGATTTTAATTATTTTTCTGTCTTAAAAATATTTCTAAATAAAATAAAAGAGCGGAGATAATATGACTTCTCCAAAATAACAGAAATATTGGAGGAAAAATATTAAAATCACTTTTGGAATTTTTCTGGATTTATTTTCGGATTTATTTGCATAGGAAAATTATGCGTTTTTCAAAATTGCATTTAGGTCCGGGAAAAATGTTCACTTTGTCCTAAATATTATTAGAGGACGGTGAAAATTTATTTCGGGAATTTTGGAGTCCGTTTGATATTTCTTTCGTTAGTTTTTCTGCGCCAGGACTTTATTAAAAAAACGGAAACCGACCTAGTCTCGTATCGGACCGGGAAACTGGGCTTTATAAGCCGCAGCCGCCGGCCCGTTCGCCCTCAGCCCGCGCCGCGCCGAACCCTAACCCTAGCCAGCCACCGCCGCCACCGCCGCGCGTACCGCCAGCCGCCGCCGCCGCGCGTGCAGCCAGCCGCCGCCGCCGCGCGTGCCGCCAGCTGCCGCCGCCCCGCCGCCCGACCCCGCCGCCCCGCCGCCGGACGTCGGCGCCCCGCCGCCGACCTCGCCGGAGCCCCCGCCCCGCCGGAGTCGAGGTATACGCCGCCATCGGTTTTTTTTAGAAAGATCCGATCGGTTTTTTTTCAGGAAGAACCCTAGATCTGTTTTTTTAGATCGGTTTTCGTCGGTTTAGTTAAATAGCGGACGTTCGTCCGTACGTTCGTTTTAACGAACGGTTTTCGTTAGTTAATCGCAGACAGCGAACGTTCGTTCGTTAGCCAATTCGTCGTTTTTCTTTTTCGGGGTATTTATCCGCGATTTTTCCGATCGCGATTTCTGCCCTGATCTTGTTTCGCGTTTTTCTTTTCGCTCGAGAGTCGGAATCAGGTGATTCAAAATCCCAGATCTTCGTCTCGAAGCCCTCTTTACGTTTAACCAACTTGAACCAAGTTTTGTCTACTGTAAAATTTGACTTTAGGCCAACTAGTAATTCGGAGCTCGTTTCTTTCGCAGTTTGAGTTTCGTTGCTTCTTTCGAGTTGATTCTTTTTGCAAACCGGAGTTCTTAAGTTGAACTTTCTGGTTAGATCTCTTATTTGAATTCTACCGTGCATTAGTTAAGTACTTATTGTATGCTTGTTGTTTGATTGCGATAGAGTACCCGGAGTGCGTCGCGTGCTACTTTGAGTCTCTAGGTTTTGCGGATCATCGGCAAGGCAAGTAACACTTTGATCATGCTTTCCAATTACCCAGTTTTCATTGCATTAGTCAAATCCTCACACATTGCATGAGTAGGATCAATTAACTTGTGGGATTGGGAAGTAGTTTGAGGTAGTACCTATTACCTGCATTACATTCAAACCCTTGGGAGTTACTTCTATGTTTGCTGTTAGGACATGCTATGCTCGTAGACGTGGATTGGGTGAGTGAAATCCATGACAGATGTGAGATTGTTTAATTAATGGTTCAACTTAAGGTGGCAACATTAATACACATCTGGGTGGATTGAGGCACCTGGGTATTCCAGGATTGCCTGTTTTTCTTTTGGACCGCCACCCAGGCTCAAAGGGATCATGAGATTATTCATACTAGAAACTTCTGTGTGCAACCATAATGCTATTATGGGCTCTAGCATAGTATGAGTAAGTTGTGCGAACTCTTACAGTGGTGGACTAGCAGATGTAGGGGATGTAGGTTGGTACGGTCCGCCGGATCGTAAGGTGCTAGCGCTTCTGAAAGACTGTGTCTCGCTCATCCGTTTCTCAAACACCATGCAGTGCGAGAAACTAAACGGAGGCGATCGAGTCTTGTGGGAAAAGTGCACAAACCTCTGCAGAGTGTACAAACTGATCATGATTAGCCGTGTCCCCGGTTATGGACGTCTTGAGTATCTACTACTTGGATTTTCATGTGCATCTCAACATGTTACTTTAATTTAATTTTGTTGGGTTTAATGACTACTTGTAATTGGGGTTGAGAGGATGTCTATCTTCTCAACGATGTTTCAACTACCATGATAGTTAATTCAAAATGCATTCCTTTGAAGTAGGGAAAAATTGGCTTTACGCAAAAACTTAACCATAGAGCTTTCCACCAGCCAAATATTGCATATAGTATAGCTTTACTTTCATTGCATCTCTTGTGTTACCTTGCCAGCATATTCCATGTGCTGACCCGTTTTTCGGGCTGCAACGTTTCATGTTGCAGACTTTTCAGACGACGAGTAAGATGCCCTTTTAGGTCGCGGTTCTATACTCAGTGATGCCGCTGGAGTTGATGGACACACTTATCTTCCAAGCCTTCCGCAGTTATCGTGTTAGATGGCCTTCAGCCATGATTTATGTAATAAGATTCATCGTTGAACTATCGATGTAATAAGTGTGTGATTGCTACTCTGTTATAAATCCTTCGAGTACCATGCGTGTCAGCATTACTGATCCAGGGATGACACTGATGCATGGAGATCAGACTGTTTGAGGTCTGGTCGCTACAAGATGGTATCAGAGCACACGCTGACTGTAGGACACGACGACTAAGACAAGCCCTAGAACACAATTCACTCTTCTCTCTTCTGACTCCTCATCTTTTCTATTATTTAGGATGGTGGAAGCAAAGCACAAATTCATGCAACCGGATGACGACACGCCGTTTGGACGACACCTGAAGGAAGTCACCAGATATCTACACATTGGATTACCAAGTTTCACTGGAACCTACAATGCCACTCTACCCGAGGAGGAGCGTTGGTTGATTCAAGCTCAAGTTCCAGGAAGGACGTTCGCACCCGTCACCTCACTCATAGAATTTTCCTTTAATGCACCTACATGGAGCCTAGGAAGGAGTATGGCAGCCCACATTGCTATGGGAAGGATTGGAGAAGTCTACAAGCAGGAGCTAAAGGACACCATCTACCAGATTTGTGGACGCCGAGATGAGAATTGGGATATGATCAGCACTAAGAAGGGTATATCCATTGCAGCATTCATCCAGGAGTTGAACCACCACATTCGTCGCCAGGAGCACCAGATGTGTGCTGGGATGATAGATTTGAAGAAGGCCCTAAATAGGAATTTGGAGCTAGAGGAAGAACTCAAGTCTACACGCGACGGATATGAGGAGGAGATGAAGATACTTGTGGAGAAGAATGATGATTTGACCCGGAAGTTAGGGATACTCATGGGAGAAGAAGACGAGGAAGAAGAACTCAAGGAGATTCCACCGGAAGACTATATCATCATAGATGACACGGATTCGGAAGCTGAGGATAGCAAGGACGAAGATTATGAAGATGAAGCTGGAGCAGATATTATGGAATCCTCTGCCGACCAATATTTTTAGATGACCACCCTGTGACTAGTAGTTTACCACCAAGTATTAGATTTAGAGCACCTTTGTAACGATCGTTAGATTTGTAAGACCTTGTTTGAAATTGATTGGTGTGATATGATTGTGTGTTTGTCTCATGTGCATATGGGTAGTGATTTTCCCTTAGACCTCTTTTCTATTCTAATCTCTTCCCTCTACACCCATCAGATGCCTCCAAGACGTGAATTCGAGTTTCCCCCTGAGCTCACCCAGTTGATCCAGCAGCAGAACACCCTGATGCAACTTCTTGTCCAGAACACTCAGAACAACCAGAACAACAACAACAACAACCCTCCACCACCACCACCACCTGTGGACAACCTGACACGTTTCTTAAGGTTGCAACCACCTGTGTTTGCTAGCAGCATCGAACCAATTGTGGCTGATGACTGGCTACGCAAAATTGGAAGGGATTTGACCACCGCCAACTGCTCGGAGGCTGAGAAGGTGCGATTTGCCGCACACCAGTTGTCTGGACCAGCCGCAGCATGGTGGGAGAATTACACAGCCACTTACCCCTTAGCCAATGTGACTTGGGATCAGTTTCAGCAAGCTTTTCGTACTGCCCATGTCTCAACTGGAGCAATGAGTATGAAGAAGCAGGAGTTTCGCAATTTGCGCCAAGGGAACCATACTGTGGCTCAGTACGTGGATGAGTTTAGTACTCTATCTCGTTATGCCCCAGATGATGTGGCCACAGATGCCAAGAAGCAGGAGAGATTCATGGAAGGGCTAAATGATGAGATGAGTGTACAGCTGATGGTGGCAACTTTCAATAACTATCAGGAGTTGGTTGACCGAGCCCTGATGATTGAAAGGAAACATCAACAGATTGAGAGTCGTAAGAGGAAGTATGGGCAAGGAAAGTATAATTTTGGAGCTCAGCAGAAGCCTCGCTTTACCGCTAAAGCGGTAGGACAGTTTCAGCATACCCATGGAGGAAGTAGCTCGCACAACCACAATGGCACCAAGAATGGCAATGGTAATGGGAATGGGAATGGAGCCAATGGAAACCAGAACCGCCCTACACCATCCACACCCACCAAGAGGGATTTTAGCCACGTCACTTGTTACAAGTGTGGGAAGACTGAACATTATGCTAATGAATGCCCAGAAGTTAAGAATGGGAACGGCAATGGAAGCGTCGGGAAGAAGCCCAACCCGTTCAACAAAGGACAAGTGAACCACGTGACTGTGGAAGAAGTAGAAGAGCAACCAGATGCAGTCATAGGTAAGTTCATAGTTAAGTCCTTTACTGCACTCGTTCTTTTCGATACTGGTGCATCGCATTCATACATCTCACGGGGATTCGTGGATAAGTATAAACTGCCGACCCAAGCCCTTAGATCGCCCATGTTAGTAACCTCACCAGGAGCAGAGTATATGGCTAAGCAATGGTGTGATCAGTTGCCCTTAAGGATTGGTAATTACATATTGCCTTTGGACCTAATAGTATTGGAATCTCAAGGACTATATGTGATATTAGGCATGGATTGGTTATCTAAGTATGAAGGGAATATTGAATGTGCCAGTAAGACCATTTTGCTTACTACGCCGGAAGGAAGAAGGATCAAGTATGTATCCCGGCATGAGTCAAAGAGGAGTAGATTAAATTCCCTGTCAGGAGTTGTACAGGAGGAAGTGCCAGTAGTGAAGGATTATCCGGATGTGTTTCCAGAGGAGTTACCTGGCATGCCACCGGATAGAGATATAGAGTTTTTTGATTGAACTTTTGCCAGGCACCGGGCCAATTTCTAAGAGACCATATAGGATGCCCGCAAAGGATTTGGAGGAGATAAAGAACCAGATTAAGGAGTTAGTGGATAAAGGATTCATACACCCAAGTTCTTCGCCTTGGGGTTCGCCAGTACTTCTAGTGGAGAAGAAGGATGGATTGTTAAGAATGGTCATAGATTACCGAGGATTGAATGAGGTAACGATCAAGAATAAGTACCCACTGCCAATGATCAACGATCTATTTGATAGATTGCAAGGAGCTAAAGTCTTTTCTAAGATCGATCTGCGATCAGGGTACCATCAATTGAAGACTCGAGAGCAAGATATCTCTAAGACGGCATTTACCACTAGGTATGGGTTGTACGAGTATACCGTTATGTCGTTTGGTCTGACAAACGCTCCGGCCTACTTTATGAACCTGATGAACAAAGTGTTTATGGAGTATTTGGATAAGTTCGTCGTAGTGTTCATAGATGATATTTTGATCTTCTCGAAGGATGAAGAGGAGCATGAAGAGCATTTGCGTTTGGTATTGGAGAAACTCAGAGAACATCAGTTATATGCCAAGTTTAGCAAATGTGAGTTTTGGTTGAAGGAAGTCGGATTCCTCGGACATGTTATATCCGGAGAAGGAATAGCAGTAGATCCCGCCAAGGAGGAGACTGTGACCAGTTGGGAAGCACCGACAATAGTTGGAGAGATCCGGAGTTTTCTTGGACTCGCAGGATACTACCGGAGATTTATCGAGAATTTCTCGAAGATTGCAAAGCCAATGACAGAGTTGTTGAAGAAGGAAACCAAGTTCAGTTGGACCGAAGAATGTGAGACTAGTTTCCAGGAGTTGAAGAAAAGGTTGGTATCATCCCCTGTGTTGATTCTGCCAGATCAACATAAGGATTATGAGGTGTACTGCGACGCTTCACGTCGAGGACTTGGAGCAGTTCTTATGCAGGAAGGGAGAGTTGTTTCGTATGCTTCACGACAACTGAAACCTCATGAGATGAACTATGCCACCCACGATTTGGAGTTAGCAGCCGTAGTGCATGCATTGAAGATGTGGAGACATTTTCTCATAGGAAACCATTGTGAAGTATATACGGATCACAAGAGCTTGAAGTACATATTCACTCAGAAGGAGCTGAATCTTAGGCAAAGGAGATGGCTGGAACTCATTAAGGATTATGACATGAGACTGCATTATCATCCCGGAAAGGCTAACGTAGTAGCTGATGCGCTAAGCCGTAAGAGCCATGTCAATAACCTAATGATGGAGGAGTTTCCAAAGGAGTTAGCCGAGGACCTACGAGAACTACGTTTGGAGATAGTTCCGAGAGGTTATGTAGCAACACTAGAAATCCAGTCTACCCGGATGGATAAAATCAGAGAAGCTCAAAAAGCGGACAAGGAGATTGTCGCTATAAAGGAGAGGATGAGCGAAGGAAAAGCGAAAGGTTTTCGTGAGGATGAACACGACACCTTATGGTTTGAGGATCGAATCTATGTGCCCAATGACCCGGAGATTAGGAAGTTGATTTTACAGGAGGCTCATGATTCACCATACTCGATTCACCCAGGAAATACTAAGATGTATTTGGATTTGAAGGATATTTTCTGGTGGACCGGTATGAAGAAAGATATCGCGGAGTATGTAGCAGTTTGTGATGTATGCCAGAGAGTAAAGGCAGAACATCAGAAGCCAGCAGGATTGTTACAACCTATGCCAATTCCCGAATGGAAGTGGGAGAAGCTTGGTATGGATTTTATCACCGGATTGCCCAGGACCAAAGCAGGGTATGATTCAATCTGGGTAGTAGTAGACCGATTGACGAAGGTAGCCCACTTTATCCCGGTGAAAACCACATATACTAGGGCAAAGTTGGCTAAGATATACATGACCAGAATTGTATGTCTGCATGGAGTTCCGAGGAGTATTGTATTTGATAGAGGAACTCAATTTACCTCAAAGTTCTGGAATCAGTTACATGAAACTTTGGGTACCAGGCTAGAGTTTAGTACAGCGTTTCATCCGCAGACAGATGGACAGACGGAGAGAGTCAACCAGATTCTGGAGGATATGTTGAGAGCCTGTGCATTAGATTATGGGTCTAGTTGGGATGACAACTTGCCCTATGTGGAGTTCTCATACAACAATAGTTACCAGGCCAGTTTGAAGATGGCACCGTTCGAGGCATTGTATGGAAGGAGATGCCGAACACCGTTGTCGTGGGATGAAGTTGGAGACCGACAATTGTTTGGACCAGACTTAATCAAAGAGTGTGAGGAGAAGGTGAAGTTGATTCGAGATAGATTGAAGGTAGCTCAGTCCAGGCAGAAGAGTTATGCCGACTCGAAGCGCAAGGAGATAACCTATGAGATAGGAGATAGAGCGTACTTGAGAGTATCGCCTCTGCGAGGAGTTAAACGTTTCGGAGTTAAAGGGAAGCTAGCCCCGAGATTTGTGGGACCTTACCGTGTTTTGGAACGCATGGGAAAGGTTGCCTATAAGTTGGAATTGCCCGAAGGATTGTCAGGAGTGCACGACGTGTTTCACGTTTCGCAACTGAAGAAGTGTCACGCGGAGATGGCCGATATACCGCTTAGAGACACAGTACCCTTGGAAGCAATTCAGTTGGACAGTGACCTGACCTACGAGGAGAAGCCCGTTAAGATTCTCGAATTTTCGAGTAGAGTTACTCGCAGCAAGGTTATCAAGTTTTGCAAAGTTCAGTGGAGTCATCACACCGAGGAAGAAGCCACCTGGGAATGAGAAGATGATCTACGCAAGGACCACCCACACCTGTTCTCTAGCCAAGTCGAATCTCGAGGGCGAGATTCATTCTAAGGGGGGTAGGTTTGTAACATCCCAAATTTTCAATTTGGAATGTTATACATAGATCATATTTGCATTTCATGTTTTTGCATTTTGTTCGTGGAGTTCCTCGAAAATTCTAAGCAACTCAAGGACCTACGGAGAGAGTTGGGGATTTTACCGTTTTCGTATTTGAGTTCGCTCGAATACCGATACGAGGACAGTGTGATTTTAATTATTTTTCTCTCCTAAAAATATTTCTAAATAAAATAAATGAGCGGAGATAATATGACTTCTCCAAAATAACAGAAATATTGGAGGAAAAATATTAAAATCACTTTTGGAATTTTTCTGGATTTATTTTCGGATTTATTTGCATAGGAAAAATACGTGTTTCTCAAAATTGCATTTAGGTCCGGGAAAAATGTTCACTTTGTCCTAAATATTATTAGAGGACGGTGAAAATTTATTTCGGGGATTTTGGAGTCTGTTTGATATTTCTTTCGTTAGTTTTTCTGCGCCGGGACTCTATTTAGAAAAAAAACGGAAACCGACCTAGTCTCGTATCAGATCAGGAAACTGGGCTTTATAAGCCGCAGCCGCCGGCCCGTTCGCCCTCAGCCCGCGCCGCGCCGAACCCTAACCCTAGCCAGCCACCGCCGCCGCCCCGCCGCCGGACCCCGCCGCCGACCTCGCCGGCGCCCCCGCCCCGCCGGAGTCGAGGTATACGCCGCCATCGGGTTTTTTTTAGAAACATCCGATCGGTTTTTTTTTCAGGAAGAACCCTAGATCTGTTTTTTTTTTTGTTTAGATCGGTTTTCGTCGGTTTAGTCAAATAGCGGACGTTCGTCCATACGTTCGTTTTAACGAACGGTTTTCGTTAGTTAATCGCAGACAGCGAACGTTCGTTCGTTAGCCTGTTCGTCGTTTTTCTTTTTCGGGGTATTTATCCGCGATTTTTCCGATCGCGATTTCTGCCCTGATCTTGTTTCGCGTTTTTCTTTTCGCTCGAGAGTCGGAATCAGGTGATTCAAAATCCCAGATCTTCGTCTCGAAGCCTTCTTTACGTTTAACCAACTTGAACCAAGTTTTGGCTACTGTAAAATTTGACTTTAGGCCAACTAGTAATTTGGAGCTCGTTTCTTTCGCAGTTTGAGTTTTGTTGCTTCTTTCGAGTTGATTCTTTTTGCGAACCGGACTTCTTAAGTTGAACTTTCTGGTTAGATCTCTTATTTGAGTTTTACCCATGCATTATTTAAGTACTTATTGTATGCTTGTTGTTTGATTGCGATAGAGTACCCGGAGTGCGCCACGTGCTACTTTGAGTCTCTAGGTTTTGTGGATCATCAGCAAGGCAAGCAACACTTTGATCATGCTTTCCAATTACCCAGCTTTCATTGCATTAGTCAAATCCTCACACATTGCATGAGTAGGATCAATTAACTTGTGGGATTGGGAAGTAGTTTGAGGTAGTACCTATTACCTGCATTACATTCAAACCCTTGGGAGTTACTTCTACGTTTGCTGTTAGGACATGCTATGCTCGTAGACGTGGATTGGGTGAGTGAAATCCATGACAGATGTGAGATTGTTTAATTAATGGTTCAACTTAAGGTGGCAACATTAATACACATCTGGGTGGATTGAGGCACCTGAGTATTCCAGGATTGCCTGTTTTTCTTTTGGACCGCCACCCAGGCTCAAAGGGATCATGAGATTATTCATACTAGAAACTTCTGTGTGCAACCACAATGCTATTATGGGCTCTAGCATAGTATGAGTAAGTTGTGCGAACTCTTACAGTGGTGGACTAGCAGATGTAGGGGATGTAGGTTGGTACGGTCCACCCGATCGTAAGGTGCTAGCGCTTCTGAAAGACTGTGTCTCGCTCATCCGTTTCTCAAACACCATGCAGTGCGAGAAACTAAACGAAGGCGATCGAGTCTTGTGGGAATAGTGCACAAACCTCTGCAGAGTGTACAAACTGATCATGATTAGCCGTGTCCCCGGTTATGGACGTCTTGAGTATCTAGTACTTGGATTTGCATGTGCATCTCAACATGTTACTTTAATTTAATTTTGTTGGGTTTAATGACTACTTGTAATTGGGGTTGAGAGGATGTCTATCTTCTCAACGATGTTTCAACTACCATGATAGTTAATTAAAAATGCATTCCTTTGAAGTAGGGAAAAATTGGCTTTACGCAAAAACTTAACCATAGAGCTTTCCACCAGCCAAATATTGCATATAGTATAGCTTTACTTTCATTGCATCTCTTGTGTTACCTTGCCAGCATATTCCATGTGCTGACCCGTTTTCGGGCTGCAACGTTTCATGTTGCAGACTTTTCAGACGACGAGTAAGATGCCCTTTTAGGTCGTGGTTCTATACTCAGTGATGCCGCTGGAGTTGATGGACTCACTTATCTTCCAAGCCTTTCGTTGTTATCGTGTTAGATGGCCTTCAGCCATGATTTATGTAATAAGATTCATCGTTGAACTATCGATGTAATAAGTGTGTGATTGCTACTCTGTTATAAATCCTTCGAGTACCATGCGTGTCAGCATTACTGATCCAGGGATGACACTGATGCATGGAGATCAGACTGTTTGAGGTCTGGTCGCTACACACGAGGACTCAGAATCCCATAACCATGGGTATTAAGACTAGTAAAGCTTAAAGGGTATGGAGAGGTTAAGTGGTGAGGTTGCAGCAGCGGCTAAGCATAATATGGTGGCTAACTTACGAGTACAAGAATAAGATGAGCATCTACGCAAACGGTCGCAAACTAGTAATGATCGCTAGAGATCCTGAACTACCTACGAGTCAAACATAACCCCACCGTGTTCTCTTCTCCAAGTGAAAAGAGACAGTCACGGTTACTCACGCGGTTGTGTGTTTTATTTCGGATCCTCTGTCAAGTTTTCTACAACCGGACATTAACAAATTCCAATCTGCCACATAACCACGGGCACGACTTTCGAAAGATCATAACCCTGCAGGGGTGTCCCAACTTAGCCCATCACAAGCTCTCACGATCAGCAAAAGTAAAAGTATTACCCCTTATCTTATGGACAATCCGATCAGACTCGGAATCCCGATGCACAAGACATTTCGACAATGGTAAAACAAGTCCAGCAAGACCTCCCGGCGTGCCGACACCCTGATAGTAGCCGCGTGTATCTCGTCTCAGGCCACGTCCGGATGGGAAAGCCTATGGGAAAATACCAGATACCTCGGGTTTCCCCAAGGCGGCCCTGCAGTCCCCCCGTTTGGGACCAACACCATCAGCACTGGCCCCCCTGTTATGTAGAAAGAATTCTCGGGGACGCGACCCCCTATGCAATTTAATTAATTAATTAAGTTGTTATTATGAGGCAAATTAAAACCAATGTTGGGCCTTGCTGGAGGAGTTTTATTCAAAGACGAACTGTCAAGGGGTCCCCTTATACTCAACCGCGTTAGGAACGCAAAATCAAGGAACATAACACCGGTTTATCGGTTCTTAGGGCGGCATGAGTGGAACAAAACACCGAGTAAAAGGCCAAGCTTTCCACCCATTGCCAAGTATATAGGTGTGTTAATTATAATAATAGATATTGTGATATTCCAACAACAAGTTCCAACATGGAGCAATCTTCATCTTCACCTGCAACTAACGACGCTATAAGAGGGGCTGAGCGAGCGGGTAACATAGCCAAACAACGGTTTGTTGGGATGGTGTCAAAGGTTAGAGGTTTCATGGCAACAAGGAGAGGCTGACAACAAATAGATAGGTAGCGTGACATATAGCGATAGCATCGAGACAACTAGCATGGCAATGATAGTAATATCCAAGGTGACGGTCATCTTGCCTGAGATCCCGCAAGGAAGAAGAACGAGTCCATGAAGAAGACGAAGAGAAGCCATGGAGATGAACCAAGTGTAGTCGAACGAATCCACACGACCGCAACGAAACAAGCACTAACGAGAAGAAGCAAGAAACACGGTAAACACACCACACAAGAACATGACATAATGCTCAACCAAGTATGATGCAAGACAAGTCTATATGATGCAAAACATGGCAAGGGATGAAGCATGCAAGAACAACACAACCAAACAAGTTTAAATGGGGCCGAAAACAACATATAACAATTTCGGTAAGTTCTCATATGCAATTTCGAAATTGGTCCAGATCTCAACAAACCTTAAGTTAAACTTTTTAAACAGCAAGTTAACACGAACCATGATGATCTACTCGAAATTCTAGTCAAGTTACATATAAAGTTTATTTAATTCGGAGCTACGGCCTAGAAGATACGAGCAAAACAAGACAAGCATGGCAATTATGCAAGATGCATCCAAACAACAAGCAAACACACTCCAAGCATGTAAACAACATGATATTATGCATCTACATGCGAAAACACACAAGTTTCATATAGGACACGCTCAAAATGGAGCAATGGTTCAACACATACACATGAAACAAGATATAACAACAAATTGTCCAAAACAGCAACATGACACTTAGTTGACATCAAAACAACATGATACAATAACATTTCATGGCAAAAAAGGGCATGGCAAGCATGTACATGTCCAGCACTACAAGCATGATCTCTGAGCTACTACCAAACACCACAAGAACATGCTCAAAACATCATGGCAAGATTGCAAAAGATTACAAATTCACAGACTTAGTGAAAATAAACTAGACATGGCAGCAACAACGACAAGTAGGCATGTTTGCAAGCTTGTGCAACTCATATCAAAGCATATCATGGCATGTGAATATAACCAACAGCAAGAAGACATGTTTATGGAGCTACTCATGGCAAGAACATGGTCATAGGATGCATAGAACACTAGCTATTCACATGGCAAAACTGAACTTGCTAATAATAGACTAACAGAAACATTTTATAGTAACTTGAGAGCATGAAAACAACAAGCTACAACATGCTATAATGGCAAACAAGGGCATGGATGGATAGAGCATAACATGGACAACAAGACATGATCATTGGACAACCCAAAATATTCATGGATTTGAGTGGGGTATCAAGCAAACATGGCATCAGGTTATGACAGTTTCAGACTTAGCAGTTTTTAACAAGTCTCAGAAAATAACAACAGCGAGTAGGCCACTTTACAAGCTTGTTGCAACCACCACAAGGCATAACATGAAAATTGGATTGCACCACAACAAAGATGACATGATTGCGCTTCTAAAACATGTTGACATGTAGCTCAAACAAAAATCACACATAAAGATATGAAAAAGACAAATCAGCATCTCATAACAAGTTTCAGCACTTAACAGCCACATGCACTTTTGCAACAGAGATAAACATGGCAATATGACACCTAACATGAATGCAACAGCAACCATCATGTAGAGCGCTTCACAATGAACATTTTGACGTATCATACACTCTATTTGGACCAACATGCAAAAATATATCATCACCACAAGCATGCAACAAAATAACAGTTAACAGCAGTTTATAGCATTTAGCACTTTTGCAACAATGATTAGGGCATCAAGATGAACTCAAACAAGCATGCCACAGTACAACAATATGAAGAGCATCACAAGACGAACATTTTAACATATCATTTGCTCAAATTGGACAAACGTGTACCAAGATATACACTCACAAGAATGCAACATGCAATAGTTTTTCTGGGACTTAGAAGAAAAACAACCTCCGAGGGGTGGACATGTCCGGGTCTGGACGGACGTGTCCATCGGTGGCGCGTGCATGGGCCCACCTGGCAGTGGCACATTGGAGGAGGACGTCTGGACACGTCCGGGCTGGACGGACGTGTCCGGCTCGGTGAGGCCCGGACCGGATCTGGCCTGAGTCCGGCGGGATCGTGGCCGGTGGCGAGCTCGCGAGCTCCGGGAAGGCGAGGAAGGAGCGGATCCGCCTGGGGCGACGGGGCGGTGAGCTCGCGCCGCACGAGGTGGGATGGGGCGGAGCTCGGGGGCGGCACGGCCGTCGAAGCTGAAGCGGTGGCGAGGCAGAGCTCCACGAGGCGGTGGGAGCATGGCTCCGGCGACGGTGACGCTGGAGACAAAGCGGAGGTCGGCGGCGCTCCTCGAGGCAGGAAGGTCTGGCGAGCGGGCCGGAAGGAGGCGGGCGATGGGAGGGTCACCGGCGGCGGCGCGGGCAAAGCGGTGACGGCGACGAGATTGGAGGCCGGCGGCGGGGGCTCGCGGTCGAGGAGAGCCACGGGACGCGGGCGCGGTCGGATGGGCTCAGGCA
This sequence comes from Secale cereale, assembly GCA_902687465.1. Lineage (NCBI taxonomy): Eukaryota > Viridiplantae > Streptophyta > Magnoliopsida > Poales > Poaceae > Secale > Secale cereale. Next base: position 263,212,624 of record LR738711.1, on the reverse strand, counting down.
GGCGTCTCCGGCCCGGCTTGGCCCGATGGCGGGCCTGGCTTGGGCCTGCGGTGGATCTGGCGCGGTCGAGGCACGCCCGTGACGTGGCAAGGGGGGTTGGTCGAGGAGGCGTGCAGGAGCGGCGGTTGGCCTCTTGGCCGGCGCCAAGTGGCAGTTCTGAGGTGGCCGGGCACGGAATCGAAGGAGGAGGGGGATGGTGGCACAGTTTTCAAGGGAGAAGTGGCTAGAGGTTAGGGAAGAGGCTAGGGGATGCCAAATTTGGCATGGATGCTAATTATATAAGGAAGGGGGCTAGGGTTAGGTGCCTAGGGGGTTTAGAGACCCTCCGATCGCGATCGGACGGTCCGGGTTGAGAGGAGGGGTAGGATGGGACAAGGTGGGCTAATTGTGTCTGTGAAGAGGAGGTGGGCTGTGGGGAGAGAAGAGAGAGAGGGGCCCGCGGGGGTTTGCGGATACCGAAAACGTCCGACGAATTAATCGGCGACTAGTGCCGCTATAGTTATCCGTTGGGCCATCAAACGAGCTCTGAATGCGATGAAATTTGGCAGGCGGTCTGTCTACACTATAATAAGACCGCACGCCAAGTTTCATCCCATTCCGAGAACCTTTTCCGGCCACTCATAAAATAAATATTCGGAGGTGCCGCGGGCGCGTGCAAGTGTGTCTGGGCTCAGAACGGACAACAGAAAGGACGGGCGGACTAGGACGGATGCAAGTTTTGAAAACTATGCAGATGAAATGCACATGATGACATGACAAGATGCAACACGCAAACATATGACATGGCAACGACTACGAATAACTGGCTGACACCTGGCGCATCGGTCTCGGGGTGTTACAGTGCTCATTACCAAAATCAGTCTCACCGAGTTTGTGTAATCGGTCTCACCGAGATTACGTTATGCCCTAACCCTAAAGAAATCGGCCCCACCGAGTTGATCTTATCGGTCCCATCGAAATGCCTAACAGTCACATTATGAACTAAATCGGTCTGACCGAGTTCTTTGAATCGGTCCCACCGAGTTTGGTAAATTGTGTGTAACAGTTAGATTTTGTGTGGAGGCTATATATACCCCTCCACCCACTCTTCACTCATGGAGAGAGCCATCAGAACATACCTACACTTCCATAATTCATGTTCTGAGAGAGAACCACCTACTCAAGTGTTGAGATCAAGATATTCCATTCCTACCATATGAATCTTGTTCTCTAGCCTTCTCCCAAGTTGCTTTCCACTTAAATCCTTCTTCCACCATATCCAAATCTGTGAGGAGCTGTTTGAGTGTTGGGGAGACTATCACTTGAAGCATTTGAGCAAGGAGTTCATCATCAACACACCGTCTATTACCTTTTGGAGCGTGGTGTCTCCTAGATTGGTTAGGTGTCACTTGGGAGCCTCCGACAAGATTGTGAAGTTGAACCAAGGAGTTTGTAAGGGCAAGGAGATTGCCTACTTCGTGAAGATCTACCCCTACTGAGGCAAGTCCTTCGTGGGCGATGGCCATGGTGGGATAGACAAGGTTGCTTCTTCGTGGACCCTTCGTGGGTGGAGCCCTCCGTGGACTCGCGCAGCCGTTACCCTTCGTGGGTTGAAGTCTCCATCAACTTGGATGTACGATAGCACCAGCTATCGAAACCAAGACAAAAAACATCATTGTCTTCACTTGCGTTTGCTCCCTCCAAACTTCTCCCTTTACCTTCATATGCAATTGTTTTACTTTCCGCTGCTACACTCTTAGAATTGCATGTGTAGGTTGATTGCTTGACTTGTGCTAAGTTGCTAAAATGTGCCAAGAACTAAAATTGGGAAAAGGCTAGATTTTTATTTAGTCAAGTAGTCTAATCACCCCCCCCTCTAGACATACTTTCGATCCTACAACCTCCCCGGCAACGGCGCCAGAATTTCTTCCTGCTACTTCTTGAGCTTGCGTTGATATTTTCCTTGAAGAGAAAGGGTGATGTAGCAAAGTAGAGATAAGTATTTCCCTCAGTTTGAGAACCAAGGTATCAATCCAATAGGAGGTACAAGCAAGTCCCCAATATATGCACCTGGACAAACTAACAAACACTTGCACACAACGCGGAAAAGGGGTTGTCAATCCATTCAACGTCATGAACAAGAGTGAGATCTGATAGATATAGAATTAAAACTAAAGTAAAAAGCAAAATAAAGTAAACACAAAATAATTGCAGCAAGATATTCTTGGGTTTTTGGTTTTATAGATCTGAAAATAAAGATGTAAAATAGACTCGGGGGCCATAGGTTTCACTATAGGCTTCTCTCTTAAATAAAGCATATTGTGGGTAAACAAATTACTGTCGAGCAGTTGACAAAAAAATGCAAAGTTATGACGATATCTAAGGCAATGATCATAAATATAGGCATCACGTCCGTGACAAGTAGACCGAAACGATTCTGCATCTACTACTATTACTACATCGACCGCTATCCAGCATGCATCTAGAGTATTAAGTTTATAAGAACATAGTAACGCCTTAAACAAGTTGACATGATGTAGAGGGATAAACTCAAGCAATATGATATAAACCCCATCTTTTTATTCTTGATGGCAACAATACAATACATGCCTCGCTACCCCTTCTGTCATTGGTTGAGGACACCACAAAATTGAACCCAAAACTAAGCACCTCTCCCATTTGCAAGACCTACCAATCTAGTTGGCCAAACCAAACCAATAATTCGAAGAGAAATACAAATATATCAAATCATGCATATAAGAATTCAGAGAAGATTCAAATAATATTCATATATAATGTGATCATAAATCAATAATTCATTGGATCCTGACAAAACACCACAAAAGAATATCACATCGAATAGATCTCCAAGAACATTGAGGAGAACATTGTATTGAAGATCAAAGAGAGAGAAGAAGCCATCTAGCTACTAGCTATGGACCCGTAGGTCTATGGTAAACTACTCACGCATCATTAGAAGGGCATCAAGGTTGATGTAGAAGCCCTCCGTGATCGAATCCCCCTCTGGCATAGTATCGGAAAAGGCCCCTAGATGGGATCTCACGGGAACAAAGACATGCGGCGGTGGATATTTTTTCATGGATGCTTCTAGGGTTTCTGAAATATTTCTGTATTTATAGGCCAAAGAAGGGGGTTAGGGGGTCTTCAAGGGGGCCACAAGCCCTAGGGGCGCCCCCCAGGGTGCGCCTCCCCGACTTGTCGTCGCCTCGAGGACTCTCTGACTTGGACTCCAAGTCCTATGTGTGTCTTCTTGTCCAAGAAAAATCATCGCGAAAGTTTTATTCTGTTTGATATTCGTTTTCCGCGAAACTCAAAACAAGGAAAAAACAGAAACTGGCACTGGGCTCTATGTTAATAAGTTAGTCCCTAAAATAATATAAAACAACATATTAATGCATATAAAACATTCAAAGTTGATAATGTAATAGCATGGAACAATAGAAAAGTATAGATACGTTGGAGACGTATCAAAAAGATACTCATATGTGTACCACACTTGAATTTCCTAGAAGTTATAAAGGGTCGGGAACACAATTACAACAGAAGGATTCAAATGGATGAACTTAGCGGTGAAAACTTCCTGGTTATTATCAATGGCAGCATCTACTAGAATAGGCGACGGGGTTGAAGCTATCCTTGTCGGCCTTGCAGAGGAGGACCTGCTTCGTGGGACAACACAAGCTTGGCCCCCGGGCGGCGCCCAGATCGAACAAATCGGGACGACACGGGGAGATGGGGAGCGGCAACACAGCCAGGCCTACTTTGAGCGCTTAGTGTGGGCGTCACGGAGGAGTGGGCCGCCAAATTTTGACTCTAGAGGGTCTGGGATGGGGATCCACCGACGAGGGCAGCCCAGCCGAACCATCTCGGGATGACTCGGGGGGTTGGGAGCAGCATGGCTTGTTTCTTAGATGGGCTGCTCGGTGTGGTTGTCGAGGAGTAGAGGTCATATCCTGAACCTGTGAAGGACAGGGGCTAGCAAGGGGATGAAGGCGAGATGAATCGGCCGCTTGTTGCTACCGAGTCGCCGTCGTCGCCTACGTGTACTCGGAGCCACAGCCACCGTCGGTTGACTGCTCTCTGCTTGTCAACCCCCTCCCCCTCTCCCGGTTAGGCATCTAGATCTGGTTGGGCGAGGGAGGGAGCAGCGAGGATGGTGGTGGTAGATGGTGGCAGCGGCATGGGGGAGGGGGTCCGACCTGCCCCCAGCCGCCTCCGGTGCGAGGCGAGTCGGGCGGAGTGTTGGCCTTCCTCCGGCCGCCTCCGGTGCGATGTGCGGCGAGTTGGGCGGCGGGGTGGCCTGCCGCCGGTGCAAGCGAGGCAAAGCCGTGGGGAGATGTAGCTAGGCGTGCGGGTGCGAGAGGATGTGGGTGACCTTTTTTTCATAGCGAACCGTTATTTCATTTAGGGATGTGACTGCGGGTTAATTGTCAAAAATCACAGGGTGTTTTTTTTTTGTAAAATTGTCATGACGATGAACCCGACAGACTCAATCCGTACTTTATATATACTAGCACAAATGCACGTGTGTTGGAATGGGAGACAAAAAACCTCACTTCATTAACCCAGTGGCTCAAGACCTCCTCATCCTCTCCCCATGGCCCATCACCTGACATGACGTCATCAACAAACTCCTTGAAATCCTCCACACCATCACACGAGAAATAAAATATATATTAGCAGTGTTGTCCAAAGACCTCCATCTCTGGCTAATATAACAGGAAACGTGTGGAGTTTGTGTCGCACACAGTAGGGACCCCGAGTCCAACTCCTTGTACTTTGGTGACGGACGCTAGAGGGTCGAGCTGGAAAATAAGAGTGAATATTTGTTTCGTTCGTAGAAAAATATAGCATATGACCAAAAGATAATGAAAAGTTTCTATTGTGATTTAGACATAGTTATTTTTGCATGTGTTATCGCAATAGTTTTCTCTTGAGTTAAGCAATTCTGATACGTCAAATATTAGTATCTTAGTATCGTATATTAGTATCATGTATGCCATGTGGTGATTCCACATTCTACTTCACTGCGCCTTTTTTAACCGTACTTCATGTAGGCTTTTTGATTAACCCGAAAAGTCACTTTGAAGCACGGGCACATTGCAGTTGTTTTTAGAAACATATTTGTATCCAAAAAGTATAAAAATATAGTATATTTGTGTGAATTTTCATCAAAATTCATGCTTGCATGTGAAAGATTAAAAGGAAGACAACTCATGCAAAAAAACAAATTGTTTTTAACTGGATTTTGTCTTTTTTACTTTTAATGAAATTTCCTATGCACTCGGATTTTCATATTTGTTAGGTTTATCATCTTCTTTTATATTTTTTGGTGGCAACGTTGCTCTAGTCGCGCACATACATTTGTTCCTACTTTTATGGATGTACAAACGCATTTTTCCTACCAAATATTGGGCGTACATGAGCACTTTTTTAAACCAATTACCAATGCAGTACCATCCCAGGGCGTACCCACAATCACGTTTTGTTAGAGAATCCAATCAGTTTTATTTTTTTTCAGTTTTAACTAACATTAACAGCCAATGAAGTGGCTGCGCGGCTGGGCCTGGGAGGCTGGGCTTGGGCACGAGCAGTGTGCTGGGCCTTGAAGTGTCACGCGGCCCACACGAGCGAGCAGCAGGGGCTGTCTTCGTTCTCCTCGAACGATGGCAGAGGCTGTAGGTGGCTTGCGGCGGCGCTGGAGGCAAACTCCGACGGGGACGGCAAGGGACCGTGCAGATCTAGCGCGGGAGTGGCGGGATGGGTTGCCAATGGCCGGATCTCGCCGGATCCGAGCACATACGACTCGTGGCGGCGGCTGGTGAGCTCCTGACGTCCTGAGAGAGAGAGATGTGGGGAAGAGAGAAGAAGAAGGAAGGGAGAGAGAGAGAGATGCGCTGCTCATCTACTGGTCCGGCGAGGGTCCGGTCGCCGACGGCGAGGCGAGGTGGAGGAGGTCCGGCCGGCGCGGTCGGGCGCAGGAGGGAGGTCGGCGAAGCTGATTTACTGGACCGCAGCTTCAATTACCCAAAATTACAAAGTTTTTTTTTTTGCAAAAAGTGCGCGACGGTGAATTCGACTCAATCCGTGCTTTATTATTAAAAAAATAAATCAGGATATATATCACCGTTGCAACGCATGAACAATTATGAGGTAAAGGTTTTTTTTTTTT
>LR738711.1:263188451-263206436 GCA_902687465.1 Secale cereale | reverse complement strand
GACGATGTGATGTGATGCTTTAAGTTTGGAGGGGTTAATTGTAAATTACCTCATTTTACTCGCTTTTAGCACAGGTTCTAGAAGCAAGTGCACGCCGCGCCAGCGAAGAATCTAGAACAGAACACATAGCCTAAGGCAGCGACCGGGCCAGGGGGGGAGAGAGAGAGGTCGAGGCGAGCGTCTACCGGTCGTTCGGCGTGAGGAGGAAGAGGAAGGGATCGCCGGAGAAGGGGGTTGCGGACGAGAAGAGATGTTTCTGGTGGATTGGTTCTACGGGGTGCTGGCGTCGCTGGGGCTGTGGCAGAAGGAGGCCAAGATCCTCTTCCTCGGCCTGGACAACGCCGGCAAGACTACCCTCCTCCACATGCTCAAGGACGAGGTCTCTCTTCTGTTATTTCGATCTGTAGCCTTCCCCTCTCTTTCCCTGGAGGCGGAATCTGATCTTGTCGCCCTTTCTGCTTGCCGGCGATTCTTGATTTCGTCTGACTGGTGTGTTTGTGCTTCCGATTGGATGGCAGCGGCTGGTGCAGCACCAGCCGACGCAGTACCCGACGTCGGAGGAGCTTAGCATCGGCCAGATCAAGTTCAAGACCTTCGATCTCGGTGGCCACCAGATCGCCCGCCGAGTCTGGAAGGACTACTACGCCAAGGTTACCTTTGCTACTTCTTGCTGTCTGCTTCTTTACCTATGGTTAATAGTTCTTCTTTGTGCAATTGCTATGAGGTCTCGACGTATGGTTAATAATTCTACTTTGTGCAATTGCTTTGAGATCTCTGCAAGAAGTAGCTCTTGTACTGAATGAAACCAAGAAATGGAGGTTAGACACATAAGCAGTATTTAGGATCAGAGGCATGCATCTGAGTAGATAAGGGCACTGGGGGCATCTAGTCGGTAGACCAAGCGTAATTTATCAATATAATTTAACATCTTATTCGTTACTGAATGCCATCATGTGAAGACACCGCCATGTACCAACCGTGAATGCTGCCAATGCTGGTTTGTGATTGTAGCCAACTGTTCACTGTGTGATTCTGAAAATGCCACAAGATATTCCTGCTCTGGTATTCAGGCCATTATGCCAAACTTGAATAGGGCAGTGTAGCTATGTAGGTCTCTATCCAAGCAGAAAACATAATAATGGGTGTAATTTCAGCCACTTTGAGCAAAATTGGTGTTAGTGCTAATCTTATTCAGATGGTGGATGGCCGGAGAGTTGCATGGATTTTCCTGGCCAACTTAAAACTTAACAATGCTTCCTAACATCACTTTGCAACAGCCATATGAATCCAAGGGAGAGAATCTGTTTCCTAGCAGAAGGTCCACCGGATATACCACATTCACCAAACTATAGATGTTTATAGCCCATTCTTGTTTATTCCCGAGTTGCTGCTATTATCAAGGAAGTGTATAAGTCAAGTATCTTCTAGGGACAATTGCCCAAGTTATGTATCACTGTTTGGAGAACTTTCTGAATGTACAACTCATACTTCCCACTTTACCAATTAAGTACCTAAAGACTGCGGTATTTCCCTATTGTTTGAAAGTGGTACTTGTTCCTGTTCTTCCACAAAAACTGTTTAGTGAGCTGACATCACTTGTGGGGTTTACATAAAAACTTCAACTGGGGGATGGGGAACGAGACAACTGACTGTACTGGTATTTTGAGAGTCTAGCTCCAGTCAACGGGATTGTACATTACATTGACCTCTCCTTGGGAGTATTCAGCTATCTATCATGTCTTTTAGGCATATTTAACCTGTGTTCACCAAAGGTTCTTCTAAAATTACATGCCTTACGTACGTTAAGACATGAAGTTAAGTGTTCAAATAAGGTTTGATTATTATTCCATTTTTCGTTAGGACAGTTCTCCTGGAAAAGAAACTTGTCCATGTAGCTGTTCACAGGTTTTTAACTGGTTTCTGGGCTCCAAACAATACCTTTCCAAATTATGTTATATTTTTCTTCGAGAACACATTGCTCTTGTATCTTTCATTCTTTGTAATACCTGTAAATTTAGGCACAACTAGTTTACTATGGTCTCAGATGTGCTGATGCATAACTGTTGAAGACTTAGCCATATGAATTGTGTTCTATTTCCTGTGGACTTGGCATCTTATAGATCTAGAAATTTCTTGTGTTGTGATGTTAATCGACTGGGATTATTTTTTTGATGGTGATCGACGGGATAATATATCAACCAGTAACAAAGCTGAGATCTATGCATTTCTGGTGCTTGTAGCTTTGTTTCTTGCCGGTAATTTTTCTGTTACACTGTTGCCATGCTTGCTCATTGAGATTTTAAATAGATGGAATAGAGTAGTTACATTGTAGATATGTAATCCTCTTCAAGGCTTACATGTATGGACAATGCGCTCTGAATGTTCAGCCGTATGCATAATGCATTTACTGCGCTAATCACAGTCTGTAAAGTGGAAGTGATCAAGTGAGATGCATGACTAATAATTTATTTGAGTAGCCTTCTGTAATGTTCATCAGAAGGTTCATGTATTTCTTTTGTGTTGTTGGTTCTGTGCCTCGAGCCTATTCTTACTTAAATTATTTATGTCCTGATTGCATCTTCTGTGCAAATACAAGTGTATATGGATCACAGGGTCTACAATGCACCTGATATGAGTATTGATGTCTGCAGGGAATTTGTGCTTCAATTTTCGATCTAACTCCTATTTGGTTGCTCTGAGGGAATTTTCATAATGTGACAATGTTGGAAGTCTGATTGAAACATTACAGTAGGAGTGTGATGCATGCTTTGTTATGATCACAAACTGTCTACTTTTTATATTCGCTTGTTAAATAGGAGTGAGTACACATAGAAAGTAGTTAGTCAGCTAAAGCTCTTCTGTCCTTGGTATGTGCTGCTCTTAGTAGAGTTGAGTATTCAAGTGACTATGTGCAGCTTATCTGTCCTTGGTATGTGGCTGTTAGGACTTGGATACTCAAGTCAAGTGACTATTGGCAGTTCTGTCATGAACTAGTTAATATCTTGGATGGGCTTTAGTACGTACCTCTTTGTTATTTTAAGTTTTTTTCTTTCCTCATAAATAATTAACACACAAATGTGTCCAGGAATGCATACTCTTCTATCCATCCATCTGGATAGCAGAGGTGAAAAAGAAGAATACCATTTTACACCGAAGTAGTCCATGATGAACAATTTCACATGTCACTACTGCCATCCTTTGTGCTGCTCCACTGTTCACATATCTGCATATATCACAAGGAAATCCTACTTGGACGACTAACTGTTAATAAATACAACTTGTGAACGCTTCTATTATCTTATCGGGAAAATAACATTTGAACTGCAGTGGAGTGGATTCAGTTTTTCAAGTATTGCAGAAGCATAATGGAAATGACTGTATATCACTCGGAGTTTACACTAAACAGATATAATCTGCTGCCACATTTTTGCTTAGTTGAATACTGCCCCATGATGTAACCATTAGTAGTGAACTGTGAATTATTAATCTGGGCAGTTTACTTTTATGTTATATGATTCTGCTGGCTTCTTTTAATTCCTAATAATCTGTCTGATAGGTGGATGCGGTTGTTTACTTGGTGGATGCTGCTGACAAGGAACGGTTTGCCGAGTCGAAGAAGGAGCTCGATGGCCTTCTATCAGATGACTCCCTAGCGAATGTGCCTTTCCTTGTACTGGGTAACAAGATCGACATACCTATCGCAGCATCCGAGGAGGAGCTGCGCTACTACCTTGGGCTGAGCAACTTCACCACTGGGAAGGGCAACGTGAACTTGTCGGATTCAAATGTGCGGCCCCTGGAGGTGTTCATGTGCAGCATTGTCCGCAAGATGGGCTACGGCGAAGGTTTCAAATGGATGTCCCAGTACATCAAGTGAAGGGCCTTCCTGCTGTCCAGTGGCAATCAATATTCAGGTCCTGGTTCTTTGTCCTTGATGCTCTGGGGAAAACTGCAGCTGTAAGAAAAGGTTTATCTTAGAGTGATAGGGAAAGCCTGTAAGTTGACGATAATCCTAGATATATGGTTGCGTAAATTTGTTTGACTGTTGGTGTGTAAGGTGATTTTATTAGTTACAATGTGGTTGCTGGGATCATTTGCAGACTATGGGAAGCGTCTCAGGTATTGTAATCTGTCATCTCAGTTGGTGAAATGCTTGTTACCACCAGCTTAGAATATGTTGGTGAAACTTTTTGAGCCACCCTGCCCATCGAGAAGTGCGCCGAGCCTTGCGTTTGCTCAGTTTTTGCTGTGTAATCAGTGTGATCTTGTTAAGTGGCCCCTCCGCCTCTTATCATGGGCATAATCCCCTCTTCCAAGAGCCCACAATTTTATGCCAAACATTTCGTTTGCGCTGAAAATCCATCGATTAGGTGAGAAGAGTAAATAAAGACGATCGTCCGGCAAACAACGAACGTTGCACCTGAAGCATTCAGGTAGCCTGAATGAAGAACTAACGGCCTATAAGAAGAGACGGGGGGAAGCAGACCACCATGCTATTATCAGCAGAGTCCAGCAGAAGTGTGGTTGCATTGCATCACAGCAACGCAGATTGATGAGATCCTGCATTATTGCAACACCCAACCTGCTCACGTTCTTTACTCATCGCCAGGCCGCCTGGCCGAAGAAAGCCATCCATATCCTATCCATGCCAAACATAACAAAGCCGTACGTAGCCATGCATTGAACAGAGCCTTATGCACTGAAGCAGACCGTCTTATCCTTAAGACCTTTGCTAATTCAGCACATTAGCGTGCTCTGAATGTATACGCGAGAGAAGGTTTGGAAATGGAAGGCATGCAGAAAGGGAAGCGCGCGCAAGTTGGTGAGGCGATCGAGTTGGCTGTCGAGTCTTGGCCCGGGGTTCCTATCCGAACCCATTGATGATCCCCGACACATGTCGACCTCGCACTCGCAGGCCATCTTCTCCCATGAATCCCGGGTTCGCATGCCGGACAAGCAAAGAGCTTCATCTGGACCCGAGAAAACCGAGACAGCAAGAGTATCCCCAAATAGCAAGGTCAAGTCCCATTTGGAGTTTGCATTGCTGGCCTGTGGTGATACCACAACTCAACTTCTCCTTCCCTCGTCCAGAAATGATGATCAGTCCCAGGTTGCATGCACTTGGGTGTGGTTTGAATCATCCCGTTTTTGCCTGTTCTGGTTCAGTACAGTACGCAGTACTGGTCTGTTTATGGGTTGTGGTGATAGAGTTGTATGCCTGACGGTGACGCTAGTGTGTTGTAGTAGATCGGACTTAGCGATGTTTATTCCTAGCCTGATGTATTTTAAATTTTTATATGACAGGTCCATCATGTACAGATCGACTGAAGAACTCAGAAACAACTTTGGTCTAAAAATAAAAAATGAAAAAACAGGAGGCACATCTAATGCACAGGTGCATAGAATAGCGAGAGAAAAATTGCAGAATTATATCACTTTTTTTTTTTGAGAAATATGGGATTTCATCTCTACTAATCATGCAATCCTTTTGGTGCTGCAAAGCTGGATAGGCTGGGTAAACGGTACCCAAAGATTGAAAAATATAAAGGACCCTAATATCTGGCATTCGATCGCAAGGGAGGAGGGCCGATCAAGTGAATTTGGTCGGCAAGGGAGCAGCCCCAACGAATCGTATCGCCCCCCTATATCATTCACCAGGCGAATGTTTTGGAGAATTTTTTATTTATTTTTGGCAAGGACAATTTTTTTTTACCATGCTGTATATTTTTTGCTTTATTTGATCCGCTGTGCAAAATTTCATTAAAAAAGTCATGTTAGTGAAAAAATTCATGCCAATAAAAATAAAATTGCCATCCTCTTAATAACAAAATTGTCATTTTGTTGATAATAAAAATGTCATGCCAATAAATAAAAAATGTCGGGCTCTCAATAATAGAAATGTCATCCTGCTAATAACAAAATGTCATCCTGCTAATAATAAAAATATCATGTTATTAATAGAAAAAAAATTCATGCTCTTAATCATACAACTGCCATCCTCTTAACAATAAAAATGCCATGTTATTAATTATTTAAAAGTCATGCTCTTAGTAATAAAAATGCCATGTTACTAATTATTAAAATGCAATGCTCTTAGTAATAAAACTGCCATGTGATAAAGTAAAAAAAATCCAATAAGTGTCATGAATAAGTGATAAAAATTTCCAAAATATTACCATGGAGGGCATTACAAAAAAGACTTACAAATTGACATGCTAGCTATAATAAAAAGGCAAGTTTATAAAAAAAATCCCCTATAAAATAGGGAATTTTTGTTCTTTATTTAAAAAAATCTGGATCTTTTGATTTATTTTACATGAAAAATTGAATATAAAAGAATATAGTTTTAAATAGATAAAAACAAGTTTAGTATTCCCTCTGTAAACTAATATAAGAGTGTTTAAATTACTACTTTAGTATTCTAAATGCTTTTATATTAGTTTACGGAGGGAGTACATGTTTTCACAAAACCTGTTTCAGCCCAACTGGTAAGCGTGCACCTCTCTTTGCGAGAGGTTTTGAGTTCGAGTTCCCCTACCCGAAGGCGTAGCCAGGTTGGAGACACGCCTCGGGTCAACAACCTAGCTCCAGTACTAAATAGTGCCGAATAGTGTTCCTCATGCTCAATTAACGAAGGGACAAGCTGCCATGGCCCTGGTAGCCTGGGGCCTGGCTACGCCACTACCCCTACCCGTGCTCCTCGTGACATTGGCCTTGCGTCAAGGTCTGTGCGACGGTTTGGAAGGTGTTAACCGGATAAATTTTTTTTAAATAAATGAGCTGCTACCATAATGGGTGCGTGTGGGACCATGTGCATCAAGAAAATAAATCGGACCTTCAAATCACTCATTCTATTTCTTTTTATTCCGCGTATTGGGCTTGTCTTAGATCAAACCTAGTAAGTTTACCCAAGTTTATATTAAAAATTATTAACATCTACAATATCAAACATTACCAAAGCCCGGGCACATTGTAAGCTAATCCATCCTCAAACATTCCTTGCCAAAAATGCACCCCAAAACTAATAGCATTTCTAGTCCATCCTCAAACCTTAGTTTCCAAAAAAAAAAAACAATCTCTAAAATTTAATTCCCCAAAAAATCGCCGGTATTAGGAGGTTGCCTTCTAACTAAGAGCAACACTGCACATCTACATTCCAGCACCTCGACGCATATCAAGGCCAAGCGATTTCAACCATTATGGAGAACAATCAGCTAGTGATGGATTTTGCGAAGGTTTCCTATGCTCATTGCTACCGTGAAGCAAATGCAATTGCAAATGTTTTAGCAAAACATTCATATAGTACTGGATATTTTGGTAGTTGGGATATGTCGATCCCCATCTTTATTTCTCAAATAGTTGTAAACGATATGGTGATCATTTGAGGAATAAAGTGTTACTGATTTTAAAAAACATCTTCAATCCATTCACAAAAGTTAGGCGCGAAAAACCCATCTTCGGTATTGAGAAGGTGCCTTCTAACCCATTCCCAAAACATAACTCCCAATAAGAATTTATTATATATTTGTCTCATCATTTTGCATGTATAAAGTTCATTTCGACTTCATTTTTGCAACATATTTAGTCAAGTCTCGATGTTTCAAAAGCATAGATGTCAAAAATTTGATTCAAATTCAAACCACATACGCCCAATAATTCGACCAAAAGCAACCAAATTGTCTTTGGTTTGATCCATGCCAACTAATGCATCAAGAGATACATGCATCCATGCATAGCATATTGCCACATCATCCTTGCTCAATCTTCTGGGCTTCTTCTTCGTTGTTAGTTTGTAGAACTCAACCACATCTTCATCCACTTCAGGTCTCATCTCCAATTGGGAAGTCAATGCCTTCTAGGCCAATTAGATTTTCATTCAACCTTGACATAAACTCCGACACTTTTAAGTCATTTTTCAAAATGTTAGTGCGCAACTTAAACCTCACACTCATAGCCTCATTAGTAAAACGGAAAAGGAAATGAAGGGACAGAAAAATACCTTGAAGTCATTTCCTCAAGCACTTTGTGTCTTCCCTAGCCAGCGTCAACGTTGTCGAGATTGGAGGCCAACACAGGCTGTGAGGAAGGAAGAGCATCCGATGTGGGCCGTTCACGCCACCGATCAACACCACCTTCCCGTGACGACACCACAACGTCATGGACGAAGACTTTTCCGCCATCATGGGAGGCTAGGAATGGGTGTCAGGGGTCAAGGCAAAGGCTTGGGCGTCCCTTCTTGACGGCGTGCTCCAGTTCACAATGGGTGTCAGGCGAGCATTCGGGAGCAAAAATTTCATTCTCGCTCGATTTGGTGGGATTGGAATGTTGTCTTGATGTTTTGAGTATGAGGAGATTTTTTGGTTTTCCATATGTAAAAAAATTGAAGACTTACATCTTCAACCCAACCAAAAAAAAAAAGACTTCATGGGATATTGAGTGGATGAGTTTGATAGCTATAACTAAAATTGGTAGTTTTTTTGTCAACTAAGAACTTCTGGGGATGAACTAGAGATACTCTAAATACTTTACTTTGGTTTAGTATAAGAACCACAAGTATCGCATATGCAGATAAACATCATGTGAATATACACATTAATGGTAGATGGTAGATGTACAAAAAATGCGAGATACACTAGCCACACAATTAAACTTTGAACAATATAATTCGAACCTCCAATGTTCGACGACACGCCCATTTGCGCACCTTGTAGAGAGTCTACGATATGCAAAAATAGGTTAGCATATAGGAGTATATGATTTTGCAATGAAACGCAAAAGCATATGAGAAAATGAGCCATCCAAGCTATGTGCTAATTAGAGCAAGGCCATCGTTTCAGAAGCTTCAACCATTTAACAATAGGGCCGGCCATCACCAGGCTTTTGAGAAGTACTGTACTTATTTTATAGCAAATCATCAAGTTATTATACCATGTAATCATTCAGTTTGTTGCGCAATTTGCCGCATGAGAATTCCACCGCAGTCGCCGCCGGAACTCCCACGCTTACGCGTTCAATTGTGGTTGTCGCCCGCCCGAATTGAGAGATCTACTAGTACTCCGTAGTAGTCAGTCGGCCACTTTCGTGCAAGTCTCACCCTTGCCCGCCGGCTCGGACTTGAGCTTTGGCTTGCTTGGCCGTGTCGGCCTCCCCCGGCTTTCCCCACCACACATTCTTCTCCGTCGGACCGCACCGCATGCAGCAGCGGATAGGGCCGGCAACGCCGTGAGCCACGCGACGCGAAACAGACGTACGAGAACGGCCGCGCGATGGGGTGGGGTGGGATCGGCACGCCCCGCCCCGCCCAGGTGGCCGGATCGGCACGAGCGGCCGCGCGACGTCGACCCCGGCGCTTGTCGGCACCCGGCCCGCGCCACGCCGAAGGTTCCCTTCCCAGGCGTGAGAAAGAAAGGAACAAACGCCATGATCGCTCGAAAAGAAAGTCCGTGTTTCTTGGCCCCGATCGTTTTCCACCCATTTGCGAGCAGGAGGAGCAGTTTCCGTTCGTCTGGTCGTCGCTTTCTACGCGACTGGAATTGGCATTGGAGCTGGAGGGGGGGAGCTCGTTCCGAGATCGCCGTTCCGTGAGTGGTGCTGGTGCATGCTCTCTTGGCTGGAAATGGGTCTCCTCCCTTCCTTCCTTCCAACCGCGGGCTCTACAGCTGTGGTACCGTACAACTATATCCAACCCAAGTACGCAATTCGTCAACCCGTTTATGTGACTGCAATCTCTCCCCCCTCTATATTTTCATCGCTTTTTTGGTTACACGTGTTGCATTGCAATGCAACGACTACACGTTGCTTGTCGGCGAAAAAAGGATACATGTTCCTCCGTGTCATCAACTTCCGCCGGAGCATTGGACTAGTATTGGATACACGCTCTTTTGTCACCTTGCTCATTAAGCAATGCCTACTCATATAATGGGAGTACTCAATAGTCAATACAATGCAGAGTACGTAACGTAGGTTGTGGCAAGGCAAGTGCCGACTCACCTACTCAGATGAGCAGTTAATACAACTTGGTACTCCCATTTTAGCATCGGCCTGAGATTATCTCCTACAGCTCAGCCTCTTTTTTCGCTCATAAGTTGTTGAGTCGTAGCATAGACAAGAACCACACGAGGCAATAACGATATAAGAGATGATGCTAGTTTGAGACAGCAGCTTGCTGATGGTGCTTTTCTATAATCTGAGCCTTCATGTTCATCTGTTATACACACACTTTGCTGATGGATCCATCTTACAGAAAGGTACTAGCATCCGAGCATTCTGATCACGACAGGTGTCTGCTTGGCGTCCCAGCTCCGACAAAAGAATCATGTATGTAATGCTATCGCTGTGCAAACGAACGAAACGAACGTATCATCATCTATCACCTCAGTCTAACGGCCAGGAGAGCCCCCAGCACGAGCAGCTTCACCGGCAGTAGGAACAGCGCCAGCAGCCGGGCGTGCTGCTGGGCCTGCCTCGCCGCCTCCTTCCCTCCCCGCGCCACCGCGTCCGCCAGCTCGCCGTACCTGCCCCAGCCGCCAATGCCGGTGGCCAGCACGCCGTGCACGGCCAGCGGCCACCACAGGAGGAGCTGCCACCGCTCCCGCTCCGCCTCCCGTAGTCGACGCACCTCCTTGCGCACCACGCCGCGGACCGACCGCAGGTACGAGTTCACGTCGTGGTCGCGGTACACCGTGCCCTTGGGGCCGTAGGCGCCGCCGTCCTTGAGGATCTCCAACGGGTGTGGGGAGTTGAAGAAGGCCGACACGGCCGATTGGAGCAGTTTCAGGGAGATGCCTGCTGAATCGCCCAGGTAGTAGATGCCACTGTCCTGTGGGAGGAGGTGGTGGTGCGGGGAGAGCCTCTTGTCCGGCTGCAAGATGAGGACTTCCCCCATTGGGGCATACAAGAGTTTCTGCAGTGAATTACAGAGGAAGGATTACAGCCATTATTATGGATTAAGACTTAAGACTGATTGCTCGGCTTGCATTGGTGTTATTTATATTTTCAATGCTTATTCAGAAAAAATGGTACGTATCAACCAATTACTACTATTTTTACAAAATGCATGTTTTAGTCCTATATAATATAGGAGTACTAGTTAACAGTGAGAAAATCAACAAAGAAGATATGGCAGATAATCCAACCGATGAATGTGCTTATCTATTGTTTTCCATGTTAGAAATCAAACCTACCCTCATAAGTCGTTGCAACAACAAAATGGCTACCATGGACCTCAATTATATATAAATGAAATATCTATCACATAGGTTAAAAAACTAATATACCATTTGTGTCACAAAATAAAGATGTCACCAGACACGAGCATACCTGGTTTGTAAGGCATGGGTGACTGCGGAAATTTCCATTGGCGAGCTTCAGAATGTTGGCGACATGGTCAGGATAATTGCACGAAAATACTCGAGGAACAATATCCCGATGCATTGTGATTGATTGCACATGACTCTTCGGCAGCCCGAGTTTACGGAGCAAGTGGTCACCGCCACACATGATGCATGGGGCACCGAATGTTATAACAGGCAACAGTGATGCAGCAGGTGCTTCTCCTCTCATCAGTAGCATTAGATTCACAAGCAAAGCCAGACTCCCACCAAGAGAATGGCCAGTGAATCGCAATTCTGCGGATTTGCCATAATTTCTCAAGTGTGATCTGACATACGGCAGCATTTGGTGATACATCCCTTTGGCAGCTTCGTATATTCCCCTATGAACAAGTACATCGAGTCCCTGGAGCGCATAAGAAATGTACAGAGATTACATTGTTGATGTGTCCATGATGCATAACTAAATGAAGCAACAGAAGAAGATAAAATGATTGAAGACCGGCATACCTCAAATTTGACTGGCTCAAATAGTAGGTTGGCCTGCCAAGAAGCGATCGTCTCCGAGCCCTGCCAGTAAAACAAGCAAGTCATGATCGAGCAAAATAAGTGTCAGGAGCAACGAACATGCTAAAGACACGCACGGAGACATGAGATATCAGGGAGGAGCTGTACCTGAACTACGAAGTATCTTGTGCTGCCTTGATCATCATCGCAAATAAACCATTCAGAGGGACAGGATCTTGAAGAATTCAGATCATCTGCAACAGCTTGTCTTGTTTCTTCCTTGGCAGCAACCATGGAGGTTACTGAATTTGTTGTGGCCACAAATGAGGCTTCGTCCAAGGTTAAACCTTCACCGTTCTCACCACTCACAATGGCCATGATGGTTGTTGGATCATTCTTACCATTAGTCCTGGAACCAAAGGGATTGATGCCCATGGCCCGGGAATGTAAATATGAGGCAGCAGATGACATGACTTGGTATGCACCAAAAGGGTTTATCGCCGGGCCGTTTCCTTCTTCCTCCTTGCTGCCCAACGCAGCATTCTTGACAACTCGAGGTTTTTTATCTGGAGATTCACCTTTCTCAGTGCTCTGCTCCTGCTTCCTATCAGGATTAGCTCTGTCCTTCTCTTGCACTGATGTTGTCACAAACTGTAAACTGTACCGGCGGAGACATTTTGGCTGATTTGGTCGAGGAGGAACCAAAAAAATGCAGTGTTAGGAAAATTTGAATCGGGTACCAAAATTTTCTATCAAAATGTATTTATCTTATAAATTAGATAAAAGAACAATGAGGTAACTAGTGTAACTAATATACATCATGACTCATGAGCACGTCCAAAAGCAGCGTAAGCCAAGTGACAACTGATGGAAACGGATGGAGAGCTGGAACAGAGTTTGCAGAATAGTAAGTAGTAAAACAAGTACTTCCCCATCACCCAGAGAGAAGTACAGTGCAGGCCAAAATAGACTGAATCTAGCTTTGCATTCCTAAAAATACCACTGCCTACTGTACCGAAATGAGCTATATAGTATAATGTTCACGTACAGGAAACTCATCAGGGTTGACCGGCCGTGATTGTTAAACAGGGGACGTGCATGTATGTAACTGGCACTGCTGCTGCAACCTGCAAGCAATGATCGTACCTGAATTTTGGGGATCATGTAGGCGATGTTGCAGAGGTAGGACATCCTGGAGTACTCCTTGGCGTCCTCGATCGACACCTTCCGGAGGAGCCTCGAGAAGGACGCGCGGTCGAACACCTCGCCGCCGCCCTCGTCCGCCCCGACGGCGCAGCCTTCCTCCTCCTCGTCCCCGCCGCCGCACGACGCGCACCTCTCGGCCCCGGACACGTCCGGCGACTCCTCTTCCTGACCTCCGCCACCGCCGGCCGCCTCGGCGTCTGCCTGATCCGCCCACCTTGGTTGCACCCGCAGCATCTGCAGCACCCAATTGCCCTGCCTCCGCTCCTCCGCCTCGGGCCTCGTCCCCGCCTCATCGCCGCGAACCTCTCCGCTCGCGCCGGCGCCCGGCCTCTCGCCGCGCGGCCACAGGCGCGGCATGGCGGCGCGCATCTGCTGATTGCCCTGCCTCCGCTCCTCCGCCTCGGGCGTCGTCCCCGCCTCACCGCCGCGAACCTCTCCGCTCGCGCCGGCGCCCCTCCTCTCGCCGCGCGGCCACAGGCGCGGCATGGCGGCGCGCGTCTGCTGCTGCTGCCGCTGCGCGGGCGGCGGCGCCACCGGGGGCTGCGGCGGCGCGGCGGGCCGGACGCCGCCCAGAAACCTCAGCGCGTCCATGGCTCCCGAGCCCAAACCTCCTGTGCTCCCCTCCCCGATCCCCCGGTCTCCGAGGCGCGCGGCGGCTGAGGCCTTTGCGGCGGGTTCGTATCGCGGCGCACGGGTTAGTCGTTAGGAATAGCGTGGTTGGCGCAGGAGAGGCGGCAACGTGAGAGAGAGAGAGATGGAGGCATGGGCGGAGGAGAGGCCCTATATATGTGGAGCGCGGTGTGGAGGGGGTCGTGGAGCCATGGAGGTCGGAGGAGAAGAGAGGATTGTTTGTGGGGAAGGGAGACAGAGAGATGGGAGGGAAGGAAAAAAATCTCTTCGCTTGCGTGCTCGCGCTCGGCGATCTCTTGGCAGCTTGCGGCGGTGTTGTTTTCGTTTGAATTTGCAGACGTTTTTCCCACTGTTTCTATCCATCTACCGTGGATGCACGCACGCACGCGTTGCTCCGCCGGATTTTTGGATGTTTGAATCGATTTGATGAATACTTGTACAATTTTCCGTTGTCTATTTTGACCAGATAAAGGATTTCCTTTTCCTAATAACATCTGATATAGATATTTTTGAAACAAAAAGTTGGAGTGAAAGTATACACCACCACGATGGTGGACGTCTCCGGCCTAACGAGAGAAGAACACGGCAAAGCAAACAAATACTCCCTCCGTTTTTATTACTCCGTATTGTTAGAACGGAGAGAAAGGTTTGGTGGAATAGTTGTCATATTGCTTGAGTCTCGTGGGCATATATATATAGTAGTACAATGATTTATTTGGAGTACAAGACAAGCCAGAACAAATCCTAGTCTATCTCTTCTTTCCTAATAAAGATTATACTCAACATCCCCCCGCAGTCACAACGGAGCGACGCAGACGGTGAGACTGGAGAAGAATCCGAAGGCAAGCCGACAGACACCCCCCACAGTCGAAACGGTCGACGCATCGCGGAGTCGTGGCTGGAGTGGAAACCTACGAGGTTGCTCAAGCAGGCGGTAGCCCTTTGTGCCGTTTGTCGATGTAGCCGAGAACGTATGTGGTGAAGCCGTGGTCGAGGTAGCCGTGCGAAGAATGCCGTGGTCGATGTCAAGTCAGGGTAGCCGGTGTCGAGGCAGACGCTGTGGAGCCGCGGGCGCAAGGGGGCGCCGAGTTAGCATGGGCGCTGTGGTGTCGAAGTAGTGGTGCGCCGGGAAGAAGATGTTTACGACGCGTCGCGGCGGGTTTGCCAAGCCCGGGAACACATCGTAGACGAAGGCACACACCGGTGTTGCCAGCACCGAGCATGCATAGACGGACGAAGACGAAGTTGACGAAGCGTCGACCAGGCTTGCCAGGCCCAGGGACACGTCGTGGATAAAGGCACGCATCAGTGTTGCCAGCACCGGGCATGCATAGACGAGGGACCTGCACGAGCTGTACGCCATGTCGAAGAAGTCGGAGGGGCCAGCAGAGAAGAACTCGACGACGATTGCGGCGTCCATCGGCGCGAGGCCGACGTCACCAATGATGGTCGGAGTAGACGAAGTGGTCGGGGTAGATGACGGCGACGCTGGCGACGGGCTGGTGCTTGCACGAAGACGAAGGGGGTGGACGGGCGACGGCGGCGGCTACGAAGGTAGCGGCGGCGGCGGCCAAAGAAGAGCGACGGCGGCGGCCTGACGGCGGCGGCGGCGGCTAGGTTAGGTTTGCGGCGGCGGTGCTCGAAGTAGGCGAAGAACCCTGACAGCGTGACGAAGACCGGCGCGGACGGTGGCGTTCCCCCGCCAAGGGAGACGGCGCGGCGTATACCACGGGAGGTCGACGCGCGGTGACAGCGGAGTGGAACGCGGGCCGCGACGCTACGGTCCGAAGGGGCGACGCAGTGGCGGCAGGCGGGTCGGGGCGACGGCGGGAAGACCTCGGGACGGCGGCGGGGACCGCGGGCCGCGACGCTGCGGCCCGAAGGGGCGACACAACGGCGGTTCGCGAGTCGGTGCAACCGTGGGGACGACCTCGGGGCGGCGGCGGGGACCGCGTATCGCAGCACTACGACCCGAAGGGGCGACGCAGCGCCGAAGCACGAGTCGATGCAAGCGCGAGGAGAACCACGGGGGCGGCGGCGCTACGGCCCGACGGGGCGACGCAGCGGCAGCCCGATGCTCGATCGGTGGAGAGGCGCGCAGTACTCGGGACGATCTTCACGGGACCTGCGGAGGCGCGCGTGACCGACGGGCCAGGTCGATCGGGCGACGTAGATGAGGCGGATCGCGGCGGCGAGCGGGTGAACAAGCCGATCGCGCGCGAGGTCGGAGACGCCGCTCGGTGGAGGAGTGATGACGGAGTCCCGGATGAGGCCAGCGACGGCGGACGGAACGAGACGTCAGCGCCGGCACCCGGGCTGGCAAAGCAGCGCCAGCGCCCGGGCAGCGAGGCCCGAGCGACCAACGGAGCAACGACGCCCGAGTTGAGGCAGACGACGAGCCTGATGCAGCCGAGGACGAGGCCGGCGAGGTAGACCGCCGCGCCGCCGTGCAGACGCGGCGAAGGCGGGTGACGTGGATCGATGGGCGGGCCGGCGCGTGAGCGACGGCTATGATTGGCCGTCGCATGGCGCGAGGCCGCCGGGTCGGGGCGATGCAGGTGTTCCGGTCAGAGCAAGGCGGTGACGGCCGGCGCAGGGCGACGGGCGGACCGACGCGCGGACGGCGGCTGGCCCGGACGGGCCGCTGATACGTCCAAAACGTATATATAATTTCTGCTTGCTCCATGCTTCTTTTGTGTGATATTGCTATGATATTTATGCATTTCCATACACTTTTGATCATATTTGGACTAACCTATTAACTCAGTGCACCACAATGCCAGTTCCTGTTTTCTGCTGTTTTTCTATTTCAGATTTCCCCCATATTAAAAGTGCTCCAAAAATTCCGGGAAAAATACAGAAAAAATTAGCGCACAGGAAGCTTTGAGAAAAATCAAAGTGGGGCCAGAGGGGAGCCAGGGGCAGCCCAGGCGGCCCCACCCCCTGGCCGTCCTAGGGGGCGCCTGGGCCCCCCTCTCCGCTTCTGGTGACCCCCTTTGGCATATATACTCATCGCGTCCCGAAACCCTCGAGGACGGAACCCTTTTTCACGATCTCGCCTCTATTCCGCCGCCGCAACGCTTTCAAGATCGGGAGCATCAGGAAAACTCTTCCCGGCACCCTGCCGGAGGGGAGGACCACCACCGGAAGCTTCTCCACCACCATGGACGCTACCCGGATGAGTTGTGAGTAGTCCCCCTTGGACCATGGGTCCATGACCAGTAGCTATGTGATGTTCTCCTCTCCTCTTTGTTCTTCATGGATTAGACCTCGTGAGCTGCCCTACATGATCGAGGCACATATGTAATCTTTATGCTGTTGCTTGATGGGCCTCGAACCCCTCGTTGGTTACCCCAAGTGGAAGGTATAAGATGCAGTAAGTAGAAGTGTTTTCCCTTAGCAAAGATGCCAAGGATCGAATCCCCAGAGACTCCTAGGTTCAACAAGTAGGTGTCAATTGCTACGGCGCCAGATTAGTAGCAACCAACGTGGACCTGCACACAGATACAAATAACTTTGCTCCCAACGAGTACAGAGAGGTTGTCAATCCCTCCGGCCTTGTAGTTCACAAAGGGTTAAAAGCAATGATAGTAGTGATAGATAGTTTTTGCAATAGTAAGTAAATAGCGAAAAGTAAATAGTGGATGTGATCAATGATGGTAATAGGGACCGGAGTCTCATGATGTTCACTAGTGATGTCTCTCTCCCAAAAGACGATAAAACAACTATGTGAGGTAACAAATTACAGCTGGGCAATTGACAGGACCACGAACGCAAATCAATGCTGACTACATTGCAAGAAAGGTTGAGGTTCAAAGCATGGGCGGTACGCCAAAGTAAGTAGACCAAAATCCATCAATATCTACTACTAATCATCCACCTTGAGATATCTATCCAGAACATCTCGCTGGTATTAAGTTGCGAGTCCCACCCATAGTGTAAACTCAATGCAACAGACAACTGCATTAAAAGAACTTTGCGTAAAGTAAACAATCCTTGCACCCGCGGGCACAAGCACCGTTGTTTTCCCCCTTGTGGCAACAGCACATCCCCTAGACTCATGTTTCTGTCACTCAAGCTAGTCATCGAGGGGCATGAACCCACAATCGAGCATAACGTTCCCTCTTGGAGTCACTACCTATTACTCGGCCAAAGCAATAAATAACAACGGGGAACATGCAAGAATTACTTATGAACTAAAATATAAAAGAGGTGAATCAAATATATTACTCAAGATCAATCTGAACATAATCTCATAATCCATCGGATCCCAGCAAACTCAACATAGCAACAGCATAAGGATTACATAGGT
>LR738711.1:263108778-263187521 GCA_902687465.1 Secale cereale | reverse complement strand
CCGGGAAGAGTTCTCCTGGTGCTCCCGATCTTGGAAGCGGCGGCGGCGGCGGAACAGAGATGGGATCGCGAAAAGAGTTCCTGTTCTGAGGGTTACGGAGGACCCTTTAAATATATGCCAAAGTAGGGCACTGGGGGAGTCTCGGGGGGCCCAGGCGCCCCCCCGGCGCGGCCTAGGGGGGGGGGGGGGGGCGCCCACAGGGCGCCTGGAGCCCCTGTGGCCCCCCCAGGCTGCCCTTCGGACGCAGTGTTGTTTCCGGATCGCTGATTTTTTATATAATTTTTCTGGATTTTTCTGAGCAGTTCTCGAAACGTGAAAACCTGAAATACAAAAAACAGCCAAAAACAGAAACTGGCACTGGGGTGCACTGGATTGGTAAGTTAGTCCAAATATGATCAAAAGTGTATGGAAGTGTAATGCCCAGGATGGAATTATACCTCCTACGTGTCGAGGCACGACTTAAAGGCATAAGTCCATCCTAGAATGATCTCAAGTTTGGTAATCTTTGCACAACTCATGTAAAAGAGGGATGGTAAACTTAAAAATAGTTGGCTTACAATCGCCACGTCACAGAATAACAGTACAAGTCTCAAACATCATACAATAAGATCACTACAACCCTCTAAGGGCAAAATCCAAATGTCAAAGTACCAAACTCAGATAAATAAAACAACCACAGGCGGATCGAATCCTAGTAAGAGTCTCCACTACTGATCGTCCGGGTAGCGAACGTAGTAACGACTACGCTCCTCGTCATACTCCCAATCCAGCTCGGTGCCATCACCTGGATAGCTCACGGCTGGACCTGCATCTGGTGTGAAGTAACTGTGAGCCACAGAGGACTCAGCAATCCCGTTCCCGGGTAACAGAACTATCAAAGCCTTTAGGTGAGGGAAAGGCTGAAGAAAGAAAGGAGGTGAAGGAACAACAAAGAGTCTGCAGCAGCAACTAGCACTATCTTACGCAAGAGAGAGCGAGAAGAGAAGGCATCGCGAGAAGTGATCACTAAGTGATCCTAGCTACAAGCTCACAAACATAACCCCTCCGTGTTCAACTCCCGAATCCCTATTCGGAAATTGACAGTCACGGAACTCACGCTGGTAGTGTATTAGTATCATTGTGTCAAGTTATCTACAACCGGAATTAACAAGCTCCCATCTGCCACATAACCGCGGGCACGGCTTTCGAAAGTTCAAACCCTGCAGGGGTGTTCCAACTTGACCCATTACAAGCCCACGATCCGCGGAGTCGCAACTCCAAAGTGGGAAGACCCGAGTATCCTCGGAATCCCGTGCTCACGTTAAACCGAACTAAGGTAAGGCTAATCCAGCAAATCCTCCCGGCGTGCCGACACCCTGATAGTAGCCGCGCGTATCTCGTCTCAGGCCACGACCGGATGGGTGATCCCACAGGTTTTACCAAACCTTGAGTTTCCTCGAGGTGGCCCCGCGTAACCCCCGTTTCGGACCAACACTCATGTGGAGCACTGGCCCGGGGTTGTTGATTAAGAAAAAGGGTTTATAACTCCCTATGCAAGTTTAGTTTGTTATTAGGCAAATAGTACCAATGTTGGGATTTGCTGGAAAAGACTTAGCACTTAGCGGTTTATCGAGGGGGTCCCATACACCCCAACCGTGTTAGGAACGCATAATCAAGGAACATAAAACCGGCTTATACGGATCCTAACGGCATGAGTGGAACAAAACACCAAGCAAAAGGCTTAGCCTTCCACCCTTGCCAATATATATGTGATTTCAGTTAAAGCATTTATATAGTGTGATATAACCCAACCAAACTTCAACATGGAGCAAGCATCTTCACTTCACCTGCAACTAGCAACGCTATAAGAAGGGCTGAGCGAAGCGTACTTAGCCAAGCAACGGTTTGCATAGGTAGGGTTGGTTAAACATGGCAATTGGTTACAAGTAGGAGGCTGACAAGAAGAACATGGGCATCGAGGCAAAACTATAGATCGAGACTACTAGCAAAAGACAAAGATAGTAATGTTATCGGGGTTCGGTCATCTTGCCTGAAGAGAAGAAGTTCGGATCGAAAGAAGGGTCCTCTTGCTCAAACTCGTTGGAAACCTCGTGCTCAACCTCGTTGGAAAACTTGTGCTCAACTTCCGGGTCTAAACAAGACAAACACACCAAGCACCAATCAACACGATGCAATGCGCACTCGAGAAACATGTATGCATGATGGATGCACTAGAGATGCACATGGAGCACGGAAAACATCACTCAAGCAAAACACCTCAAAACAAGATAACAACCTGATATTATTAATCTACACAGAAAAACACCCAAGTTTGATATAAAAATCGCTGAAATCGGAGTTACGGGCTAAAAGTTATGCCCGAAACAAGATTTGAGCGAAAACTGCAAATTACAGCAACATAGCATCTTGGGAGTTCAAAATAAATAATCTACAGCACCCAAAAGGCATGGCAAAGGACTTGAACATAAACTAGATATAATGTACAGCAACTAGGTCCAAAGTGCACCCCAAACGGAGTCACGGATCATTAGCAATGACCTTGGACATATTGAACTTTGAAATAAAATTCTGGCAGCAGAATTTTATTGAAAGTTTGGAGCAAAAGATAAACATGCTACAGCACCTCAAATGGACATGTGAGGACATGGATGGAAAGACAACAATATATACTTCATGGAACAATCAAAATCCACCCCAAAACTATCATGCTTTGTCCTACAACATCACACGAACATGGCATCGGAACGTTACAGATTTCAGACTTAGTGAAATTTCACTAAGTCCCAAAACAGCAACATCATCATAGCATCAAAAAGAGCATGTTTAAGACACCTCGAAACTAAACATGGCAAAGGGTAAGCACCTCATCAAAATACATATGACGGTGATCCCGAAACACACAAGCATGCATCAATGTGGTGAACACACCGATTACAACGAGCTCAACAACATGGCATTTCATAACAAGTGAAAACACAACATATGAACATGGCATCTTGCAACGATGATAACAAGGAAACAATACATCTACCATGCAACCTATCACAAGCAACACGTAGTTCGTGACGAGACGAACACGTGGACATGTCATTTGCATCGTTTGGACAAACGAGCTAAAAGATATCACATGTCAAAGGTGGCACAAAAATAACACATATCAGCAGTTTATATCATCATACACTCTTGTAACAGCAAAACAAGCCCCTAGATGACATCTAACATGCATGAGTACAACAGGTAAAACGTAGAGGGCATCTCCACGAACATCTGGACATATTACACGCACAAAACGGAGCAACAGGTAAAAAGTTATGCATGGTCAAAGTAGGCATTCTCAGATCAGGAAAAACAGGGGCTAGGGTTTGAAATCTGGACCTCTCAGATCTGGATCTGAGGAACGGGCCGGCGGCGCTACAGTGCGGCCCACGGGGAAGAGAACGGCGGCGGCCCGCGGACGGTGCGGCCCAGCCGGCGCGGCGGCTGGCTTGACCCGGCGGAGAGGCGGCGGCCCGTGTGGCGAGGAGGCCCAGAGGCCTGAGGGAGATGGCGGCCCGGTGGAGATCCGCGGAAGGGCCCGGCGGTGGCGCGGCCCGAGCGCGCGGCGCGAGCGGCCGGCCTCGGAGGGAGCCCGGAGGAGAGGGCCGGCCCGAGCGGGCGCTGCTGGCCTGCGGGGAAGGCGAACGGGCCGGCGGGAGGGAGGCCCGCGGACGGCCGGCGATCTGGTCCCCAGGACCAGCCCGGTGCGGTCGATCTGTACGGCCCAAGCGCGCTCGAAGCGATCGGCGGAGAGGAGAGAACGAGGCCGAGCGGCGGCGTTGACCCAGCGCGGGGCTCGAGGGAGAGCTGCGGCGGCGGTTTCGCTGGATCGAAGGACCCTGGATCCTACGGGATCCGAGATGATTTTGGATCTGAGAACTGAAAAAAAGGAAAAAAAGATAGAGGGAAGGAGGAAGAAGAGGGAACATGCCAAATAGACTAGGGGTCTATTTATAGCAGTTTTAGACTAGGGTTTGGAGATAGGGGTTGTTTAGGAGCCCTCCGATCTGGATCCAACGGATCCGATCGCGGGGATGTTTTTAAAAGGGCCAGACGGAGATAAAAGAATACCACAGGGGTATTTCCGGGACACGAAGTAAGGGCACTTCGGACCCACACGGACAACGGAGGGAAAAGTCAACGGAGTCCAAACGAGACGAGATTTGAGAGGCGGGTTGCACACAACAAAACAACAACACACAACACAACCTCGCGGCACACCGGTAACGAAAAACGCCCGAACAACAAAGAAGGCCTACGGGACGTCACGGACACGAGAGGGAGCTCCGGAACACGAAACGGACAACGGGAAGAAACGCCACGAACCGGATGCAACCCACAACACAGATGCAATGCAATGCACATGTCTACATGATATGAATGAATGCCACACACTCACACACAAAACGACGAAAGCCCGAAAGACAAAGAACCCGAAATGGAAATAGATGAAGCCGGAGATTTATTATATGCCCAAAAGGGAAAGTATTACATCCGGGGCATTACAGGAAGTGTATGAATATCATAGCAATATCACCCAAAACTGGCATGGAGCAAGCAGAAATTATAGATACGTTTTGGACGTACCAACATCCCCAAGCTTAATTCCTGCTCGTCCTCGAGTTGGTAAATGATAACAAGAATAATTTCTGTGGTGACATGCTATTAACCATATAGGACTTTCTCATAGTCATATGACAAAAGCTTACTGAGACAATGATTCTAAAGTAATTAAGTTGCCTCAAGAGAAAATCACAAATGACTGAAAGTTTTACAATATGAAACTGAAAAATCAAAAAGATTTGCAATGAACATGATGTGCAAACATGATAAAGTGATATCTAGCTTGCCCCCTTTAGTGATGAAAACATAAATGCAGGGGCACCTTCAAGGTTTAAGTGATGACTAGATACAATCATTTCAGAATAAACGATATCACAATCATGCAAAAGACAATGCTACTTTGGGACAATGCACATTACACTCAGAATGACAATCATGCTCTCAGTAGTTGGTGCTTTAACATAAAAGTAAAAGAGAGGTTAAGTGCTAAAGCTTTTTATTTTGAAAACATGGAAGCAATTGTGTCAACGGTAGTAGTACTTCATATGTGCCATGCATAAAACATCCTATAAGTTGCAAGCCTCATGCATCGAATACCAATAGTGCTCGCTCCTTGTCCTAATTAGCTCGGATCCCCATGGGTTATCATTGCATTGCATATGTTTTAACCAAGTGTCACAATGGGGTACCTCTATGCCACCTGTACAAAGATCCAAGGAGATAGATCGCATTTGATTTCTCATTTTTGATAGATCTCAACTTGAGGACATCCATACCGGGACAACATAGAAAATAGATGATGGACTCCTCTTTAATGCATAAGCACATTCTCATGAGAGATTGAGGATTAAGGTCCAAGCTAAAACTTCCACCATGATGCATGGCTTTGGTTGGCGGCCCAATGTTCTTCTCTAACAGCATAGTTATTCAACCCATGGTAAATCACCCTTACTTCAGACAAGACGAACATGCATAGCAACTCACATGATATTCAACAAAAGTGTGACAGTTGATGGCGTCCCCAGAAACATGGTTACCGCTCAGCAAGCAACTTATAAGAAATAAGATACATAAGCAACATATTCTTTACCACAATAGTTTTTAGGCTACTTTCCCATGAGCTATGTATTGCATGGTTAGTTTGCTTAGTACAGGTGGAGGTTAGCAAAAGACTGGGAGCGACCAACTAAGAGAGCAATGACGGTCATAATCATGCAGAGCGACAAAGCAATATTGAATCAGGCATGGTAGTTATATCGCTACTTAGAAATAAAAGATCATCAATGATTGACAGACTTTCTTTACAGTCTTGAATATGCATGAGCATACGCCAAGAGAATCGAAATAAATTCTCGAAGGAAGATATTACTAAACCATACCATATCATAGGCAAACAAACCAAGTTGGTACTCCAATAACACATTGGGAACCCCCCAGCTATTTGAGATTAACCAAAAGAAAACCTGAACTACTAAGCACCATCATGAAAGTAGCATCTTTATCATAGACACATTAACCAATGCAACGGAAGCAAACTCTCTTAATAAGGTGAGCATGGTAATTAAAGAGAGTTCAAGCAACCAACTAAATAAAAGCTCTTGGAAAGATAAGCATGAATACTAAGAGCAGAGTATGATAGTAGCTATTAAAAGACAAAGAACACACACAACATAGATAGACATGAAAATTCTATGTAATGTTCTAGGTAGAGGTGGAGCGTGTTTCTCTCCCACATAAAGGAATGCTGGGTTCCGACTCGTTATGAAAAACTAAAAAGAAAACTAAAAGCAAGACGTTCCAAGCATAGCACATAACACATGAAGTGATAAAAATATAGCGAAACGAAAGACGAACTGATAGTGTTGATGGAGAAGGGGATGCACGGGGGCATCCCCAAGCTTAGACACTTGAGTCTCCTTGAATATTTCTTGGGGGTGCACGGGGGCATCCCCAAGATTGAGCGCTTGACACTCCTGAATCTTTTTATCATCTTCCCTCGCACACTTGAAAACTCCCTTCATACACAACTCATCATAATCTGATTAGGGAGGTTAGTACCCTTAATAAAATAATTATACCTTGCTGGAAATAAGGATATTCTTGAAGTTATACTGTTTCTCAAGATTGCCAAAAGGTTTTTGCAAAGAAAAAGCAAGTTCTTAATTTGCAAAGTGAAGGTAAGGCAAAACAGGACAGAATCTGTGAAAAACAGAACAGCAGGCAGTAATTGATGTGTTCGGGATACTTCTGCAACTCAAATAAAAAAACTCAGAACTGACGCACGAAAGACAATTATATAGAGAACGCTGTCGAAAAAATTCAGACTAAAAAATGATCTGGTGATTTTATACGAATTTTTCTATCCAAGGACAGAATCTGTTTCCTGGACAGCACCTCACAACTTTTGAACTTTCTAGCAATCAGAGGCTATACTTGGCACCAATATGAAAAGCAAAGATACAATGATGATGCTACAGAAGTAAACAACATCAAGACACAACAAAAGCAAAAAATTTATTCATGTGGGCTGCCTCCCAAAAGCGCTTTCTTTTATGCCTTTAAGCTAGGCATAATGCATAGATCAAGTTTTATCAAGAGTAAAAGAATAGCTAGCCCGTACAACGGACTCAAAAGGTAACTTGACCTTCTTTCGAGGGAAGTGTTCCATCCCTTTTTTGAGAGGAAACTGAAATTTTATATTACCCTCTTTCATGTCAATGACAGCACCAACGGTGCGCAAAAAGGGACGTCCCAAAATAATTGGACATGAAGGATCACATTCAATATCCATAATAGTGAAATCAACGGGCACATAATTATCATTGACAACAATAAGAACATCATCGATCCTCCCCAAAGGTTTCTTTATGGAAGAATCAACGGGACGAACACCAAAAGAACAAGAATCATAAGGTTTCAATTTAAGCATATCATATATCCTTTTGGGCATAACAGAGGTACTAGCACCAACATCACATAATGCATAACAAGAGAAGTCATTCAAATAAATTTTTATCATAGGATCCCAACCATCTTCTAGCTTTCTAGGTATGGAGGCTTCTACTCTAAGTTTCTCCTCCCTAGATTTGATGAGAGCATTAGTGACATGCTCTGTGAAGGCAAGGTTAAGCGTGCTAGTGCGGGGATCTCTAGACATCTTGTGAAGGAAATCAATAACTTCGGTAAGAGTGCAATTATCAAAATCAAGGTCACGAGCATCAAGTAAAGTGGTAGTGGTGTCCTCAAGGTTCTCTTGTTTGGTAGCTTCTAAAGTCATAACATCACCATTAATAGGTCCATTGGGACCAGGAGTACATTGGGTGCTAAGAGTGTGAACATCCTCAACAACTTGGATAGTAGCAACAATGTGGTGGGTAGGAAGGCTCTTAATTCTTTCCTCTTCCTCCCTTTCTCTAGCCCATCTTTCTTTTAGCTTAGCCATCATCCTAATATTTTCATTAATTTGTACTTGAGTAGCATTAATAGGGATGACTTCCCTCTCCTTAAGAGGAGAAGTTTCAATTTTTAGCAATTTTACCTCATTGGCTAAGTGGTCTACCTTAAAAGAAAGATCATCTAGTTTATGTAGTTTCTCTTCTACATTCTTATTAAAGGCTTTTTGGGTAGTGATGAAATCTCTAAGCATAGTCTCTAGTTCGGTATTGGAGTTCTTGGTACTAGGATAAGCATTGTTGTTCCCATAAGAGTTAGAGGGGAACGGTCTAGAATTGTTACCAAAGTTACTCCTATAAGCATTATTGTTAAAATTGTTTCTAGAGATAAAGTTCACATCTACTTGTTCTTGAGCAATCAAAGAATTTAAAGGAACATCACGAGGATCAACAGTAGATTGCTTCGAAAGTAGAGACATGATCAAGTCAACTTTTTCATTGAGGGAGGAAATCTCCTCGACAGAGTTTACCTTCCTACCTGTCGGAGCGCGTTCGGTGTGCCATTGGGAATAGTTGGTCATCATCTCATCGAGAAGCTTTGTGGCAGCACCAAGTGTAGTTGACATAAAAGTTCCTCCCGCGGCCGAATCTAACAAGTTCCGCGAGGTAAAGTTCAAGCCTGCATAAAAAGTTTGGATGACCATCCAAGTAGTCAAACCGTGAGTAGGGCAGTTTTTGATAAGAGACTTCATACGTTCCCAAGCTTGGGCAACGTGTTCATTATCCAATTGTTTAAAATTCATTATGTTACTTCTAAGTTGGATAATTTTAGCAGGTGGATAGTATTTTCCGATAAAAGCATCTTTGCACTTGTCCCATGAATCTATGCTATTTCTAGGCAAAGACTGAAACCAAATTTTAGCTCCTCCTCTCAAGGAGAAAGGAAAAAGCTTAAGCTTAACAATATTACCATCTATCTCTTGGTACTTTTGCATATCACAAAGTTCTACAAAGTTGTTCAAGTGTAAAGCAGCAGCATCTCCAGCACCGGAGAATTGTTCTCTCATGACTAAGTTCAGTAAAGCAGGTTTAATTTCATATGAAGGTGCTGAAGTGGCAGGTGTAGTGATAGGTGTGCTGATAAAGTCATCGTTGTTGTGACTAGTGAAGTCACACAACTTGGTGTTCTCGGTGGAACCCATAGTAGCAAGCAAGCAAGATAACTATTTTTTGTGATTTTCGATAAAAAGGAACTAAAGCAAAAATGAAAGGTAAACTAACAAGACAAAAAAGCAAAGGTAAAAGATAGCATGCAACTCCCCTATCCTGAAGAGTGGAGTCCCCGGCAACGGCGCCAGAAAATACTCCTTGATGGGCCTCAAACCCCTCGTTGGTTACCCCAAGTGGAAGGTGTAAGATGCAGTAAGTAGAAGTGTTTTCCCTTAGCAAAGATGCCAAGGATCGAATCCCCAGAGACTCCTAGGTTCAACAAGTAGGTGTCAATTGCTACGGCGCCAGATTAGTAGCAACCAACGTGGACCTGCACACAGATACAAATAACTTTGCTCCCAACGAGTACAGAGAGGTTGTCAATCCCTCCGGCCTTGTAGTTCACAAAGGGTTAAAAGCAATGATAGCAGTGATAGATAGTTTTTGCAATAGTAAGTAAATAGCGAAAAGTAAATAGTGGATGTGATCAATGATGGTAATATGGACCGGAGTCTCATGATGTTCACTAGTGATGTCTCTCTCCCAAAAGACGATAAAACAACTATGTGAGGTAACAAATTACAGCTGGGCAATTGACAGGACCACGAACGCAAACCAATGCTGACTACATTGCAAGAAAGGTTGAGGTTCAAAGCATGGGCGGTACGCCAAAGTAAGTAGACCGAAATCCATCAATATCTACTACTACTCATCCACCTTGAGATATCTATCCAGAACATCTCGCTGGTATTAAGTTGCGAGTCCCACCCATAGTGTAAACTCAATGCAACAGACAACCGCATTAAAAGAACTTTGCGTAAAGTAAACAATCCTTGCACCCGCGGGCACAAGCACCGTTGTTTTCCCCCTTGTGGCAACAGCACATCCCCTAGACTCATGTTTCTGTCACTCAAGCTAGTCATCGAGGGGCATGAACCCACAATCGAGCATAACGTTCCCTCTTGGAGTCACTACCTATTACTCGGCCAAAGCAATAAATAACAACGGGGAACATGCAAGAATTACTTATGAACTAAAATATAAAAGAGGTGAATCAAATATATTACTCAAGATCAATCTGAACATAATCTCATAATCCATCGGATCCCAGCAAACTCAACATAGCAACAGCATAAGGATTACATAGGTGCCTCGATCATGTAGGGCAGCTCACGAGGACTAATTAGTGAAGCACAAGAACGGGAGGAGAACATCACATAGCTACTGGTCATGGACTCATGGTCCAAGGGAGACTACTCACGAGTCATCCGGGAGGCGTCCATGGTGGTGGAGAAGCTCCCGATGGTGATCCTCCCCTCCGGCAGGGTGCCGGGAAGAGTTCTCCTGGTGGTCCCGATCTTGGAAGCGGCGGCGGCGGCGGAACAGAGATGGGATCGCGAAAAGAGTTCCTGTTCTGAGGGTTACGGAGGACCCTTTAAATATATGCCAAAGTAAGGCACCGGGGGAGTCTCGGGGGGCCCAGGCGCCCCCCCGGCGCGGCCCAGGGGGGGCGCGCCCACAGGGCGCTTGGAGCCCCTGTGGCCCCCCCAGGCTGCCCTTCGGACGCAGTGTTGTTTCCGGATCGCTGATTTTTTATATAATTTTTCTGGATTTTTCTGGGCAGTTCTCGAAACGTGAAAACCTGAAATACAAAAACAGCCGAAAACAGAAACTGGCACTGGGGTGCACTGGATTGGTAAGTTAGTCCAAATATGATCAAAAGTGTATGGAAGTGTATGAATATCATAGGAATATAACCCAAAACTGGCATGGAGCAAGCAGAAATTATAGATACGTTTTGGACGTATCATTGCTCTGCTGAGTTTGCTGGGATCCGATGGATTATGAGATTATGTTCAGATTGTGTGTGAGTAATATATTTGATTCACCTCTTTTATATTTTAGTTCTTGAGTAATTCTTGCATGTTCTCCGTTGCTGTTTATTGCTTTGGCCGAGTAGTAGGTAGTAACTCCAAGAGGGAACGTTATGCTTGATTGTGGGTTCATGCCCCCTGATGACTAGTTTGAGTGACAGAAACATGAGTCTAGGGGATGTGCTGTTGCCACAAGGGGGAAAACAACGGTGCTTGTACTTGCGGGTGCAAGGATTGTTTACTTTACGCAAAGTTCTTTTAATGCAGTTGTCTGTTGCTTTGAGTTTACACTTTGGGTGGGACTCGCAACTTAATACCAGCGAGATGTTCTGGATAGATATCTCAAGGTGGGTGATTAGTAGTAGATGCAGATGGATTTCGGTCTACTTGCCTTGGCGTATCGCCCATGCTTTTGATCCTCTACCTTTCTTTACAGCATAATTAGCATTGGTTTGCGCACATAATCCTGTCAATTGTCCGGCTGTAATTTGTTTACCTCGCTTAGTGATGGGCCTCTAACCCCTCATTGGTTACCCAAGTGGAAGGTGTAAGATGCAGTGTTGTGGAAGTTTTTTCCCTTAGCAAAGATGCCAAGGATCGAGTCCCCAGAGACTCCTAGGTTCAACAAGTAGGTGTCAACTGCTAACGGCGCCGGATTAGCAATCAACGTGGACCTGCACACAGATACAAATAACTTTGCTTCCAACGAGTACAGAGAGGTTGTCAATCCGTCCGGCCTTGTAGTTCACAAAGGATTAAACGAAAATGATAGTAGTGATAGATAATGTTTGCAATAGTAAATAATAGCAAAAAGTAAATAGCGGATGTGATCAATGATGGTAATATGGACCGGAGTCTCATGATGTTCACTAGTGATGTCTCTCTCCCAAAAGACGATAAAAAAACTATGTGAGGTAAACGAATTATAGCTGGGCAATTGACAGGACCACGAACGCAAACCAATGCTGACTACATTGCAAGAAAGGTTGAGGTTCAAAGCATGGGCGGTACGCCAAAGTAAGTAGACCGAAATCCATCAATATCTACTACTAATCATCCACCTTGAGATATCTATCCAGAACATCTCGCTGGTATTAAGTTGCGAGCCCCACCCATAGTGTAAACTCAAAGCAACAGACAACTGCATTAAAAGAACTTTGCGTAAAGTAAACAATCCTTGCACCCGCGGGCACAAGCACCGTTGTTTTCCCCCTTGTGGCAACAACACATCCCCTAGACTCATGTTTCTGTCACTCAAGCTAGTCATCGAGGGGCATGAACCCACAATCAAGCATAACGTTCCCTCTTAGAGTCAGTACGTATTACTTGGGCAAAGCAATAAATAACAACGGAGAACATGCAAGAATTACTTATGAACATAAATATAAAAGAGGTAGATCAAATATATTACTCAAGAACAATCAGAACATAATCTCATAATCCATCGGATCCCAGCAAATTCATCATAGCAACAGCATAAGGATTACATATGTGCCTCGATCATGTAGGGCAGCTCACGAGGACTAATTAGTGAAGCACAAGAACGGGAGGAGAACATCACATAGCTACTAGTCATGGACTCATGGTCCAAGGGAGACTACTCACAACTCATCCGGGAGGCGTCCATGGTGGTGGAGAAGCTCCCGATGGTGATCCTCCCCTCCGGCAGGGTGCCGGGAAGAGTTCTCCTGGTGCTCCCGATCTTGGAAGCGGCGGCGGCGGCGGAACAGAGATGAGATCGCGAAAAAGAGTTCCCATCTCGAGGGTTTCGAAGGACGCTCTAAATATATGCTGAAGGGGGGCACCAGACGGGGCTCGGGGGGCCCTGGCGCCCCCCCGGCGCGGCCCAGGGGGGGCGCGCCGCCAGGGCGCCTGGAGCCCTGGTGCCCCCCCCCCGGCCGTCCTTCGGGCTCAAGGTAGGTTCTGGAACGCTGATTTTTTATATAATTTTTCTGGATTTTTCCTGGCAGTTCTCGTAACGTGAAAACCTGAAATACAAAAACAGCCGAAAACAGAAACTGACACCGGGGTGCACTGGATTAGTAGGTTAGTCCAAATATGATCAAAAGTGTATGGAAGTGTATGAATATCATAGCAATATCACCCAAAATTGGCATGGAGCAAGCAGAAATTATAGATACGTTTTGGACGTATCAACATCCCCAAGCTTAATTCCTGCTCGTCCTCGAGTAGGTAAATGATAACAAGAATAATTTCTGTGGTGACATGCTATTAACCATATAGGACTTATTCATAGTCATATGACAAAAGCTTACTGAGGCAATGAATCTATAGTAATTAAGTTGCCTCATGAGAAAATCACAAATGACTGAAAGTTTTACAACATGACATTGAAGCATCAAAAAGATTTGCAATGAACATGATGTGCAAATATGATAAAGTGATATCTAGCTTACCCCCTTTAGTGAAGCAAAACATAAATGCAGGGGCACCTTCAAGGTTTAAGTGATGACTAGATACAATGATTTCAAAATAAACGATATCACAAACATGCAAAAGTGCTACTTTGGGACAATGCACATTACACTTAGAATGGCAATCATGCTCTCAGTAGTTGGTGCTTGAAGAAAGAAGGTGGAGACTCGAAAAGTAAAAGAATGGTTATGTGCTAGAGCTTTTTATTTTGAAAACATAGAAGCAATTTTGTCAACGGTACTAGTACTTCATATGTGTCATGCATAAGACATCCTATAAGTTGCAAGCCTCATGCATCGAATACCAATAGTGCTCGCACCTTGTCCTAATTAGCTCGGATTTCCATGGGTTATCATTGCATTACATATGTTTCAACCAAGTATCACAAAGGGGTACCTCTATGCCACCTGTACAAAGGTCCAAGGAGATAAATCGCATTTGATTTCTCGTTTTTTGATAGATCTCAACTTGAGGACATCCATACCGGGACAACATAGAAAATAGATGATGGACTCCTCTTTAATGCATAAGCATATTCTCATAAGAGATTGAGGATTATGTCCAAGCTAAAACTTCCACCATGATACATGGCTTTGGTTGGCGGCCCAATGTTCTGCTCTAACAATATGCATACTCATTCAACCCATGGCAAATCACCCTTACTTTAGACAAGACGAACATGCATAGCAACTCACATGATATTCAACAAAAGTGTGACAGTTGATGGCGTCCCCAGAAACATGGTTACCGCTCAGCAAGCAACTTATAAGAAATAAGATACATAAGCAACATATTCTTTACCACAATAGTTTTTAAGCTACTTTCCCATGAGCTATGTATTGCAAAGTTAGTCTGCTTAGTACAGGTGGAAGTTAGCAAAAGACTGGGAGCGACCAACTAAGAGAGCAATGACGGTCATAATCATGCAGAGCGACAAAGCAACATTGAATCAGGCATGGTAGTTATATCGCTACTCAGAAATAAAATATCATCAAGGCTTGACAGACTTTCTTTACAGTCTTAAATATGCGTGAGCATACGCCAAGTCAATCAAAATAAATTCTCGAAGGAAGATATTACTAAACCATACCACATCATCGGCAAACAAATCAAGTTGGTACTCCAATGACACATTGGAAATCCCCCAGCTATTTGAGACTAACCATAAGAAACCTGAACTACTAAGCACCATTATGCACGTAGCATATTTATCATAGACATATTAACCAATGCAACGGAAGCAAACTCTCTTAATAAGATAAGCATGATAATTAAAGAGAGTTCAAGCAACCAACTAAACAAAAGCTCCTTGAAAAGATAAGCATGAATACTAAGAGCTGAACATGATAGTAGCTATTAAAAGACAAAGAACACACACAACAAAGATAGACATGAAAATTCTATGTTATGTTCTAGGTAGAAGTGGAGCGTGTTTCTCTCCCACATAAAGAACGCTGAGTTCCGACTCGTTATGAAAAACTAAAAAGAAAACTAAAAGCAAGACGCTCCAAGCATAGCACATAACACATGAAGTGATAAAAATATAGCGGAACGAAAGACGAACTGATGATGTTGATGGAGAAGGGGATGCACGGGGGCATCCCCAAGCTTAAACGCTTGAGTCTCCTTGAATATTTCTTGGGGGTGCACGGGGGCATCCCCAAGCTTGAGCGTTTGACACTCCTGAATCTTTTTATCATCTTCCCTTGCACACTTGAAAACTCCCTTCATACATAACTCATCATAATCTGATTAGCGAGGTTAGTACCCTTAATAAAATAATTATACCTTGCTGGAAATAAAGATATTCTTGAAGTTCTACTGTTTCTCAAGATTGCCAAAAGGTTTTTGCAAAGAAAAAGCAAGCTCTTGATTTGCAAAATGAAGGAAAGGCAAAACAGGACATAATCTGTGAAAAACAGAACAACAGGTAGTAATTGATTTGTTCGGGGCACTTCTGCAACTCAAATCAAAAAACTCAGAACAGACGCACGAAAGAAAATTATATAGAGAACGCTGTCGAAACAATTCAGACCAAAAAGATGATCTGGTGATTTTATACGAATTTTTCTATCCAAGGACAGAATCTGTTTCCTGGACAGCACCTCACAACTTTTGAACTTTCTAGCAATCAGAGGCTATACTTGGCACAAATATGAAAAGCAAAGATACAATGATGATGCTACAGTAGTAAACAACATCAAGACACAACAAAAGCAAA
Source organism: Secale cereale (assembly GCA_902687465.1). Lineage (NCBI taxonomy): Eukaryota > Viridiplantae > Streptophyta > Magnoliopsida > Poales > Poaceae > Secale > Secale cereale. The sequence goes on along the minus strand of LR738711.1, from coordinate 263,171,790 downwards.
ATAAAATTTATTCATTGGGCTGCCTCCCAAAAGCGCTTTCTTTTATGCCTTTAAGCTAGGCATAATGCATAGAGATCAAGTTTTATCAAGAGTAAAAGAATAGCTAGCCCGTACAACAGACTCAAAAGGTAACTTGATCTTCTTTCGAGGGAAGTGTTCCATCCCTTTCTTGAGAGGAAACTGAAATTTTATATTATCCTCTTTCATGTCAATGATAGCACCAACGGTGCGTTAAAAGGGACGTCCCAAAATAATTGGACATGAAGGATCACATTCAATATCCATAATAGTAAAATCAACGGGAACATAGTTGTCATTGACAATGATAAGAACATCGTCGATCCTCCCCAAAGGTTTCTTTATGGAAGAATCAACGAGACGAACACCAAAAGAACAAGAATCATAAGGTTTCAATTTAAGCATATCATATAGTCTTTTGGGCATAATAGAAGTACTGGCTACAATATCACATAAAGCATAGCATGAGAAGTTGTTTATCTTAATTTTAATCATAGGATCCCAACCATCTTCTAGCTTTCTAGGTATGGAGGCTTCTACTCTAAGTTTCTCCTCCCTAGCTTTGATAAGAGCATTAGTGATATGCTCTGTGAAGGCAAGGTTAAGCGTGCTAGTGCGGGGGTCTCTAGACATCTTGTGAAGGAAATCAATAACTTCGGTAAGACTGCAATTATCAAAATCAAGGTCATTAGCATCAAGTAAAGTGGTAGTGGTGTCCTTTAGGTTCACATGTTTGGTAGTTTCTATAGTCATAGCATCACCATTAATAGGTCCATTGGGACCAGGAGTACATTGGGTGCTAAGAGTTTGGATATCCTCAACAACTTGGATAGTAGCAATAGTGTGGTGGGTAGGAAGGCTCTTAATTCTATCTTCTTCCTCCCTTAGGGATGCAACCACTTCGGGTTTAGCTGCCATTTGGTTTATCAAAGTGGCTTGTGTGTGGGACATATTGGAAACTTGGGTCTCAGTGATAGTGAGTCTAGTCTGGAGGTTAGAAATCTCAATATTTATGTTCTCTAATCGTCTACTAATGTCTTGCAAGATAGCAGTATCTAGAATAAACCTATTCCAAGAAGTAATTCCAACATAAAAATTTCTAAGCAAGATAGTAGTAGGTTGCTTCTTGGTGGCTCTTTTTTGTGAATCATTAATTCTATACCAAGCATCTTTCAAACTTTCCCCACCTCTTTGTTTAAAGGTGAGAACTTCTGCCTCGTCAAAGACAAAAGGACCCGACATAATGACAACTAAAGAACGAGATAACTGTTTTTGTGATTTTTGATAAAAGATACTAAAGCAAAAACTGAAAGGTAAACTAACAAGACTAAAAAGCAAAGGTAAAAGATAGCATGCAACTCCCCTATCCCGAAGAGTGGAGTCCCCGGCAACGGCGCCAGAAAAAAACTCCTTGATGGGCCTCTAACCCCTCGTTGGTTACCCCAAGTGGAAGGTGTAAGATGCAGTGTTGTGGAAATTTTTTCCCTTAGCAAAGATGCCAAGGATCGAATCGCCAGAGACTCCTAGGTTCAACAAGTAGGTGTCAACTGCTAACGGCGCCGGATTAGCAATCAACGTGGACCTGCACACAGATACAAATAACTTTGCTCCCAACGAGTACAGAGAGGTTGTCAATCCCTCCGGCCTTGTAGTTCACAAAGGATTAAACGGAAATGATAGTAGTGATAGATAATGTTTGCAATAGTAAATAATAGCGAAAAGTAAATAGCGGATGTGATCAATGATGGTAATATGGACCGGAGTCTCATGATGTTCACTAGTGATGTCTCTCTCCCAAAAGACGATAAAACAGCTATGTGAGGTAAACGAATTACAGCTGGGCAATTGACAGGACCACGAACGCAAACCAATGCTGACTACATTGCAAGAAAGGTTGAGGTTCAAAGCATGGGCGGTACGCCAAAGTAAGTAGACCGAAATCCATCAATATCTACTACTAATCATCCACCTTGAGATATCTATCCAGAACATCTCGCTGGTATTAAGTTGCGAGCCCCACCCATAGTGTAAACTCAAAGCGACAGACAACTGCATTAAAAGAACTTTGCGTAAAGTAAACAATCCTTGCACCCGCGGGCACAAGCACCGTTGTTTTCCCCCTTGTGGCAACAACACATCCCCTAGACTCATATTTCTGTCACTCAAGCTAGTCATCGAGGGGCATGAACCCACAATCAAGCATAACGTTCCCTCTTGGAGTCACTACGTATTACTTGGCCAAAGCAATAAATAACAACGGAGAACATGCAAGAATTACTTATGAAAATAAATATAAAAGAGGTAGATCAAATATATTACTCAAGAACAATCTGAACATAATCTCATAATCCATCGGATCCCAGCAAACTCATCATAGCAACAGCATAAGGATTACATATGTGCCTCGATCATGTAGGGCAGCTCACGAGGACTAATTAGTGAAGCACAAGAACGGGAGGAGAACATCACATAGCTACTGGTCATGGACTCATGGTCCAAGGGAGACTACTCACAACTCATCCGGGAGGCGTCCATGGTGGTGGAGAAGCTCCCGATGGTGATCCTCCCCTCCGGCAGGGTGCCGGGAAGAGTTCTCCTGGTGCTCCCGATCTTGGAAGCGGCGGCGGCGGCGGAACAGAGATGAGATCGCGAAAAAGAGTTCCCGTCTCGAGGGTTTCGAAGGACGCTCTAAATATATGCCGAAGGGGGGCACCAGACGGGGCTCGGGGGGCCCAGGCGCCCCCCCCGGCGCGGCCCAGGGGGGGCGCCTCCAGGGCGCCTGGAGCCCTGGTGCCCCCCCGGCTGTCCTTCGGGCGCAAGGTAGGTTCTGGAATGCTGATTTTTTATATAATTTTTCTGGATTTTTCCTGGCAGTTCTCGTAACGTGAAAACCTGAAATACAAAAACAGTCGAAAACAGAAACTGGCACCGGGGTGCACTGGATTAGTAGGTTAGTCCAAATATGATCAAAAGTGTATGGAAGTGTATGAATATCATAGCAATATCACCCAAAAGTGGCATGGAGCAAGCAGAAATTATAGATACGTTTTGGACGTATCACTTAGCTGTTTTATCGCCTTTTGGGAGAGAGACATCACTAGTGAACATCATGGGACCCCGGTCCATATTACCACCACTGATCACACCTTATATTTACTTCCTGCTTTTATTTCCTAGTTGCAGTCATAGCTATCATTATTATCTCTTGTGTTTGATCCTTTGTAAACAGCAAGGCCGGAGGGATTGACAATCTCTCTGTACTCGTTGGGAGCAAAGTTATTTGTATCTGTGTGCAGGTCCTGTCAACCGCTAAGTATCTGGCGCCGTTAGCCGTTGACACCTTCTTGTCGACCCTCGGAGTCTCACGGGATTCGATCCTTGGTATCTTGCCAAGGGAAACTTGCCGTTACGCTACATCTCAAAACTTCCACTTGGGGTAACCAACGAGGGGCGAGAAGCCATCAAGCAAAGTTTCTGGCGCTGTTGCCGGGGACTCCACTCTTCAAGATAGGGGAGTTGCACGCTATCTTTTATCTTTGCTTTTTAGTCTTGTTAGTTTACCTTTCAGTTTTTGCTTTAGTGTCCCTTACCAAAAATCACAAAAATAGTTATCTTGCTTGCTGCTGCTATGGGTTCCACCGAGAACACCAAGTTGGGTGACTTCACTAGTCATAACAACAATGACTTTATCTGCACGCCTATTGCTACACCTGCCACTTCAGCACCTTCTTATGAGATTAAACCTGCTTTACTGAACCTAGTTATGAAAGATCAATTCTCCGGTGCTGGAGATGCTGCTGCTTTGCACTTAAATAATTTTGTTGAGCTCTGTGATATGCAAAAGTACAAAGAAGTAGATAGTGATATTGTTAAGCTTAAGCTTTTTCCTTTCTCCTTGAGAGGAGGAGCTAAAATCTGGTTTCAATCCTTGCCTAGGAATAGTATAGATTCTTGGGACAAGTGCAAGGATGCCTTTATTGGGAAGTACTACCCCCCTGCTAAAATTATCCAACTAAGGAGTAACATAATGAATTTTAAACAATTGGATAATGAACACGTTGCCCAAGCTTGGGAACACATGAAATCTCTTGTCAAGAACTGCCCTACTCATGGTTTGACTACTTGGATGGTTATCCAAACTTTTTATGCAGGCTTGAACTTTACCTCGCGGAACTTGTTAGATTCGGCCACGGGAGGAACCTTTATGTCAACTACACTTGGTGCTGCCACGAAGCTTCTCGATGAGATGATGACCAATTATTCCCAATGGCACACCGAACGCGCTCCAACAGGTAGGAAGGTAAACTCTGTCGAGGAGATTTCCTCCCTAAATGAAAAGGTTGACTTGATCATGTCTCTACTTTCCAAGCAATCTTCTATTGATCCTCATGATGTTCCTTTAAATTCTTTGATTGCTCAAGATCAAGTAGATGTGAACTTTATCTCTAGAAACAATTTCAATAACAATGCTTATAGGAGCAATTTTGGTAGCAACCCTAGACCGTTCCCCTCTAATTCCTATGGGAACAACAACACTTATCCTAGCACCAAGAACTCCACTTCTGAACTAGAGATTATGCTTAAAGACTTCATCACTACCCAAAAAGCCTTCAATAAGAGTGTAGAAGAAAAACTAGCCAAACTAGATAATCTCTCTTTGAAGGTAGACAATTTAGCCCATGAGGTAGAGTTGCTTAAAATTAGAACTTCTCCTCTTAAGGAGAGGAAGACCACTCCTATGAATGCTATTCAAGTGCAAATTAATGAAAACATTAGGATGATGGCTAAACTTAAAGAGAGATGGGCTAGAGAAAAGGAGGAAGAAGATAGAATTAAGAGCCTTCCTACCCACCACACTGTTGCTACTATCCAAGTTGTTGAGGATATCCAAACTCTTAGCACCCAATGCACTCCTAGTCCCATTGGACCTATTAATGGTGATGCTATGACCTCAACCGTAGAAGAAACTCCTATGACCATAGAAGCTACCAAACAAGTGAGCCTAAAGGACACCACTACCACTTTACTTGATAGTAGTGACCTTGATTTTGATAATTGCACCCTTTATGAAGTTATTAGATTTCTTCACAAGATGTCTAAAGATCCCCACACTAGCACACTTAACCTTGCCTTCACGGAGCATATCACTAATCCTCTCATCAAAGCTAGGGAGGAGAAGCTTAGGGTAGAAGCCTCCATACCTAGAAAGCTAGAAGATAGTTGGGATCCTATGATAAAATTAAGTTGAATAACTTCTCTTGCTATGCTTTATGTGATGTTGGAGCTAGTACCTCCGTTATGCCCAAAAGAATGTATGATATGCTTAAATTGAAACCTTTTGATCCTTGTTCTTTTGGTGTTCGTCTTGTTGATTCTTCCGTAAAGAAACCTTTGGGGAAGATCGACGATGTTCTCATCATTGTCAATGACAATTATGTTCCCGTTGATTTTACTATTATGGATATTGAATGTGAACCTTCTTGTCCAATTATTTTGGGACGCCCTTTTCTTCGCACCGTTGGTGCTATCATTGACATGAAAGAGGGGAATATAAAATTCCAATTTCCTCTCAAGAAAGGGATGGAACACTTCCCTAGAAAGAAGATTAAGTTACCTTTTGAGTCCGTTACACGGGCTAGCTATTCTCTTAATCTTGATAAAACTTGATCATCTCTCTTTGCATTATGCCTAGCTTAAAGGCATAAAAGAAAGTGCTTTTGGGAGGCAGCCCACAACGAATTAGGTTTTATTTTGCTTTTGTTGTGTCTTGATGTTTGTTACTACAGTAGCATCATCATTGTATCTTTTCTTTTCAGCTTTGTGCCAAGTTTAGCCTCTGATTGCAAGAAAGTACAAAAGTTGTGACGTGCTGTCCAGAAAATAGATTCTGTCCTTGGACAGAAAAATTCGTATAAAATCACCAGATCATCTTTTTGATCTGAATTGTTTTGACAGCGTACTCTATACAATTGGCTTTCGAGCGTCTGTTCTGAGTTTTTTGATTTGAGTTGCAGAAGTGCCCCGAAACAATTATTTACTACCTGCTGGTTTGTTTTTCACAGATTCTGTCCTGTTTTGCCTTTTCTTCGTTTTGCAAACCTTGAGCTTGCTTTCTCTTTGCAAAAACCTTTTGGCAATCTTGAGAAACAGTAGCTCTTCAAGATTATCCTTATTTCCAGTAGGGAAAAATTATTTTATTGTGGGTACTAACCTCGCTAATCAGATTATGATGAGTTATGTATGAAGGGAGTTTTCAAGTGTGCGAGGGAAGATGATAAAAGAAAATTCAGGAGGGTCAAACGCTCAAGCTTGGGGATACCCCCGTGTACCCCCAAGAAATATTCAAGAAGACTCAAGCGTCTAAGCTTGGGGATGCCCCCGTGCATCCCCTTCTCCATCAACAATTAGCAGTCCGTCTTTCGTTCCACTATATTTTAATCACTTCATGCGTTATGTGCTATGCTTGGAGCGTCTTGCTCTTAGTTTCCTTTTTAGTTTTCTTTAGCTTTGCTTGCTGTTCATAACAAGTTAGAACCCAGCTTTCTTTGTGTGGGAGAGAAACACGCTCCACTTCAACCTAGAACACAACATAGGATTTTCATGCTTATCTTCGCTATGTGTGTTCTTTGTCTTTCCATAGCTACTGTCATGTTTAGCTCTTAGTTTTCATGCTTTTCTTTTTAAAGAGCTTTTGTTTAGTTGGTTGTTGAACTCTCTTGTGTTTTCATGTTTATCTTGTTAAGAGATTTTGCCTGTTGCACTGAGTTGTGTGTCTTAACTTAAAGTAGGTAATTGAGGTTGCTATTTAATTTTAGTAGTAACTTGCAATAGTTTTGAGGTATTGCCATGAGTAATGTCTGAACTTTTGGTGTCAAGAGCTTTAGCCTATTAGTGATAGATGTCGTATTTTGGGCAATCCGTGTTTATTTTCGAAAACCTACAAAATAGTTGAGAACTTTAGCTACTAAATGGATCCCTAATCTTTGGAGGGATCGAATATTAGAGTACACTCACGTACCATGGGTCGAGGATGCGCAAGGGTAACCAAGCCCCCATACACACCTCCTCGGGGTACTTGTCTCTTTGTGAACCTCCTAATTAGATTGAGAGTTACCGATAATAAGTGCATGAGTTCTTCGGACTAATGTGAGTATTCGAAAGTTGACACTTCCACCTATCCATATTTTTCTAGCCTCTTTGGTCCCGTGCATTGCCCTTTCTCACCTCGAGAGTTGGCGCATACTTCGCCGGTGCATCCAAATCCTTGGCACGATACGCTCTGTCATCATAAGCCTCATTATATCCTTCCTCAAAACAGCCACCATACCTACCTATTAAGGCATTTCCATAGCCTTTCCGAGATACATTGCCATGCAACAGCCATCTTCTCATGACTTGATCTTCATGTCATACATGCTTTTTGCTTGATCGATGAGCCGCATGCTAGTTGGGCCTTGCCCTAATCATTGCTACATGACGCGCTAGTATCATTGCATATCCTGCTACACTGGCAGAGGCATACATTTGCATACATCATGATAGTTTCATTTTCTTTATGTTGAGTACTTTTGTAAAGTGTGAAAGATCTTCTATACTTCTTGTAATACATAGAGTGTTGCCCCTAAAGTGAGGAAAAGATCCCAAAGAGGACAAAATCAAAAGATCCCAAAGAGGACAAAATCAAAAGATCCCAAAGAGGACAAATGAGAGATAAATAGAAAGAGCCATTGAGGCCACAAAAAATAAAAAAAAAATAGAAAAAAAGAGAAAAAGAAATAAAAAGAGAGAAGGGGGCACACTACTATTTCTTTTGAGAGATCCACACTCGTACTCCATCTTATACCTTGTACTCCATAGAGATTATCATTCATGCATATAGCTATGTGGGGACCTTTACACTATAGAACTTGGCTTGTATATTCCAATGATGAGCCTCCTCAAAAGAGCTCTAGGTCTTCTGAGCAAGCAAGTTGGATGCACCCCCACTAGTTCCATTGGAGAGTTTACCTTAGCTCATATGTGCATCTGTTGCATGGCAATCCCTACTCCTCACATCATATCTATCATTTGGCTTTCTCTCGCCGATGATTGTCCTCATTGATGTGAGCCTTTCACACCTTTTTGTCTTCCCCCTCCATCATTTTTCTCTCTTTGCCATCCTAAGTGTCGACTTTCTTGCTTACGCTCATCCATTGCATGAGTGCTCAAAATATCGAAAGGGAGTGGATCATTTTGACTTGTACCTGCCTGACGGTCTGGGGATGAGTCAAGATAAGATTCCAAAGAAGACCAAGTGTGAAACTTTAGTAGATTAAGTTCTCAATAATACAAAAACTATGTTTTACTCTCTCGTATATCCCTATCCCCTTTCTTGCACGCAAACACCATTTGGAGACATTCGAGTCACGGACAGCGAGAGCTCTTGCACCCTTATGTTCTTATGTTACTTGTTACAATGCTAATATAGACTCTTGCTTGTTATGACTTGAATTGAAATACATGCCTTGATTGCTTTACTTAAAAAGTTCTTATATGGTTGGTAGCATGTCACCACAGAAATTATGCTTGTTATCATTTACCTACTCGAGGACGAGCAGGAATTAAGCTTGGGGATGTTGATACGTCCAAAATGTATCTATAATTTCTGCTTGCTCCATGCTTCTTTTGTGTGATATTGCTATGATATTTATGCACTTCCATACACTTTTGATCATATTTGGACTAACCTATTAACTCAGTGCACCACAGTGCCAGTTCCTGTTTTCTGCTGTTTTTCTATTTCAGATTTCCCCCATATTAAAAGTGCTCCAAAAATTCCGGGAAAAATACAGAAAAAATCAGCGTACAGGAAGCTTCGAGAAAAACCAAAGTGGGGCCAGAGGGGAGCCAGGGGCAGCCCAGGCGGCCAGCCCAGGCGGCCCCACCCCTGGCCGCCCTAGGGGGGCGCCTGGGCCGCCCTCTCCACTTCTGGTGACCCCCTTTGGCATATATACTCCTCGCGTCCCGAAACCCTCGAGGACGGAACCCTTTTTCACGATCTCACTTCTGTTCCGCCGCCGCAACGCTTCCAAGATCGAGAGCATCAGGAGAACTCTTCCCGGCACCCTGCCGGAGGGGAGGACCACCACCGGGAGCTTCTCCACCACCATGGACGCTTCCCGGATGAGTTGTGAGTAGTCCCCCTTGGACCATGGGTCCATGACCAGTAGCTATGTGATGTTCTCCTCCCCTCTTTGTTCTTCATGGATTAGGCCTCGTGAGCTGCCCTACATGATCGAGGCACATATGTAATCTTTATGTTGTTGCTCTGCTGAGTTTGCTGGGATCCGATGGATTATGAGATTATGTTCATATTGTGTGTGAGTAATATATTTGATTCATCTCTTTTATATTTTAGTTCTTGAGTAATTCTTGCATGTTCTCCGTTGTTGTTTATTGCTTTGGCCGAGTAGTAGGTAGTAACTCCAAGAGGGAACGTTATGCTTGATTGTGGGTTCATGCCCCCTGATGACTAGTTTGAGTGACAGAAACATGAGTCTAGGGGATGTGCTGTTGCCACAAGGGGGAAAACAACGGTGCTTGTACTTGCGGGTGCAAGGATTGTTTACTTTACGCAAAGTTCTTTTAATGCAGTTGTCTGTTGCTTTGAGTTTACATTTTGGGTGGGACTCGCAACTTAATACCAGCGAGATGTTCTGGATAGATATCTCAAGGTGGATGATTAGTAGTAGGTGCAGATGGATTTCGGTCTACTTGCCTTGGCGTACCGCCCATGCTTTTGAGCCTCTACCTTTCTTTACAGCATAGTTAGCATTGGTTTGCGCACATAATTCTGTCAATTGCCCAGCTGTAATTTGTTTACCTCGCTTAGCTGTTTTATCGTCTTTTGGGAGAGAGACATCACTAGTGAACATCATGGGACCCCGATCCATATTACCACCACTGATCACACCTTATATTTACTTCCTGCTTTTATTTCCTAGTTGCAGTCATAGCTATCATTATTATCTCTTGTGTTTGATCCTTTGTAAACAGCAAGGCCAGAGGGATTGACAACCTCTCTGTACTCGTTGGGAGCAAAGTTATTTGTATCTGTGTGCAGGTCCTGTCAACCGCTAAGTATCTGGCGCCGTTAGCCGTTGACACCTTCTTGTCGACCCTCGGAGTCTCACGGGATTCGATCCTTGGTATCTTGCCAAGGGAAACTTGTCGTTACGCTACATCTCAAACCTTCCACTTGGGGTAACCAACGAGGGGCGAGAAGCCATCAGCCGCCTCGGCGCACGTGGCCGCGGGTCGGAGGAGAGGCCCGCTGGTCACGCCGGGGTCGGAGTAGAGGCGCATAGGGTCGACGGCGACGGCGGGCGACGCAAATCGATCAAGATTAGATCAGAAAACCAAAAAGAAAAACGCCGATCAAAACGACCGGCGAGAGAGCGAAAAAATCCGGAGCAAGGGCTCGGGAAAAAGACTCTCTAGGGCAGCTGGCAAACACAATGGGCGGACGAACCCTAGGTACGGGCGGCGCGGCCCCCGACGGCGGTCATGGAGGCCGACCGCCCGGGGGCCGGCGCGCGGGTGCGGAAGCGGTGGCGGCTAGGGTTTAGGATCGATCTGATGGAAGAGACTAGGCAGCACATTATACGTCAACACTGTTGGGGAACCTTGCATGGGAAACAAAAATTTTTCCTACGCTCACCAAGATCAATCTAGGAGATGCATCTACGAGGGGAGAGTCGGATCCACATACCCTTGTAGATCGCTAAGCGGAAGCGTTCAAGAACGCGGTTGATGGAGTCGTACTCGCCGCGATTCAGATCGCCGAAGATCCTAGCACCGAACGGACGGTGCCTCCGCGTTCTTCACACGTGCAGCTCGGGGACGTCTCCTCCTTCTTGATCCAGCAAGGGGGAAGGAGAGGTTGACGGAGAGAACCAGCATCACGACGGCGTGGTGGAGATGGTGGTGGAGGAATTCCGGCAGGGCTTCGCCAAGCACTGCAAAATAGACGAAGATATTCGTGGGAGAGGGAGGGCAGCGCCGAGGCACGAACTTGTGTTGCTGCCCTCCCTCTGCCTCTCTTTATATAGGGGGGAGAGAGGGGAGGGGGCGCCCCTAGGGTTTCCCCTAGGGGGCGGCGGCCAAGCCAGATGGGGCGGCGGCCAAGGGGGGGGGGCTGCGGCCAGGGTTAGGGTTCCCCCCCCCCCAGGCGCCTTGCCCCCCAAGCCTAGGGGGTGCGGCTGCCCTAGGGGGGCCCAGCCCCCTTTGGCGCAGGTGGAGAGGGCCCAAGGGGGGGCGCACAGCCCCATGAGGGCTGTTGCGTCTCCCACTTATGGCCCATAGGGCCCGCAACACTTGCCGGGACCCCCCGAAACTCCTTTCGGTCATCCGACGACTCCCCGGTGCTCCCCGGAACACTTCCGGACTCCGTTCACTCTCATCCTATATATCAATCTTCGTCCCCGGACCATTCCGGAGACCCTCGTCACGTCCGGGATCTCATCCGGGACTCCGAACAACCTTCGGTTACCATACACTGTTCTCACTAACAACCCTAGCGTCACCGAACCTTAAGTGTGTAGACCCTGCGGGTTCGGAAACTATGCAGACATGACCGAGACACTCCCAGGTCAATAACCAATAGCGGGATCTGGATACCCATATTGGTTCCCACACGTTCCTCGATGATCTCATCGGATGAACCACGATGTCAAGGATTCAGGCAATCCCCTATACAGTTCCCTTTGTCTCGTCGGTATGTTACTTGCCCGAGATTCGATCGTCGGTATCTCTATACCTAGTTCAATCTCGTTACTGGCAAGTCTCTTTACTCGTTCCGTAATACATAATCCCGTGACTAACTACTTAGTCACTTTGAGCTCATTGAGATGACGTATTACCGAGTGGGCCCGGAGATACCTCTCCGTCACACGGAGTGACAAATCCCAGTCTCGATCCATGTCAACTCAACAGACACCTTCGGAGACACCTGTAGAGTACCTTTATAGTCACCCAGTTACGTTGCGACGTTTGGCACACACAAGGCACTCCTACGGTGTCAGTGAGTTACATGATCTCATGGTCATAGGAACTTATACTTGACATGCAGAAAACTATAGCGATAACTGATACGATCAAAAGCTATGTTTAACGTTTGGGTCTCGTCCATCACATCATTCTCCTAATGATGTGATCCCGTTATCAAATGACAACTCATGTCTATGACCTGGAAACCGCGGTCATCTTTGATCAACGAGCTAGTCCTGAAGAGGCTTACTAGGGACACAAAGTTTGTCTATTTATCCACACATGTATTTAAGTTTCCAATCAATACAATTATAGCATGGATAATAAACGATTATCATGAACAAGGAAATATAATAATAACTCTTTTATTATTGCCTCTAGGGCATATTTCCAACAGTCTCCCACTTGCACTAGAGTCAATAATCAAGCATTACAAGGTAATGAATCTAACACCCATAGAGTCTTGGTGTTGATCATGCTTAGCCCGTGGAAGAGGCTTAGTCAACGGATCTGCAACATTCAAATCCGTGTGTACTTTGCAAATGCTTATGTCCTCCTCCTTGACTGAATCGCGGATGGAATTGAAGCGTCGCTTTATGTGTCTGGTCCTCTTGTGAAACCTTGGTTCCTTGGCTAGAGCAATGGCACCAGTGTTGTCACAAAACAGAGTCATTGGGTTCAATGCACTAGGCACAACTCCAAGATCTGTCATGAACTCCTTCATCCAGACACCTTCCTTTGCCGCCTCCGAGGCAGCTATGTACTCCGCTTCGCATGTAGAATCGGCTACCACGCTTTGCTTGGAACTGCACCAGCTTACCGCTCCCCCGTTGAGAATATACACGTACCCGGTTTGAGACTTAGAGTCATCCGGATCAGTGTCAAAGCTTGCATCGACGTAACCCTTTACGACGAGCTCTTGATCACCTCCATAAACGAGAAACATTTCCTTAGTCCTTTTCAGGTACTTCAGGATATTCTTGACCGCAGTCCAGTGATCCATACCAGGATTACTTTGAAACCTTCCGGTCATACTTATGGCAAGGCTGACATCTGGTCTTGTGCACAGCATTGCATACATGATAGAGCCTATGGCTGAAGCATAGGGGATGACACTCATCTTTTCTCTATCTTCCGCAGTTACTGGGCATTGAGTCTTACTCAACTTTGTACCTTGCAATACCGGCAAGAACCCCTTCTTGGATTGATCCATTTTGAACTTCTTCAAAACTTTATCAAGGTATGTACTTTGTGAAAGTCCTATCAGGCGTCTCGATCTATCTCTATAGATCTTGATGCCCAATATGAAAGAAGTTCACCGAGGTCCTTCATCGAAAAACTCTTGTTCAAATACCCCTTCACGCTATCCAAAAGTTCTATATTGTTTCCAATTAGCAATATGTCATCCACATATAATATTAGAAACGCTATAGAGCTCCCACTCACTTTCTTGTAAATACAAGCTTCTCCGTAAACTTGTACAAACCCAAACGCTTTGATCACCTCATCAAAGCGAAGATTCCAACTCCGAGACGCTTGCACCAGCCCATAAATGGAACGCTGGAGTTTGCAAACTTTGTCAGCATTCTCTGGATCGACAAAACCTTCCGGTTGTATCATATACAACTCTTCCTTAAGAAAACCGTTAAGGAACGCTGTTTTGACATCCATCTGCCAAATTTCATAATCGAAATATGCAGCTATTGCTAACATGATTCGGACGGATTTAAGCATCGCTACGGGTGAGAAAGTCTCATCGTAGTCAACTCCTTGAACTTGTGAAAAACCCTTTGCCACAAGTCGAGCTTTATACACGGTGACATTACCGTCAGCGTCCGTCTTCCTCTTAAAAATCCATTTATTCTGAATGGCCTTCCGCCCTTCAGGTAATACTTCCAAAGTCCATACTTTGTTTTCATACATGGATCCCATCTCGGATTTCATGGCCTCCAACCATTTGTCGGAATCCGGGCCCACCATCGCTTCTCCATAGCTCGTAGGTTCACTGTTGTCCAACAACATGACCTCCAAGACAGGGTTACCATACCACTCAGGTGCAGTGCGTACCCTTGTCGACCTACGAGGTTCGGTAGTAACTTGATCAGAAGCTTCTTGATCATCATCATTGGCTTCCTCTTCAACCGTTGCAGGCTCCACAAAAACATCTTTCTGTGCTGCGCTACTCTCTGGTTGAAGCAGAGGTTCAATAACCTCATCAAGTTCTACCTTCCTCCCACTCAATTCTTTCGAGAGAAACTCTTTCTCGAGAAAGGACCCATTCTTAGCGACAAACACTTTGCCCTCGGATCTGAGATAGAAGGTGTACCCAACCGTCTCTTTTGGGTATCCTATGAAGACACATTTGTCCACTTTGGGTTCGAGCTTTTCTGGCTGAAGCCTTTTGACATAAGCATCGCAACCCCAAACTTTGAGAAAAGACAACTTAGGTTTCTTACCAAACCACAGCTCATACGGTGTTGTCTCAACGGACTTAGATGGAGGCCTATTTAAAGTGAATGCAGCTGTCTCTAACGCATATCCCCAAAACGATAGTGGCAAATCGGCAAGAGACATCATAGAACGCACCATATCTAATAGGGTTCGATTACGACGTTCGGACACACCATTACGCTGTGGTGTTCCAGGTGGCGTCAACTGTGAAACAATTCCACATTGTCTTAAGTGATTGCCAAACTCATAACTCAGATACTCTCCCCCTCGATCAGATCGTAGGAACTTGATCTTCTTGTTACGATGATTCTCAACTTCACTCTGAAATTGCTTGAACTTTTCAAACGTTTCAGACTTATGCTTCATTAAGTAAATATACCCATATCTACTTAAGTCGTCAGTGAAGGTGAGAAAATAACGATATCCACCACGCGCCGTGACACTCATCGGGCCACACACATCAGTATGTATGATTTCCAACAAGTCACTTGCCCGTTCCATTGTTCCTGAAAACGGGGTCTTAGTCATCTTGCCCATGAGGCACGGCTCGCATGTGTCAAGTGATTCAAAATCAAGAGACTCCAAAAGTCCATCAGCATGGAGCTTCCTCATGCGTTTCACGCCGATATGACCCAGATGGCAGTGCCACAAGAAAGTGGTACTATTGTTATCAACTCTACATCTTTTGGCATCAATGTTATGAACATGTGTATCATCACTATCGAGATTCAATAAGAATAAACCCCCTACTTCGGGTGCATGACCATAAAAGATATTACCCATATAAATAGAACAACCTTTATTCTCTGATTTAAATGAGTAACCGTCTCGCATTAAACAAGATCCAGATATAATGTTCATGCTCAACGCAGGCACTAAATAACAATTATTCAGGTTCATAACTAATCCTGATGGTAATCGAAGAGCGAGCGTGCCGACGGCGATCACATCAACCTTGGAACCATTCCCCACGCGCATCGTCACTTCGTCCTTCGCCAGCCTCCGTTTATTCCGTAGTTCCTGTTTAGAGTTGCAAATGTGAGCAACCGAACCGGTATCAAATACCCAGGCACTACAACGAGAGTTGGTAAGGTACACATCAATAACATGTATATCACATATACCTTGCTTGTTGTTGTTGGCCCCCTTCTTGTCTGCCAGATACTTGGGGCAGTTCCGCTTCCAGTGGCCGTTCCCCTTGCAATAGAAACACTCAGTCTCTGGCTTGGGACCAGCCTTGGGTTTCTTCACTGGATGAGCAACTGCCTTGCCACCCTTCTTAGAGTTACCCTTCTTGCCCTTGCCATTCTTCTTGAAACTGGTAGTTTTATTGACCATCAACACTTGATACTCCTTCTGGATGTCTGCCTCAACGACTTTCAGCATCGAAAACAGCTCGGCGATGGATTTGTTCATCCCTTGCATGTTATACTGCTGCACGAAGCTCTTGTAGCTAGGTGGGAGTGACTGGAGAATTCTGTCAATGATAGCCTCCTCCGGGAACACAAGTCCCAGATCAGCTATGCGGGTATAGTACCCAGACATCTTCAGTAAGTGCTCACTGACAGACGAATTCTCCTCCATCTTGCAAGCAAAGAATTTATCGGTGGTCTCATACCTCTCGATCTTGGCATTCTTTTCAAAGATGAACTTCAACTCCTGGAACATCTCATATGCTCCATGACGTTCAAAACGCCTTTGAAGTCCTCCTTCCAAGCTATACAACATGGCACACTGCACTACTGAGTAGTCATCCGAACGCGACTGCCAGGCGTTCATAACGTCCACAGAGGCCGGAGCGGGGGGTTCACCTAGCGGTGCATTTAGGACATAAACCTTTTGGGCAGCTGTGAGGATGATCCTCAGATTGCGGAGCCAGTCCACAAAGTTGCTCCCATCATCTTTCAGCTTAGTTTTCTCTAGGAACGCATTAAAATTCAGGGGAGCTATTGCGGGAGCCATCTACAACCAAAGATTTGCAAAGACATCTTAGACTATTGTTCATGATAAGTGAGTTTTAACCAATCAAATTACTTATAACTCCCACTCAAATTGACATCCCTCTGGTCATTCGAGCGTGGCATGATCCAAATCCACCAACCCAAGTCCGATCATCACGTGAGATGAGGTGGTGTCAATGGTGAACATCTTCATGTTGATCATATCTACTATATGACTCATGCTCGACCTTTCGGTCTTCCGTGTTCCGAGGCCATGTCTGTACATGCTAGGCTCGTCAAGTCTAACCCGAGTGTTCTGCATGTGCAAAACTGGCTTGCACCCGTTGTATGCGAACGTAGAGTCTATCACACCCGATCATCACGTGGTGCTTCGAAACGACGAACCTTCGCAACGGCGCACACTCGGGGGGAACACAATTTTATCTTGAAATTTTAGTGAGGGATCATCTTATAATGCTACCGTCGTCCTAAGCAAAATAAGATGCATAAAAGGATTAACATCACATGCAAATCATAAGTGACATGATATGGCCATCAACTCGTGCTTTTGATCTTCATCTCCAAAGCACCGGCATGATCTCCATCGTCACCGGCGCTACACCATGATCTCCATCATCATGATCTCCATCATCGTGTCGCCATCGGGGTTGTCGCGCGCCCACCATGCTCTTACTACTATTGCTACCGTTTAGCGATAAAGTAAAGCATTACAGAGCGCTTAATGATTGACACGCAGGTCATACAAAAATTAAAGACAACCCTATGGCTCCTGCCGGTTGCCGTATGCATCGACATGCAAGTCGATATTAACTATTACAACATGATCATCTCATACATCAAATATATCTCATCATGTCATTGGCCATATCATATCACATACATACCCTGCAAAAACAAGTTAGACGTCCTCTAATTTGTTGTTGCATGTTTTACGTGGCTGCTATGGGTATCTAGCAAGAACGCTTCTTACCTACGCAAAGCCACAACGGTGATATTCAAGTTGCTATTTAACCTTCTACAAGGACCGCCTTGTTCTATTCCGATTCAACTAAGATAGGAGAGACAGACACCCGCCAGCCATCTTATGCAACAAAAGTCACATGTCTGTCGATGGAACCGGTCTCATGTACGTGGACATGTAAACTTGGTCCGGGCCGCTTCATCCCATAATACCGCTGAATCAAGAAAGACTAAGGAGGGCAGCAATTTAAACATCAACGCCCACAAACCCTTTTGTGTTCTACTCGATAAAGCATCTACGCAAGAACCTGGCTCTGATACCACTGTTGGGGAACGTTGCATGGAAAACAAAAATTTTTCTCTACGTTCACCAAGATCAATCTAGGAGATGCAACTACGAGGGGAGAGTAGGATCCACATACCCTTGTAGATCGCTAAGCGGAAGCGTTAAGAACGCGGTTGATGGAGTCGTACTCGCCGCGATTCAGATCGCCGAAGATCCTAGCACCGAAGCAACGGTGCCTCCGCGTTCTTCACACGTACGGCTCGGGGACGTCTCCTCCTTCTTGATCCAGCAAGGGGTGGAGGAGAGGTTGATGGAGAGACCGGCAGCACGACGGCGTGGTGGTGATGGTGGAGGAGGATTCCAGCAGGGCTTCGCCTAAGCACCGCGGGAGATGAAGATGTTATGGGAGAGGGAGGGCAGCACCGAGGCACAAACGTGTGTTGGCTGCCCTCCCTCTACCTCTCTATATATAGGGGAAGGAGGAGAGGGGGGCGCCCTAGGGTTTCCCCTAGGGGGCCGGCGGCCAGGGCAGAGGGGGGCGGCGGCCAAGGGCCAGGCCCTAGGGTTTCCCCCCCTAGGTGCCTTGCCCCCCAAGCCAGGGGGGGTGCGGCAGCCCTAGGAGGGTCCACCTCCCCTTGCGCATGAGGAGAGGGCCCAGGGGGGGGGGGCGCACAGCCCTATGAGGGCTGTGGTGTCCCCCCTTGTGGCCCATTAGGCCCAGAACCACTTCCGGGACCCCCGAAACCCTTTTCGGTAATCCGCCGATTTCCCGATGCTCCCCGGAACACTTCCGGACTCCGAAACCTTTCATCCTATATATCAATCTTCGTCCCCGGACCATTCCGGAGACCCTCGTCATGTCCTGGATCTCATCCGGGACTCCGAACAACCTTCGGTAACCATGCACTGTTCTCACTAACAACCCTAGCGTCACCGAACCTTAAGTGTGTAGACCCTGCGGGTTCGGAAACCATGTAGACATGACCGAGACACTCCCAGGTCAATAACCAATAGCGG
This sequence comes from Secale cereale, assembly GCA_902687465.1. Taxonomy (NCBI): domain Eukaryota; kingdom Viridiplantae; phylum Streptophyta; class Magnoliopsida; order Poales; family Poaceae; genus Secale; species Secale cereale. The sequence continues at coordinate 263,153,070 of LR738711.1, read as the reverse complement.
GATCTGGATACCCATATTGGTTCCCACATGTTTCTCGATGATCTCATCGGATGAACCACGATGTCAAGGATTCAGGCAATCCCGTATACAGTTCCCTTTGTCTCGTCGGTATGTTACTTGCCCGAGATTCGATCGTCGGTATCTCTATACCTAGTTCAATCTCGTTACCGGCAAGTCTCTTTACTCGTTACCGTAATACATAATCCCGTGACCAACTACTTAGTCACTTTGAGCTCATTGAGATGACGTATTACCGAGTGGGCCCGGAGATACCTCTCCGTCACACGGAGTGACAAATCCCAGTCTCGATCCATGTCAACTCAACAGACACCCTCGGAGATACCTGTAGAGTACCTTTATAGTCACCCAGTTACGTTGTGACGTTTGGCACACACAAAGCACTCCTACGGTGTCAGTGAGTTACATGATCTCATGGTCATAGGAACTTATACTTGACATGCAGAAAACTATAGCGATAACTGACACGATCAAAAGCTATGTTTAACGTTTGGGTCTCGTCCATCACATCATTCTCCTAATGGTGTGATCCCGTTATCAAATGACAACTCATGTCTATGACCTGGAAACCGCGGTCATCTTTGATCAACGAGCTAGTCCTGTAGAGGCTCACTAGGGACACAAAGTCTGTCTATTCATCCACACATGTATTTGAGTTTCCAATCAATACAATTATAGCATGGATAATAAACGATTATCATGAACAAGGAAATATAATAATAACTCTTTTATTATTGCCTCTAGGGCATATTTCCAACAGCTAAACCATCAACACTTGATGCTCCTTCTTGATTTCTACTTTTGCGGTACTAAGAACCGCTAATAGCTCCGGGATCATCTCTATCCTTTGCATGTCATAGTTCATCACGAAGTTCTAGTAGCTTGGTGATAGTGTCTAGAGAATTCTGTCAACCACTATCTCACCTGGAAGATTAACTCCCACTTGGTTCAAGTGATTTTAGCACCCAGACATTCTGAGCACATGCTCACTAGTTGAGCTATTCTCCTCCATCTTTTTGGCAAATGAACTTGTCAGAGGTCTCATACCTCTCAACACGGGCATGAGCCTGAAATCCCAATTTCAGCTCTTAGAACATCTCATATGTTCCATGGCGTTCATAACGTCATTGGAATCCCGATTCTAAGCCGTAAAGTATGGTGCACTAAACTATCAAGTAGTCATCAGGACGTGTCTCTCAGGTGTTCACAACATCCACAGACAACGTTGTAGGGGTTTGCACATCGAGCGGTGCATCAAAGACGTAAGCTTTCTGTGCAGCAGTGAGGACACTCCTCGGACTACGGACCCAGTCCGCATCATTGCTTACAATATCTTTCAACTTAGTCTTTCTCTAGGATCGTATTAAACAGGGAGCTACAACGCAAGCTATTGATCTACAACATAATTTGCAAAGTCAACTTAGACTATTGTTCATGATAAGTGAGTTTAACTAATCAAATTACTTATAACTCCCACTCAAATTGACATCCCTCTGGTCATCCGAGCGTGACATGATCCAAATCCACCAACCCAAGTCCGATCATCACGTGAGATGAGGTGGTGTCAATGGTGAACATCTTCATGTTGATCATATCTACTATATGACTCATGCTCGACCTTTCGGTCTTCCGTGTTCCGAGGCCATGTCTGTACATGCTAGGCTCGTCAAGTCGAACCCGAGTGTTCTGCATGTGCAAAACTGGCTTGCACCCGTTGTATGCGAACGTAGAGTCTATCACACCCGATCATCACGTGGTGCTTCGAAACGACGAACCTTCGCAACGGCGCACACTCGGGGGGAACACAATTTTATCTTGAAATTTTAGTGAGGGATCATCTTATAATGTTACCGTCGTCCTAAGCAAAATAAGATGCATAAAAGGATTAACATCACATGCAAATCATAAGTGACATGATATGGCCATCAACTCGTGCTTTTGATCTCCATCTCCAAAGCACCGGCATGATCTCCATCGTCACCGGCGTAACACCATGATCCCCATCATCATGATCTCCATCATCGTGTCGCCATCGGGGTTGTCGCGCGCCCACCATGCTCTTACCACTATTGCTACCGTTTAGCGATAAAGTAAAGCATTACATAGCGCTTAATGATTGACACGCAGGTCATACAAAAATTAAAGACAACCCTATGGCTCCTGCCGGTTGCCGTATACATCGACATGCAAGTCGATATTAACTATTACAACATGATCATCTCATACATCAAATATATCTCATCATGTCATTGGCCATATCATATCACATACATACCCTGCAAAAACAAGTTAGACGTCCTCTAAATTGTTGTTGCATGTTTTACGTGGCTGCTATGGGTATCTAGCAAGAACGCTTCTTACCTACGCAAAGCCACAACGGTGATATTTAAGTTGCTATTTAACCTTCTACAAGGACCGCCTTCGTCGAATCCGATTCAACTAAGATGGGAGAGACAGACACCCGCCAGCCATCTTATGCAACAAAAGTCGCATGTCTGTCGATGGAACCGTCTCATGTACGTGGACATGTAAAGTTGGTCCGGGCCGCTTCATCCCATAATACCGCTGAATCAAGAAAGACCAAGGAGGGAAGCAATCTAAACATCAACGCCCACAAAACCCCTTTGTGTTCTACTCGTGAAAGCATCTACGCAAGAACCTAGCTCATGATGCCACTGTTGGGGAACCTTGCATGGGAAACAAAAATTTTTCCTACGCTCACCAAGATCAATCTAGGAGATGCATCTACAAGGGGAGAGTCGGATCCACATACCCTTGTAGATCGCTAAGCGGAAGCGTTCACGAACGCCGTTGATGGAGTCGTACTCGCCGTGATTCAGATCGCCGAAGATCCTAGCACCGAACGGACGGTGCCTCCGCGTTCTTCACACGTGCAGCTCGGGGACGTCTCCTCCTTCTTGATCCAGCAAGGGGGAAGGAGAGGTTGACGGAGAGAACCAGCAGCATGACGGCGTGGTGGAGATGGTGGTGGAGGAATTCCGGCAGGGCTTCGCCAAGCACTGCAAAATAGACGAAGATATTCGTGGGAGAGGGAGGGCAGCGCCGAGGCACGAACTTGTGTTGCTGCCCTCCCTCTGCCTCTCTTTATATAGGGGGGAGAGAGGGGAGGGGGCGCCCCTAGGGTTTCCCCTAGGGGGCGGCGGCCAAGCCAGATGGGGCGGCGGCCAAGGGGGGGGCTGCGGCCAGGGTTAGGGTTCCCCCCCCCCAGGCGCCTTGCCCCCCAAGCCTAGGGGGTGCGGCTGCCCTAGGGGGGCCCAGCCCCCTTTGGCGCAGGTGGAGAGGGCCCAAGGGGGGGCGCACAGCCCCATGAGGGCTGTTGCGTCTCCCATTTATGGCCCATAGGGCCCGCAACACTTGCCGGGACCCCCCGAAACTCCTTTCGGTCATCCGACGACTCCCCGGTGCTCCCCGGAACACTTCCGGACTCCGTTCACTCTCATCCTATATATCAATCTTCGTCCCCGGAACATTCCGGAGACCCTCGTCACGTCCGGGATCTCATCCGGGACTCCGAACAACCTTCGGTTACCATACACTGTTCTCACTAACAATCCTAGCGTCACCGAACCTTAAGTGTATAGACCCTGCGGGTTCGGAAACTATGCAGACATGACCGAGACACTCCCAGGTCAATAACCAATAGCGGGATCTGGATACCCATATTGGTTCCCACACGTTCCTCGATGATCTCATCGGATGAACCACGATGTCAAGGATTCAGGCAATCCCGTATACAGTTCCCTTTGTCTCGTCGGTATGTTACTTGCCCGAGATTCGATCGTCGGTATCTCTATACCTAGTTCAATCTCGTTACTGGCAAGTCTCTTTACTCGTTCCGTAATACATAATCCCGTGACTAACTACTTAGTCACTTTGAGCTCATTGAGATGACGTATTACCGAGTGGGCCCGGAGATACCTCTTCGTCACACGGAGTGACAAATCCCAGTCTCGATCCATGTCAACTCAACAGACACCTTCGGAGACACCTGTAGAGTACCTTTATAGTCACCCAGTTACGTTGCGACGTTTGGCACACACAAGGCACTCCTACGGTGTCAGTGAGTTACATGATCTCATGGTCATAGGAACTTATACTTGACATGCAGAAAACTATAGCGATAACTGATACGATCAAAAGCTATGTTTAACGTTTGGGTCTCGTCCATCACATCATTCTCCTAATGATGTGATCCCGTTATCAAATGACAACTCATGTCTATGACCTGGAAACCGCGGTCATCTTTGATCAACGAGCTAGTCCTGAAGAGGCTTACTAGGGACACAAAGTTTGTCTATTTATCCACACATGTATTTAAGTTTCCAATCAATACAATTATAGCATGGATAATAAACGATTATCATGAACAAGGAAATATAATAATAACTCTTTTATTATTGCCTCTAGGGCATATTTCCAACAAACACTCCCCCTCACGTGTGGCTCCCTCAGGCCTAAACATGAACCGAAAGTGGGCTGCAATTTAATTGCGCCAGCCGGGTCTTGAACTCGAGACCTCTTGGCTCTGATATCATGTTAGAAAGGAGAGATAGGTTTGGTGGAATATTTGGCGTATTGCTTGAGCCTCGTGGACATATATATATAGGAGTACAATGATCTATTTAGAGTACACGACAAACGAGAACAAATCCTAGTATATCAACACGTATATTAGCTTTGATGAAAGTTAAGTTTTGCAAACTTTGATAAAGTTTATAGACAAAAATATTAACATATACAATAACAAAACCAATGCCAGTAGATTCATTGTTGAATGTATTTTCACATCTTTTAGTTTTTTATGGTAAATATTTATATTCTTTTTTATATATTTGGTCAAACTTTACAAAGTTTGACTTCAGCCAACTCTAATGTGCGGAGTCAATAAAAACGGAGGGAGTACAGTGTATTTTGAACTGAAAACACGACATTAATTTTGGATACGAGGAACTAGACAATTAGTTACTACCTTGATTTAATCTAACCACACCGGAGTAATAACATCACAAGGTAATGATGCCACTATATTTTTTAAGAACAAACAAGACACAAATTCATTTTGCTACAGGCTGAATTCTATAAGATTGCCAAAAAAAGCACGATATACTTTACGGATTTGCGCACGATATACTTTACGGATTTGCTAATTCTAGATGAGAATTAGCACTCTCATTTATTCCTACCCCATTTGATTTTACAAGAAGATTTGTGCGAACTTTTTTGCCTTGATTTACTTTTCTAGACGAGACTTAGTTATTTTTTATCTAAATTAAATCAAGCCACATCCTATACTTTATTGAGAATGTAATATAATTGTTCATAGAAAAGGAGTGTATACCATAATTTGGTTCATCTTGTTTCATTCAAAGTTATCTATATCAGACTATCAGTGTGTAGACTTAGGCTCTGTTTGATATGGCTTATACTTCGTCTTTTGCAGATTTTCCACTTTGACTTAAAAGCCAAAAAAACTCCTCGGTAGGGTTTTTTGGCTTATGTACCAATATTGTTGTATGATAGTATAAGCCAAAAACCGGAGCCAAAAGCCGCCCATATTTAGTACGACGAATACTTACTACTCGTCAATTATTTCACCCCGCTTTTTAAGAACTAGAAACAAAAAACTTCACTAATAATAAATATAACTATAAAAAATTAAAAAGTATTATAATATTTGAGAGAATAAGGTAGATAAACTTCTTGGATGGATGTGGTGATTGCTTATTTATAAAGCGGGACGACAACTTATTTCGAGAAGAGTGAGAAAAAGATAGAAAACTAGTAGATGTACCAGTATGCAATAATACTATGGCAAGTTACATAACATCTTTATCCACGCACATATGAGTAAGCAAAATATGTTATCGTGTGAAACTAAGCTATGAATGGTGCTTGGCCAGAATCATAATAAGTGAATACATTTGATCTTGCAAACCCTTCACTATAACAAAAATGTCAATATTACACATTTTGGTCCTTGTTGACAAGATTGATGTGTTCCATTATCCTTTTGTGGTTTTCATTGTTTTTAGTTGCTAGCTTCAAATATATTGTTACATTACTTCCGGTAGTTCTTGAGAGCCTATAAGGCATGGACAGTTGCCGTTGATCGAGCTTCCTCATAACCGAAGCAGCAATACCATCCCATAGAGTTTTCACAGGAACAAAAACATTTTTCTTTTCTTTCGAAAAGGCAGCTATCCCGGCCTCTGCATCAGGACGATGCACACAACCAGATATTATTAATATTGAAAAATTCAGCAGCCAAACAAAATCGATCCAAAAATAAGGCCGCGTGTCTCGTGACAGTAACTTCAGTAGATACACTAACCTTATATATTACAAAGACACAACAGAAATAAAAAATAAACAGCTCCTAGGCTATGCCTTTAAGAAGTAATCGCTACATTGTACTCTCTCTTTCATAAATTTCGACATACCTAAAATTTGCTCCTGCCTTCGCCATCGTACAAACTGAGATGAACTTAGGTCAATTAATTAGATGGACCATCGTAAAAATGCTCTTGAGTCTGTTTGGGGATGATAGCTATCGAAGTGTTGGGGCGTGGTGTATATCAAAGAATGTCACCATATTCATGACACGTTTGGCTTACCTATGGCCGGTATATAATCATGCAGCAGGTGCCATGGGATCCGTCTATGTCCGGGTCGAGGATCCGCTGATTTTCCTTGTAACAAAAAGGTAACGTGATTTGTGGAAAAAACTTGAATATTAAATAAAGAATATAGTAGAGATTCGAAGTCCAAGTGCGTGGCTCAACCATTGGATAGGGGACACGTTTCATCGGAGATACTCGTATTTGCGTGGCGAGCAAACGCCGCTGACAGTGACACGGCGGCATGCAAAGCCGGCCGGCGACCAGGAAGGAGCAGAACATCGGCGAAGCCTGCTTGCGTGGACGCGTTACCCTGTGGACGCGTCGGCACGTCAGCTGATGAGAGCTCGGCCTCCTCACTTACGGCCACACGTGGGCGGTGGGCGCGCGGCTCGCTCGGAGACTCGCCGGGAACTCTCTCTCTCTCTCATTTGTTTTCCCCTCTCCCTCTCTCTCGTTTGAGGAAACTCGCCGGGAACCAGGCCGGGGCAAGAAAAACGGAACAGGATCCTCTAGCATCACGAAGGGATGTTAAGAAAGCTACAATACCCTAACATTTCTTGTTCACATCCATATAATTAAGGTTAAAATGACATAAATTAATTTGCAAATTATGTAATCTACAATATACATTTACAAAAATTACATACAAACAAAATTATGATGTAATAAAATCAATTTAACATTTATTTCCTATGAACAGTAACTTTCTACGGTACATATCGCTACAGTAACTGTGACAACATTTTTCTATTTTACACTGAATTTGCACTGTAAGTTCGTGACATCCCTTCGTGATGTTAGAGGATCTGTTCCCAGCAAAAACAAGCTGCAGACGCGCTTCGGGCTGGCTCATGGCGCTTTGTCTTACTTGCTCTCTATACGAGATATCCGGCCCGAATTTCACTATTTGCCCCAAAAATTTAATGGGACTGTCTAAAAATAATTTTATGGGGATTCAGAGAGTTTCGATAGCAACTAGTTGAAGAGGGCTCCTTCGGGAGCCTCATAATGATAAGTGTCACTTGACGCGCTCTCAGCCACCAGTTACCTGTCGCGCTCTGGCGCTCTCAACGGATTTATTTTTATTTTTCCGCACACATTTTTGCCTTTTTAAATGGGTTTTTGACGTTTCAGTTTTTCACCGGTCTTTCTTAATTTTTGCACACACAAAATCGCGGGAAAACTATTTTTGCATGAAAAAACGCATTTTTCCGTTCTTCCGCGAGAGGCACGACCATGGCTCTCGGAAATGGAAAAAACACGTTTTCTATTTATTTTTCTTCCGCCGGAGGCACGGTTTTGCATCCGCAAGATGCACGTTAGGGCTTTCGTGAGAGGCACGACCATGAGTCTCGAAAATGAAAAAAATAAAGTTTATTCTGTTTTTTTCTTTCGTTGGAGGCACGGTTTTGCTTCCGCGAGATGCACATTTTTCCTTCCGCGAAAGGTACGACCATGACTCTCGGAAACGATAAAAAATATGTTTTCTGTTTTTTTTGCTAGAGTCACGGTTTTGCTTTCGCGAGATGCACATTTTTGCTTTTGAGAGAGGCACGACCATGACTCTCGGAAATGATAAAAAACGTGTTTTCTATTTTCTTCTTCTTTCGCTAGAGGCACGGTTTTGCTTTCGCGAGGGGCACAACCATAATTCTCGAAAATGAAAAAAAATGTGTATTCTGTTTTTTTTCTTCCGCGAGAGGCATGGTCTTGCTTCCGCAAGAGGGACGGTTATGCTTTCGCGAGAGGCACGATCGTGCCTCTCGAAAACGCCAAAAAAGGTGTTTTCTATTTATTTTTCATTCGCGAGAGGCATGGTTTTGTTTCTGCGAGAGGCATGGTTGTGCTTTCGCAAGAGGCACGACCGTGCCTTCTCGAAAACGAAAAAAATGTGTTTCCTATTTTTGTCCTTTCGCGAGAGGTACGGTTTTGCTTCCGCGAGAAGCACGGTTCTGATTTTGCGAGAGGCACGATCGTGCCTCTTTTGAAAAGAAAAAAAACGGTACTCCTGGGTCGTTTTTTTGTCCGGTTTTTTCGTCAAAAAAAAAAAGTACGTCAAACCTATTAACATGGGATATAGTTTTGAAGATCTTGACGCGATAAATCCAACGATAAAAATGGTTTCAGATTTGAACGCACAGTTTAATGGATAAAATATTTTGAATAAACGAATTCTACGAAAAAAGAGAATACTACCGGGTTGCAACAAGTGGCATACATACATCACGCCAATTGTCACTACCTAGGAAGGTGTGAGTGATCTTTGCGAGGAGTACTCCACAATTAATGATTTCAAGGAGTTCCTATTAGGCACGTTCAACGTCAGGGAAGCTTCCTGGCGCCCATGCGCCATCACTCGTGGGCCGGCCCATCTAGCGAGTGCTCGATCGCATTCATGGTTCACTTGATCACATTTACTGGTTGACATTGGCAGTTGATCAGTCAATGGTTGACTTTCAAAATAAAATTGCAAATAATAAAATTATCATGAATTAAAAAATATTCACGGGTTTAAAAAAGTTCACGAATTCGAAAAAAAACATCAATTTGAAAAAGTTCATCAATTTGAAAAGCACATTTATACTTTCCAAAAAGTCAAAAAACATAGTTGTGTGAAGTACAATTGTGATTCCCGAAATATTTGAAAAGCACAGTTATGCTTCCAAAAAGTAAAAAAGGACAATTGTGCTTTTTTCGGTTTTTGTTTTTTTTTGCTTCTGATTATTATTATTTTGAAAAGGGTCCATCCAAAGCAATTAACATGAGATCTATTTTTGAAGATTTCAACATGAGAAACACAACAAATAAAACGATTCATGATTTGGCCGCATAAAAAATTACAAAAAAATATGAAACTTTCTGATTACGACAAGTGTCACATATAGGGCACCACTTATCACCACGAGAGAATGTGAGAGTGACATTTGCAAGGGATATCCTCTAACTAGTGATTTCAAATTTATTGTGACTTGTTTAGCGTAAAACTGAGGAGTCGGCCTTTTAGTGTAAAAACTAGCTTTTTCATGTTATCTATAGAGAACGACTTAACCAACCTTCCAGCGCGACCATATGTGCACCGTTGGATTTTTGGTCCAAGCATGGCAGGCGGATGATGTTGATGAATGGCGATGTCATTTAACAAGACACGAAATAAACAAGACGCGTTTGCTCCATTCACCAACTCAACATGGCAATAACAATGTCGCATTTCACTTAGTTTCTCCAACTATGACAACCAATCATCTACATAATTTAGCCACATACAACTAACTGTTTCAGAGGGTGACATTGAGCAACACACATTAATTTAGACAATTAATGTATACCTAGCAATTAGTCAATGAAAGTCAATTCGTTCTTATTCCTGTGCCATAGCCTTGCCAACGACGCCCTTCACAGGCAAATGCTCCGTCTCCTCAACGGCCCCCGATGACAAAGGCGCCATGGGGAGGGCATCATATGCACCCCCAATACCATTATGCCTTCGACCTGTCCCCATACCAACATTAACAGCGCCACAATCAACCGCATACCTCTTTGCCACCCCGAGATGCAACCCAGACACAAAAGTTGCTGCAATCAAGCAATGCACTGACAACATGACATCCATGACCGCAATGGCCTGTAGCCTAGCTTCATCAACATCACAACGTGTGGCTGGTGCGAGGGTTGTGTCCATCAGCTGGTGGCAACCCGCGGGGACGCATGAGTCAACGTAAAGGTAGAGGCCGCTTTGGAGAGCCCAGAGGCCACCAACGGTACCGACAAAGGTAAATAACGTTTCCGCCAACAAGTGGTGGGTGGTTCTGGATTGAGACAATGTGGAGACTAGAGAAGTAATGGCGGCAGTGACGAGGAGGAGGGCGGCGATGGAGAGAGTGTGAACCTGGAGATCAGATGCGGGGAATGCATCAGCGAGAAGACCCACAGCACGGGCTTGGAGGAATAGAGGGAGGGACAAGAATAAAGGGCGCAAGAGTTGGAGGTGGTTGGCCGGGAGGAAGGGTAGTGGGAGCAGAAGGAGGAGGGGAGGGAGGAGGGTGAATGGGAGTAGGCGAGATGTGGGGGTGATGGGAAGGAAGGGGAATGGGAGGGCGCCGAGGACGGGGAGTATGCGAAAGAGTGGATGATGGAGGATGCGAAAGCGGTGGTTGTTAGTGTGCGCGGGGGATAGGTGCGAAACGGAGGAGAATAATAGGTGGGAGAGGGAGGAGACGATGAGGGCGAGGGAGAGGAGAAGGTGGCATGCGAGAAACAACATCTCCGCCATCTGGGTCAATAGTGGGAGGGAGGAGAGCGCGGTGGTGGATTTGGGACAATGATGAGAGAAACGATGGGTGGGCATGGCATGGTGGTGCGGGGAGGCGGTCAACTTTGCCCATGAAATACGGAGGTAGATTCGGATTGCCGGGCTAGAAAATGATGGGTGGCCATGGCGTGAGGTGGAGCTTGTTGAATTCCACATCAACTATTTCCTCTGACTCCCAAAAATAGGCGCACAATTTTGGGCTCGTGGATGAAGGAGATCCAAACTACAAGTATTGTTACCATTTTACCCCTACTTAATTAGCCCAAGACCTTGGTGCATGCATATACCAAAAAGGCTTTACACCCCTCTTTATACATAAAGCAACATTGGCGCATGCATAACATCTGAGCCTCACATTACTTAGTCGGTGCATGCACAACTGGTACAGAAAGTGTCGAGTCACACATATTTGTTCAACATGCAAATGTGCGCTTTGCCAGAACATTTACTCTTTCGGACGGGTCAATTTAGTTTATTGGTATATCCGTATATGTGGGCAAATGACACAGGGGAACATTTTATTTAGCTGCAAGGCGGAAGGGTCAATATCTCGGTAGAAGTGGAGACCATTTTCCTTTGACATTGTCGAGAAGATGGATGCAATGCATAATAAAAAGGAGGATGTCGGGTCGACGTATCCATGTCCAGTGGATCCTATGATATCGATAAAGGTAGAAATGATGATTACGGTGAGAAGGTGATGGAGACAAAGTTTGAAGATAGGGAAAGTGCCACACATCCGATCTATTAACGCGAGGTTCCCCATGGTCAGCACCAAATTTCGATGGTGTTGCATGATGTACCTAACAACAATATGGTGAATGTACATGGATTTTTATAACATGTCACCTCACGTTACCAAATGGTCACTGGGCACAAATTTTACCCAGTTTTGTGGCCTCGTGTTGCGAGTAACAACATGTAAGTGCATCTAGTGCCCTTTAGTGATTTCGATATATTGAAGACTTATAGGGTAAGAGAATAATGTGTTTGTGAGTGTACACAGGTACTATAAGTCTATGAGGAGTTTGATATTTACGAAGAAAGTCGACCCCTAAAAATGTATGCCTTAAGTTGAAGACTTTGGTTTTCTTGAAGACTTTGAAAATGAGGAAATTGGTGTGACCTTGAAGACTTGGATATTAATGCGAGGATTATGAAGCATGAATAATTTTGTTTTTGTAATTTTTCATTTTCTCTTTCTTGAGTAATAGGAAACACCGTACTGTTAAAGGGGGTCGAGGTAAATCTAAGGAAACACATTTTCATGTGATGCTCATCTCAAAGCCTAACTTACCTAATCCTTACGAGTGAAGCCATTGGAAATCTCATACAGTTCATTCAATTTCTTCAGTGACAGAGACGAAGTTCTTCTGTTCACTAAGGAATTTGTTCTAACCGAGGAGTTAGGAATTCGCCAGTGCGGATTGCCTACATGTGAGGAACATGATATCCTTTAGGAATTTGAGAGCTCAAATTTCCGACCATTGCTGTGCTAGGCGCGAGTCGTCCCAAAATATCCTATCCACCTAACGGTCATATCATTGAAGGGCATTTATGTCTTATAATGTCGGGCTGATCCCTAGGCTATAAATAGCCGCCCCTCAACCACTAGCTGGTTGGCTGCTCTGAGAGAAACTAACACTTGTCATTAGAGCAACCCATCCTCCGAGGACTTTGAGCGAAAATCATCAAGTGAGGAAAAACCCAATACCCCAACACCTAAAACCCAAAGTGATTGAGCATCACTGAAGATATTGTTCCTGTGTGGAACCGATGCTTATTACCTTTGAAGACTGTGCATCTTCCAGACGGTTAGGCGTCAATGGTCTAGAGCATCCAAGAGGAATTGTGGATCGCCGGGTCACCAAGTCCGTGAAGGTTTGGAAGTCACCTTGAAGACTTACCATGAGTGATTGGGCGAGGTCTGTGTGACTTTGGCTCAAGGGGAATACGGTGAGGACTGTGTGTCCGGGACTATGTGTCCTCAGGTTTGAATACCTAGCCGCCCTAACCAGACGTACAACTATCACATCAGTTGGAACTGGTCTACCAAATCATTGTATTCAGCAAGCCTACTGGTTCTATTTCCCCAACCCTTTGATTTACTCATTCATGTGTTGATGAACTTGATTTGTACTATTTGAAGACTTTGACTGAAGACTTTCTCAATTTCCCCAATCCTATTTCTTCAGTATTTTGTCTTCAGCTTGCTTATCCTGTTTACACGCTACTTGTGCTCTGTGTATGCTTTCATTTCATCATGATGACTATGCTACTGCTTTGTTGTGTATGCACCTGAGTATCTATTCCTCCGCTTGTAGTTCATTGCTTAGGAAATTCCTTAGTGGAGAATTTGTAAAAATTGCCTATTCACCCCCTCTAGTCGATATAACACGCTTTCAATTGGTATCAGAGCAAGGTACTCCCTTGTTCTGTGTGATTTTGGTTTAACCACCTGGAGTTTTAGTTACGTCGACTGTAGGCATGATCAAAGTCTCAGCTGGGTGTCCCACCTTTGATGGGATGAACTACCCCCACTAGAAGAACAAGATGCGCATGCATCTTGAGGCAATTGACAACGATCTCTAGTATGTTGTGGAAAATGGCGTTCCCTCCGTCTCACCCTCTGTGAATGCTGCTGATGTGAAGAGATTCAAGCAACTCGACTTGCAAGTGAAGAATATCATAAGTGGCCATCTGAGCAAATGACAGTATGGCAGAGTGAGTGCTTTGGAGACAACAAATCTTATCTGGGACAGGATGTCCACGGTCAACGAGGGAGTCTCAACTCAACGTGACTCTCAAGTTGATGTTCTTTGCAATCTCTTCAATTGCTTCAAAAGAATCGACAACGAAAACATCGATCAAACCTTCGATCGCCTCACTGACATCTCAAATGAGCTTCAAGCACTTGGTGCTACAAACATCGCTGACCATGAGGTGGTGAAGAAATTACTGAGATCACTTGATTCCTCATTCGACACTCTAGCACTAATGATTCAAGAACGTGGAGACTAGAAGTCACTTGATCCCGCTAATATCCTTGAGAGATTGAGCACTCATGAGTTCCAACAAGTTGAAAAGAGAGATATCTATGGGCCAAGCTATGGAAGATCACATGGACTAACGGCCAAGGCAGTTTCCTCATCTGAAGGAGAAGATTCTGATAGCAGCCATGGTGATCCTGAAGAACTAAGCCAAGAGCTAGCAACGCTCGTGAGGAAATTTCAGAAGTTCTCATGACGTGGTCGATTTGGAAAATCTTCAAGAGGTGATGACGTGAGATCAGATTCCTCATCTCACGATTCCAAGAAGAGGACTTGCCACAAATGCAAGAAACCTAGTCACTTTATCACTGATTGTCCTCAGTGGGCAAAGGAATCTAAGAAGAAGAAATACAAGGATGACAGCTCAAATGACTCGAAGAAAAAGAAGAAATCTTTAAAGTCCTCATCATCAAAATCTTCAAAGTCTTCCTTCCACAAGAAGAACAGTTCCAAAAAGGCTCAAGCATTCATTGGCAAGGAAATGGACTCAGAAGCTGAATTTGAAGAAAATGAGGAAGAGGAGGAATCTAAGGAGTCAGACTCTGGTGTGGCGAGCCTAGCTCTCGCTACCGTATTCATCAGAAATTCTATCTTCAACAGTGAGGAAAATAACTTCCCCAACACTGCTAACGACGGCAACAATGACTATGCTCCCACCTATTGCTTCATGGCAAAAGGTGCCAAGGTACTCAAACGTCCCTCCCCTGATTCTTGTGAAGATGAATTTTCATCCTAGATAATACAAACTTGCTAATATTGCTATTTAGATATATTAAAACTGAGCACCCTCCCAGCCCTCTCAGGCCATTAGCATTCTTGGCCGTTTGATTTTGTGTCTGGTCATCTCTGGCCGTTGGATACACGTAGCACGCACCAGCACCTGCGAACTGGGCCAGCTGTCCTTTATGGCCGCTACTCTAGCAGCTAAATTGGGGGCCTCTGGTTGATTGGGCTGGCCTGTAGTGTGTTGGGCCCATGTACACACACGAACCCATATGCTCGCCGTGCTTCCTTCCTTCGATACTCCACGCCTCTCTGTCTCTCCAAGCGCCTCCTCCTATGCCGGATCTCTCCCCTGCCACGACCGCAACCCTCCCGCTGCCGCCGCACTGACCACAATCTCGAGCGGTGACGGCGTGACGCCCAGCCTACACCATGGAGTATCGAAGGGCAGAGTGGACGCACACCCTCGACGCCGTCCTACCTCGCGGACCTATCGAGAACCCTAGCGCCACCATGACCATTTTTCCCGCAGGTATCTTCGCACCACTCTCCCTTCGGGTTGCGCCCCGCGCGCTAGGCGCTAGCTTCTGTGTCCTGTTCGGAGGTCTGACACCCACAAGCGGCCACAGTGGAGTCAGGTCCCGTGAAACCCTTGCGTCGCCCGGCGTGCCGACGATGAGGGCGACGGCGAGCACCGGTGAGCGCAGTGCATGGTGCACCAGGCTGGATTGGCGGCAAGAGCGACGACCACGGGACGGCTTGGGGAGCTCCGCGCACATTTACGGCGAGCGCATCCAACGCCAACAAATGGAGGCGAGCCTTACCGAATCTCTCTCTCCCTCCCTGCCCCCCCTGCCCTGAGCCCCCCGATTCCTCGGCGAGGTATGTCATGGCGGCACGTTTTCTTCTTCTTATGCAACAAGACACGAGGAGACACCAATTTTCTGCAGTCTCCCCCACTAAAAACTTCTACAACACTGCATTAAAATAGTTATTCTTTCCCATGTGATTATTTGTGGATTTTATCTCCAAGAAACCATTTGCCTGGATTAAGTTAAGAAAATGATGGCAGTAGTTGGTCGAATGGCCGAAGTAGTAAGTCAATTTGGTTCATATATGCTTTAAATAAAATTGTGTTCATAGATCATTTGTATGCGCTTAGGATGCATACATTCATTTTTTAACTTCACAAAATGATGTTGTGAGTATAAATTTATATCAGCCAGAGATAGTGATATACTAGGGGTTCTAATCTTTCAATTCATAGGTGCAGAAATGTTATTGATGCATCTGAGCTGCTCTATGACTATCCGATTGTATTTTAGTAAAACTCTAAAATTGTATAAACCACAAGTACTTTGAAAATTTATGTAATTGTACAGGTATGCAACTAGGCTTTTGGTGTTTAATTGCAATCAAAAGAATTGGTACTATTGTTTTGATGAAAACATGGATATCCATGGCGCCAGGACAATTTTTGTAGGAGAGTTCTCTATTGGGGACGGCCCAGGACGTGCATTGCTTTGGGGGTGGGGGTGAGGCGAGGATTTGAATGGCTGCTGGACAGGTTCGTTCATCTTCACCCATCAATTTTCTACATGTCAAGAAATCCGAACATGAAGTTTTCAAACTTGAGTAACTTAATTTTGTTTGTCCAAATGAGAATCGTGTAAGTCGTACAGAATTCCTGTGGTTTCTTTACCCAACTCATCTTACAGATAACCTAGACTGATTGCTTAATTGATTCTGTTCAGGGAGAAAATATACAGTCCATTGTTACACTATTGAGGCTAGCATCAAACAGGAGGTTGTCCATGTTAAAAAGTGCCACAAGAATGTAAGCCCAACTGAAATCAACCACAACTTCTTTCAGGTATTCAAATTATGTCCTCTCATAAACCCAGTGATTAATTTGTCGATTATCTTCTGAAGATATGGGTTCACCAAGTACAATGTTCATCTTATCAGTGTTTGCTCCTAATTTGTTCTCTAGGGAACCCTCTCCTTAATTAAGGCGGGCTGCCCTTAGTTTTATTCTAGACTTTACTGTCAATGAAAATTGTCTTCTTACCGCAATCCGTCCATTCTGCAATCTCTTTGTGCTTAGGTTTCTGTTCCCTACACATACATCATATTTAGAGCATTAGAAGACATCAATAAATAAACGGATCAGAGAGTAGAAGTCCCAGGACCAGTACCGTTTAAGCTATATGAACAGTTTGAACACATTGATCATGTTGTAATATTTTTTCTGCTCCTACCCTGCAGTTTGTCCGTAATGTTTTAGTTTTCTTGCCCATAAGACATACCAGACATAATTATTACCTTGGATACACCGTTTTTGTTTCACTCGGTCCAAGTTAATCGAAAGAACTTATACAATATGTCAGTCTGTTTATTTCTGAAATATCAAGATGGTGTTTTCACTTACCATTATGTAATATACACAATGTTGAAGTTTTACTTGCTCATATGTGTGGTGTGAGGCATTTCTATTTCCTTTACGGTTCTTTTCCTATTTGTAGGTAACAATAAAAAGTTGAATGCCAAGATAAACGCACATGCATTCTTATTTAGAATAAAGGCCCCCTTGGTTCTTAAGATATTTAGATGAGTGGTTGTTCAATATTCTGTGGGTCTTTCATTTCTAGAATGACCTTTTCCTTGCATTATATTGTAGAATAATCAGTTCTTACATTTTCTTGGGATTCATGCAAGTTTAATGCTTGAAGTGATCTGCATTTCTACAGTTATTGTTCAGGTACCCATGTGTGCATTTACTTGACTGTTAAATGCTTACATTCGAAAATCAATGTCATTTTGGTTTGCTGAAAGCAAATAGCATATGCTCCATGGAGAAGTTTCTTCTGCTTTTTTGGATCAGCAGACACCATTAACTAATTGTGTGCCTACCTGTGTTTTGATATATTACTATTGTTAGACTCAGTTCAAACACTTTTTGCAAGTTTGATATATGATATGAAAGATGCTGGGTGACTTCTTTTCGGCAGCTCTACACATGTTGATACTCTCCTATCGAAGCTGGTGTACTAAAATGTCAATAAGTGAGAACTTCTAAATATGCAGTGTGTTCTATGTAATTTAGTTGCATGCCATGTTGAGAACTTGCTTTCTTGGTTCTTAATTTCAGGATTTATTGAGATGCAGCCATGTTACTTTGCCTCTAATATTTCCACACATGTTTATTTTCTCTACCCACATGCTCCTGTTCCGCGTGACTAGATGTCCAAAACATTGTCACCTCAGTACCAAGGAAATACAGATCGTTATCATCTAGATGATCTTTATCTTAACTTCAAGGTCAACCTCAACAGTCAATGGGGGGTTATCCCTAATAAAATTTAAATGTCGAAAATGAAAATATAGTTAGATCATGTTTCTCTAGGTAAGCAATGTCATGATTTGAATGCCAAAATTATTTAATTCCAAGGTTGTACTGTGTGTAAGCTTACCCAAGTGCACTCATCATCTACGTTTGTGATTATGAACATGATTTTCAAATCTCACTAAGCTTGGAAAGGCTACAATGGTTGCCCAAAGTAAGTTTTACATTGGTATTATATTGTTAGTACATTTGCATGTAAAATATTTTGTGTTGTGATGTTTGGTATTAAATCACATTTCCTTCCTCTTCTGCTATATTGCAGAGTTCAAGGCTTCTTGACAAGTGACCATAACCAATCTTCAGGGAAACTGGTTGTTGCTTTCAAGTACGGTGACTGTGAAGGATTGTTTCTCAATCAAGAGTCATTAATTATCTTGACCATGTTGTATGTCTTTTGATTTCTTCAGTTAAAAGGTCAACAATTGCTGAATTGTGTCTTCTATGCTGCACTTATTATTTCCATACATGTAAACATAGACAAATGAATCATCAGTAAATGTAGACAAATGAATTCTATCAGTAAACATAGACAAATGGATTCCACAACTATGTGAGCTTTCTTAACTAGATATTGTTACTAACGAATATTCAACTCTTCTGTTACTTAAAAGAAATGTACATATACAAATACATGTGTCAATTCCTATTATTCTACTATCAAAATTGACGGGCGCGGCAACGCGCGCCATCAATGATCTAGTTAAACAACAAAAGGCCTTGGAAAAGGTTCAAAATCAGCTAGTCAAAAGCGATGACCTGTTGGGTGAAGAATTGGATCAAACTAAAATCTTGACTGATAATCTTTAGAGACTATAGTCTAAGTTTGATAACCTTCAAGGTCTTCATAACACGCTCCTAACCGATCATGAGAAGCTTTCTTATGAATTTCTTCAAAGAAAGCAAGATCTTGAAAAGCTTAGGGTGAGTTATGAAGATCTTCAGAAGGAAAACGATTCATTACTTGCTAAAAAAATCAATTTCGCTCAGGAAGAATTCATTCCACCATGTCTGAAATGCATTGAACTTGAAACTACTAATTCTTCACCTAAATGTTCAAATGCTTCTAGTGCTGCAAATTCTTCAACTATTTCTATGGTGAAAATTTCCTCAACCGAGGAAACCACCGATGCTACTAACAAAAATGCAGGGTTGAAGGAATTGTATGTGACAGGCATGTACAAAAGCCTCAAAGGTCATCAGACTCTTTGCGATGTGCTCAAAAAGCAGATCTTGAACAAGAACCATAGAAAAGAGGATATTGCCTTAGAGAGGAAACTCAATGCTGATGGGACCTACTGGAAACCTGAGCAGTATCCCAAAACCTCATGGGTTGCTGCAAAAGGACCTCCCGTAGACCCATCTACTTTGTCAGGTTTTACTTGTGAATCTTCACATTCATTTGATGAGTCATTTGAATCCAACTATAAACTGTTCAAAAATCAGAATGGTGAAGTATTTGCTAGATATGTTGGAACTAACTGCATGAATGCCCCCCCTATGAAGAAAATCTAGGTTCCAAAAAGGCACCTTGAAAATCTTCAAGTGAATGTCTTGACATCACCTGTGAAGAATAGCAACCCTAGATCAAAATCTTCATATGGATCCAAGTCCTCATATGGACCAAATTCCTCATATGAGCATCATCGTGCTAATGCTTCTGTTTCGCAGGGAAAGTCTAAGGGTTATGAATATGTGCATCATTCTTCAAATCATTATGTTCATAAGTCCTTGAAGAATTTCTCCGCTTACTCATACTCATACTCTAACCCCTCGCCCGTGAAACGAAATGCAGTGGCTTCAATGCCACCTTTTTCATATGGAGCTCGCAGAATGATGAACTCTTTTCCACACCTCCAGATGTGGGTGGTTAATAAAAATAACTAATCTCTTATGCAAGTTCAGGTCTCCAGACAAACTTAAATGTCTGAAGAATTTGCTGGAGACCTGAGAATGCTTGAAAGGACGCAAGCTAATCATGAAAAAATGATTCATTCATTTCTCACGTCCTCATCCTACTACATATATTGCTCTTATTGATGAAATTCATTCTGATGAATTTGATGTAATATTCTTCACTATGAAGCATATGAGTTTGTAAGATGCACTAATTCATCTACAGGATGAATTTCTCGAAGCTACCGAGTGGGTCCTCAATAGTGGATGTACAAATCACATGACTGGTGACAAGAACCTATTGATGTACTCTGCTTTATCTCCATCTCATCTGAAGCATATCACCTATGCTGACAAAGGAAAAAAGCAAGGTATTGGGTCTAGGTAAGGTTGCAATCTCAAAAGATCGACACATGGACAAAGTCATGCTTGTCGAGTCTCTTGGATTCAACCTCATGTCTATCTCAATGCTTTGTGATCTTGATATAGTTGTTATCTTTGGCAAATATCACTGTGTTGTAGTCTTAGAATATGACAATTCCAAAGTCTTCGAAGGCTTTAGGAGAGGAGACTTGTATATTGTTGATTGCTCTATAGGACCACAACCTGCCACATGTCTACTTGCAAAAGCTTTAGAAGGATGGCTATGGTATCGACGATTCGGTCATGCTGGCATGAGGAACTTGCACACACTTGTGAAGAAGAAGCACGTCATTGGCATTGAGGGTGTCAAATTCCTCAAAGATCATCTTTGTGGGGCTTGCGAAGCTAGAAAGATGACCAAATCCAAGCATCCCTCGAAGACTATCATGACTACCACTTGTTCTTTTGAATTGCACATGCACCTTTTTGGCCCCACTCATTATTCTGCATTCACAAATGTAGCATCTCTATATGGCTTTGTTATTGTTGATGACTATTCTCGTTATACGTGGGTGCATATCATCACATTTAAACATGAAATGTTCAAGCGATTTTCCTCAAGGGCCTCGACGAATTTCGGTGTGAAGATCAAGCATATCCGAAGTGGCAATGGGACCGAGTTCAAGAACACTGGTCTTGATGACTATCTTGATGAACTTGGTATTACTCATGAGCTATCAACCCCTTACACTCCTCAGCAGAATGGCATTGTGGAGCGCAAGAACATGACTCTTGTTGAGATGGCTCGCACCATGCTTGATGAATACAAGACGCCTCTCTGTTTCTGGCATGAGGCTATCAATACCGTGTGCCATGTCATAAACAGGGTATATCTCCACAAACTCCTCAAGAAAACTTCATATGAACTCCTCACTGACAAGAAACCCAATGTGAGTTATCTCAAAGTCTTCGGTGCCAAATGCTGGGTTTGAGATCCTCATCATAGTTCTAAATTTGTACCGAAAGCACATGAAGGTTTCATGCTTGGTTACGGAAAGGACTCGCACACCTACATAATCTTCATCAAATAATCTTCATCAATCATCTTCACAAGATTGTTGAAACTGTAGATGTGCGGTTCGATGAAACTAGTGGATCGCAAAGAGAGCACCTGCCTCCTGTGACAGATGAAACTGTAGATGTGCAGTTTGAGGAATCCATTAAGTTCAAGGCTACCGAGGACATCATCCCCACTGAACAACCTGCTGAAGAAGTCATATCATTGAAGGTAATTTATGTCTTATCAAGTCGGGCTGCTCCCTAGGATATAAATAGCCGCCCCCTCAACCACTAGATGGTTGGCTGCTCCGAGAGAAACTGGCACTTGACATTAGAGCAACCCATCCTCCGAGGACTTTGAGCAAAAAACATCAAGTGAGGAAAAACCCAATACCCCAACATCTAAGACCCAAAGTGATTGACCATCGCCGAAGAGATTGTTCCTGTGTGGAACCGATGCTTGTTACCTTTGAAGACTGTGCATCTTGCAGACGGTTAGGCGTCAATGGTCTAGAGCATCCAAGAGGAATTGTGGATCGCCGGGTGACCAAGTCTGTGAAGGTTTGGAAGTCACCTTGAATACTTACCACGAGTGATTGGGCGAGGTTTGTGTGACCTTGGCTCAAGGAGAACACGGTGAGGACTATGTGTCCTCCGGTTTGAATACCTAGCCGCCCTAACCAGATGTACAACTGTCACAATAGTTGGAAGTGGTCTACCAAATCATCATCTTCACCAAGCCTATTGGTTCTATTTCCTCAACCTTTTAATTTACTCATTCATGTGTTGATGAACATGATCTGTACTGTTTTAAGACTTTGATTGAAGACTTTCTCAATTTCCTCAATCCTATTTCTTCAGTCTTTTGTCTTCAGCCTGCTTATCCTGCTTACACGCTACTTGTGCTCTGTGTATGCTTTCATTTCACCATGATGACTATGCTACTGCTTTGTTGTGCATGCACCCGAGTATCTATTCCGCTGCTTGTAGTTCGTTGCTTAGGAAATTCCTCAGTTAGAATTTCCTCAGTGACGAATTTGTAAAAATCGCCTATTCAACCCCCTCTAGTCGATATAACGCACTTTCACAACTCTACTCCCTCTTATATGATATTATATCAGAGACAAGTTGTAATGTGGTTCTCAATGTTGTATCCAACGAATCACGAGTCATGTCTTCGGAGATGGATGTTGACAATCTAAGTTGAATGTCTGGATATGATCTATTATTGCACTAGTCTACGCTTCTAGAGAACCCGGAGTCAAAGAAGTCCCATATATTGTCCTAAGGAATGCACATATACACAGATCTTGGTCAGTGGCCACCACTCTTCATTTTTACCTTCTTGGTGCAGAAGCTCCAGACTACACCATATCTAGCAGTCGTATAGTCCCCTTAAGGAAACATGGGGTGGCTCACATGAAGGAATCAGTTGCATGGGTATGTGCCCATGCTTCACATGAATGGGATAATACGCCCTAAACATGAGATGCACGACATACAAAGGTGTTGAACCCACTTCCGCTCGACACACTAAAAAGGTAAAATTGTACATTGTTTGTAAAAACATGCAATTGCGATTGACATTGTAGGACTCATAGTGCCAACAAACTTTTTAAGTTTATATACGCTCATGTTGCATTGTTGACTAAATTCATAAGAATGAACAAAAACGATAATCCAATTAATACACAAACTAACCAATAAAATAGGCGAAAACAATTTTGATCTAGTAGCTCACAACTATAGCCACACAAGCAAAGAAAACATATGGGATCAACTTAGAACATAGAACACTAAAATAATAAGGTAATCTGCTTCCACGAAGTTGTTTTTTGTGAGAAAACTTCTGATCTCTTCATCTTCAATCATGGCGGTACAACGAAACGAGAAATACTAAAATTTACATCCAGATTTGTAGACAACCAAACGACGACTACAAGCACTTAAGCGATCCAAATGCGCGCCGCCGTCATCGCCCCTCCCTTGCCAGAGTCTGGCGAAACTTGTTGTAGCAGACATTCGGGAAGTTACCGTGGTAAGGCCCCATACGAGCAGCACATCAGAATAGCAATTGTCGCCGATGAAGCGTAGCGTATATCGGAAGGGTCCAACCTGAAGACATGATAACATAGATGAACGATGGCCAAATCCAAGCAAATCCATCAAAGATAGATCCGCCAGAGGCACACCTCCACAGGCCCACCTAGGATTCTAGACATACAATTGGGGTTGGGGCTAGGCGGAGAGAACCTTATTCCGTATTCAGGGAGCCGTGCTACTTGGGAGCTATGTTGGGATTTTCCTCAAAGAGGAGAGGAGATGCAACATAATAGAGATAAATATTTCCCTTAGTGAGAACCAAGGTATCAATCCAGTAGGACAATCACGCAAATCCTCATGAACAACACCTACACACGCAAAAGCAAATACTTGCACCCAACATGGGCAAGAGGGTTGTCAATCCCCTTGAACTCCTTACTTGCAAGGATCAAATCTTGTAGTGGTAGATAGATAAATTGCAAAACAAATAAAAAGTAAATAAATTACAGCAAGATTCCTTAGGTTTTTTATATATGATAAAAGCAGACCCAGGGCCCATAGTTTTCACTATAGGCTTCTCTCTCAAACACATAGCATACGGTGGGTGAACAAATTACTGTTGGGCAATTTATAGAAAAACACATAGTTATGACGATATTTAATGCAATGATCATGTATATATGAATCACGTCCGAGATAAGTTGACCGACTCCTGCCTGCATGTCTACTATTACCCCACCCATCGACGGCTATCCGACATGCATCTAGGGTATTAAGTTAATAAAAAACTGAGTAATGCCTTAAGAAAGATGACATGATGTAGACAAAGTGAACTCAACTAATATGAATAAACCCAACCGTTTTACCCTTAATGGCAACAATACAAATACGTGTTTTGTCCCTTTCTGTTATTGGGATATAGAGCACCGCAAGATTAAACCCATCACAAAGCACCTCTCTCGCTGAAGATAAACCAGTCTAGCTGGCCAAACCAAACATATAGATCTGAGAGAAATACAAAGATATAACAATCATGCATAATAAAGTTTAGAGAAGACTCAATTAATATTCATGAATAATTTGATCATAATCCCACAATTCATTAGATCTCAACAAACACACCTCAAAAGAAGATTCCATGGGATAGTACTCCAAGAAGATCGAGGAGCACATGGTATTGAAGCTCAAAGAGAGAGAAGAAGCCATCTAGCGACTAGCTATGGACCCGTAGGTCTATGGTGAACTACTCACGCATCATCGGAAGGCAACAAGGATGATGTAGAAGCCCTCCATGATCGATTCCCCCTCCTGCATAGTACTGAAGAAGGCCTCCACATAGGATTGCGGAAAAAAAGAAGCTTGCTGCGATGGAAAAAGTGTTTCGGGTGGCTCTCTGGTATATTGGGAATATTTGGGAATTTATGGAGGTGGAATTAGGTTAAGAGGTGCCACAAGGGGTCCACAAGCTCAGGAGCACTCCCCTGGGGCGCGCCCTATGAGCTTGTCGCTCCCTCATGGCTCTGCAGGTCTTCTTCCGAACCTTCGTGGGTCCCTTCTGTTGCAGAAAAGAATTAATCAAAATACTTTTGTCCGTTCAGACTCCAGTTGATATTGATTTTCTGGAAAGCCGAAAACATGCAAAAAACAACAACCGACACTGGGCACTATGTTAATAGGTTAGTCCCAAAAAATTCTATATAATAGCATATAAAAAAGACCAAGATTGATACTATAATAGCATGGAACAATCAAATATAGATATGTTGGAGACATACTAAGCATCCCCAAGCTTAATTACTGCTCGTCCTCGAGTAGGTAAATGATAATAAATATAATTTTTGATGTGGAATGCTACCTAACATGTTCATCATGCAATATTCTTTTAGGGTATAAATATTTAGATCCGAATGATTCAAAGCAATAGTCTATAATTTGACATAAGGACATCAATACTTAGGCATACCAACAAACAATCATGCCCTTCAAGATAAAAATGCTAGAGTATGTTGTCCCTACAAAATCATATAGCCTTGTCAGGCTCCATCTTCTTAACACAATATATAAATCATGTACAACCTCGATGTCAGCCGACCAATTGGTTCATACCTTTTAACGCGCTTTAGCTTTTTCAACCCTCACGCAATACATGAGCATAAGCCATGGATATAGCACTATGGGTGGAATAGAATGTGGTGGTAGAGATCAATAAAGGGAAGACAAAAGGAACATAGTCTCACATCGACGCGGCTAATCAATGGGCTATGGAGATGGCCATCAATTGATGTGAATGTGAGTAGTTGGGATTGCCATGCGACGGATGCACTAAGAGCTATAAGTGAATGAAATCTCAAAATGAAAACTAAGTGGGTGTGCACTCAACTTGCTTGCTCATGAAGACATCGTGCATTTGAGGAAGCCCATCATCGGAATATACAAGCCAAGTTCTATAATGAAAATTCCCACTAGTATATGAAAGTGACAACATAGGAGACTCTCTACATGAAAAACATGGTGCTACTTAGAAGCACAAGTGTGGAAAAGGATAGTAACATTGCCCCTTATCTCCTTTTCTCTCATTTTTTTGGGGCTCTTTTTGGCCTCCCCCCCTTTTAATTTCCTCACTAGGACAATTCTCTAATAATGATGATCATCACACTTCTATTTACTTACAACTCGATAAAACTAAATCATATGACTCTATATGAATGCCTCTAGCAGTGTGCCAATATGTGCAATGATGCTAGCGTAACATGTATGATAATGATGAATGATGGCTGAGCCACAAATACTATTCCAGCTATATGACCATGCAAAGCAATATGACAATGAAGGTGTATGTCATAATAATAGAACGATGGAAGTTGCATGGCAATATATATTGGAATGACTATGGACATGCCATGATAGGTAGGTATGGTGGCTGTTTTGAAGAAGACATAAGGATGCTTATATGTGATAGAGCGTATCATATCACGCGGTTTGGATGCACCAACGGAGTTTGCACAGACTCTCGAGGTGAGAAAGGGCAATGCACGGTATCGAAGAGGCTAGTACATTGTGGAAAGTGTTGGAAATATGCTCTAGAGGCAATAATAAAATGGTTATTATTATATTTCCTTGTTCATGATAATTTTCTATTGTTCATGCTATAATTGTATTATCCAGAAATCATAATACATGTGTGAATACATAGACCACAACATGTCCCTAGTGAGCCTCTAGTTGACTAGCTCGTTGATCATAGATGGTTACGGTTTCCTAACCATGGACATTGGATGTCGTTGATAACGAGATCACATCATTATGAGAATGATGTGATGGACAAGACCCAATCCTAAGCATAGCACAAGATCGTGTAGTTCGTCTGCTAAAGCTTTTCTAATGTCAAGTACCATTTCCTTAGACCATGAGATTGTGCAACTCCCGGATACCGTAGGAGGGCTTTGGGTGTGCCAAACGTCACAACGTAACTGGGTGGCTATAAAGGTACACTACGGGTATCCCCGAAAGTGTCTGTTGGGTTGGCACGAATCGATACGGGGATTTGTCCCTCTATGTGACGGAGAGGTATCTCTGGGCCCACTCGATAAGACACCATCATAATGAGCTCAATGTGACTAAGGAGTTGTTCATGGGATGATGTGTTACGGAACGAGTAAAGAGACTTGCTGGTAATGAGATTGAACAAGGTATAGGGATACAAACGATCGAATCTCGGGCAAGTACCATACCGGTAGACAAAAGGAATTGCATACGGGATTGATTGAATCCTCGACATCGTGGTTCATCCGATAAGATCATCGAGGAACATGTGGGAGCCAACATGGGAATCCAGATCCCGCTGTTGGTTATTGACCGGAGAGATGTCTCGGTCATGTCTACATGTCTCCCGAACCCGTAGGGTATAGACACTTAAGTTTCGATGACGCTAGAGTTGTAATGAGAATAGTAAGCGGTTAACCGAAAGTTGTTCGAAGTCCCGGATGAGATCCCGGACGTCACGAGGAGTCCCGGAATGGTCCGGAGGTGAAGATTTATATATGGAAAGTCCTCATACGTTCATCGGAAGATTTCGGGGGTATGCCAGTATTGTACTGGGGCCATCGAAGGGGTTCCGGGGGTCCACCGGGAGGGTCCACCTGCCCCGGAGGGCCCTATGGGCTGTATGTGGAGGGGAACCAGCCCCTAAGTGGGCTCGGCGCCATCCCCCTTAGGGCCCATGCGCCTAGGGTCGGGGGGGGACCCTAAAGGGGGCGCCACCTTGGCTTGGGGGGGCAAGCCCCCTCCCCCTGGCCGCCGCCCCCCTTAGATGGGATCTGAGGGGGCTGGCCCCCCTCTCCCTTGCCCCTATATAGTGGAGGGGGGAGAGGACAGCACCTTTTGCCTAGCGCAACCCTACCCCCTCCCAACACCATCTCCTCCTCCGCAGGCTTGGCGAAGCCTTGCCCGAGTCCCGCTTGCTCCACCACCACGCCGTCATGCTGCTGGAGTTCTCCCTCAACTTCTTCTTCCCCCCTTGCTAGATCAAGAAGAAGGAGACGTCCCCGGGTTGCATGTGTATTGAACGCGGAGGCACCATAGTTCGGCGCTTAGATCAGAATCGACTGCTATCTGAATCGCTGCGTGTACGACTCCACCAATAGTGTTCTAGTAACACTTCCATTTTCGCGTTCTTCAAGGGTATGAAGATGCACTCCCCTCTCTCGTTGCTAGTATCTCCATAGATTGATCTTGGTGATGCGTAGAATTTTTTTGATTTCCACAACGATCCCCAACAGAAAGGTGAGAGTGCGTATAATCCATGGACTCACATTAGTCATGAAGAAATTACTTATTGTGAAAGTCTATTAGCCATCGAAGCAAAATACTACTACATATGCCCCTAGGGAGGAGGTTGGTAGGAGTTAACCATAGCGCGCGCCCGATCTCCACACAAAAGAATACACTTAATATAAATCATGCTCCAATTTCTTAGCATAACTAAAGACCATACGTGCATGCTTCGGGAATCACAAAACCTAACACCAATATTCTTACTAAACCACAATCATTCACTAGTACCTCTCACATATTACCATCTCTATATCGCAAAAACTATTGCAAGGAATCCAACTTATCATATTCAGTGATCTACATGAAAGTTTTGATCTACATGAAAGATTTTATTATATCCCTCTTGATACCTATCATATCAGGACCAATTTCATAACATGCATATTGCCATTAATATTTTTAGACTCTTAGAAAGATATAAGTGAAGCATGAGATTGCAACTATTTCCTTAAAATATAACCACTGTCATGCTCTGAAAGATATAAGTGAAGCTCTAGAGCGACTGCCTATGTCAAAAGATATAAGTGAGGCACATAGAATATTCTAACAAATCGCAAATAAATGTGTGTCCCTCTCAAAATGTGTGTGCAAATGATTGTGGCAAACTAAAAAGGAAACAAAGCAAAGAATACTATAATACACGACGCTCCAAGCAAAACTCATATCATGTGATGAATAAAAGTATAGCTCCAAGTAATATACAGATGGATTGTATACGAAAGAGGGGATGCCATCCGGGGCATCCACAAGCTTAGATGCTTGGTTCTCCTTGAATATTACCTTGTGGTGTCTTGTGCATTGCTACTTCTTGAGCTTGCGTTGGTTTTTCCCTTGAAGAGGAAAGGGTGATGTAGCAAACTAGAGATAAGTATTTCCCTCAGTTGAGAACCAATGTATCAATCCAGTAGGAGGAACACACAAGTCTCCGACAGTCACACCCGCACAAACAAACAAATACTTGCACCCAACGCGATAAAGGGGTTGTCAATCCCTTCACGGTTACTTGCAAGGATGAAATTTTATAGTGATAGGTACAAAAGTTAAGTAAAAGTGCAAAATAAATTAAAGGTAAATCAATTGCAGCAATGTATTTTTGTGTTTTTTATTTTACAGATCGAAAGTAAGATGATAAAATATAGACTCGGGGGCCATAGTTTTCACTAGAGGTTTCTCTCTTGAAAGAAAGCATACAGTGGGTAAACAAATTACTGTTGAGCAATTAACAGAAAAGCGCATAGTTATGATGGTATCCAAGGCAGTGATCATATATATAGGCATCACGTCTGAGACAAGTAGACCGACTCCTTCCTGCATCTACTACTATTACTCCACACATCGACCGCTCACTGGTACATCGAGGTGCTATACAAATGGTTTTTAACCCCTTTTCGTGACGACATTTTACACCGCCGCCTAGTGAGTGTGTGCGATAGGGGTTCCTTCCCACATGACCCAGAAACCGTCTGGGATGGGGGAGCCATGATGCAGACACCTTGCCAAATGTAATCGTATGCGATGCAATACATACCAAATTCGGTCACACGTGTGGTATTGGTGATTAATGTTTCTAATGACGCGGTGAAACCACACGATGTTTTGTACTGAACTGTTTGGAAAACAGTATCTAGGGCACACGGGCGAACATATCAACTGTGTGCGATATGTGCCCCATTGCACATGAGTTTCCTGCGGAGCTCGTCTGCCATGCATGACTCCATCGCACACATTTATGAACAATTACCGTGTGCGATAATGTTCTATCACAAATGGTCCAAGAGCCCCTTCGCACACATACAAGTGCCACAACCCATTTGTCATCTATTGTGTATCACCGACGGTTGCGGTATGAGTGATGTGTGCTTTTCACTTTGGGATCCCACACGTTTCCTGAAAAATTTACGACTGGGATTGTATTTTACATTGCGCACGGTTTACTCTGAGCTCTCGTGTGTGATAATGTCGTATCACAAACGGTTCCAGCACCCCTACGCACACCTAGTAGTGCTGCAAATTGTCTGCGACCTTTTGTGTATCACCGACGGTTCCACTACAATTGACGTATGCTTTCCGATGTGGATCCCACACACTCATTTATTTGAACCGTGTGCGCAACAATTGCCAGGTTAAAGCAAAAAATATCCCATTTGAAACGGAATGCAAAAAAACAAATTCCCCACAATATGAAACTAAACAAATATTGTCCATAGGAAGAACATCATATTTCACAAAAATTGCAACTAGACAAATGGTAGCTTAATTTCAATGATATGTCGACATATATATGCATTACATAATTAATCATAGTGAACGAAATACGAAGAACTCATCAGATGGAAAACAATGGATCCATGCCTATATGTTTGGTGGCTAACTATAACTCAATGTTTTAGGAGAAGGCATGCTCAAATCTTCATTATTACTAGTGGGATTGATGTAGTGATTCAGGAAGAAGTCGCTGATAAATCTCAGAACCATCAGCAATTCACCAGTGGAGAGCAGTTCAGGAATCCTCCGTTGTAAGATGAGATGCAGTATTTTTAAGATCAGAATGTACCATATGAGTGGAGTAGAAGATATTAATTAAGATATACTTACTGGAACTAATTCGCGAGCATCTTCAAAACTATCAGCAGATTTGCAGATGGAGATCATATGTCTGCAAACATAGTATCCACAAAGGCTGGTTCCTGCTTGTTGCTAAGGACACTAAATTTTTTGTACATAATTAGTCATGTATTTGTCCTGTAAGGAACAACCTAACCGGTGTTAGATGTATTTTTTTCTTTGGACAGAAATAGAAAGATGTTTATTTAGAAGCTTGAACATTAGACTAGGGTAAGAAAAGGTATTTGCAGACTATTGGATACATTTTTCGAAAATAACGGATTTCGATGTGTTACCGAAGAAACGATCTCGCGTTGCAGAGGTAGTTCCCTCTTGAACATGTTTCCTCACTAGTACACGTCGGTGCTATACAAACCGTTTTTAACCCTTTCTGCAATGGCATTTGGAACCATCGCCTAGTGAGTGACGGCGATAGGAGGGTCCTTCCCACGCGACCCAAAAACTGTCGGGGATAGGGACCCTACAGTACTCCTACTCGTTTTTGCTTGCATTGCCATCGCAGTCGGTATTCTGTGGTGCTACGTTTATGATGCGCGGCCCATCACAAACGGTTCACTATTATAGAACGTGTATGATAAGCACACAATCACACACATTCGCTTTTCCCAAACTTTATGCGATAACTAATTAAGAAGATTAGCTAATCGTCGTACGAGTGTCGGACAAGATTATGAAATGTCGGACCGTCGTAACAATCGTCGTACACGACAACTATCGCACACGCTAATATGTGGTGCAACGTTTATGAGCATACTTCATCAGAAACAATTCATGGTTGCGAATCGTGTACGATAAGACAACTAACACAAATTTTTAGTTTTCCCGCACCATTTGTGATATTGCTTACATCGCACATGCTTTGCAAACGGCAACTGTGTGCTTGCTTCCACACGTTTCCTCTCTGTGAACTGCTACCTCTTGAGCTTGCGTTGTATTCCCTCGAAGAGGAAAGGGAGATGCAGCACAGTAGCGTAAGTATTTCCCTCAGTTTTTGAGAACCAAGGTATCAATCCAGTAGGAGACCACGCGCCAGTCCCTCGCACCTGCACAAACAAATAAGAACTTCGCAGCCAACGGGATAAGGGGTTGTCAATCCCTTTACGGTCACTTACGAGAGTGAGATCTGATAGAGATGATAGTTATATTTTTGGTATTTTTGGTTTAATAAAACAACAAAAAAGTAAAGTAGATGTAGATTGATATGTTGAGAATAGACCCGGGGGCCATAGTTTTCTCTAGTGGCTTCTCTCATGATAGCGCTATTCTACGGCGGGTAAACAAATTACTGTCGAGCAATTGATAGAAAAGCGAATAATTATGAGACTATCTAGGCATGATCATTGTATATAAGCATCATGTCCGAGACAAGTAGACCGAAACGATTCTGCATCTACTACTATTACTCCACACATCGACCGCTATCCAGCATGCATCTAGTGTATTGAGTTCATACGAACAGAGTAACGCTTTAAGAAAGATGACATGATGTAGAGGGATAAACTCAAGCAATATGATGAAAACCCGATCTTTTTATCCTCGATGGCAACAATACAATACGTGCCTTGCTGCCCCTACTGTCACTGGGAAAGGACACCGCAAGATTGAACCCAAAGCCAAGCACTTCTCCCATTGCAAGAACTATAGATCTAGTAGGCCAAACCAAACCAATAATTCGAAGAGACTTGCAAGGATATTATGAACACACATAAAAAGTTCAGAGAAGAACAAAATACCTTTCATAGATAACCTTGATCATAAACTCACAATTCATCAGATCTCAACAAACACACCGCAAAAAGAGATTACATCGAATAGATCTCCTCGAAGACCGAGGAGAACTTTGTATTGAGATCCAGAGAGAGAGAAGAAGCCATCTAGATACTAGCTATGGACCCGAAGGTCTGTGGTAAACTACTCACAACTCACGGTGAGGGCGATGATGATGATGATGAAGGCCTCCGTGATGGATCCCCCTCCCGGAACAGGCTTCAAAATGGGATCTCCACGGGAACAGAAGCTACGGCGGTGGAATTAGGGTTTTCTCTCTGCGTATGGAGTTTCTGGGGTATGTAGGTATATATAGGAAGAAGGAGGGCACCGGGGGCCGTGTGGGCCAGCCTCAAGGCAGGGGGGCGTGCCCTGGGAAGGGGGGCGCGCCCCCCACCCTCGAGGGCAGGCCTTCCGTCCCCTGACTTGGTCCTGAAGTTTCCCGAGCGTGATTTCCTCCAAAAATTTCTCTCGCGAAGGTTTCATTCCGTTTGGACTCCGTTTGATATTCCTTTTCTGCAAAACCATGAAATAGGCGAAATACAACAATCTGGACTGGGCCTTTGGGTTAGTAGGTTAGTCCGAAAAATGATATAAAAGTGAATGATAAAGCCCATTAAACATCCAAGACTTCATAAATAATAGCATGGAACTATAAAAAATTATAGATACGTTGGAGACGTATCAAGCATCGCCAAGCTTAATTCCTGCTCGTCCTCGAGTAGGTAAATGATAAAGAAAGAATTTTTGATGTGGAATGCTAACCAATATAGTTTTTCAATGTAATTCTCTTAATTGTGGCATGAATGTTCTGATCTGAAAGATTCAAGATAAAAGTCTATATTGACATAAAAAATAACAATACTTCAAGCAATACTAACAAAGCAATCATGTCTTCTCAAAATACCATGGCTAAAGAAAGTTATCCCTACAAAATCATATAGTCTGGCTATGCTCCCTCTTCATCACACAAAATATTCGTATCATGCACAACCCCGATTTCAGCCAAGCATTTGTTTTCATACTCTATTTTTTTCAAACCTTTCAACTTTCACGCAATACATGAGCGTGAGCCATGGATATAGCACTATGGATGGAATAGAGGTGGTTGTGGCGAAGACAAAAAGGAGCAAGATAGTCTCACATCGACTAGGCGTATCAACGGGCTGTGGAGATGCCCATTAATAGATATCAATGTGAGTGAGTAGGGATTGCCATGCAACGGATGCACTAGAGCTAAATATGAATGAAAGCTCAACAAAAGAAACTAGTGGGTGTGCATCCAACTTGCTTGCTCACGAAGACCTAGGGCATTTGAGGAAGCCCATTGTTGGAATATACAAGCCAAGTTCTATAATGAAAATTCCCACTAGTATATGAAAGTGACTAATCATGAGACTCTCTACAATGAAGATCATGGTGCTACTTTGAAGCACAAGTGTGGAAAAAGATAGTAGCAATTGTCCCTTCTCTCTTTTCTCTCATTTTTTTGGAGGGACTTTTCTCTCCTTTTTTATTAGCCCCTCTCTACTTTTTTGGGCCTTCTATTTTTTTATTGGCCTTTCCTCACACGGGACAATGCTCTAATAATGATGATCATCACACTTTTTGTTACAACTCAAAATTACAACTCGATACTACAATAAGTATGACTCTACATGAATGCCTCCGGCGGTGTACCGGCATAAGCAATGAATCAAGAGCGACATATATGAAAAATTATGCATGGTGGCTTTGCCACAACTACGATGTCAACTACATGATCATGCATGGCACTATGACAATATGATGCGTGTCATATGAATGAAACGATGGAAAGTTGCATGGCAATATATCTCGGAATGACTATGGAAATGCCATGATAGGTAGGTATGGTGGCTGTTTTGAGGAACAATATGGTGGCTGTTTTGAGGAAGGATATATAGTGGGTTTATGGTACCGGCGAAAGTTGCGCGGTACAAGAGAGGCTAGCAATGGTGGAAGGGTGAGAGTGCATATAACCCATGGACTCAACATTAGTCATAAGAACTCATGTACTTATTGCAAAAATCTACGAGTCATAAGAAACAAAGCAATCAACGCATGCTCCTAGGGGGGAGGTTGGTAGGAGTTAACCATCGCGCGCCCCCGACCTCAACACAAAGGTTGGCACTCTACAAATACCTCATGTTCTAACTTCGTCACATAGCGGTTCACCATATGTGCATGATACGTGAATCACTAACCTTAACACAAGTATTTCTCAATTTCATAATAACTCCACTAGCATGACTCTAATATCACTATCCTCATGTCTCAAAACAATTATCAAGCATCCACCATCTCATTCTATTCAATGCACTTGGTGTGAAAATTTTACTACATTGACATTGGATGTTTATCATGTGAAGACTAGTTTCTTTAGCCTAAACACATTACCATGCTATTTTAATAGACTCTCAAATAGATATAAGTAAAGCATGAGAGTTAAAACTATTCAACTCAAAAGATATAAGTGAAGCACATAGAGTGTTCTAATAATTTCTAGGACATATTTAACTCTATCAAATAGGTGTGTCCAGCAAGGATGATTGTGGCAAGCTAACAAGCAAAGACTCAAATTATATAAGACACTCCAAGCAAAACACATAGCATGTTGCGAATAAAAAATATAGCTCCAAGTATAGTTACCGATGGATGAAGACAAAAGAGGGGATGCCTTCCTGGGGCATCCCCAAGCTTAGGCTTTTGATTATCTTGATTTTACTTGGGGTGCCATGGGCATCCCCAAGCTTAGGCCTTTGCTACTCCTTGTTCCATAGTCCATCAAAGCAATACTCAAAACTTGAAAACTTCACAACACAAAACTTAGACAAAAATTCTCGTGAGCTCCGTTAGTAAGAGAAAGCAAACCACTACTCAAAGGTACATCAAGGGATTGATTCTTTGTTTATATTGGTGTTAAACCTACTGTACTCCAAGTTCTCTAAGGTTCATATTCTCCAATATTACTCATAGATGCATCGGAATAAGCAAACAAGACACGAAAAATAGAATCTGTCAAAAACCAAACAGTCTGTAGTAATCTGCAGGGTTCGCCTACTTCTGGAACTCCAAAAAATTCAAACTAAATTGGTACATTTGCGCAATTTGTCTACCAATCAGAAGCAAAAAGAATCAACTAAAAATCACGCTCCAGTAAAATCCGAAGACTACTTTAGCGAGCGCTAATGATTCTGTTTTTCACAGCAAGATCAAATAAACTTCACACAAGTCTTACCAAAGGTTCTACTTGGCACAACCACTAAACAAAACATTAAAACACGTCTAATAAGAGGCTAGATGCAATATTTATTCCCTAAAGCAACAAAAACAAAAAACATAAAATTGGGTTGCCTCCCAACAAGCGCTATCGTTTTACGCCCCTAGCTAGGCACGATAATTCAATGATGCTCACATAAAAGA
Organism: Secale cereale; assembly: GCA_902687465.1. Lineage (NCBI taxonomy): Eukaryota > Viridiplantae > Streptophyta > Magnoliopsida > Poales > Poaceae > Secale > Secale cereale. The sequence continues at coordinate 263,116,896 of LR738711.1, read as the reverse complement.
TAAGAATTTAAGCACAAAGAGAGCATCATAAAACATGTGACAAACACATCTAAGTCTAACATGCTTCCTATGCATAGGCATCTTATAGGCAAACAAATTAGCAAGGCAAGCAAGATATAGCATAAGCAATGAAGAAGAAAGAAACAAGATCAATCTCAACATGAAGAGAGATAATTTAGTAACATGAAGATTTCTACAATTATATTTTCCTCTCTCATAATAATTGCATGTAGGATCATGATCAAATTCAACAAAATATCTATCACATAACATATTCTCCACATGATCCACATGCATGAAAAGTTGACACTCTTCCAAAATAGTGGGATTAACATTAACTAAAGTCATGACCTCTCCAAACCAACTTTTATCAAAAGTTTCATAGGATTGATCATACTCCAAATATGTGGGATCTAAAGTTGACACTCTTCCAAACCCACTTTCAATATTTGCAAACATTATTATCAATCTCATATTCATCATGGGGTTGAAATAAATTTTCAAGAGCGTAAGAAGCATTACCCCAATCATGATCATTGCAACAAGTAGTGGACATAGCAATACTAGCATCCCCAAGCTTAGGGTTTTGCGTATCATTAACACAATTGACATTAATAAAATTTATGATAACATCATTGCAATCATGCTTTTCATTGAAGGAACTTTCAAGTATGGGTGCAATATCAACGATCTCATGTTTAACATAGGGAACTATAGCAAATTCTTCTTCATAAATATTGGCATCATGTCCACAAGAATGGCAAGCATCATGTTCATCAAGGGATATTTCAATCAAATCATCGGAATCATAATTATCTATAGATTCATGCATATCATTATTTTCCTTCAAAGCAGCGGTCATTCCTTCAATAAATTCTTTGACATTGGCACTATGAGCATAGTTTTCGTAGCAACATTTAAGTATGTCAAAAAATTTAGATTCATAGAGAGTAATATCATACTTTTCAATCAAAGAGGCAACTTCATAAGCACCCTTAAAAGCAACGAATTCTTCAATTTGTTCGATATCATAGTAACTATAAACACCCTTTGCATAAGAAGATAATATTTCATTATCATTAAACTCACATAGGTAGGGGAGGTGTTTTTCAGGGTTCTTAGAGCGACAAGTAAAATCAAAAATTTCAGAAAGATTTCCAACATAACACAACAATCTGTTTATCTGATCCCATAAGAGTATCCCCTTTTCAGACAAACATTGACGCACAAAATGAGCATGCTCATCTAAAGATTTCCCACCAACTAGGCTAGTTGGGGTTTCAGCACAAGCGCATAAGGATCGAAGATGATCCAAGTAGAACACTCCATAACAATAGATTTTTAGCAAGCAAAGATGCAAGCACATAGAAGGCACATAGCAACACAAGCAAATGAGAGGCAAGCGAACGATAAAAACACGGCAGAAGAAGGACGGATAAAACATCAAGGGTGAAGTGGGGGAGAGGAAAATGAGTGGCAAATAAATGTAATGCGAAGGATAAGGGTTTGTGATAGGTACTTGGTATGTGACTTTTGCGTAAGCCTCCCCGGCAACGGCACCAGAAATTCTTTTTGCTACCTCTTGAGCTTGCGTTGTATTCCCTCGAAGAGGAAAGGGAGATGCAGCAGAGTAGCATAAGTATTTCCCTCAGTTTTTGAGAACCAAGGTATCAATCCAGTAGGAGACCACGTGCTAGTCCCTCGCACCTGCACAAACAAATAAGAACTTCGCAGCCAACACGATAAGGGGTTGTCAATCCCTTTACGGTCACTTACGAGAGTGAGATCTGATAGAGATGATAGTTATATTTTGGGATAATTGATTTTATACCCTTAGTTGGGTCACACTCGACAGGTTTACCCCTAGTTTCCGAAAACCCTTGGTTTTGCCCAAGCTCGTTTGCTCCTCTTATGGTTTTGCCCTTCCGTCACGTTTCCATCCAGTTAGTGTCGTTTGACCGTCTGTTGACCGTCTATGGACTTTTTGTTGGACTTATTTGCCCCTGCTTCTTCACTCTCTAGTGAGACACTACCAAGTGGGACCCATTAGTCCGAAAACCATCCAAGGTTCACTTTTATTTCTATCCCGTCGGTCAAACCCTAGTATCATATCCCCTTCCCCCTCTCTCTCAAATCATGTCGGAGGTGGAGCCACAGATCCCGTCGATGGCTCGCGGGGGAGGCCAACGACGGTCCCGTCGGTGGTGGAGCCATCGATCCCGAGCGCCCGTAGGAGGAGAACCAGCCCGATCCTCCTCGTCTCCACGCCCCAGATCCACCTAGTCTCGGCCCTGATCTACCTCGTCTCTGCCCCCGATCCGTCGAGGCCGAGCGTGAGTGCTGCCCTGCCCATGCTCCTTCCTCTCCTCCATACCTCTCCCTTTCTCTCTCGATTCACTTTGTCTCTCACCCTGCTCCTTTCTCTTCCTCAATAGTAGTGGGGAGCAGCACCAAAGCCACCATGGCCGCCGCCCATGGAAGTCCACCTCTGGATCCGTTTGCCGCCGACGTCCGCATGGACCCTCGTCCACGCCTACGTGGGCCAGCCAACGCCGATGCCCACCGTTGGCCCAGATCCAAAGCGCCCCGTTGACCCTCCCCCGGGCCTCCTTCCACGCTGCAGCGGCAGTGGCCAAGCGTCTGTCATGGGGACGCACGGGCAAGGAGGATCTGGTGAGCTCCGACGTTGATTCCGGGTGCACCGGCGAGCTTCCACGCTGATTCCGTCGGCTCCGGTGAGCTTCGACGCCGATTCCCTTGGCTCCGGCGAGCTCATCCTTACCCTGCATACGGCGTGTTTTCAATCGTTAACCCATCATTTTTAACACTTGACGCAAATTAGCTACTATAGCCGGCAACTATGGATTGATGATTAATTATATTCGAGATGAGACCGGCCTTAAGTACTAATTTGTGTTAATTACTGGTGTTTTAATTAGTTTATGTTGTGTTAATTATTGCATAAAAAAGTAATGCAAAATTGATATTATGTTTACAACACGGCAGTGTCCGTTAAGAGATATTTGGTCCATTATGGGTCCCACATGTTAGTGAGAAGAGAGAGGGATGTTTTCTGAGTGATGGGTCCCACTTGGAAGTGTCTAGTGACAGAGTGAGGAAGCAAGGGCAAATAATTCCAACAAAAAGTCCATAGACGGTCAACAGACGGTCAAATGGCACTAACTGGATGGAAACGTGACGGAAGGGCAAAACCATAAGAGGAGCAAACGAGCTTGGGCAAAACTGAGGGTTTTCGGAAACTAGGGGTAAACCTGTCGAGTGTGACCCAACTAAGGGTATAAAATCAATTATCCCTTATATTTTTGGTATTTTTGGTTTAATAAAATAGCAAAAAAAGTAAAGTAGATGTAGATTGATATGTTGAGAAGAGACCCGGGGGCCATAGTTTTCTCTAGTGGCTTCTCTCATGATAGCGCTATTCTACGTTGGGTAAACAAATTACTGTCGAGCAATTGATGGAAAAGCGAATAATTATGAGACTATCTAGGCATGATCATTGTATATAGGCATCACGTCCGAGGCAATTAGACCGAAACGATTCTGCATCTACTACTATTACTCCACACATTGACCGCTATCCAGCATGCATCTAGTGTATTGAGTTCATACGAACAGAGTAACGCTTTAAGAAAGATGACATGATGTAGAGGGATAAACTCAAGCAATATGACGAAAACCTCATCTTTTTATCCTCGATGGCAACAATACAATACGTGCCTTGCTGCCCCTACTGTCACTGGGAAAGGACACCGCAAGATTGAACCTAAAGCCAATCACTTCTCCCATTGCAAGAACTATAGATCTAGTAGGCCAAACAAAACCAATAATTTGAAGAGAATTGCAAGGATATTATGAGCACACATAAAAAGTTCAGAGAAGAACAAAATATCTTTCATAGATAACCTTGATCATAAACTCATAATTCATCGGATCTCGACAAACACACCGCAAAAAGAGATTACATCGAATAGATCTCCTTGAAGACCAAGGAGAACTTTGTATTGAGATCCAGAGAGAGAGAGAAGAAGCCATCTAGATACTAGCTATGGACCCGAAGGTCTGTGGTAAAATACTCACAACTCATGGTGAGGGTGATGATGATGATGATGAAGGCCTTCGTGATGGACCCCCCTCCCGGAACAGGCTCCAAGATGGGATCTCCACGGGAACAGAAGCTACGGCTGTGGAATTAGGGTTTTCTCTCTGCGTATGGAGTTTCGGGGTACGTAGGTATATATAGGAAGAAGGAGGGCACCGGGGGCCGTGTGGGCCAGCCTCGAGGTAGGGGGCACACCCTGGAAAGGGGGGCGCGCCCCCCACCCTCGAGGGCAGGCCTTCCGTCCCCTGACTTGGTCCTGAAGTTTCCCGAGTGTGATTTCCTCCAAAAATATCTCTCGCGAAGGTTTCATTCCATTTGGACTCCATTTGATATTCCTTTTCTGCAAAACCCTGAAATAGGCAAAAAACAGCAATCTGGACTGGGCCTTTGGGTTAGTAGGTTAGTCCCAAACATGATATAAAAGTGAATGATAAAGCCCATTAAACATCGAAGACTTCATAAATAATAGCATGGAACAATAAAAAAATTATAGATACGTTGGAGACGTAACCGTCTCGGATTATGGTGTATGTCGCAAACATTTGTGTTTTACCAACCGTGTGTGCCGTAACAACCTGGAGAGCGTAATTTCACCGTAATTTAATTGCCGCTATTTCAAATTGTATCGAATTTGAATTTGAATGTATGCTACAACTTTATTCATATCCATCAAGTTCAAACAACCAATGTATTATTCGATTCATAGGTACATATGTTCAAGAATTACATAAGAACCAAATAAAGAATGATGAACCACAGTTGTATACTTGTACTATTAAAGACGGTAAAGAAAGAGGCCAAATACATTCTAGTTGCTGAACAAGGTGAAGCGAAATGCCCATATTGTGCCCTCCTCCATGCAGAAGGAACACACGACTCTAGTCCAACCCCTTGTGACGGCCGACTGCCCATCCTTCACGGTCTTCATGAAAACATCTAGATAATCATCGTGTTCTGGTAGAAATACTTTAACCTTTGCATTGCCACCAATCATGTAGTTTGAGAGGTAATCTTGTGTAAACTGCTTTGGCAACCACTAGAAAGGAAAAAGATTCATACATTGTCATCTAACACAACTCATTATGGGCAGTAAAAAGAAGGCTTCCTCACTTGATGGTAAGTAAGAACTCTGCAGCCTTCTTTTTACTGCCCATAATGAGTTGTGTTAGATGACAATGTATGAATCTTTTTTCTTTGCAGTGGTTGCCAAAGCAGTTTACTCAAGATTACCTCTCAAACAAATAGTTTAATTGCTATCTTTGGACCCATTTTCTTAACAATCTTTATCAGCTTCCTCACTTGATGCTGGTTCACCGATATCTCATTGCCCCATACGCAGAAAGGGTCGAAGCGCGGATCTTTACCAATGACATATGTACCTAAAAGCACCAAGTTAATATCAGAAGCTAAACAGCAATTGCCCAATGATGTAGTACAACACTCTTTTATATTACTCCCTCCGTTCTAAATATTTGTCTTTCTAGCGATTTCAACAAGTGACTACATACGGAGCAAAATGAGTGAATCGACACTCTAAAATATGTCTATATACATCCGTGTGCGGTAGTCCATTTGAAATCTCTAAAAAGACAAATATTTAGGAACAGAGGGAGTATCTTATAACATCCAATATACTCACATATTAGATGAATTAATATCTTATATTATGGGCTGGAAGGAGTTTCGTGCATTCTTGCAAATTATGGGTTGATTAACTGCTGCTGTATCCATGGGTTACAGTTAGTTTGAGCTAGTTCGGGCTCAAATATCCCTAAAGTATATCTAAACATGAGGGCTAGTTTGAGATAGTTGCATCCATAACCCACCCCAAAAAACTATCCAACCCAAGAGGTGCTAATTGGAGGTAGTTCTCCAAGTGCATTTATTGTCAATCTAACCTTGCCATCCAAACAACTCTTTGGATGGAGTTAGTTCAGGGTTAGTCATGAGCTAGAAACTAACTCTAACCTCTAGCTAAGTTGAGTATCCAAACAAGGTTGTGTTGTTGTTGTTGTTGTTGTTGTTGTTGTTGTTGTTGTTGCTGCTGCTCTTCTACGTATATCTTGACATCATTAGAACATTAAGGTAACACTCTTCCTTGTTTCTATGTAGCCTAGGATTGCATATTTAGACATTAAGTACAGTGCATGTTGCTATGTAGCCTCAGATATATTACATATGGCCCTAGTTAACCTAACGATAATGGTTTGCAAATATATTCAGTTAAAAGTCTGATTCATCTATTAGTCCCTTATCAGCCACCGACCTATATGGTACCAGCTACCGATATCCTGAACAATGAGCTGATATAAGCCATGGGATGAAACTAACCTCGATGGAAAACAACAGTCGTTCCCAAAATTGTCCTGTGTAGGTACATCGAGAAGCATGTTAATCATAACGGGCTAAATATCAACCAAAATTATCCATGGCAGACAAAATAATCTCCAAAAGATAGCTTCAGTGTGCAGGTTTAAGCACGCTAGCAAAGTAAAACAAGTGGAAAGGTGTGTTAACTGCAACAGGCCTAACATTTAACAACAAGCAAACATAGTCATTCAAACTGGTATTGTGCCGGTCTAAGTACACTAGTTATTGTTAAATAAAAATGGAAAGGCTTGTTAACTACAAGATGCAGCAACCAAATGTAGTCATTCATAGTGATATTGTTGAAACTGGTACGGATGAAATTGAACTGTACAATTCATACTTGCACATATAGAACATCACATTGTGAATAACTGGAATAAACAAGGAATACTACGAACAACCAAAGATAACATTTGAAATTGGACCTATGCTAACTACAAACAACCGAACAATAAAAAAACTTTATAAGAGGAACATGCTAGCTATAACGGGCTTAACAACAAGCAAATATATGCATTCCTATCGGTATGTTTAAAACTGGATTGATGAAATGTAATGCATGGTAAATAATTGCACATATAGAGCATCACATTGTGAACAACTGAAGTAAACAAGGCATACTACAAACAATCAGATATAGCAATTAAAATTGGACATATTCTGAGTACACTACAAAATGGACACGACAAAACAAATCATGGGGTTTCCCCCTATGAAGAGGCACGACAAAACAAATCATGGGTTTCCTCACTTGTCACAGATGGGCTCGTTCCCATGGGAAGAGCACATACCCTGGATGTGCTCCATTTTGTCGCAGATGGGCTCCTTCCCCTTGGAAGAGCATGGCTGTAGGGTGCCCTCCCTGATGTCACAGACAGGCGATTTCCCCATGGAAGAGCAGATGTGATCTTTCCCCTTGGACGAGCGGGAGAGGGTGCCCTCCTCGTGGTCGCCATCGATGAGGTCTGACTTGGAAGTTGTGGATCCCAAGCCAGCGTCGCATAATGTGTCCTTTACAAATGACAAAAGGGGCTCGATGGTGATGTAGGATGGCAAATTGTTGACAACGAGCCAGAGGAGATCAGCGGCGGGGCCATGGATGAGATCAACGGCGGTTGAACCCGAAGGGTTGGGGGTTGGCCACTTAACCTGTGACATAGCCCATCTTAGGTTGTCGCTGTTGATGAGCTTGATGTCATAGCTGGCGGCCGAGACATGCCCGCATACTCTAGCCCGTTGTTTGAGTGCCTGCCGCCAGTAATGGTCATCAGTTTCCTCGGCGACATCGGGCGAAGAGACCGCGATACACCTCTTTTGGGCCAGTCGCTCCTCGAGCTCCATGGGAAGCGTAGCCGGGCTTAGGCTGTGATGCTCTAGAGTGGGGGATGGGGATGGGGACGGGGATCTGTGGGAAAGGGGGAATTTGGCAGGCGTCATCTAAGAAACTCGGGGCGGCCTAGGTATGGTGATCGGGGGTAAGTTGCACAGGCAAACCGGCATATGTTGACAATGGAGGCGTTGCATTGGCGGTGGCAGCGGTGGGGATCTTGCTAGGGTTTCGAGCGAGGGAGGGTGTGTGTGTGCGCGCGCACACGCCTGAGGAGGTTTTGGTGTGTGTGTGTGTGTGT